>CM018037.1:15439075-16149075 GCA_008638375.1 Nyssa sinensis | reverse complement strand
TCAACATCCACCATCGAAATTTTACAACTAATCATCGATGCAAGTATATATCAATTCACACTTTGAATATTCACGTTGAAACTATTCCAGTAAGCTGAAGGCTATGAAGTCTGACAAGCTTATTCAAGATGGGTTGGCTGCACATTTGAAGGTAAGATCCTATCCTTGTGTCTTTTTTTTTTCCTCTTCAATTGTTTTTATTTAACATTTTGAGTTAATTTTATAGGTCGCCCATATAATGGCCCAGCTATTCGACAATGTTAATGTTCAGAAACATCAAGAAAAGCTTAACGAAGCTAGACTGCAGCTCCAGAAAACTCAGTCTTTGATGGAAGATTCCAAAAAAACATGGAAGGAGACTGCTACCGCTGCTTCCCTTTGGGAGTCCGAACATGATGACCTGGCTACCGAGTTGTAAGTTGAAAAGAAAGAGTTGTTGGCTGAAAGGGTGGAATTCCTCAAAGCCAAAATGAAATATGTTGAGGATGTGGAAGCGGCCAAAGTCCAGACTCAAGCAAAGATGAAGGCTAAGGCCGAGAATGTAGGTGGCAATCTGATGAACCTTGGTTACCAGCTTTACAAAAAAAAATTCACCAAAGCTTTTCCTGCATTAGACATCTCTTACATTGATGCAATCGAAATTACCCTTGAGGAGATGGACTTTGGAGGGACCTCTGCTAAAGACAAGAAGCTTACTTAGGACTTAGTCGTCCTTCAGGTTGAGAAGACCACTACCGACCAAACTGTTCCTCCCTTGAGGGGTGATAGAAAAGTTTTTTGTATTTTGATCTTTTTTTTGTAAGAACATTTGCACTTCAGTGCTTGAATTAATGAAAACCTATGTTTATCCCATTCTACAATTGGTCTTATATGCTTTATCATAACCATGCATATTTATGTCACTATATCAATCACGAAATGATAGTAGTGCCAATCAGACTAGTTAGTTATACTTGTAAAATTTTGCACAAATGTTAAGTAATAAAGGTTGGCAATACCGAACAAAATGATTGAGTCATTGAGACTTCCAAACTATAACACTTGTAAAATTTTACACAAGCATTAAGCAATAAACATTGCCAATGCCAAACTAAATGATTAAGTCATTGAGACTTCTAAACAATAACACTTGCAAAATTTTACACAAGCATTAAGCAATAAATGTTGGCAATGCCGAACAAAATGACTAAGTCAATTAGACTTCAAAGCTTCGATACTTGTAAAAGTTTGCACAAGTAATGAATAATGAAAAGTGGGCAACGCCGAACAGTATAATATAAGTCAATTAGACTTTAGATCTTCTATACTTGTAAACTTTCTCATAAGTAGTTAATAATGAAAGGTTGGCAACACCGAATAGCATTATATAAGTCAATTAAACTTCAGAGCTTCAATACTTGTAAACTTTTACACAAGTAACAAAAGATCATAATTTTATTGATAATATTTGTGCAGCTGTTCTACATTCCATAGCCTCGAAACTTGCTTTCTTAATAAATCTTTTAGCCAATAAGTAGTTGGTCTAATAATTCTGATCACCTTGTAAGGACCCTCCCAATTCGGGGACAATTTCCTTGTATTGGGATCATTAGAATTTAGAAATACTTTTCTCAAAACAAGGTCACAAACCTAAAAGTTAATAGGGTTGACCCTTTTGTTAAAGCCGATTTCCATCCTCTATTGATAGGCCTCTATTCGGATCTGAGCTTGTTCTCGTTTTTCCTCAAGGAAGTCAAAATTCTGAAGTAAGTGTTCACTGTTATTATAAGGGTCATAAAGTTCTATTTTGAGTGTAAAAATGCCAATTTCCACTAAAATTACAGCCTCTGAGCCATAAGCAAGGGAGAATGGGGTTTCGGCTGTTGGGACTCTCTTGGTTGTTCGATAGGCCTAGAGCACAACAAGAAGTTCCTCTATCTATGTTTCTTTTGGCAATGCTAATTTCTTCTTTATCGCTGCTAGAATAGTTTTATTAGTTACTTTTACCTGCCTATTAGATTGAGAAAGGCCTGGAGAGGAAAAATGATGGCTAATGTGGAGATCCATACAGAATTTAGAAAACACCTTACCTTAGAATTGAGTTTCGTTGTCCTTGATCAAGACTTTAGGTATGTCAAACTTGCAAATAATGTTTTCCTAAGTAAAATTGACTTCCATCTCAGTGATTTTGGTCCATGGTTCTGGTTTAGGCTACTTAGTGATATATTCAATGGCTACAAGTAAGAATCTCCTATTCTAAAGTGCGACTAGTGGTGGGCCTAAGATGTCCATTCCCCATTAAGCAAAGGGCCATGGACTAACGATAGGGGTTAGTTCCTGTTGGGGTTAATGTTGGTAAGTTGCAAAGTGTTGGCACTTATCGCACTTCCATACATATTCATTTGCAGATTTTACCATTCTTGGCCAATAATTTCCTTAGGACAAGGCTCAGTGGGCTATAGTTCGAGCCCCATTGTGGTTATCATAGATTCCTTCATGAATGTCAGCTAGTACGTAATGGGCTTCCTCTAGTACCAGGCATAGCAGAATTAACTAGGAGTAAGATCTTAGATATAACTTATTATTGAGGATTAGGTATCGAGTTGCTCTTGTTCAGACTCTTCAAGCTTGATTTTTATCATCTGGTATAAGTCCATCTTTTAGATAGTTGATAATAGGAGTCATCTAATTAGAGGACGTCGGGTTTGATCTATGTTGGGTTCGGGTTAGTAGGAGATCGTGACATTAGAGTCCTTCTCTGAATTTAGGTGAGATTCCATATTTGCCAAAGCATTTGCTCTCGATTTCGTCTTTTTCATTGACTGGGGACCAGGGCCCATTTTTTTCTTGTCTTTCTTTTGTGATAAGGCAACCCCAGCTCTCTCGAAAATTTTGGCACGGTCCACGACGGCATTGTACGTGGGGAGCTCGAAAGGTTCTAATCTGTACCTGATGCCATCCCTCAGTCCAGTTTCAAATTTCCGAGCTTTTAAATCTTCGGTTTGGACCATGTGGGGTGCGAATCGGGCTAACCTCATGAACTTGGTTTCGTATTCTGCCATAGTCATTGCTCCTTGGGTCAGCACGGCAAATTCTGCGACTCTTTGATTTTTTAATGACCTTGGAAAATACTTGTCATAGAATACCTCTAAAAATCTAGTCCAGGTCATTGGCGGCTCTCTTTCCTTTTCCAGGAGCCACCACTCGTGAGCTGCATCCTTGAAAGTGAATGCGGCATAGGAGACCTTTTGCTCCTCCGTGCATGGCATGACCGAGAAGATACGTTCCATTTCCTTTACCCATGACTCCGCATCAATGGCGGCATCCATCCCATCGAACCTGGGGGGCTTAAAGCCTTGGAATGTTTTATAGCTTGAGGTAATTGCGGCCTCATTGGGTTGTCCAGGGTTGATTGGCTGCCCGGGGTTCTGTACTTGTGGTGGTGTTCTAGCTTGGGTTTGGATATCAATCATATTCCGAGCCATAGCCTCCAGGATATGCTCGACCCGGTCTAGCCTGTCACCCGGATTTCCCGTATCTCTTCTCGTGTTCACCATGATTTCTGAAAGAAAACACGTATTTGTTAATTTGTTATCACATACAATTACATTCATTTCATGTTTCAAAGTTTGATATACTATTATCTTTGATTTCATGGTGTTTTACGGTCTACTTTTACCCCTCATTCTTCTACGGTCCCATACTCCGCCATTCTATCACATATCCAGTTCACATACTACGAGTCCCATACCTCGCCTTCGTACTTCACACATCTATTTCATGTACTACGGGTCCCATACTCCGCCTTCCTATCACGTATCCATTTCACATACTGCGAGTCCCATACCTCGCCTTCGTACTTCACATATCTATTTCATGTACTACGGGTCCCATACCCCGCCTTTCTATCACGTATCCATTTCACATACTGCGAGTCCCATACCTCGCCTTCGTATTTCACATATCTATCTCATGTACTACGGGTCCCATACCCCGCCTTCCTATCACGTTACTTCAGAACACTAACTTCATGTACTGCGGGTCCCATACCCCGCCTTCACACTACGTATTTCTCATATCTACAACGCGAGTCCCATACCTCGCCTTTATATCGTATCGTGTACTTCGTATATCCCAGGTAGTCTAAAACCCTACCTAACCTATGGTTTGATTCTAATCCTTCTAATGTCACTAAGTTTGTTCTAGTAAACCTAGTGCTCTGATACCATTCTGTCACGACCCGAAACCCACCCTGCGCGGATTACCGGATCGCGATCGCCGCCCCGAGACCCGAAGGCCTCGAGACAAGGCTCGCATAGGTAGCGGTATCGAATAGATATGCTTCATGTGGTTGCGGAAGCGTGAAAATCTTTTTTTTTTATTTTTTTTTTTTATTTTTTTTTTTAATTTGCACATCCGTCCGATACTGCCACTCTTCACATTTCGGTATACATGTATAATCATACATTCAGAGCATAACTAAAACTTAAAAGACTTTATAATTACAATCTTAGTTCAACTGCCCCGTGGGGCTTAATACATGTCCTTAGACTGTCCGGAAATACAAAATATACTAATCAAAGTTCATGTGATTTTTCCCAAAAACTACTTAAGCGAATCTTCCCAAAAGCTAGGTTCATCCTTAATGTCTTCAAAAATTCGATCTGCCATTAGTCACCTGAAAGGGGGGGCGGATAAAATCCGGGTAAGCTAATCAAAGCTTGTGAGTAATTCCTGCATTCGTCATGGGGTTTTCAACTGGTAGTGGTTTTAGCACATGAGGGTTTATGAAATACTCACTACCAATTGCTTGTACATTTTAGAACACAGAGTAAATGTATTCTTAAAACAATAGCTTTGAACAATTAAAGTATTCAAGCTAAATACGCATTTTCTTCAAATAGAGCATATGCAATTTAAAAGCATATAAACACATGTAATAGAATAGGGATAATGCCTACTTCTATTTTCAAAATCACTTGTCATCTTTTCTCTTTTATTAGGCGGAATCTGTTTCGAACCAGACTCCCATTTTACTGCCAATACTGCCGATGGAGATATCTCATTTGCCTGGGGGATTAGATCCTTCTACCGGGTATGTATTGTTGAATCCCGAAGGATTTCAACCATCATATAGGGTGGTACTTAGTACCGTTTATCTTATAAAACATTTGTCACATGACTTCTTCGATAGATATTTTTCATGAACATTTAAAGCATGAAATGTACAAATTCTACAATAAAGCTTCAAATACACGTGATAATCAAATTCAGAATATTAAAGAGGTTTGCAATTGATTTAGACATGCTGATGTATTTTCAAGAAAAGAGCTGAATTTAAAACCTTTAATAAGCATGCCGTAACAGAATATTTTAAAAGAACGGAATCATATAAAGACTGAATTTGATATTCAAAGGCTGCAATGACTTGAGCTTAAAACTTCTTCAAATATATGGAGTTAAATCTCCAGTTCAAATTCAGGGTTACTCACCTTGGTCCTTTAGGGTTAGCTCTACTGAGGCGCCTTCCCTTTTACTCTCTCTTTCCTTAGCCTATCAAGATTCATGAAGATTTCATAAATTTTCATATGTGCTTAATTAACTCCACAACTCACTAAGTGTAGACTGTGAGAAGCCTAACTTGTCATACCTGTCTGTCTTATAACTATAATACAGAACTAGTAATTTAGGTTCTAAATGATAATAATATTACCTGCGACGCCATTCGGCTAAGGTTTCTGTATTCTCTCTCTCTTCTTCCAATTTCCTTTCTTCTTCCTTCTTCTTTTTAGCCTCCGCCACCATGGCCTTGGTGGGTGATTTGAACATGAAAGGGCTTACCGAGACGACCTCTGTCGCCTTGGCTATCTTGACAAATCTGTTGATTACTCTCTGTCGACGCAACAGCTCTTGCATGAAGGCCTGTTGCTTAGGGTCCTTGGCCCTTTGGGCCTTGGTCATGATTGTGTACTTGGTTCGTTGTTCTTCCATGACTTACCTAAGATCAATTTATGAGTTAGAAATTTTTATTCTAGAGTTGATGTGTTGTCATGTCCTTGTATATGCCGTAGATTAGTACTTTGGCATCACTTTAATTTATAGTCATCTGACAGATGCTATTTATCAAATTTTATGTATTTTTATTTTAGACATTTATTGTGGTTGAATAGACTCTACCATTGAGTCCGGAGCGTCGAAGAAAGTCAGTTTAGACCTTCTTTGGTCTAATTTGGCTTTTGGTGTACTAGGGGTAATTTGGTCATTTTACCCTTTTACGTGTCTTTATTTTTTCGGGTCCCGTCTCTTAAAATGGACCCTACCATCAGTCCCAGAGTATCCAAAATAGTAAGGATACACTATTTATTTGTTTAATTCGGACTTCGTTTGACTTGTTTAGGGGGAAGGGCAATTTGGTCATTTTGATATTTTTAGGAGTCTTAAATTTTTTGGGGCCTCATCTCATGTCACAGACCTCACCAATGGACTCAGAGGGTCCGAGATAGTAAGGTTACATATATAACTTGTAATTTTTGGACAACGGGCCATTTCGGAGCATTTAATTTAATTAATTCCATTTAATTAAATTAATCTTAATTAAGTGTAATATATATATTATTTAGTACGTAATTTGAACAGGTTGAATAGGGTGGCACGCTGGCCAGCGTGTCACCTCCCTCCCCATACCACGCACGTTCGAATCTCACCAGGTGCAGTTGCACCTTTTTAATTTTTTGGATTTAATTAACTATATTATATATATATATTGGTTCGCATATATGACACACGCGCATGCGTGGCCGAGTGGAAAAGGGCGTGCATGGGCGCGTGGGGGTCAGGGGTTCGATACCCCGTAGCAACAAATCCTTCCATTTTCTTTTAATTTAAACCGTTATATATATATATATCCCAATGCCCAAAACGACGTCGCCCCATTAATTCGGTGGCAAGCCCAGAGGCTGCCACGCGTCCGAGTCGACACGGAAATTTTAAAAGACCGAGTCAACTCACTGTCGTCTTCCCCATTTCTTCCCCACTGTAACCCTAGTTGCAGGTTTCCATTTCTTCCTATTTCGTGGATTTTGGCCAACTTTTTTGCTGCTGTTTTCAACCTAAAATGTTTCTAAAACATTATGGAGTGTTTTGGCATTCATTTGGAGATTTGAATGTGGCTCAAAAGCTTGGTTTAAGCCACGATAATCCGAATCTGTTCATGGGTCGTTCAGGGTCATTTCTCCATCATTTTTAGTGTGGTTGGGTTTATTTTGATCCCCTCTTCATGAGGATTCAAATCCCATTCATGTATGTTGGTTTACATGAGAGTTTAAGGGTTTGGGTTGTAAACCCGTAACCTGCAAGTCTATGTTTGGAGGTCTTTCTTTGGGATTTTTGATCGCGTATATAGGTTTTTAGGATGCTCTTAGGGTCTTCTTGAGGTCTTGATAGACCAAATTTGGTTTAGGGAAAGTTGGTTCAGACCTGCTCCAAGCAAGGTCCATCCATGGCTGCCTTGTGTACGGCCTGTGTTTCTTAGGTGTTTTAGGTCTAGATTTTCATGCATAATTCATGTATATTCATCCTAATCATCATATATGCTAAATTAAAGGCTTAAAACAGATTCATACATATAAAATTTCTAGAGAGAGGAATTCAAGTGTTTGAGGGTTTACCTTGTTTCAAACTGTTTCTCTCTCCCTTGCTCCTTGCTTCCTACTTCTGAATGTCTCAGAAACTCCTTCAATCTCTCCCTCACTCTCGGATGGTTGTGTTTTGTGTGTATAAGCACCATGTATTTTGTATAAGGAGAAGAAATCATTGCAATTCCTGATTGCCCCTCTCTTTGGTTTAACCCATTTCAGGTTTCTTCATGAGTGGCCTGAATTGCCACTGTTGGGCAGGCCATGAGTGGCCGGTTGTGTGTGTGTGTGGTGTTTGACTCACATATATATATATATATGTATATATATACAAAGTTCAACCCAAATACACCCTGGATAATACACATACCTCTCCCACTTTTGTACACTTTGGACAATAGCATGCCCTATTATACATACATCTCATACATACATGTTTTGGCATACATGCATGCATTCACATACACATATATATTCATTTATAAATATATATATATATATTTAAGGTTATAATTATTTATACAATATATATATATATATCTCTATATTTAATTACGTATATTAATTGTTACAATTTATTTCTTATACTTAAAATAATTAATTATTTTAAAAATTAATTATTTTCTTAAATGCATTATCTTGTACTAATCTTCGTATTCTCGTAATATTTGTCCAAATTCTCGTACTCGTATCAACAATTGGTAGTTGACGTGAAAATGTAATTATCATCAAAATCGACATGTTGGTGATTGCAACGAAAGTGATGTACAGTCATCCTGACTTTTCAGGACACTTACTTAAGGTTCGTGCGTCGGGGTCGACACCGACCTTGTTACTAAGGGTGTTGATTTCCAATTTCAACACAACAGCTTAATAGCCTCTAATTTGGGTCGGGGTATTACACACAACCACAAGTCAATCACATACATGATGTTATGATCAAATCTATATGTAATGCTTGCATGATGTGAGTGTGTGAGATCCAAATCAAATACAAAAGTCTATTATACCTTTCGAAAGCCAAGTCGATCGGCAGTGATGCACGATAATGTCTCTTGGCTGAACTTGGAAAAGAACGGGTATTGAGGTACTCACTCCAAGGACTTATGTAAGGATTACACATAAAGCGCCTTTTCTCAAACCGAATTAGCCAATTACAATATAGGACCCCATGGTCCTAATAGAATTGAGGCTCTTGATTGACTTGGATCATGTTATGTGATCAAAATCAATGAATGATAAGAGTAAAGATATAGATGATATACATGTATGAATGTTCACTCATGAAAGCCCTAAATTCTCTCAAGTGTTTAGCTCTCACAAACTGAACTCTCCCTAACTCTGTTATCACTAATCACAAATTGAATTTTCTTGAATTTATATCATAAAGATCGAATCTCAAAAGAGTCTTAAAAATAAAAAATGTTTCTATTTTCGCGCAAGGTTCGTCCAAACGAATCAGTAGTTCGTTCAAACGAGCAAGGAACGAATATCAAACAAGAAAATATAAAGGTTACAGCTCTTCATTTGATGCAATCCTTTTAAATGAGATCAAACAAGCAAGAATGAGCACCTCAGTTGTTCGTTCAAATGGTCCACTTGGTTCGTTCAAACTAGCAACAAAGAGTTGCTCATTCTCTGCTTGCCTTATGAACTCAATTTTCCTAAGTATTTTCAAATATGCATTTTTGAAAAAATTGTTCACAAAACAAATCAACTACACACATATGATGATAAGATGTCAACTATATGTTATGCATGCCATGTGTGAGTGTGTGAGATCCAAATCAAAGCAAAAGTCCAAAATACCCATATTACCCTTCATAAACCAAGTCGGCCAATAGATGTGCACAGTAATGAAGCTTGGAGCATCTTAGAGTAGAACATGGCATTGAGATACTCTAAGCCTAGGAATAATATAACGATTACAAGCAAAGCACGTTTTGGCAAACCAGATTAGCCAATTACAATATCGGACCCCTTGGTCCTAACAAACTCCTCCTTTGGCAATCCATGACAAAACTACAACAATAGTACAAGAATATAATACATCAAAATACATAACCCCCAAAAAGAAAAAGAGAAGGAAATTATACATTTTGACCTAGTATTCTATACTATACAAATCACTTAGCAATGTTAAAAAATTAGTCAACCTGTTTCCTACACAACAAACTCAACTATATCACGTGAAATCATATTAAGAGAAATATATCAAATAAATCTAATGAAATCACGAGAATAGATAAATATCAAAATAAGACAAGGTGTAGTAAACACGATAACCATGCAATCAAATCCTGTGAGAAATACAAGTGAAAATATATGTTACCTCAAGTATATGCAAAAGAATATGTAGAATATGTACTACTCCCCCTCAAGATGTGCATAAAGTAACTTCCCCCTCACTAAGTTCTCAGATAAACATCTCCCCTTTTTTGACACGATGACAAAGAGATGAATTAACCAAGTAAGTACATAAATGAAGTAAACTAAGCAATAATAAGGGAATGCATAATGAAATAACAATAAGACCTCAATGATAATAGACACAATGTAAGAAAAATATCTATGATATCAAAACGAAGTGTATCTATCATAAATCCAAAAATAATAATAATAACAGTGTAAACAATGGAATAACTGTAAAAAAATAGTATATATAGTTGATGAGTGTACAAAAAATATAGATAAAACTCACTACAAAATGTCACTCATCACTCATGTGAAAATATGGCTACATCATTAATCTATTCCTATTGGTGGTGGAGGTGGAAAAACACGAGATAGAACCTCTTATAAGCCTTGAATGGCTTCTCTATGGAAAGCGATCTCGTCCATCATCGGCAGGAAGAAGTTAGATCGGATCCTGGTGTAATGCTACTCCAGCCTCTCATCTATGTTAGCACTAATCTGAGCATGATATAGCTTTAGTCTCTCCTCTAACTCATCTCTACTAATCGACTGACCGGCTATAGAAAAGGATGTTCATGCTACCTCATAAAATTTGGTACCTCGTGGAGTATGGAACTGCGAAGGAGTACGGTCAACTAGGAAATCCTCTACTTTGATATGCTTTTCGAGCTACTGCTACAGCAACCGAGGTAGTGACTGCTGCTGCCGCCATGCCGGTGTCGGTGGCTGCTGCTGTTGTGCTTGAGCTGGTGATGGCTGCCGCTACTCCTATTATTCATCATCGTCGTTGTCGTCCTCATCCGGATGAGCGATGACATGTGTCTGGGACCTCGTAAAAGTCTTACGTATGAATGGACCGGGCAGGAGTATGAGTGTATTAGTAGTATAGAATGGAACCTAATAGATAGTGCATATCCTGGTGATAAGGCTACCGAATGGCTAGGCCGTAGTGCATTTGGTACCAGTGGTAGAAGAGTCAATGACTCCAATAATGTAGGACGGAGCATCAATTGGTATAGAAACACCGATAGCATAGAGTAGTATAATGTGTAAGAAAGTCAACATGTTCATTGGTTGACTGGATTTATATACGATGAGAATGAGGATCTTGTAACCCTCATGTAGATGACCCTAGTCAAGTGTGGCAGGCTTCGTATAGAAGTCCGGTGAACTATCAACGCGGAGGGTAAATGCACTAAGATTGGAAGTAGGGAGTATAGCATCCTAAGGGTAAGGAAAACCAAGCTATTTAACTCAGGGAATGCCAAGAGTCTGAGCAATAAGATCTGTGGTGAGTGAAAACTTGACCCCGTGAACTGTAACCGGGAAAGCTCCCTAGTCATCACAAGAACCTAGGTTTGAGTAAAACTCTCAAACCACGGTCTCGTTAGCCAGACCCGTGGCAGACAAAAGGGGCATCCATCCACATGACTCAAATAGCCTATATGTGGGTGTTTCACATACATCATCTATCATGGATGCCCTCTCAGCTAGGACAAGAAGGAACAGCAAAGTAGTTGCCCTTATCTTGGCAACCTAGATAGGAAAACACTCAATACCCCGTGTGCCGGACCAAGCTGAATAGCATAGGAGAAATGTTCTCGTGCTATGGGTACAATCATGGTAGATATGATCACGTAGAGAATGACAAGAAAGTAATGTAAGAAGATCCTAAGATAGGCACTACGTTAAGTTTATTGATCTAACAGTCCATACTAACCTTATAGTCTATATGATAAATCAAATAAACCAATAAAAAGAGAAAGAAGGATCCGAAGACTTATCAAATCAACAAACAGTGGAAATCGTGAAACAATCAGTGAAAACGGAGTCCTCGGCGCATAGATCACATTAATCGGTATGAAAAATACAAATGAGGAATACCAGAATCAATATGAAGTGAAGAGCAATGAGGAATATGATAAAACAAAGGAGAAAACCACAAGAGATAGGCAAAATAGGTGGTTACTCGAGACTTTTGAGCTGAGTAGTCACTCATTCAAACGGGCCTTTGTTCGAACAAAGCTTCATTCGAACGAGCACCCAAGATTGTTCTTCTCTTAGAAAAACAGAGTGTCCTGCTCTGTTTATCAATCCTCTGCTCGAATCAACTAGGCAAAAACAGGAAAACAAGTTTAAGAAAAACTTTAGTTTTTAACATGAAAAACTTCAAGATGAAATCATTTATCTATAAAGCTAAAAACAATCCCAATGTTTTTTGAGTTAAAATTATAATTTGAAGAACACTTTAAGTGACATAGAGAGATGAAAATGTGTTCTAAATTGAATAAAAATATTCAAGTAATCCTAGAACACTTAAACTCATGCAAGCTAACTCTCTACTCACTCAAACATGATGTTTAGACATATGCAATAACATCAACCATGAAATGTTCGTATCACAAAGTTGACCCTATGGTGTTGAATGATTCACACTACAATAAGAACAAACAACTATAGTCACTTAACTTAGAGAAATTTTACCATTTCCAACTAAAACTCTCTCTTAACTTAAAAGTTAAATTTTGTAACTAGAATTTCACTTTTCTCACCTTTCTCACCTTTTACAAGGCAGCTCTCACACAATTGAGTGGACTACTCTTTTCAGAGGGTTTCTAATGCTAGCAAACACACTATCTCAAAGGTAGCCTTTTCCTTCCACTATTTGTTTTTTCAATTAGTGTGTGTTCTATTTTCTTTTTAGGCTTTTTCTTTTAGGTCCTTTGGTTTTTCCAACCTAAGTCAATCTTTCTATCCATGGACTTATCAAAGCATAAACATAAAACCATTAAGTCCAACCTATCTACAAGGTAATCTCATGCAAGAAGTATGCAAAACCAAAAATTATAAGATCACAAGTAGATTGAAAGATTGCATACACTCAAGTGCATAAGACTAAGTGAAGATAGTAATAAAATAAAGTACACAACTCATAGTCTCAAGCACTTAAAGTGCATCTTAATTCATTTTCCCTTTTTTCTTCAAAAAATGGGATCACCATTAGCTATGAAGATAAAAGAAAAATATTTTTGGATTTTTGGATTCACAAAGGCATGAAATGAACCTAACTATGAATTAAAACAAAAAACAAACAAAATAAATCATAGACCTAGAATAGATGACTAACATAAATCTCACCTAGATTATGAAAGAAAATGACAACTACTACTCAAGAGAATAATTTTCAAAACGAATTGAAGTAAGAAATGTCAAAGCAATTCATAGGAAGATTCTAAGATACGAGTGGAAAATAAGATCCCTAAGTTTATAAACTCTCTCTTAGTCATCTAAGAGATGAATTTGCTCTTCTAAAAGAAGAAGCAAATTGGGAAATGTGACTTGCACATTCCTTTTCAAGACCCTTCAACTTTTCCGTCCTAACCCAAATTTTTCCTAAAGGTTTTTTGGGAGTAGGTACAACATTTTGAATCTTGGTGTTTGCTACTTTGGATTAAGGACAAGGATTGGAAAGAGGCTTCTTAAGGTTAATCATTTCAAAGATCCTTTGAGCCATGCTCCTTGATTTTTGAACATGAGTATTCAATTATTATTTCAAGGAAGCAATCCGCATCTTATGTTCCAAGGTCATGAGGTGAGAAATTGTTTACGTTTTCTTAGCAAACCCACACTTTCTCCTAGATTGACCATCAACCTTGCAATAAGAACAATAGAGTGATCTAGGTTGAGGTTTAATTTGAGTTCTAGCTTGAGGTTGTGCTTGAGGTTATGGTTGTCTTTTAGGTTAAGGTGTATCTACATCCTTAAGCTTAGAAGAAACAAACACAACTAGCTGAAAGTAAGAGATTAACTTTGAGTGGACGTTGAAAGCTTGTTCTTATCCAAGAATTTATCATAACCTAATCTACTTTTATCATTCTTGATTTGGACGATATTAATAATTTTAGCTAATTTGTTTGACATATCCTCAAAAGTGATTTTAACATCCCTAGCTTGTTTGAGTTCTTCACTAAGTGAGTGAACTATTGAAATTAATTCATTTTCAACATCACAAGCTTCTAGGGATAATCAAAGTTTCCCTACTTCCTCAACCAACAAATTATTCTTTTGTTCTAAGCACTCTACCTTTTCTAAAAGAAAGAATTTTTCCTCATTTAGTTGATTCAATAAGGATTGATCAACTACAAGTGCACATTTCTCTTTCTCACTTGTCTTGAGTTTAATGATTAGTTTCATGTTAGATTTCTTGAGATTGATTTACTCATTGAATAATTTTTTATAGGCAATCTCAATATTATCTTCTTCTTCACTTTCACGATCACTACAAATAAGATTTTCATTGTCCTTTAATTCATCATCCTCAATGGATGAAAAACCTTCAAGGACAATAGTGATATTTATGAAAGCCAAAATTAACTTTCCTCCTTTTCATCATCATCCTTTTCCTCTTCCTCTTTCTCTTCATCCTCTTCCTCACCATTGGTTAGAGTTATTTTCATTACTCTTCTATTATTTGGTTTTCCCTTTCTTTTGGTTAGGAAATTGACTATTATGTGACCAAAATTATGGCAATCATAGCACTCTATAGGCTTAGAAATGGATTAAGACGAAGGTCTCCACCTATCACCTCTAGAGGATCCTTTTTGGACCTTACCTCTTCAGTTGTTAGAATTTCCTAAGAGTCTTTTATTGGAATTTTGTGTTCCCTTAGAATTTGACATTTTACCTTTAAAGAACTAATTGAACCTTCTAACAAACAATGCTAGGTCATCCTCATTCATGGACACAGGGTTAATCTCTACATCCCCTTCATTATCATCTTAAGTGGATTTTCAAGAAAGACTCTTAGTATTCTTTGCTTGCCTTAGAGTTAGCTCAAATGTTTGCAAAGAACCAACTAACTCATCAACAACAAGTGAGCCCAAGTCTTTACTTTTCCAAATGACGATGGCCTTGGGTTGGAATCTCTCAAGGAGAGATCTTAAGATCTTTCTCACTATTTTGGTCATTTCAATCTTTTCTCCTAGGTTGAAAGATGAATTCACTATGTCACTCAATTTTGCATAAAATTGAACAAAGGTGTCTAAATCCTTCATTCTTAATGATTCAAAACCTAGAGGTTAGGATTTCTAACTTGGACCTCTTGACCGCTGATGTACCCTTATGGGTAGTCTCAAGGATATTTCATGCCTCTTTTGAAGTTTCACATGTTATGATGCGGCAAAACTCATTCCGAAGTTACCGCATTAAAAAAGGCATTTCAGCCTTTAGTGTTATATCCACTAACTCTAAGCTTTAATTCATTCCATGTGTTTAGAGGCTTGGATATAGAGGGGGTTTCTGTAATAGCGGTTATGGCCGGTAGGGTCCAACCTTCTTGGACAGCAAGCCAAACTCGCTCATCCAAAGCTCTTAGAAATGTTCTCAAGCGAGCTTTCTAGTATGCATAATTTGAGCTGTCAAATAAAGGTGGTTGGGAAATCAATCCATCCTTTTTCATACCTTCTATTTTTCATTCTTATTAGTATCCAATCAATTGTCTTTCAGAGTAGGCTCTGATACCACTTTGTTGGTTGGTCCCTTAGGGTGAAACTAACCTAGAATGAGAGGTTGAATAGGTTTGTACTATTTTTTTCAATTATCAAACCACAACACTAATAACAACGCAGATGGCATAATATATGAATTATAAATTCTATCAATATTCAACAATTATGAATAATTCAACCATAAGCTCAATCCATCCAATATAGTAATCATATAGTGTTCAACATACAAACCATTCAACACAAGCCTAGTTGATCCACTAATCCAATTCAAATGTCAATTTCACAATTCAAGTAAAAATTAGATTATGTGATCAATTTTCAATTTCACAATTCAATTTACAAATCTAATTGTACAATTAAGGTTTTTAATTATTCAATTGATGTTCAAATTTCATAATTCATGAAAACCTAAATCTTAATTAAGTGGAAGCATTCAATTCTAGCAAAATGGAAATTGTAAAGCATAAAGAGAAATAGAAATTTCAAATCAAAGTGATGACAAAGAAACCACCACAAAATATTATCCGTAAAAGAAAACTCTAGAGCTGGCCATGCTCGTGGAATAGTCCACTATGAGTGAGATCGAATTATAACACGATGAAGAACCGGACTTAGTGCCTCAAGCTCCGTTCTACTCGTTCCCATCTTTAATCTCCCTTGAATCCACAAGATTCCTCCATAGTTAGAATATTCATACAATCAGACACTCCTCGTAGTCTGAATCCCCGATCGGCACTCTTCACAGTTGCAACTTCTCATAACCTCTAACCCCTCCGATCGCTCAATAATTGAATCCACAAGGTTGAACTCACAAACTCTTTAATAGGAGTTGAAATGGAATTAAGGCTCTTGATTGACTTAGATCATGTGATGTGATCAAAATCAATGAATGATAAGACTAGAGATATAGATGATATACATGTATAGACACCTCATTTTGAGAATCTTGATTGAATAAAGTTGGTTTTGCCACTTTTGGTAAGTTGCTACAATATGCCCCATCTAGGTTATTTTAATAATTTCTCGTTTCGCCCACAGAGGGAATTTCTATCATATTGCCCAAAGAAGGCGTTTTCGATATTTTGGTCATTTTCTCCATAGAGGGCATTTTGGTAATTTTGCCTATAGAGGACATTTTCGTCATTTTGCCCCTAGAGGTCATTTTTTACATTTTCGTTATTTTGTTCATAGAAGGCATTTTGGTCATTTTGCCCATAGAAGGCATTTTGGTCATTTTGCCTACAGAGAGCATTTTCGATATTTTGGTCATTTTTCCCATAGATGTCATTTTGGAAATTTCAGTCACTTTGTTTATAGAGGACATTTTGGTCATTTAGCCCATAGATGGCATTTTTGTTATTTTTTCCATAAAGGGCATTTTTCACATTTTGGTCATTTTGTCCATAAAGGACATTTTGGTCATTTCACCCATAAAGGGCATTTTCATCATTTTGCTCATAAAGGGCATTTTCAACATTTGCCTATAAAGGGCATTTTCGATATTTTGGTCATTTTGTCCATAGAGGACATTTTGGTTATTTTGTCTATAGAGGACATTTTGGTCATTTTGTCCATAAAGTGCATTTTGGTCATTTTTCCCATAAAAGACATTTCCATCATTTTTACCTATAGAGGGCATTTCAGTTATTTTTCTTATTTTGGGCATTTTGGATATTTTGGTAATTTTGTCCATAGAGGGCATTTTGGTCATTTCGCTCATAAAAGGCATTTCCATCATTTTTGCCCATAAAGGACATTTTGTTATTATGCCCAGAGAGTGCATTTTTAACATTTTGGTCATTATGCCCACTAAGGACATTTTGGTAATTTCTAGCGCTTCCCTATTCATTAGGAGTATTTTGGTAAATATTAGAGGTTTCCCACCTTCTAGTGATGTTTCTGTAATATTAGTGATATTTTTCCATTCAAAGGGCATTTTGGTAATTATAGAATATTCATATCCCCTATAGGTAATTTTGGTCATTCATGGGCATACATGTAATTCTATATCATTTTACCCATTTAGGGTTAACTTGGTAATTTTGGTCCTTAAAGACAATTGTGACTTTTATATGCCTTAGTGGCATTTTTGTAATTTTCTTGTCCCTAAATTCTCCACCGAATTAAGGGCGATATAGTAAATATAGGTTTGTCCACCAAATACTTCCTTCCTTATCCCATGGGATTTGTCTTAGATTTGTGCACAAAATAAAATCTATATCTAATTGCTTGCACATTAAGCATTAAATCTTGGTCATTCATCCATAGGATTCATTGTGAGCCCTTGGATCAAACCTCCTTACTTTTTTTGCATAAATAAGACCCATTGGCCATTATAATTCAAGGATCCACATCCAAAACAGAAGGGTTCCAGTTCCACATCCTAGATAGAAGGGTTTCAGAAGCCAGGTGCTGCAGCAATAATCCTTCTCTCTCTTCCGTATTTCTTCTTCCATACTTCTTGAGGCCTTGTTCTGTGCAAGCAATTGTTTTAATCCATTGAAGATGAAGTTCTACACCATTGAAGATTCAATCCAAAGAGTTCAAGCTCAAGCCTTGTCTAATTCAACACAAACGATCAGGTACGCTCCCTAAAACCCTATTATTCTTTCTTCTCCTAATTTAATTTATCCTATCACTCTTGATTGAATAAATTGAATTAGAGAACTTCATTGGCTCTGAATCCATTATCTGAATGGATACGTAGGATGACTCATGGGCCCGAGTCTACTATTTTATGCATTTTTTTTTATTTCATCCATGTTAGCTTCTCTCTACTATTTTCCTTTTAGCAATCTACTTTATGTCTTTTTTATTATTTCATTCAAGTCAATCTCTTTCTCACATCCCATCTCTCTCTATTATTATTATGTCCTTTTTTTTATTTCATTCGTGTCAATCTCTCTCTCGTCACTTCTTTTTGGCTTATTTACTTTCTTTATTCCGTTTATCTTATTCGTTCATGTCATTACAATCAATATCTGTATACTCACTCTTCATCTTGTTTGTGTCATGGAATATTAAGCCTTGTGGATGAACACTTGAGGCCATTTTATTTAGACTAGGCAAGATAGATGCCTAACCCCTTCCCATCTCGTACCTTAGCTCCCGAATTCAGAATTCTTTGGTTCATTGTAGATTAGTTTTGCTTTAATTTATTTTAACCCATGTCAAGGGGTTTAGAATGTAAATAGGATCAAAGTGATGTAATTTCAGTTTTCTTTGTTATTCTTTTTTTACATGTATTCTTCATGGGTTATATCAAGTTTGCTTGTTATTTAGCCTAAAACAATATGGCAAATCTTTTGTGTATTCATGTACACCCTAATCTGAAAAAGAAGGCGTGTTCCTTTCCCATTTTGAGAGAACTGACGTTAAAAGTCGTGTCTAGATTTTTCTAACATCTCCGCTCATAGTGGTGACTCTGCTAGGTACTAAAAGAGGGAGACTCGTTATTGTATTCATCTACAAGGCTTTGTTGTGATTGTGTATTTAATTTTTGTATTATCTTGTTTATTTATTACTTGAATAGATGACTGTATATATTTAATCATGTGTTGATGAATTTAATTGGAATACCAAGCACATACTTTGCATCATGACATATGCATCTACACTACATACCCTTCTACCCCTTGGACAGCTGGTAGCCCATACCTCAATTTGTTCATTACTACTGGGAATGCCGGTAACACCCTCCATTCCTCAACCTCTTACCAATTTCACCAGGGAAAGCCTCTGATGGTACCCTGGGTGGTATATCAAATGGATGGTCACCGTACCACTTGACCGTGATTCGTTTTCCAAACGACCACAGGAGGCATATAGCTTACCTAGTTGAGGAAAGCCTAAAGCCTATGATTACCCAACCTAATGTCATGCATATGACACTCACTGGCCTTCGCAAATATTATGTCTTGAAAAAGCCTGAAAAAAATTTGAACGACACACTCTCTATGTGCTGATCGGCACATAATGAGTTGGCCATCATGCTCTATAATTTTATGAATTTTTTTAGAGTTTCAAACTTTTTTTCAAAAAAAAAAACTCCAGTTTTCTCATTATTGGGCCTACAAAATAAGCTTTTCAAACCATTGATGGATCATTAATGTTAAGTACTTTTCAATAATTAGATCAGGTGATTCCAACTAGCTTGGAAACATAATAGCCAAGGTAAACTACTTCGAGCCTGTGATCTCCCATAGTGTTCAAAGAAAGAAACTACAATGAACACAACTCCTATGGCCATGGATTAAAAACAGTTGCTCCAGATGCTAACTAAGATAAGGAAAGACGTCTCCGATTAACAAGAAAAGTCACAATGACTCACCTGAACCTTTCAGGAATTTGAACAGCAGAGGCTACCACCACCTCTAGTTCTGGCAAATCTAAACAATAGGTTAGTCCCTCAACCAATCCCTCCAATACGAGGTTAGGATGTACCTCAATAGTATCCACCAGTTCAGAATGTAATGGCCCATGATTCATTTGATTAGACCGAGCAATATGCACCCACAAAGGAAGCAAAACCTTGGGATGAAACCCTCCTGAAAAGGCTTGAAAAGATGGAACCACTCATCTATAAATCAAACCAGGGTGACGATATGATTGACATCCATAAGTTGTCTCTCTACTCCAAGGTCCGCCTCTCTCAAAAGTTTAAGATGCCAAACTTGGACAAGTTCAATGCGACCACTTGCCCATAAACACATTTGAAGCTCTATGTAAGAGTAATATATCCATTAGGAGCTAACACCAATATGCTAGCTCAAATGTTTTATTAGACTTTGACAGACTCCACCTTGCATTGGTTTCTTAACCTAAAAGATGCCTTATCCAAGGATTGGGAAGAATTGTGTAATGCTTTCATAAAGTAATACAAGTACAACAATGAGCTTAACATTACCTTAAGAGACTTGGAGACCACCAAGCAAGAGCCAAGAGAAATTTTGTCAACCTTGATCACCTGCTAGAGGAGTAAGGCGGCACAAATAATCAACCGGCCCAATGAATCAAAACAAGTGCAAATGGTAAAGAATAACTTGTTTCCTATTTACTAAGAGCCTCTATTTGCTCATTACTATGAAACATTCAAAGCATTGGTCGGGGCTGGAACTTAGGTCGAGGACATTATCTATGATGGCACTCTAAAATCAAGTGTTCATAGGCCACGGAAAGTCATTCCCAACACTAAGCCCATCGGACCAACTCACATGATCAGTGTTGTCAATACTTCTTATCCTTTCTCTTGGTCCACTCCACCAGGCGCACTCCAACAACACCCACAAAGAAATTTTTCTAACTTACCAACTCCCATAGGAGACATTTACAAGAACCTCTATGAGAAAGGGCTCCTTTGGCCTCTAGATCCTAGACCTGTCCCAAATCCTCCACTTAAAAGATATGACCCCAACCAATATTGCGTTTATAACCAAGGAAGTAATCACATTTTCAATCAGTGCCGAGCTTTGAAACGTGCTATCCATGATCTCATTGATAGGGGAACCATTGGGGCTCCACCGTCAAAGCCTAATGTGACTACTAACCCTTGCCAGCTCATAATAATCGTCTTAACGTCAAGATGTTAAGCCATGAAAGTGGTGATCCCATTGAGTCCATTATTAGGTCCAATCATTCTATGTCCAATATCGTACTTATTCTGAATTGCAGCATGATCACTTAGGATGAGCTCATAGGGATCAATAGCCAAGCAAGCTCGGCTAATGCAGTCCACATCACCCAAGGGGGTCGACCCTTCAAACCCAACCACTTGCAAGCAGATGACCCTGTGACTAAATTTCTAAAAACTAAGCAACCAGTTAAGAGTCCACCACAGGCCCCTATCGAGGATGAGCTCCTCAAACAACTCAAGAGAACTCAAGCCAATATTTCTATTTGTGGTTTGCTCACCTTGTCATTTCCACATCGACAGGCTATTTTGAAATAGTTAAATGAGTCTCAAGTTCCCACCATTACCACCCCTGAGCAACTCATTCAAATCATTGCGGGGTGCAGTTCAACAATGTCATTACATTCACAGATTATGACTTTCCAAAAGACAGAGCCAACCATACCAAGGCCCTGCCCATAACTGTGGATGCCCTAAGAAAGAGAGTATTCATGGTTCTCATTAATAATGGATCAGCTCTCAATGTGTGTCTTCTTACGACCGCAAAGTGCTTTGGTTTGGAATTATCTAATCTAGCACCATCAACACAAACAGTACGGGCATACGATAACACCTGGCTAGAAGTGGTGGGATTCTTGACACTTAACATGAATTTAGGCCCAGTTGAAACCACTACATAGTTCCAAATGTTAGTCTTCTTGGCCTCCTTCCACTTGCTACTAGGCCGACTCTAGTTGCACGAAATCAAAGTTGTGGCTTCCTCCCTACATCAGAAACTCAAGTTTACATGCCAACTCAAAGTAGTCACCATTCATGGAGACACTGAATCTACTCAAGATCCAACTCCTATCTTAGAAATCCAACACAGATTTGGTGACATGGCATTCATAGGCTTTAGACATGTCAGAAGTGTAGACCGAGCAAACACCCAAGGATGACATTTACAAAGGTTCAGTCCATTATATCATGCAGCTCATGGGGTATGTGCCCGACAAAGGTCTTGATCGTTACTTATAAGCCTTGCTATACCACCCCAACAACTAGAAAGGGAGTACACATTCGGCCTCGGTTATTCCCCCACTAAAGAAGACTTTCAAAACAAAGCTTTGGTCACCCGAGCCAAAAACATTACAAGAGAGCCCCCAAAGTTAACTAAAATTAAACCATATTTCTCCACCTTGAACAGCAGATTTATTTAGAAAGGGGAAGAACGCCTCTACACTGGCTTCCCAGAGCTCGGTTATGTCAAGAAGGCAAAAATCATATTCCTTGGTTGGGAAATCTTTGAGGATTGCACTTGCGGCTATGACGAATACATGATAGACGCTCCCGAAGACCCCTGGTAAAGGATTGGGCAGAAGAACCTCAAGGGCTATCTGAGCTCTTCGCTAAGATTGAGCTGGTAAAAGACATGGTACAAATGGTCAGTGAATGCAGTATTCAATAAAACCCCGAGAAGCAAATTATCCAAGCTCTGACACTAGCAGACAACTAGTACATCATCAAGGGATCACAAGCCTCAAGGGACCAGCTTAAGAAGCAGTTTGGCTATTCTGAGAAAAGTGATACAGATTCTGAAAACCTCTACTATGTTAACTCTGATGAGTCGTTTGATTTAAATTTTCTCAACTTTGATGAACTTCCAGATTATGTTCTTCTTGATTTTATTTTCAATGAAATAAATGCTTCTTTCGAGTATCCATTAATTGCAAATAATGAATGTGATGATGAGAATGATCCTTACCAAAATCTTGATCTAGAAGTTAGGAAGTTCTTAATAGACATCACCAAAAAAATCACCAAAAAAGAAAATAGGGCTCAACCGGTTATGGAACAAACATTGACCATTAAGTTGGGGTTAGAAAATGAAACCAAAGAGGTAAAGATTGGTGTCACCCTAGACCAAGCTGAAAATGAAGCTCTGATAGAGCTATTAAAAGAATTTCAAGACGTCTTTGCATGGTCCTACAAGGATATTCTAAGCTTGGACACAAACATTATCCAACACAAAATCCCTACCTACCCTGAGTCCAAACCGATCAAACAAAAGATCAGAAAATTGAGATCTAAATGGTCTCTTAACGCTAAAGATGAGGTTGAAAAGCAATTAGCCGTAGGGTTTCTAACTATGGTAGATTACCCTAAATGGTTGGCTAACAAAATGCTCGTGCCCAAGAAAGAAGGGAAAGTCTGCATGTTTGTAGACTATAGGGACCTCAACAAAGCTTGTCCAAAAGACGACTTCCCTTTGCCCAACATAGATCTACTGGTGGACAACACAACCCATCATGACATGGTGTCATTGTTGACAGTTTGTGGTATAATCAAATCAAAATGCACCCCAACTATATGGGAAAACCCACCTTTATAACATAGTGGGGCACCTTCTACTACACTGTCATGCCTTTCAAACTCAAAAATGCAGGGGTTACGTACCAAAAGGCAGTAACCACTATCCTACATGACTTGATCCATAAAGAGGTCGAGGTGTATGTCGATGGCATGATCATAAAATCTAAAGATAGGGAGAGCCACCCTACAACCCTAAAAAAATTCTTCGAAAGAATTAAGAAGTACCAAATGAGGTTGAATCCCCAAAAATATACATTTAAAGTTACATCTGGAAAGCTCTTGGGCTTCATGGTGAGCTAAAGAGGGATCGAGATCAACCCAACAAAGGCCAAGGCAATCATTAAGATGTCTGCTCCTAAAATCAAAAAGCAAGTAAAGGGTTCCTTAGGAGACTACAATACATTAGCAGATTCATATCCCAACTGACTAGCATTTGTGAACCTATCTTCAAACTCCTAAAAAAGGATTTCCTAAAAAGGTGGAACACTGCATGCTAAGAAGCCTTTAAACAAATTAAAACCTACCTAGCCAGTCCCCTAGTATTGGTTCCTCCCTTGTTGTTATACCTTACCATAATAGATATAGTCACAAGGGCTATGCTAGCTCAAAACCAAATGCCAGAAAAGAAGGAAAAATCCATTTACTATGCTAACCAGAAGCTAATATCATACGAGTAGAATTATAATGCTCTCGAGAAAACTTGCACATCCCTTGTTTGAGTTACTCAGAAACTCTGCCATTATATGATGGCCTACACTATACACTTGGTATTTAGAATGAACCCTATGAAATACCTTTTCAAAAAACCAGTCATGTCAGGTCGCACAGCTCAATGGCTCTTGCTCCTCTCTAAATTTAACATAGTTCACGTAACACAAAATTCCATCAAGGGAAAAGTCGTGGCCGATTACCTAGCTGACTACCAAGTCGAGGGTGAGGTTGGCAGAGAGACAGAATTCCCAAATGAGGACATCATGCAAACCCAAGAGGATAAATGGTGTATATACTTTGATAGTGTCGAACAAAAAAGGCTATGGGATTGTCATGCTTTTGATAGCCCTAAATGGGGCACACATGCCTTTATCCATGAAGCTTCAATACCCTTCCACAAACAACACCACAGAATATAAAGCCTGTATAGTCGGCCTGCAAGCTGCAATAGAACTAGAAGTCAAAAACCTTGATGTGTATGGAGACTCAGCCCTCGTTATTGGCCAAATCCAGGGAAGGTGGAAAATCAAAGAATAAAAACTTATACCTTTTCATCAGTGCCTGGAAACGATGATGGTTGGCTTCAAAGATGTTTAGTTTCACTATATACCTTGGGCCAAGAATAGTTTTACAGATACCTTGGCCACCCTAGCTTCTGTGATAAATGTACCCAAAGAAACAACTATCAAACCGCTCCTAAGTCAAGGCAGAAAGACCCCAATATACTATTGCAACATCCACGAGGTCACAAGTGGGCCAAAACCCCCTACCTGGTACACCGATATTTGGTCATTCATCAAACATTTGCAATACCCTGAAGAATACACCAAAGAGGACAAGGCCGCCCTTAGACGTTGGGCCACCCAATTCATTATATGCGAAGAGTATCTATACAAAAGGTCATTCAATGGTATTCATGTCCTATGTTTGGACAAGCCAAAAGCTAAACGTATCATGACAAAAGTAAATGAAGGAGTCTACAGACCCTATGTGAATAGACACATGCTGGCTAATAAAATAATTCATTTGGGATACTACTAGAATACTATGGATGAGGACTGTACAAGCTTCGTGAGAAAATTCCACGAGTGTCAAATACATGCTAACCTGCAACACCTCCCTCTTAAAGAATTATACAACTTAAAATTTCCATGGCTATTCGCCACATGGGGAATTGATATTATCGGTAGGATCATGCCAAAAGCTACAAATGGCCACAAATACATCTTTGTGGCTATTGATTACTTTACCAAATGGGTAGAGGCAACTTCATATGCCATCTTCAATACAAAGAAAGAGGCTCAATTTATTCAAACTAACATCATTTGTCAATATAGGGTGTCTCACGAATGGGTCTTTGATAATGGCTTACACTTCAAATGAAAGGTTACAAAAGTAGTGGAAGAATTCAGAATCACATACGGAATAGAGGAAATTTTATGCATCAAACTAGAAATACCCTCACTCAGGGTGTTTCTCGAGAGTCAAGTAGCCGAAACAAACTGGCTGCAAAATCGCTATGATAAGTTAGCATTATTAGATCAAAGATGGCTCAAAGCCCTTTACCAAACATAAGGTTATCACCGTCGGATAGCCTGAGATTTCAACAAGAAAGTCAAGGAAAGAAGACTGAAAGTAAGAGATCTAGTGTTAAAAGAGATCAGGGCCCCAATGCTCGACGCACGAAGAAAGTTTCGGCCCAACTAGAGTGGCCCATTCATCATCAAGTCCATCACAACCGAATGTGCGGTTTGGCTCATAGACATGGATGGAAATGAGTTCTCCTCACCCACCCACCTAGACCAGCTAAAAGCATACTATGTTTAGGGGCTTATTATAATAGAACTACCATGACCTAACGCCCCATCAAACAATGTTACCAACAACATGGGGGTACGTAGGTAACTCACGAAGTCACTGTGAGTGTGGTCTCAAAAATAGCAATAAAATTTTATTCTTCTAAACCGGAGTAGATGTTCAATACTTTGTTTCATAATTTGTTAAAACCCAATCCGATTTGGTGATAAGATGTCTAGAAAAGACTAACTACTTCAAATAAAAGAAATCATCATCATTAAGGGATCACTCTCATTATTGCAAAGGGATCATCATTTCTTCTCCACCAACTTTCCTTTAAACTCAAACTCTTTGCATATCCTTTTCTCCACAAAGCAAAAAGGCCTATCTTCTTAACAAGTTACAAATCAAAACGTCCAAAGTTTAGTTTTCCTTTCCAACACAACACTTCTCAAAGGACCCTCAAGCACCCCTTCTTCCTCTTCAAGCCTCGAACTTCTCGAGTATCTACTTCCTCAAGTTCAAACTCTACCAAATCCTCGCCATGGTTCTTTATTGAAATGGAAATTTCCTTAAACTTTGCACTCAGATCTAGCTCCATAGAAAATTCGGTCTCTCCGCAAAGGACATCCGCTGAAAGACTCTCTCGATCACCCACTTTCTTGTAAAGCCACCTCAAATGATCTTTAGTCATGTGTGTCTTCCCACAAAAATGTGTATCACTAAAGTCGAAGAGCTAAACCCCCTTCAAAATTCTAGTCAACCTACTTACAATTGAAGGGGTCAATTCCTCTACAAGATAATGTGGGCCCCAGGTTCGTGGCCTAATTTACTCAAATCCAAACTAACAAATAAGGCAAATGGGGTAATAAAAAGATTTTGCTCTAAGGCCGACTATGCACACACATGAATAACATATAGAGCGTAGAATAGAGGCTCCACAATGCCAATGCAAAGTGGTCCAATCGAAATCACTAGCGCTCAAGGTTACTAAGAAGCCATCCCATGCTTGCTCATCTGATTGAGTCACCAAAAGCTTCTGCAAGAGATAATGTCTGGGCCAGTATAGGAAAAGTCGTGGGGTTTCCAAGAATGCCAATTTGTCTTTAAGCCACATCATCAACAATAAGGGGCTACAGCCAAATTCCTGGTCCATACCATTATGCACCATGTCCAAGCCATTCAATGTCACAGCTAATACAAGACCCATGATATTCCTTTCTTTGCCAAGGTCATCAACAACTCCAATCAAGCGAGCATCAACTATGGTTGTGTCAGTCAAGAGTAAGAAGTGAGAAATCATGCATAAAGCCAAGGAAGCTAGCCTAGCACGACTTGGCTCTTGGCTTTTAAAGTAGTCCATGATAGGTAAAAGAAAAAGGCTTTCACCTCACACTAACAACCTTACCTCTATGGCATTCAATGATAGAAAGTTTGATTAGAGGGCAAAATAACCTCTTTGAACCTTAGGGAAGATCATCTTTCCTTGGATAGTCACATCAAGAATAGCACAGAATTCTTCAAAGGTTGGGCAAAGCTCATCCATGTTGAAGCGAAAGATATGATCCACGAGCGCAAGATTTCAAAAAGCTTTCCTCCACCACAATATTAGTTATGAAAAAAAGCAATTTCAATTTGAATGATCCCAAATTGATCCTCTCTAACGATGTAAGTGAGATCATTCATGAGTGAAGCATGCCATCAAAAGCATCCATACTAGTAGTTGCGGAAGCCATAAGGAGGACAATACTTTAAGAGCTTGGAAAATCAAAACAAATTGAGAAAGATACATGATGGGAGGTCTAAAGATATTTCTATAATCACAAAAACCCGTAATTTCGTCTCCAAGTTGGGTTAGGAAGTCAAATTTTAGAAAAAAAAAACATGTTATTGCCAAAACTGGATAAAGCCTACATGTGGTACCGATCAGCGCACACTAGTTATGATTGGCACTAGGGCATAAAAAATACCCCCGCCAGTGTGTCGATTGGCACAAAGAGTTTTTCTGGTCCATTTTGCCCAATTCTGTATTTTTGTGGTTTTTCGGGAGCACCAAGTGTCAAAATCACTCATTTTCAGTCTAAAACTAGACGTTTTCATTAGGAAAAGGTTACATATGTGTTCCAAAATATTTTTAAAAAAATAGAAAAGAAAACAAACATTGTTCAAGCATTCAAAAAGGAGTTACACAAATCTAACGGCATCTGCACCGCGTGTCCTCTTATCGCATCGATTGTCATAGAGGCACCACTTCTTCCTCAGTATCCTCATCATCATGAATAGGCCCAGAGCTCCTCCTAGGGCTAGGGGCTAGAGCCCTGAGAGCTCCCAGGCTGGTTAGTGTTCTTCCTCTTCAAGCCTTCTCCTCCTCTTCCAATCAGGACACCACCACTAGGCCTAGCCAAAGGCTGAGCCATTTACTCAAGCTGGGATACCCTTCTCGCCTAAACGAGCATCAAAATACAAGTTTGGAAACAATATAGACAAGGCACAATTATCAAAGGTAAAATACCTTACAATGTTCATATTAGTCCGACAAGCGGGCCTCCAAGACTTTATCGTGATCTGTGTCACCTTGTGCTTCAGGGTCGTAATATAGACATAGGCCTCTTGGTAGATCAATTGGGCTACCTAAATCCACCAAAAGGGTTAGCAAAACCTTCATTAGAAAATATAAAACATCAAACGGTTAGAGCTTACCCCGGTCAAATAGTCAGGTGGCGAAAGTCCCTCAATAACACCCGTAGGCCTCGTGAGCTCCTCAAGGTGAAATGTACCATCCTCAGTAATAACTGGCACATTGAGCGTAGGAAAGGCCATAAGAATGCCCATCTTAACAACCATGGTCGTGGTCTCTTAAGAAGATCGGTCACTAAAACTAGGCCGACCAACTCTCGTAGGAAGAGGGGGTCCTCTAGAAAAGAGAAGTGCGAGTCCCCCTAGATAAGCCCCAAACACAGTGAAGCAATTAAAAAATTGCTCCATCAGTACACTCTCCAAAAACTAGACATCTTCGGGAATGCTGTCAAGATCTCTCATATGTTTCAGAGGAGCCGCCAAAGGGAAAAGGTTAGCCACATTGTCCACTTGGCGGACTACCCGCTCGCTCAAATAAAAAACCTGCTCGAAGGGGCCTTCCAAAATCAAGCATTTATGGGATATCCCTACACTTCTTCCTATCGACGCAAAGACCTCACCCCATAGGTTCCACTGCACCTGTCAAAAGTGCACAATGCAAGTCCTTATCATAGGCCAACAGCACAAAAAATGGACAAGTCATGAAAATGATCTAACCATGTTGGCCTGGATCTAGTCTAAAGACAGTTGGAACCTGTGGATCACAATGGCACCACGTCGGGTCTACTGATTGTCCCTCCTCCAATGCCACATAAGGGGAAACACATCCTCCTCCAGTGTAGCCAAAAGGTATGGGAGCAGTCCTAGAACCTCATAAGACCAGATCTGTACAAGAAAACCAAACCAAGATCAAGTAGGGTCCACAAAGGAAAAATTGACAAAACAAAAGTCAAAAAAGGGAAAGCATACCTCCCATACCACGTTGAAACCTCCAAGTCCTTTCACCACCCCCTAGGATAGTGAGCATATCAATCAGTAAAGCACCACCATTACCGCTCTGCCCTAATTGAACTGGCCAAAGTTGGCCACATCATCCAAGGTCGCAAAGCACCAAAGATGGACCGTGTCCCTACCATTGGCGAAGAGGGTCTACCCAAAAATAAGGAACATGAAAGCTCTATTTAGTTGGTCCTAAGCCGCTGGGCTGCGACACTCCTTGTGTCGAAAAGCCTCATAAATGTGCTTCACCTAGGCTGCACTACCCGAGGCAAACTAGGGGACCCATTCCAACAGCCTTTGAATCTTCGCCAGTCAATGATGAATGTCACTATCCCACGGCACTCGCTCGCTACCCACCGAAATGTAGGTAATCATAGCAAATCTAAGGGAGTGGGCATGACCTCCCCGAAGCTTAGACGGAACTTATTCGCAGTATCCCACTACCGCTCAGCCCAGGCATAGAGAACCCTTCAGTCTCTATCTACATGGAAAGTCAGTCAACAAATGGAGCAAAACCTACCTGGATGATATAACCCTTGCACCGTGATGGCAAGTTAGCCTACTAATCGCCAATGTTTAACTCCTTCTACAAAAGAAATGATCAGAACAATGTTGGAAACTTATAAGCACGCCAAACCCGAAGCAAAAATGCAAGAAAACACCAAAAATAACAAAGAGCTGCCATTGATGAGAGGGTGGAATCATAGAAAAAATGCCCAAAAATAATTGGAAGAAAACACAAGAACTTCTTTATTGTGGTAACGTTGAGACAAGTGCAGACTCGGTCCTCAAACCAAGCTCGTATCATTTTGAGGACTCTGAGCGAATTTATAACATTGAATGGCCCTAAGCACTGGCCTGGGTGCCATAAAATCTTGGTCCAAATCAAACATGGTATCCGAATTATCAAAACTTTTGCTTGTCATTTCCTTTGAAAATCCCAAATCTTCTTGCAATAATCTCATTGTTTGAACTTCCCAAGGCTTGATCTAATCTCCAAAGTCCTCAATATAAGTCCCTACACAATTTAGTACAAGTTGGGTAAGGATGGGTAGAGAGCAAGTCAAAAGAAGTGTGAGAAAAAATCAAAAAATATTGCATTTAACAATCTGCCCGCGCCCAGGCCCCCAGTGCCAATCAGCACTCACGGGGGTTGACCAGCACACAAAGGGTGGAATCCACTCCTCCCCCCTTCTATGTGATGATCAGTATGGAGTGGCTAGGGAGGCTGATTTCGGCCCATTTTGCAATTTTGGCCTATTTTCACTTATTTGAAGCCCATTGTTTGGTATTTTCAATTTATGATTGCCAAAACCTCTTCACAGATTCATCATGAATCCATTCTGATTATAAAGTCAAGGCAGTTACATTCTAATTTTACACAAAAGCCTACCCCGTTTAGTCAAAACTAGCCAATTTGTCTCATTTTCCTCACACCAATCACATAGATACTCCAAAAAATCGTATTCTCCCATTTGAAGACAATGAATGGCAAATGAAGCCACTCTTCCTTATAGAGTTAGACAAAGCATAGTCCTCCCAACAAGCCTGTTCTAAGTCATCTCACCAACAAGATACACCCGAAAGTCAAAATCATTAATGAATCTCAAAACCTATTTAGATCGCATTTCCTTTTAAGGTAAGCTATCTATCGCAATATTCCATCTCATAAGGGGCGTAATCCCATGAAAGACTTATTAGGATCGCATTTCCTTTTAGGTAAAATGTCTAAGGATGTAAACCCATCTCATGAGGGGCGTAACCCTATGAAAGACTTATTAGAATCGCATTTCCTTTTAGGTAAGCCGTCTATCACAATGTTTCATCTCATAAGGGGCGTAACCCTATGAAAGACTTATTAGGATCGCATTTCCTTTTAGGTAAGCCATCTATCGCAATGTTCCATCTCATGAGGGGCTAACCCTATGAAAATCTTATTAAGATTGCATTTCCTTCTAACTGAAACGTCCGAGGACGTAAACCAATCTCATGAGGGGCGTAACCCCATGAAAGACTTGTTAGGATTGTATTTCCATCTAAATGAAATGTCTGACATAAACCCATCTCATGAGAAGCGTAACCCCATGAAAGACTTATTAGGATCACATGCCTTTCTAAATAAAGTCGTCAAAAGACGCAGTTTCATAAAACCTGTCAAGATAGCATTCCTTCTTAGTCTCCATTTCCATTATTCACAAACTATGTACGATCTGATTTACCTCAAGGTGATACGTAGGAATCTCATATAGAATGACTCTGACCACATTAATTTAATAATCAAAATCCCAAAATGGGTATCATTTTCTTGCACTAACGTTCGCTTGCTTGCAAACTTCGCCAATGAGGGGCTATCTATAGACACCTCATTTTGAGACCCTTGATTAAATAAAGTTGGTTTTGCCATTTTTGGTAAGTTGTTACAATATGTCCCATCTAGGAGTATTTTAGTAATTTCTCATTTCGCCTACAGAGGGAGTTTCCATCATTTTGCCCATATAGGGAATTTTTGACATTTTGGTCACTTTGTCTATAGAGAGCATTTTGGTCACTTTGCCCATAGAGAGCATTTCCATCATTTTTTTTCCATAGAGGGCATTTCGATCATTATACCTATAGAAGGCATTTTTGACATTTTGGTCATTATGCTCACTAAGGACATTTTGATAATTTCTAGTGTTTCCCTACCCATTAGGAGTATTTTGGTAAATACTAGAGGTTTGCCACCTTTTAGGTATTTTTTTATAATATTGGTGCTATTTTACCATTTGGAGGGTATTTTGGTAATTATATAATATTCCTATCCCATATAGGTTATTTTGGTTATTCATAAGCATACATGTAATTTTTATGTCATTTTACCTATATAGGGCTAATTTGGTAATTTTGGTCCTTAGGAACAATTTTGACTTTTTTATGCCTTAGTAGAATTTTTGTAATTTCCTTGTCCCTAAATTCTCCACCGAATTAAGGGCGATCTAGTAAATATAGGTTTGTCCACCAAATAATTGTCAAATTCCCTTCCTTCCTTATCCCAAGGGATTTGCCCTAGATTTGTGCACAAAATAATATCTATATCTAATTGCTTACATATTAAGCATTGAATCTTGGTCATTTATCCATAGGATTCATTTTGAACCCTTGGATCAAACCTCCTTACTTTTTTCCTATAAATAAGACCCCTTGGCCACCATAATTCAGGGTTCCACATCCTAGATAAAAGGGTTCCAGTTCCATATCCTAGACAGAAGGGTTTTAGTTCCACATCATAATCTTAAGAAGCCAAGTGCTACAATAATAATCCTTCTCTCTCTTCTATATTTCTTGAAGCCTTCTTCTGCACAAGCACTCATTCTAATCTATTGAAGACGAAATTCTACACCATTGAAGCTCATAAAACTCATGGACTTCATGACCTGCCATTGCGTCATCGAGCTGATCAATCCTTAGTAGTAGAAAAATATCTTTTAGGAAAGCTTTATTAAGGTTGGTGTAATCTACACAGACCCTTCACTTCCTATTTTTCTTCTTTGCGAGGATTGTATTAGCAAGCCACTCTGGGTAGTAAACTAACCTTATCATTCCTGTATCTAGGAATCTCTTAACTTCATCATTGATGATTTTGTGACACTTTGGGGCAAAAGCTCTTCTTTTTAGCAGACTAGAGGGTGATTAGGGTCTACCATAAGTTTATAAGATATGAAGTCAAGGTTGATCCCTTCTATATTCTTAGTCACCTAACCAAAAACTGAGAGATTTTTTCTTCAAGAATTTCATATTTTTTTCTCGTTCTATTGGCGACAGAGCGGACCTTGTTTGGAGGATTTTGCCTTCTCCTTCTGAATCAACTAATATCTTTTCTATTGCTTCTTTTGGTTTTACAAGACTATCTTTTCCTCTGGGACTTAATGGTTCTTCAATCTCTTCAGGGAATTCTTTTGAGCATTGTGTGTTTGAGCTTAAGAATTCGTTGCATCTAAGCCCATACTGTAATTGCTATTTGGAGGATTTTTCCTTGAGGGTGATGGCATGACACTCCCGAGCTATTGGTTGACACCCTCTCACAGTAACCACTCTATCTTTATGCACAAAATTTAAGCATTGATGAAGAGTTGACATGATTTCCCCCATATCACGAATCCATGGTGTCTCGATGATCATATTGTAGGGTGATTTAGCATCTAAGACCATGATATTAGAGAGTAGTGTTTTCTAGTCTTCTCACTCTCCCACAACAATCAAGAGATTAATCATCTCCACTAGGAAACTAAAATGGCCATTGAATCCATAATAGAGACGGTTGGTTGAATGTCCTTTGGGTCCAACTTCATCTGCTTGAACGGTCCATAAAATAGAACCTTGGTTGAACCACCTATGACAATAAGTACTCTTCTTACTTGGACGTTGGTGACTTTTAATGAGATAAAAAGTGTGTCATTGTGTGGGACATGTACCCTGACCATATCCAGCTCCAAAAACTATAGTTGAGGTGTTCCCTTGGATCTTTTCTCAATCACAACAATGTGAAAGGGAAACAATTCCACTCTGGCCTCCTAAATGTACCTTTTTCTTACTCTGTTTGAGAGTCCCATCCTTGTATCATCTACGTGTAACACGTAGATCACGTGTAAATCGTTTGGTTGATGTTGATCCCCCTGGACATGTTGTTGGTGGTCAGGTCTTTGATCCGTTCTTCTCGGAGGGGCCCTTTCACGATGATTAGCCTTCTCGTCCTGTGTGATGAATTCCCTCAAGCATCCTCGCCTGATCAAGTATTCTATTTCCTATTTTAAGGCTCGGCACTCATCACAATACTTACCTTTATTTCTCTTTTCTATATCACCCTTTATAGGCTCAAGTCACTTCAAATTCTCAAGGGATAAAATATATAAGTTAGGGAGGCATTTAAAAGGGTGTAGTTACTATACCTCCTTATACTTAAGTTGGATTATCCCCTTAATTAGGTTTTGTCAAGGATTTGGCCCCTCTATCTATTGTCTTTCGACTCTTTCCTCTAGGTTTCCACATTTTTCAAGGATTTCTCCTTGGCCTTTCTATAAGAAATTTTGGTATGCTCCAAGGTTATATACTTTTTGGCTTTCAATAAAAAGGCTGCCATGTTGGTCAGGGGTTTTTGGTCTATGAGTCTTGGAAACGACCCAGATTGAGTTTGGAAGTCAGAGCATCTACTATGAACTTTCCATCACAATCATCAACGTTTGTAAGTTCTCCATTGAAGAGAGCTATGTACTTTCTCAAAGTTTTTGCCCTAGACTATTTCATCATCAGGAGGAGCTCAGGTCATTTTCTTAACCTCTTGCGAGTAACAAATCAATTAATAAAGAGTCTACTAAGGTCACAAAAGCTTGCAAGTGAGTTCTAGGGGAGCGTGTGAAACTAGGTAAGAGTAGAACCATTGAAGCTTGTGATAAAGGTTCAACACATGAGTGTATCTATACCCCCATGCAGAGCCATAATGTGCTGAAAGTGAGATAGGTGATCTCTATGGTCCTATATTCCATCATAAAAATCAAACTTCAGTATAGTGAATCTTTTTGGGCGCTCTTCTACCATGACCTCCGAGGTGAATAGCGTTGTCAACTTTCCAAACAAGTTCTAAAGGTCGTCCTCCTCAAAAGGAATACAGGGTTTTCTGTTGGATACTATTTGATCCTGAGAATCTTCCATAATGTCTATTTTTTTCTGAATCACAAGTTGATTTGGAAGAATTACTAAGCAGACCAAATTCCCTTCTTAGTCATCAGCCATTAGAGGTATTGCATGATTCTCATTTTGTTCTATAAAATGAGGTGGTGGTTGCTAATTGTCATGGTTGGTTACCACAATAGGTGATACTATTAGTGCTCTTGTGTCCCTCACTGTAGGAGGTAGCGGGAACATATCTTGGTTATGGACCACTAAAGGTGGTGGATGAAGCACCACTACGGTGGTGGATGAGGCACTACTACGGTGGTAGATGAGGCATAACCCATTAATTCTACACTAGTGTGGCCACAATTTAAGTGAGGGTCTCAATTTGCTGAGCCATCTGATCCATTTATTGGTAATGGTGAAGGAAGAACAACCCATTGATTTTGTACTAGTACGGCCATAGTTTGAGTGAGGGTCTCAATCTGCTAAGCCATCTCATCCATTTGCCACTACGCAAGGGTTGGCCCTTTATTCCTCCCTCTTCTTGGTGCTATGTATCTTTACACCCCCTTGGGGGATTCCATTATGAACGAAGGTTCAGTGCCATTGTTTGTGATGTTCAGTTGCTTTTTCTTTAAGAATTTATTGTTCCCATAAACGGCGCCAAACTGATGTTGCCAATTTCTGATTGCTTCAACAGTCTTTTTCTTCGGTTCCTATAACACACTGATTAGAGGGCCACCGGGCAAGCTCTAGTGGTGGTCACTCCGATGATAAATTCAGAGGAGAAAAAAGAAGAATTGTATACTAACAAGAAGAGCTCACCATGAATTTTAGGGCATACCTTTGGGTTTTTATTTAAAGGTTATGCCTATCTTAGTTTGAATAGGATTAGGACTCTAAGAAATCGAAATTGGAATATTTTCATAAGTGAAGGTTACCATATGAGACTGTATTTTCTTAAACCTTATATAATACATGGCCTGAAGGTGGCACATAGCTCAGTATCTTGTTACGTCGATACAAGAGATGCGTTAGCTATTTGGTCGAGACCCAATTATCTTTAATAACTTCAGACTTGTAAGGACATGTGTCAAATAATAGATTAATACTTAAATATGGTATATCAAATGCTTTAGAATATTGTTGTGCCGTGTCATCACAAATTTGGTCCACTAATTGTTGAAGGTTAGTTATATATGTTCTCATCATTTGGATGTCTTTTCCCATGGTAGTTTGTTTATCCGTCATATCTCTAATGGTTACCATGATAGGTTCAAATAAGGAAGGTTTGCCAATATATACTTAAAATGAAATAAGTAATTCAATTATAAATGCAACAACACACACCACGGAAAACACAAAGAAACAAAAGTGACCATGCAAATTCACATGCTGTGGCGCAAAGAAACTAGAAGATAGTGGATGGCAAGAAAGACTTTTTTTGTTGTTTTTTTTTTCTTGGGACAAGAAGAAAGTAAAGACCTTAATTATGAACATTTATTTAAAATAAATGTCTAAAATTTTAATGAAAAGGGTATGTACTTTGACCAAGAGCAAAAAAGGAACCCCTTTCGATGGATTGAATATTTAATTTCAAATCCTTTAATAATTCATATTGCAATAGATTTTTCCAAGTATTGAAAAAAATATATATTTTTATTAACTATATGACACGAAAATAGAAATAGAACAATTGAAATTTGATAAGTTGAGCATTAAGTTAATTTGGCCATGAGTTATCAGGTTCAATTCTCACAGAATATTCGACTAATAAGTCTCCGTCATTTGAAAAAAAAAAATTTATCCCAACCATAGCTCTTGGCTTATGAAAAATAGCCTTTGAATCTTCTCATTTGGTGCAAACAGCAAACTAAACATGGTTAGGTTTTTCGCAAGAAATCCAAGCCTATTGGGAACTGATGAATTTATCCGAGACCATGAAGGTCTATAAGTTATGGGCCTTCTTCTTCTTCTTTTTTGATAAAAAGAATGGGCCAAATTTGTCCTTGTTGAACTTTAGGTGCTAAGAAATGGATCCAACTTGCTGAAAATATGGGCCCCCAACTTGGGGGTGGGTTTGCACTTTTTGGGTGTGTAAGCGGTTAGTGTACTGTGGAGAGATGGGTCAGAGGTGTAAGGTGTAAAGACAAGTACAACTTGTACATTGGATGCCAAGTGACATCTCTGAGTCGAGCGAAGAAGTCGAGTTAAAGTGATCTAGAATCTTTTGAGAGGGACTTGCCAAAAGGATAGGGCAAGACTTGTGCCAATCTTCACGAAATTTCCAATACCTAGACTCTGATTCGTGCGACATTCTAGATACTAGGAACTAAGACGGCGAAAGTGGTCAAAGTCAATTCTCTTGGTTGATTTCTCTGTCACCTTTACTGTAGTAGTTGTCGTGTATTTATAGTGCTAGGTCACGCGTAAATCCTTAGTGGGCTCACGTGAGCTCCTATGTCACCCCCCGAATTTTCACAAACCCGAGGCGCGACTATCAAGACAGTAATTAAAATAAAATAAAGGACAACTTAAACAAATTTAACTAAACATGCTTCGATTCCCATCAATACATACAGAAACATAAAATACGTTTCACAACTGCATCGTTCATAGGTCATTTGGGCTTTAGCCCTTACATTACAAAACATAAGTCCTATAGGTCAAAATACACCCAATGCTGCATTCTATCAAGCTGTCATCAAATCTCAAGTAGCTGGGGCATCCTCATCTGTAATATATGGTTCCCACGAATGGGTCAGCTCAATTACTGGTATGGTACAATACTAATGCAAGGAACAAAATTAAGACGTGGCATGTGCAAGTGTACATGTATATCTACATGCCTCCCTACTCATTCATATAATGTGATGGCAATTTAGATAATGCATCCATACAAAATCTATATCACATTCATGAGTTTCTACAATGTGATGTCAATATGCGTGACGCATACATGCAACTCTATGTCACCCATGTCCCACTTCACGATCCGCCCCCGTCAGCCCATGGGTACTGATGTTGGCCAGAATTTGGGTTTTTCACCACAGGACCTACACCCTCATAATGCACAGCACCTCGTGCTGACCCACACTATGCTTTCAAGGAATCACACTATGCTAATATGCCATGATTTTATCATGCAATAGTACAGCTCAAATGAAACATCACTTTCATAAGCATATGCAACATGCTTTAAATAATGCATCGCAAGTAAGATCAATAATAGCATTTAAATCACAAGATTTCATCCATAAATCTACGTGTCATGCTCGATCAATCTCAACACCTACGCAATCGCAATCCACATGTCACAATATCAATAATCCTTCTAAAATATAAATCACATCTGATGACAAATCAAGAAGTAAATCACAACTCCCAAATAATCATAAAGAACACAGAAGCACATAAACAATCAACTCAAAGTGTCTCACAGCAATAACTCCTATGTGATCTTCTATCATCAGATAAGCACAAGAATCATTCAATCAATATGCACATCAATCCTAATTTAATCCTATTCTTTACTTAGCAAAGTACCATACCTGATCGGGTTATCTCAACCCTAAGAAGCTATATCCACTAAGTAGTCCAATCAACTGATCAATAACTCAGTCCTCCCACTGCATATGTTTAGAGGGTCCTCGCCTTTCACTTCGATGTTCCTAAAATTTACAAACAGGTCTCAATATATGTCGCTACACAAATTTATGCTATTCAACAAATTTTATGTCTTTTTATGATTGGTATTTCTTTTACTCAATTAGGCTTCACCATTGAATCTGGAACACCGAACAAAGTCGGTTCAGGCTTTCGCAGAATTCAATTTGGACATTTGTACCCTAAAGGGTAAAATGGTCATTTGGTCCTTTCACAGTTTCCCAATTCCCAAGGTCTTTTTTCATAAATCAGACTCCAGTTGAGTCCGGGATGCTCGGAATAATCAGAATTCACTATTTTTTTACTTTAATCTGATTCCGTTCGATTACTCTTTGACCTGGGGGCATTTTGGTTATTTTAACGTCTCTACGGTCTTTTAAATTTTTGGGGTCTCGTCTCGTGAAACGGACCTCACCATTGGTCTTAGTAGGTCTGAGACATAAATAAAACACTATTTATTCACTTAATTTGGGTCTCAGTCAATTCACCATTATCTAATTTAATTAACTAATTATATAATGGTTAATAAAGATTTTACCAAATCAATATTTTGTATTTACCTATAGACATGTCCCTTGATAAAGTGTATTACAATTAAAGATCAGTCCCTAACATAGCTGTTGTCCACTATGCAATCCAATCAACCAGGTTAATCTTTAGTCCACGGTTCAGAAATTGAAGAAAACACACCGGCAGGTTGATCGAGTCGGCCAGCCATTTTAAATCCAGTTTCATCAGCTTCTTCAGCCTTTTTCCCTCACCGTCATTCTCAAGTTCCTCCATTTTCTGACTCAAAGCCCTCCAAAGTCTTAGTTTTCTTCAGTCCTCATTCAGACCTTAGAATGCATTAAGAATACTTAAAGAATACTGAACAAGTAGCTCTTTGGATCCTTTAAAATCCCTTGTCACTTCACAAACCGCAACATTCACATAATCCCGAGTTGTATCAAAATCCATCATCCGAACCTCCATCGTCGCTGCTGTTACTATTTCTCTCAATTTTTCCAGATCTGTTGCATCAGATTTTGCAAATCAGCGGCTCTAAGAACATCCAACTGAACCAATCCAATTAGATTTCAGGTCCTCTACCAACATCCCTCACAATATAAATATATACATATCCCTGCAACAAATTCCAAACGGAGGAACAATGGCCAAACCCAAGAATCTAGCAAAAATTTCTCTCATCGTGATTTTCCCTCAATTTGAACCTCAACAAATCAGACCATACAACTACAGGAAATTTCAACAAAAACAACAAGAAAGAGACACCTGACTGCTGCCTTGTGAGACAATCCGTCCCACAAAACCCGAACACCTACACACAACTCGGGTTTGTATTAGAACCCACCACAACCGTGAAGTTCCAAAGCAGAGATAGATTGAACATCCTGACATATCCCAACTATAATCCTTCAATTCAGGCCACAAACAAATCAAATGGACCATCTAGTCGCAGCGATCTCAGCCCTGAAATTCAACTCAGCAACCAACGGTGCCCCCACGCAATTCCGAACTACAGAACCGTAACATCCACACCCACAATTGATAACAACAGCCCACCGCAACAACAAACAACCCATCACTAAGTGCTTGACTCAAAGAATCACCAATTTCACGAACAGAATCCACCTGTCCCATGCCCCTGCTCTTCCATTTCAACATCATCCCTATCAGAATACTCCAAGAGAGCCAATACCCAAAACTGCTCTTGGCAACGCTCCATAAATCTCTCTTCCTCCACCTCAACACGCAACCAACACCACTGCCAAACAATTGTTGCCCAAACCCGGAACCTCCTCCGCACTATTATACACACAGACATACACATATTGCCGCACACCAACACGCACACATATACACACACACACACACATATATATATATATATATACACGTACATATACACAAAACCCTGTACCACAACTCCCATAGCCGTAGCCATACACGATTTTGAGCCACAACCGTAACAATCAACCTGCTTAATCTTCTGCTCTGCGTCAAACCCAAACAGCCACACACAAAGCCGCAACACAAATCCCATTCTATAAAGCCCCATAATCGTAACCCCAGGTTTCCGTTGAATCAACCCATGACCACGAATCATCACCACCTGAAGCAGAAACTGAATTCAACTCACGATCTAGTGATACGGCCAAAGTCGGCAACTCCCCGACAGATCTGTCCCAACCCATCACTGCTCCGTCAACAACAACCTCGGTGGCGTACGAAACTCGACACGCCGTTGGTGCCATCCCCACCTCCATCATCGCCCTTACGCAACCTCCCCCAATTCTTTCTCTCTTTCCTTTTCTCCCCTTTTCTTTTTCTCTCATTTTTTCCTGTTTTCATGCAACCTGCACCGCCCTTCACTCCTCATCCTTGTCTCCTCCCAATTCTTATCTCTTCCCAGTTTTCTACCCATTAGATAACATACATATTATATTTAATTTTAATTTTTTTTTTGTTTCAATAATTTCCTTTAGAAATTTCACGGACATATATATATATGTATATATCTTTTTAATATTTTTATTTCACAAATATTAAATTATCTTATGCCGATAAAAACTGCCATAAAGCCGGGACTTAATTTAATTATTTATTTACCACTATTGGTTCTCGTTCGGGTCCCATATTATATTCTTCTAATTTATGATTCGTATCAATCCCATGGATTTATCCTGTCACTTGGTTAACCGGTTTAAATATATATATTTTTTTTCAAGTCTCTACATCCTAGATATTGACAGGTCTCCCAATATGGTCCAAAATAGGAGTTAGAGTGGAATCCCTCTTGATTCTAGAAGGTCTAGACAAATCCCACACATAGAGTGAATGAAACTATCTAGAATGTCTATTATTATATTCGTCAAGCAACTAGACCCTTAGTATCCTATATTGTAGGGGAGCGCAGCGTAAAGGTTATGCTATGTTCGTGTGCTAGACTCGAAAGTCTCCTTGGACTAGCCCCCAAGCCTTTAGGGTGCCCCTATGAAGGATGAGCGACATGGTGATTGGGCGGGAGACTCGTGAAACATCATGGGCGTCCAGTCATTTGCATGAGGGAAGAAGCCCTTATGCTAGGATTCTCTTGGCTCTTAAACGCATGGTGACGAGAGCATCACAATTAGAAGTGCCCATTCATGTTTTAGGCTCGTAGTTGGGCATCGTCTTCTGCGAGGTCGCGATGACGTGATGCTTTTACGTTGACATGGTACTTTGAACCTCCCAGGGTGCAAAACACATTCTCTTAGCCTAAAAATATGTGCATGCGCACGCGCACACACACACGCACGAGCGCATATATATATATACACAGACATCGTTTTCTCTTGAATTTTTATTGCTATTAAAAAAAGCGTGTCTTATTATAAATTTATTATTTTATCACGAATAACTAACTAAAATTTTAAATATATTCTCATAAAAACTAATATAACTATTTTTCTAATACATAAACTAGTACAATTAAACTTCATATATTTTCTATTTTATATATCAATTTTTTAAATATTAAATTATTTAGGATAAATTACACTAACCATTTCTAAGTTTTTTTATAATTACAGGGACTTCCCCTAAGGCTTCTGAAATGACACTAACCTCCCCTACTTTTACTGACAAACTACAAAAACCTCCCTTCTAACTTTATTTTTTTTAAAATGACAAAAATGCCCCTTTCATTTATTTTAATTTTTGGATTTTTTAAATTTTGACCTTTTTCTAACTTTTTTTAAAGATTTTTTTTATTTTATATAAAAAAATAAATTAAGATAAATAACTTATATTTTTCTTAGTCAAAGAAGATTTTAATTAACATTTATTTCAACATGAAAAGAAGTTTAAAAAAATTGGTCAAAATTAAAAAATTGCTAAAAAATAAATGAAACGAGTATTTTTTTCATTTTGAAAAAAATAAAGCTGGAAATGAGGTGCACAGTAAGAACTTGTTAACACTTCAAGTGTATATGTACAACATAGATGTTAAAAATTTCTTCTAAGTTGATTCAAGCAATATTACTAATAACCCATAACAGAGATAATCAAAATGTATTCATTCGTTCATCCATTTCTCTAGCGAACCAAAATGTTTCAGAAGTTTGGAGGAAAAGATAATCATGATCAAAACATATAAAAATTGTGGTAAAAAGTGTAAAGAGAGAGAGAGAGGGGGGGGGGGAGACAAGTTCATGAATATAAGTTATATAACAATACATTAGCCAATTTACCTCCATATTCTGATTCATGACTGAATGTGCATCACATGAGAGGATTTTTTTCAGCCAGGTTTCCAAAAAATGTTGAAAATGCAGGCAGTAATTTTTGAAATGATAGAAGTATGCTTGACCACAATTATTACATTTCAGATGGATTCGTGTCCAAGCTAAAACCAGAGTTCCAAGCTACTACTTGTAACGAACAAACTTCCCACATGAGACTCGAGAGGGCAAAAGGGCCCACCATCGAAATGACAACATAAAGGTTGCCTCGTTGTCGTTGGTCGATCTCAGCTATATCCAAAACAATTCTAAACCACTCAAATTCAAAAAAGAAAAATAAAAAGGTCAAATCAAATGTTGTCCTAGAGATGGAACCCGTTTTTATCTTCCGCTAATGGCTTTGCTTTTTTATATACCGCTAATAGCTTTGCTTTTATATATAGTAATATATATAATACTGTTATGGATAATGGGTATCATATTTCAGTTGCTTTGGAAAAGTGGATTGCCACGTTATTAGAAAATTGAATAAGATCAAATTGATGTTGTAATATAAGACGGTGAAGCAAAGTTAAGGCCGCAAGTAACCGCACTATGGCGGTACTAAAAGTTTATAAATAGAAGCTTTACAGGAAGATTTTAAGATATAGACAATGACTGAGACAGAAAGCAGTAATTTATTGTGAGTCTAGTTAAATTCTTTATTGTACTTATTTATATAATTAGTGAAATCTTTTCTTTCTTATCCGTGGACGTAGGCTTGAAGTCGAACCACGTAAATATTTGTGTGCACTGGTGTGATCGAATATTGTCCATCAATTTTACAACACGTTATCAGCACGAAGCTTTGATTTATTATGAAGGTATAAAAATAGAGATAATATTTAGTACATTTGAATCTAAATATTTTTTTTATCTTTTCTATATTATGTCAAATCTCATCAAGTTTGAGTTCGTTGCATTGGATATCACTATAAAGAATTATTTATCCTGGATCCTTGATACTAAACTTCACCTTAAAACTAGTAATCTTGGTGATACTATTAAAAAAGAAAATACCACATCCCTAAAGGATCGCACACAAGCATTGATATTTATTCGTAATTATATTCATAAAGGCCTAAAAGCGAAATATCTCACGGTGAAAGATCCACTGATCTTTTGAAGAAATCTAACAAAAAGATATGACCACTAGCGTACTACCATTCTCCCAAGGGCTCGATATAATTAGCTCCACCTAAGGTTGTAGGATTTTAAATCAGTCAATGAGTGTAATTCTGCATTATTCAGAATTACTTCGCAATTAAAATTATATAGAGAAAATATTACAGATGCAGATATGCTAGAAAAGACATTCTCTATATTTCATGCCTCGAATATTGTCCTGTAGCAACAGTATTGAGAGCGTCGGTTTACTAAATATTCTAAATTGATATCATGTCTTCTCCTGGCTGAACAACATAGTTACCTTATGATGAAAAATCATCAGTTATGTTCCACTAGCTTTGTATCATTCCCCGAAAAGAATGAAAATGCATTTCCTAAAGCAAATGCAACTTCATCATATAAACAGAGAAATGAGCGTGGACGTGGATATGGTCGTAGACGCGGTCGCAGCTGGCATAATAACTCATATCGAAGTGGTCACAAGAATAATTCTCCTAATTATCCTAGAAGAAACACACCACGGCACCTGAAGTGCAATAATAATATTGAAGCAAAGCAAGAAAATGGGAAACAAAAATTAGTCCAAGATCCTGAAGAATCTTGTTATCGTTGTAGTGGAAAAGGACACTAGTCGCGTACCTGTTGTATGCCTAGACATTTTGTGAATCTTTATCAAGCATCACTAAAGGAAAAGGGAAAAGAAATAGAAACAAATTTTACTAATGGTCCTGTGAATGTTACTAATGATCTTATGGATTTTTTTTATGATCCTGTAGATATTACACACCTAAATATCTCATATTTCTTTGTAGATCCTAGAGGAAGAATTGACCATTTAATAGGCCATGGGAACGTACATGTCAATTAGTGTTCTTTGTTATATTATGTTATTTTGTTTAACGTACTGTAATATTTGTGTTGTTTTGTTTAACTCACTGTAATATTGAATTATGTTGTTTTAATTCAATTTAGCTTTTCTCTGTTTCTATTTTTAATACGTTATAATGAATTGATAGAATCCATATGGATAATGAAGATATCTGTCTGGAAAACAGTGCCACTACTCAAATAATCCTTCGAGATAAAAGGTATTTCTTTACTCTAAAATTATGCAAAGCTAATGTCAATACCATATCTAGTGCTGCAAACATGATTGAAGACTCTGGAAGAGTTGGCATCACATTGCCAAATGGGACAACATTTCGTATAAATGATGTCTTGTACTCTAGCAAATCTAAAAAAAATTTGTTTAATTTTAAAGATATCCGCTGAAATGGATATCATGTTGAGACCATTAATGAAGGTAATATGGAATACCTTTGTATCACATCTATGATTTCAAACAAGAAGAGCTTCGTAAATAAACTTCCTACTCTCTCCTTGGATTGTGCCAAACTAATATAAATGTTATTGAATCAAATGTTGGGATTAACCAGAAGTTTATCGACTCAAATACTTTTGTACTTTGGCATGACCGATTTGGCCACCCAAGAGCCATAATGATATAGAGAATCAATGAGAATTCACATGAACATCCTTTAAAGAACTAGAACATTCTTTTACCATGTGAATATTCATGCACTGCTTGTTCTCAAGGAAAGCTAATAATAAGGCCATCTCCCATGAAGGTGGGTGTTAAATGTCCAGTGTTTCTAAAACACATTCAAGGAAATATATGTAGACCTATTCACCCACCAAGTGGGCTATTTCATTACTTTACGGTATTGATAGATACATCAACTAGATGGTCTCATTTCTATTTACTTTCATCTCATAATATAGCATTTGTAAGACTCCTTGCTCAAATCATTCGATTAAGAGCTCAATTTCCTGATCATCCTATCAAGAAAATACGTCTTGATAATGCTGGTGAGTTTACATCCTAAGTATTTAATGAATATTGTATGTCAATAGGCATTGGTGTTGAACATCATATTGCTCACATACACACACAAAATGGTTTAGCGGAATCTTTGATCAAATGTCTTCAATTAATTGTTAGACCTTTACTTATGAAGACAGAGCTTCCTATTTCTACTTAAGGGCATGCCATATTGCATGCTGCGACATTAATTTGTATTAGGCCAACTACTTATCACAAATGTTCTCCTTTACAAATTGTACTTGGCTACCCACCAAATGTTGTGCTATGCAAGTCTCTATAACACCCCCACAACATAGTAAAATGGGTCGCCAAAGACGATTAGCAATTTATGTTGGTTTTGAATCTCCATTAATCATAAGATATCTTGAGCCCCTAATAGGTGATTTATTTACTACACAATTTGTAGATTGTCATTTTGATGAGACAATCTTCCTACCATTAGAGGGAGAGAAGCTGCAGCCAAAAACTTAGCATGAAATTTCATGGAATGAAACAACATTGGTTGATTTTTATCCTCATACTAATCAATGTGAACTAGAAGTTCAAAGGATCATTCATTTGCAAGGTATTGCAAATCAATTACCGGATGCATTTACTGATACAAAGAAAATAATTCAATCACACATACCAGCTGTAAATATCCCTGCACGGATTAATGTCCATTACTACAGCAATAAATGAATCTATGGCATGCCTAAAGCGTGGTAGACCTATTGATGCGAAAGATAAACTTCTCTGAAAGAGAAAGACACAAGAAACAAAAGAAATGGCAACTTCTAAAAAGACCACACATAATTAAATCAACGTTGGTATAATGATACCTCGTGAGGAAAGTAAACAAACACCTCTAGAAGAATAAATACTTCTTTAAGAAGTAATATTCCCTGAAGTAGAACAAGTAGCCTTCGAAGAGGCACAGATACTTGAAAATAAAGAGATCTCGATAAATTATGTATCTAACAGAGATATATGGAATCGAAGTGATATTATTATTGATCATATATTTGTCTTCTCAATATCACTTAAAATGACCAGAAGTGATGAGAATCCTCAACCACAAAGCATTGAATAAAGTCGACGTAGAAATGATTGCCCGAAATGGAATGAGGCAATACAGGCTGAGTTAGACTCGTTGGCAAAATGAGAGATATTTGGACTTGTAGTCCAAACTCCTAAAGGCATAAAGCCTGTAGGGTACAAATGGGTATTTGTACGGAAACGTAATGAACAAAATAAAATTATCATATATAAAGCCAGACTTGTAACACAAGGTTTCTCGTAGACACCTGGTGTTGATTATGAAGAGACATATTCTCCAGTCATGGATGCAATTACATTTTGATTTTTGATAAGTATGGTAGTCTCAGAAGGACTAGACATGCGCCTTATGGACGTAATAACAACATACTTATTTAGATCACTTGATAGTGACATATATATATATATATATGAAAATCCTTGAAAGATTTAAGATTCCTGAAGCTAGTAATTTACATCCTTGTAGCATGTGTTCAATCAAGTTATAACAATCATTATATGGATTGAAACAATCTGAACACATGTGATACAATTGCCTCAGTGAATATTTACTAAAGGAGGGATATGCAAATAGTTTGATTTGTCCCTATATTTTCATAAAAAATCGGATATTGGATTTGCAATAGTGATAGTATATGTTGATGACTTGAATCTTGTGAGGACTCTTGAAGAACTTACAAAAATCATTACTTATTTGAAACAAGATTTTGAAATGAAAGATTTACGAAGACCAAAATTTTGTCTCAGCCTGCAGATCGAGCATTTCTCAAAAAGTATCCTTCTTTATCAATCGGTATATATAGAGAAGATTTTGAAACGATTCTATATGGATAAGGCACGTCCATTAACATCACCTGCGGTTTTCCACTCACTTGATGTAAACAAAGATCATTTTCACCTTTGTGAAGGTAATGAGAAACTCCTTGGTCCTAAAGTACCATATCTTAGTGCAATTGGTGCTCTCATGTATCTTGCAAATTGTACACGACCAGATATTGCATTTGCTATCAACTTACTAGTCAGATATAGTTCTACTCCAACCCGAAGACATTGGAATGGCATCAAGTATATATTTTGTTATCTACGTGGAACAGTTGATATGAGCTTGTTTTATTCAAAAGGATCCAAATCACCGTCAGTCGGATATGCTGATACTGGATATCTTTTTGATCTACATAAAGCCAGGTCACAAAATGGGTATGTGTTTACCTGTGGTGACACTGTTATATCATGGAGACTTACAAAGCAAACAATGACTACTACTTTCTCAAATCGCTCAGAAATTCTTGCACTTCATAAGACAAATCGAGAATGCATATGGTTGAGATTTATGGTCTAACATATTCAAGAATCATGTGGGTTGTCTTCTATTAAAGACAATCCAACAACAATATATGACGATAATACAACATGCATTGCATAAATTAAGAGAGGTTACATTAAAGGAGATAGAATCAAACACATCTCACTAAAGTTCTTTTATACTCATGAGCTCCAGAAGAATGGTGATATTAATGTACAACAAATACGTTCTAATGATAATTTAACAAATTTGTTCATTAAAACATTACTGACAATAACATTCAAGAACCTAATACATAAATATAGAATGCGACAACTCAAAGATTTAAAGCAATACTCATAAGGGGGAGCATGACACCCAAGGGGGCGTGTTATGGATAATAGGTATCATATTGAAAAGTGGATGGCTACGTCATTAGAAAATTGAATAAGATCAAATTGATGTTGTAATATAAGGCGGTGAAGCAAAGTTAAGGTGGCAAGTAACCGCATTGTGGCGGTACTGAAAGTTTATAAATAGAAGTTTCACGGGAAGATTTTAGGATATAGACAATGACTAAGACAGAAAACAGTAACTTGTTGTGAACCTAGTCAGATCATTTATTGTACTCATAGAAGATAAATAGATGTTGTAAAATATTTTCTCCCTTATCCGTAGACGTAAGCTTGAAGCCGAACTACGTAAATATTTGTGTGCACCGATGTGATCAAATATTGTCCATCAATTTTACAACAAATACATACATATATATATATATATGTAAATACAAACACACAGAAATATACATATACATAATTGATAAGAATTGAACCCTTGACTCCCACCTTTCCTATATATGCCACTAGAGCACTTCTTGCATTTTTACTGCAAACAAAGAGTGACTATAGAAGTATATAGTTCTCTTCTTATTCACACACATAATATCCAATAAAAATCTAATAATTCCAATAGGGTAATTGGGCATACATACATATTTTCAAGTGTAGTATTGAGATTCAACAGCTGAAGCACAGTCCACTAATATAAAAACTGAGAATATAATAATGGTTGTGAACGGCTTACCCTTTTCTAATATGTTCACATTTACATTTGGAAATTCGGGATATCTTCAAAAGTACATTTAAGCATTTCACCCCAAGGGCCACCTAGCTATAAAAAAAAAAGAGTAAAATATAAGCATTTTATAAGATATGATGAAATAGAATAAATAACAGCTATTCTTTTAATGCTGAACAAACTGAAACATGCACCCAGTCAGTTGAAAGGAAAAACACACAAATAAAATAAATAAATAAATAAAAAGATGATAAAACAAGTAAAAGCTTGAGTGAACATGTTGCTTCAAATAAGCAAGTTTTTGGAAAATTGCAAAACATTCTTCACATGTCTTCAACTTCCCTCCTTTACTTCCTCATCTTCTACAGCTCTTTACTCTTCCATTTCATACTAAATAACAAGAGGAAAACAAAAATAATTAATCAATAAATAGTTGTCGAGTTAACTACATTGAACGGAGGCTTATCTCAAATTAGTAATTGCGATATTACAATGGACAAACTGGCAAACCGTCCCTTCCCAAGTAACGTGTCAATTATAATTAGATAAATGGGATTGCTGTTTTGCATGCAAAGTTCCATAGTTATGATCTGATAAAAAATATTGCAAATTAATGTTGCTCTGATAATAGAAATTGAATAGAAACTAGCCTCTCCTAGATACAACTCATTTTGTTCTCAATGAAATATGAGCAAAGTAGCGACATAAAACTTCCACTGATGTTGATCATATGATTGCCTCCACTGATTCTTTCCAACTACGTTCAGGAAGTGAAGCTACTTTTTCATGGAATCTGATGAGAAATAGTCCCAAATCTTCAGTATGAAGTGGTTTTGAAAGAAGCAAAACTTCGGTAAAAGAAGAAAGGCAGGCATTACTACTACTCGCATCTCACGTCTCCCTGGCAAAAAAATAACCATATACCAAAAAGTGTTCCCCAACGAAAGATCTTGTACAATCTCCACTTTCTGCTCATCTTTGTCACACACATCCTTTACTTACAGTCTCCCGCGTTGAAAGAACTGGAGAACTGTCATATACTCCATTTGAGACAACTGATTATGGACTCAACACTTGAACTTCAAATTTCAGCTAAAATATATGTACAGATTTAGCAATACCAGACCTATACTAAAAATTAATCAATAATTATCACAGCTGAACAAACGATCACTATGAATATAGCATGTTGCGCTGCAGATTTCTTCCACCAACTCAAAGAACTGGAAAAGCTTCACCATTTAACTGTATCTTGTAACCTGCATTCACCATCCTCAAAATAAATGGTAAAAGAAACCCTGATTGCCAAATCTATAGGCCCATCCTACTAAATGCTACAGATATCCCAGCATCTGACCAATATGAAATTCAATTATTCACAGTTCTATACAACCCACTTTTCTTCATCCAAGGCAGGCAATGCAACATCTTCCCTCATTAGACCAATGTAATTTTCTCCCACATGTCCCCCAGCTTGCGCAAACAGTTCCACCACTGCAGGCAACTTTCCATAGTACCTCTTTAAACCATCTATTAGCAGCCCACCTTCCTGCGAATTTCGTACATGCCACACATACACTGGAGGAACCAGATCATCAATTGTTGCCTCTTGCCAAGCATGTTGCCCATCCCTCATCTGGTGTTTGTATTCTTGGCATTGCCTCACCCTATGACCTTTGGGCCCCACTTGGACCTCGGAACAATATCCACATGTTTGCACAGAATACTTTTGCATGAGTTTAGAGGCTCCTGATCGCATTTTCTCCCAGGCTTCTATGCCTCGCACAGCAAAACCTACACACATGCTAGTGCATTAAGATAGATGCATAGAAAACTTAACTTTCTGAAACAACAAAGCTAAAAATGATATAGCATTATAGACAATAAAATAATTGGTTTTTATAGTATTTATTTGAAAGCATATTTCTAAACGTATAGTGTCAAAAATGAGGCAGCTATCACATATACTATAAATTAAGAAAAGTAGTTTAAGAACTTAAATCAATTAATGGAAACCGAGAACGCAAACCATAAAATGGCCCTTACAAATTTAATTATACGAAGTTTTAATCCAGCATTTGAATGGTACGAAGTATTTGGAAATAATGATACAAAAGTTTTTAGTGAGTCAAATTGTGGTGGGGAAACTTTCGTTTGTAAACAAATAAACATCAGGAAAACAGACCTTGTATATCATCATATCGCAAATGCAAAGATTCCTTGTCTTCAATTGACTTCTTTCTCTCCTCCCAAAACCCAAATGGGTTAATCTCTTTCCCAGAGGAATCATCCTCGGGAAACCTCCGTTCAAAATCTATCACCCTCCCAGCAACACGATAAACAGGGAACTTCCTTCTCCTTGTTGGGTACTCGGGGATATCCATACCTGCTTGAACACACAATTCAACAATCGCTGGAATCCGATCAACTTGGAGACGCTCATTATGTGAAACAGCTCTCCCCAACCTGTCATACAAATGGAAAGATTCCACCACAGGCAAAACATCTTCCATATCCCCTCTTTTCCAAATGTGCTCTTTGTTTGTTTGGCTCCCTGTGACATTGCATGTTTTGATCTTATGCGGTGGATGACCAACGTGAACTTCTCCACACAAGCTACACAAATAAGTCCACTGTTATATAAGCTTTAAGATCTGCTTAATCAACAACACAAAAACAGAATATTTGCCCCCAATTTGATGGTTCACTTTCCAATTTGCCGCTCCTAATCTGCAGCTTTAGGCCTAATAGTGTTGCCTTTTGTCTATCATTGTTTACCTGTAAGATCCTTTTTTCACAACATATTAAGCTGAAATTTGAGAGATGTATCTAACTCTAAACAAGACCGAAAAATAGGAACCAATTTCTAGAAGTTGTTACGACAACAATACATTTTTTGCTAATACATGATACCTCTTGAACTTTAGTAGCTCAGGCTAGTAGATTTGTTTTCAAAAAAAAAAAAAATGGATTACTACTCTAACCATGAAGAAATAATAGCATTACTTGTCTTGCTAAACCAAAGGCAGTAAGCAGGATCATTTAGAATCAATTTTGTAAGCAGATAAATAGACCCCACAGTGGCAGAAGACTTGTACACTGAGCTAGCCCTTTTATAATGAAAAACTTTGTTTTACTCTTTACTATATTGCTAGTTTTTTGTCTTTAACACATGCACATTTTCTCAGTGAATACCCCATTTAAACAACAACAGTAGCGAAGTTGTAGATGAGCCCTTTAAAGACAATGTTTGACTGAAATTTGCTTATGATTCTGGTAGATTATATGATAATCGTCATTACCTGCATAAATAAATAGGAATGCTCTCAACAACCCTTGAAACGCAAGCAAATAATACATTTCTGGCAGCAAAAACCTCATGAGCAACTGGCACCAACCCTTTGATCAATAAACCATTCTCAGGAGGACTTAGTGTAACCTCTTGAACCACCTGCCTCTCTTGCTTTTCCAATCTAGCTATACGCTTAAGTTCATTTACACTCGTTACCCATGGCTTCCTCTCACATTTCTTAAGCTTTCTTGGCAACTCTGAGTGACTTGACCTGGACAAGAACAAGACACAGGGATGCTTTAAGTCCGTCACTCCAACAAAGTTTGCAACCGAGTTGTGCATAATGCTTCTAACTCGTCTACCAAACATTTCTGCTCCCAATAGTTTGTTTACTTACTCTGAAAAAGAAAATCATGATAAGAGATTGCCCAAAGAATGCTTGAAAACGGTATTAGAATTCTCACTGCATAAAGAAAGATAGAGAGATGTTGCAACACTTTATCAACCATGTGGAGGCCTTTGAAAACATGCACGCACATAGAATTAGTTAATTAATCAATTAATAATGATAATAATAGAGAAAAATTAAAGATCAATTGCAATAAAACTAACTCACCAATAGTTGTTAATGTCAATCAGGTAGAGAGATGGAAAGGAAGAAACAAAAGCAATGAAGGATCGGCTGTGGTCTAACTAAAGCTCCATAGTTGGGCTTATACAAGAAGTGACAGAAGTCTACAAACAGCCCATCATTGGTGTCAGAAGTACACAATTTGTGATTTTTAACCCCACTTCCTGAAGTGCTACTAGTTTGGCCAAGAATTCTAATTGCTAACTTTTGCAATTTTGGTGCACTATGGTCAAACATTCTCCACCATTCATCTTGCAAAAGAAATTTTTTATAAGTATCTTGTAAAAGAAATAATAAAAAATAAAAACATTAAATAAAATAAATTTAACAGGTTGTGTTGTCTTGAATGCAGAAATAGCAAGGTCAAGTCCAAAGCTATCCAAGGGACCCCAAAACAATCTAGTCTCATTCACCAATTTTGTTTTACTACCTCTGGCTTTCTTGTCAATAACATCAAGAAGACCCACCATCAGTTCTAGTTTTTTGCAAAAAGAATCTTGATTATATTGAAAAGTTGGATTCAACTAATAAGCTACTGCGTGAATATTTTGGTGCAATAGCCTGTCCCAATGTTATTTAATGATTCTCATATAAGGCTTATACAACCTTTTCTTGTTCATGAACACCTCCTTGATTCCTTTGTGAGCCTATAAATGCCCTCATAGACATATCTAACTGCAGGTTTGCGATCCCCATCAGCAATACGCAATAAACGGATAAGTATCTTCGCATTAATCAAACACTCATTCCAAAACTTGTTATCTAAAATGATAGCAAGAACTTCTTTTTCTTTTCTATCCCTTGCATATCCTGAATCCACAAACTCCCTACTAGTCACCAAAGTCTTCAAGAAATGCATGTGATGATAAATGTTATGCAATGCAATGAAAGTAGTAGCGAAGCGAGTCACTCCTGGATGCACAATTTCTGTCCCATCCTTTTTCTTCCTCCACAACGCCAACACATGTGATTATATATGTACTTGGTCACCGTGGATGCTTTTTTTCGCAAGCTCACTCACATGCTCCAACTTTGCTATATCACTCAATATCAAATTCAAACAATGTGCTCCGCAAGAAGTCCCAAAAAAAAAAAAGAAGACCAATTGACGGCCTTATATATGTACTCACCAGTCTTCCTATAGTAACATAATTTGATGTAACCATGTAAACAACATTGCTTGCTCCACCCACTCAATAATCTCTTGAAAAAGCTTGAATAAAAGATTAGCATCTTTCACTGCATCTGAAGCATCGACAGATTTGATAAAAGTAATACCTCGGGGACAACAAACATGGAAATTAATCAATGTTCGATGTCTATCATCAATCCAACCATCACCCATTATAGTATATCCATCATCTACCCAGGTACTTCTTAAAGTTTCAACAAACAATTGAACTTCCTTTTTCGAATCCTTCAGCAAGTTGACTCGAATATCATGATAAGTTGAAACCTTACATCCTGCACCGATTGCAATTGTAGCATCAAACATAGGCCAAAAGTAGATAGAATTCACTGCATTCATTGGAGTGCACATATCATATACCCATCTGGCACAAGCCATATGTGCCCTCCACAAAGCTTAATTGCTTGCAAGAACGCTCTTGATAGTGGGTTGGGAGCCTGGAGTTGCTGCTCTTGGTGAAAAATAATCATCAATAGTAGCAACAAGAGTCTTTCCTTTTCCCTTTTTTGTTGTTCCTCTACTTCCCTTGTTGAGGTATCTCTTCAATATCTATAGCATCCTCCATATCACCATCAAATTGGGAAACGCTAGGGCCATGTGGGCTTCAAAGTTGATAAAGATAATCATATTGCTTTTTCTTCTTGCTTATTGCTTAAAGAGACTCCTCCATTTGATATCTAACATCTAGAGGAACTTTCTTATAAGGCCCAATTTCACCTTTTTTTCCCAGCAAGGTGTTGCTTCATCCTATGAATTCCCCCACCCTTGACATTCTTGAAACAACATAAGCATGTCGAAGTTCTTTTTCCATCGACTGCCCGTCCCTTAGAAACATGGTTCCATGCAATGTCCGATTTTCCCCTTATATTTTGGGTGGAATTTGCCGTAGAATTTTGGCTAGATGATGACATTATCAAATAATCAAAGGGCTGCCCATATCAGAGAAAAATCACATATTACATGATAATGATATGCAAATAGTTCAATTGATATTTTACTGATTAAAGGATACATAACATTACATCGCCATGATCATAACTGTTAGGACTAGGAGTTTGTTCTTATGTTGGCATATCCGAGTTGACAAAACTTCTCAAGTTGTAATGTGTCCTTTATTCTAGTTAGATAGTGTTCAAGTCTTGTTCACTTCAGCATTGACTCAATTCGATCTTCATCTACATCGCTGAATCTATAACGGGTTTCATAAGGTAAAGGATTGATGTTCTATGGCTAGCTTGCACACACACTTTCATAGCATGCATTCAAATTTGATTTGATGATTTTATATTGATGATGTGTGTATAAAACAAGGGTCATTTAAGATGTTTTTAAAATCATGTTTAAAGTGCATGTTTGTTCATGCTTGAAATTGGTTTTTAAACTCTTGGCCTTAATTTGCTATTGCCTAGCCTCTGGAGTTGGCTCGAGCAAGCACTTCTCAGTGCTCCAGCGAATTCCAGAGACAGCTCGCTAAAGCTGGCTCGCCAATTGGCTCAAGCAAATCTTGCTCGAGTGAGCACTGAGTTGGCTCCAGCGATCTCCAGCAAGCACTTGCTCTAGCTCGCTAGCTAGTTTGCTTGAGCAAACTTCGGCACAGTGCATTATTTTATTTCGACTTTTCACTACGTTTTGGGTTGACAAACCTTATATATAAAGGGCTTTGTATCATTTTCAGATGAGACTTTTTGGCTGCTCCATTCTAGGGTTTCAAACCTTTTCTAAAAAGCTTCTCATAGCATCTCATGTGCATTATAGATCACTAGTCGAGATCAAGAATCCTTCCATCATCATCAACACCATTGTTGGAGTGTAAGCATGTAGAGTTCAAGACTTGTGCGTTTAGCAAAGTTCGAGACTGCACGGGAATTTGCCGTTGTAATACACCATTGGAGAAGTGTAGTCTTGTGGAGTTCAAGATTTGTGCGAACAGAGGAGTTCAAAATTGGGTGCGCATTCGCAGTTATGTTTGGGAGGCTGTTTTTTTTTTTTTTTGATAAGTAAGAGTTCTATATAAAAAGAAGTCTAAGAAGGGCACCAAGGGCAAAAACCCCAAGGTTACATCGAGATTAGAGAACCCAGGAAATCAACAAAAGAAGAAACATTAGCTGGGAAAGCCTCTTTGGCTCAAAAAAATAGTAAGCGCAAAAAAGCATCTTTGAAGAATGGAGTAGAGAGCTCCCTATCTTCAAAGACACGGTTGTTCCTTTCAGTCCAAATACACCACAAGAGGCAAAGCGGGGCCAGCCTCCAAACACTCTTGATCTCCTTAGGGAGTGTGCAACCTTCCCAAGCCAGGAAAAGGTCATTAACTGATCCTGACATAACCCAAGAGAAGCCAAAAAGAGCAAAAATAATATTCCAGCAGCTCCAGGAAATATGACAGTGAAGGAGCACATGATCCACTTGTTCTTCATCATTCTTGCATAAATAGCATCTGCTAGCCAGGATAAAACCTCTTTTCTTCAAGTTATCCGCACTTAATATAGCCCCCCAAGCAGCTTCCCAAGCAAAGAAAGAAGCTTTAGGGGGGACTTTTGAATGCCAAATGATCTTCCAAGGAAAGGGAGGGCTGTCCAACTCGAACATGCTCTTGTAGAAGGAACGGACTGAGAAAGAATTCTTATCTGACCGCCAAACTCTTTTATCCTCCCTGTCTTCCAAAGCCCAGTACTTGTTGAGGTGACAAAGGAAGGAGCTCACCTCTTCCAGTTCCCAATCAAAAAAATCTCTCCTAAAGCGGGGACATCATATAAGCTTGTTCCCAGCTTTCTCCAAACACTCGCTAGCCCAAGCCGTCTTATTGATAGCCAGACTGAATAATCTAGGGAATTTCACCCTCAAAGGCACATCCCCAGACCAAACATCCTCCCAGAATTTCACCCTACCACCATTTCCGAGAACAAAACAACATCTATCCAAGAAAACCTTCCAGTCACCTGTAATGTGACCCCAAAGACCACATTCCCTTGGGCCTTCCGCGACGCCCGAGCACCAACCCCCACTACCACACCCGTACTTGGAAACAATGATTTCCCTCCAAAGCACACTATCACTTTCACCAAATTTCCATAACCATTTTCCTAAGAGGGCTGAATTGAAAGCTCGCAAGTCCTTCACCCCTAAACCTCCAAGAGATGCTGGCTTCTTGATTTTATCCCAAGCAACTAGATGAATCTTCTTACATTCACCGTTGTGGCCCCATAGAAAATCCCTTTGAATCTTCTCCACTCTTCTACTGACCGTCTTTGGCATAGTGAAGAGCGACATGAAATAAGTAGGAAGGTTTGTCGAGGAACTTTTGAGAAGGGTTAGCCTACCACCCTTGGAAAGGAATTGGTCTTTCCATCCTAACAGCTTACTGAGAAATCTTTCAACCACTGGATCCCAAACCCCAATGGATCTCGAAGGAGCTCCCAGCGGAAGGCCCAAGTAAACCAGGGGGAGGCACCCCACACTGCACCCCAAAGTGCTAGCTAACATGTCCATCTCATGAACCGACCCTATTGGGGTAATACTGCTTTTGGCAAGATTGATTCTCAAACCAGAAGCAGCTTCAAAACACACTAGAATACATCGGACAAAGCAAAGCTGCCACACTAAAGGGTCACAAAAAATGATTGTGTTGTCAGCAAATAACAAGTGTGAAATGGCAACGCCAATGCCCCCTCTATCCCCTGCCTGAAAACCTTTGATGAGGCCAACCTCCTCCGCCCTATGCATAAAGCAGCTCAAGCCCTCCATGGCTATCATAAAAAGAAAAGGGGATAGGGGATCCCCCTGTCTCAGACCTCTAGAAGTACGGAAGAAACTAGCGGGAGAACCGTTGACAAGAACCGAAAGAGAAACTGTGAAAATGCACGACTGAATCCACTTCCTCCACTTGCCCCCAAAGCCCATCTTAGTCAGCATGCCCATTAAGAAGCTCCAATTAACATGGTCAAAGGCCTTTTCGATATCCAACTTGCACACAAGCCCCTTTCTTTTCTGTTTCATCCTCGAATCAATGCATTCATTTGCCACAAGAGCCGCATCCAGGATTTGCCGACCTTCCACAAAAGCATTTTGGCTAGAAGAGATGATGCTACTCATAATCTTCTTCAACCTTAGAGAAAGAACCTTTTTAATTAGCTTGTAAACACTGCTCACAAGACTTACAGGGCGAAAATCCTTAATACTGTTGGCTCCTTCCTTTTTAGGGACAAGGGCAATGAAAGAAGCATTGAGGCTTCGTTCAAAGCCTCCCTCCCTATGAAAAGCACCAAAAACTGTCATCACATCCGCTTTCAACACAACCCAACAAGTTTTAAAGAAAGCCATAGTGAACCCGTCCGGGCTTGGAGCTTTATTCCCATTGCACGCCTCTAAGGCTCTCACCACTTCGTCTTCCGAGAAAGGAATCTCTAGAGTAGAGGCTTCATCACCATTCAAGGACTTCAAGAGGACGTCATCGACCCCTGGACGCCAACTACATGGCTCAATGTAAAGGCTAGTAAAAAAGTCAACAATTCCGCTTCTAATAGGTTCCTCCTCAGTGAGGACATGATCATCAATAACAATAGAGGAGATTCTATTCTTCCTGAAGTGAGTAGAAGCCATCCTGTGAAAGAATTTGGTGTTGCGATCTCCCTCTTTAAGCCAAAGCACTATATTTTTGCCTCCAAGAGATTTCCTCCATCTTGAGGATCTGCCCAATTTGGCCCTTTAGGCCATCTCTCTCAACCCTTTGGTCTTCAAATAAAGAGCCCCGCGGATCTTCAGTATCCAACTCCATCAGGTTATTCAGCAAAGATTGATTCCTTTCCTGAATTGCATCAAAGACCTCACGATTCCACTTTCGAAGGTCTTCTTTGAGTAATTTCAACTTTTTGGCAATGCAGAAACTTGGAGACCCATCCACAACATAAGAAGCCCACCAATTTCTCACTAAATCCACAAAGCCTTCCTTTTCGAGCCACATGTTCTCAAATCTAAAGGGGCTTTTTCCGGCGCTAAAACCCCCGCAACACAGTATGATGGGATGGTGATCTGAGCAAGGCCGCAGAAGACACTTTTGGAAAATACCAGGGAAAGCATCCTCCCAATCGTGAGACACAAAGAATCTATCCAAGCGGGACATAGCAGATTGATGACCGCCTCTGGATCAGGTGAATCTCCCGCCCTCCAAGGGCAAATCTACCAAGTTTTGCGAATTTATGAACGCATTGAATTTTCTCATAGCCGAGGACAACCGGCCACTTCCCGTCCTCTCATCTGGCATTCGCACAACATTGAAGTCCCCCCCAAGGCACCAAGGGATTTGCCAGGAGGAAAGCGACTCCTGTAACTCATTCCAAAACAAGCTTCTATCACCATCCGCAACTAGACCATAAATCCCACAAAGGCCCCACACCAAAGAGTTGGAGACCAGATTAAATTTGCATGAGATGGAGAACTCTCCCACCCTTTGATCGATGCAATTGACCAATCGGGAGTCCCACGCTACAAGAATACCTCCGGCAGTGCCCTGAGCATTGAAAACAGCCCATTTAATCCATCTAGATCCCCAAATGGAGCGAACAACTCTCCTTGAAATGCTTTCCAGCTTAGTTTCCTAAAGACAGATGACTGCAGGCTTCCATTCGTGCAACAATCCTTTGACAATTGTACGCTTATCGGGATCATTTAATCTCCTCACATTCCAGGATAACATTGTTAAAAACATAAAACCAAGAAATGGTTAGAATCTTTCCCTGCCTTCCACAAAGGCTTTCACCAATTTGCTGCCCCCATAGTTAACTAAGCAGGACAGCTCTTTCATAACCCTTTTCATCCTTTTTGCTGATATTTCCTCCTTCCCTTTCCCAGCAGCATTACTTGGACCGGGTCTTGATAGAGAATTGCGTATCATTATTTCTTTGAATAGGTCCATCAGGCGGTCCTCAAAACCTGTACAGGAAACTCCTAGCAGTTTGCTCACCTTCCCCAATTTTCGAAGCACCCACCCCTCTGACATCTCATGTTGCCAGTATAGGTGGTCTGCTGGATGTACCTCCTGAATATGAGTGGAGCCCTCCGAACAACCACCCGGCACGACCATAGCTAAAGGATGGCAGTCCGCCAGATTCTCAGAATTTTCCTGGCTGTGCAACAGCTCTGCACCTCCCTGATCGTCTGACATAGCCTGCAGCATCCCTCCTTCGCCCCCCTGCTCTGCAGGCATAATCTGCAATGCCTAAGCCGTGAACGATTCAACCTCTGCTTCAACAGAGCAAGCTGCAGACCAATTGTTTTGAAGGACCTCTGTGCAGTAGCTATTTTCCAAATAATGAAGAAACTCCTGCTCATCCATCATGCTGCTGTGGTCTGAATCTAGCCACTCCGAGCTGATAGCGGCTTGTGCTGCCTGCCGCTGTATGCTTTCTTCTTTCTTTTCCAGTTCCACTACAGGACTGCTGCCATCTCCATAGTCAGCTTCAGTCTGCTGCTTTTCCTTACCGTTAACAGACATCTGAATGATTGGAAAGGAGGAGACCTGCGCTACAAAGTTGCAGCCCGAACTGGGCTGCTTCTTTCCTTGGGCTGCCTTGGACCATTTCTTAAAATGTGTTTCCCTTTGGGCCGCATAAAGGGATGGCCCAAACCTCTCCGTTGCTTACCTTCCGTTATGAATCTCCATACGGTCAAAGCTGGGCTGCTTCTTTCCTTGGGCTGCCTTGGTCCATTTCGTAACATTTGTTTCCCTTTGGGCTACATAAAGGGGTGGCCCAAGCCTCTCCTTCACTGGCCTTCCGTTATAAATCTCCATACGCCCCGAATTGGGCCGGCTTATGTCATGGGCCGTCCCTTTCCCGTTCTTTAAAGGATAAGTCCTTTGATCCACTAAAGTGTTTGGCCCAAGCCTTCCATTAGTAGGTTGGTCGAAGCCCATTCTCCCCCTTTTAGACCCTCGTTCTGGAAGCTTCCCCATAACCTGCGACCATCGCCCATGCCTCCTAGCTCTGAAGTCTGAGACGCCTGCACAAGGAGGGTGTATGGCCCGCTGATGACGGCCGGTGTCAGGGCTTTTTCTGTCGAGCCGATCGCGAGATAGGGAGATAGTCTGCCGATGTCGACTGGTGAAGGGGCTAGTCCTGTCGAGCCTATGACGGCAGGTTTGGGAGGCTGTTAATGGATTTAAAGCAACGTACGCACGAAAAACACTTATGAATACAAAACTAAGGAGGTACAGACGAGTGAATAGGGCTTGAGGTACTAGGCAATGTTTTAAAAACCGGACCGTTCAGTGAACCGAAAAAAGAGCCGGGTCACAGGTCACTAGTTCAACTGTTGAGTCAACCCGAATCGGACTGTGACATCATAATTACATCATAAATATATTTATTATTAATATTATATACAAAATTATAAAAAATAATGACATTTATCAATAGATGCTCCAAAGCACAACTGCATAATTTTCCCTACTTTTATTTCATCAGTTTAATCAAATTGGTGGCGCACCCCAAGAACCTATCATTACATGCCAATGCTTCCATTCAATCAACATATGATTGATATGTAAAACATTAAATTTAAAACAAAATCCACTAAAACAGTAAAACCCATAACCAATTATTCTGCAACTAAAATCATAAAACCCCCAGCAACTAAAATTCAGGCAATCTATTTAAGCAATTATCACTTCACTATACACTGATCCTTTGATTTCATTTGAATCATTTCACAGCAACTAAAATGTAAAATCATAAAACCCACGACAAAAATTCACCCATTGATTTCACAGCAACTTAAATTTCAGCAATTGATTCTCAAGTAATCAAAACAAAGGAAGCTTAGTTGGTCGGCAAACACCTCAATATTTCACCATTGATCCTCAGCCTCTAGGTTCAATGTTCACTATCTTCACAACAAACACTGTCTTCACTGTCGATTTTGGTCGGAAACACAGTTCATTGCGCAAAAGAAAAAAAAGAGCAGTGGAAGGAATCAAGGAACACGGCATATGGGTGATTGTGAAATCAAAGGATCACAGTGCCAAAAAAAAAAAGAGGGAGATCCTGGCATATGGGAAGTTGGGAACTGAGAAATAGTTTGAAGACTCAGAAGAAACTCACCGTCGGTCGTTTGGTGGGAAAATCGAAGGCCTCATTGTCGGAGTCGTCTCGTCGCTACTAGCAGAGCACTGGAAGCCCTGAAGTTGCTGCACAATTGACCAAAATGAAATGCCCTAATTGACCTAAAAAAAAAAAAGAGGCATTTTATAGCATAATTGAACCATGAACAGTTCAATAGAACCGCCGGTCAGACCGGAGGGTTTCACGATTTTCTTTAAAATGACCAAACGGGTTTTGAGGTTCAATCGGCCTTGAACCTGGACTGTCCCTGGTCCAATCGGCCGGTCTGGTTTTTAAAACATTGGTACTAGGTTGGGTTTTATTTTACGTGTATGTAATATCTCCAAGTTCTTCTAGTGGATTCAGAGTATTTGGGCAAGAGCCCCTGAATTTTTCGACACATACGATTGATATGTGACGGGTTCCTCATCAACAAAAATGTATGCATCTTTTTACTACTTTCCTTGTATTGTTGATATTTCACGTATTGTAGTTGCACACACCGTAACACTAAGTTGCACTTGATCAAAGTGGAACCCCAAATAAGTACAAAGCAATTTTAATTCAACAAGATTAAATTTAAGATTGCCAGTTAGACTTATTCACATCACTCTAGGTCTAATCTTGCATCTAGACATATCCTTAGGGCCGTTTCAATAACAAATCACACAATGTACAAAACTACAACTTGCTTCCATCAGTATAACTAAAAGAACATGTTTCTGCTAACATAATGACACTACTACCTACAGACAGTTGATACTACTACCCAAACGGGCATAACCTTTTTTAAGTGCAGGTATGGAATTGCCACTGCAGAAAGGCCTAAAAAATATGCAGCAGATGTGAAAAAGATCGAAGTTAAAAGGTTGAGTGGGTTTGAAGATTTAATAATTCTCATGAAATGATAAAAAAGAAGTAGCAATGCTACAAAGAAAATCACAGGTTGTTTTGTCAAAAATCTGCAACTTGTGAGAGAGGCAATGAGAAGGAAAGGTGGGATTAAGAAATGGATTAACCAAAAAAAATAAGAAACAAAAGTGATAAGAGACTGGAAATCAGATGATGTTTTCTGATAAATTTGTAACTGCTGCGAAAATCGGAGGTCATGGTTAGAAGTTTTTGATGTGAAGGATCCCCTATGTGGCAACCACAGAACATACATTTCTAACATAAGATATGAAAATTATAATAACATTATATAAGCTAAAGGTATAAGAAAATCACAAAGTCTACATATAATTACATTCACAGTAATTTAAGCCAACATTATGGCTCTGATACCAACAATTTAAGGTAATACTTGCTTAGGTTGTCTTTGAAAGCTGATTACAACATCACCATCTGATGTTTGCATAATTTGATTAAGGTTGTTATGGACGACGGGCTGAGGAGGGACAGCATTAGGAATTGTCCATGATTCTGGAAAGGTAATTTCTTCCCAATCTATCATCCTTGGTTGAGCTATATTAGATGTTAATAAATTAATTTCTATTAAGACTGTTTTTCCCTATGTATCAATATTTTGTACATTAGGAGTCAAGGTATTCATGACCTTATAATAAATCCTATACATGACTGCTATAGTTTCAGATCCAGAAGGAAATTATATCATTTGGTCTGAAGTCTTAAATTAATAGCTTCACCTATATTCCTATCTAACAAAGATAAGGTTAGATTACGGTCAACATTAAAATAGATTGGTCCCTGACAATTTAAAACAATTTAAAAAATTAATTAAATAAATACACAAGAAAAGGCTAAGCTTCTTATTATAATACCTTGATAAGGAAAAGAAATATAAGAAACAAAGAGGAGAGAAGATGGGAGACAGAGAGAGAGAGAGAGAGAAAAAAGGGAATTCGATCTGCCTCAACAAGGGTGAGGTCTGCCCTTTTTATAGACATTGTCTGCCCTATTACAAACTACCCGTTGATTGGGAATTTTCGGTTATTATTGTTTTATGACATAAGAGCTTACATCATAAACCATTATTAGGTTACCATAGTGGAATCGTGTGCTTGCAGTTGGTGCAGTCGTGCAGTCCACATGGGTTGTTAAATTTATTGAAAAAGTTTTTTGTCTTATTTTATTTCTTTTCCTTTGGAGGATTCGGTGTGATTGGATGCTAAATGAATCATAACGTATCAAATATCACCAAAGTAGGGGGATCATCTGCTGGATCAAATGATTCTCCAACTAGGCAAGTGAATTGGTTCTCTATACTGTGATTTGAGGTCATAGACACGTCATCAGCAATGTTTGTGGAAGGAAAGGTGAAGAAGAATTGTTCCTTCATGGCCTCCATGCATTTGAGCATAAGTTCTCTTTCGCCGAGTTGAGGACTCTCTTGTCGGATCATGGCCTTTAAGGTGTTAAATGGATTGAGAGGAGGATTGGCTGGCTTTATTGCTAGCTTTTTGGTGGCAGCTGCATATTCCTTAATTTGCAATTGAATTTTCTGGGCTTTATCAATATGAACACCAAGAAAAACTAGATTGTGATTGGTCCATATATTAGAAATACAATAGATTGTAGCATTAAAACTTGAAAATTCATAAATTGTAAGTTTTTAATATCATTAAAACTAAAAACTTTTAAAGTATCACTTATACTATTGTCTAGAATATGCTTTGATTTATTTCCTTTAGCCCTAATTTAAATCACCCAATTTACGCCTCTAGAAGTGGGGTTTCTAATATAAACAGGTTCCTTGGATTGATGTTTTAAAAATTAAATGATTCCAATCAGTTTTAACCCACTTATTAACTAGTAATTCTTTGGCCAACCTGTTTTACAACCCGCATTTTGAATTTTACAAATTCAAGTTCATTTATTTTGCATGGATTTGAGCTTATTTTGCGGTTTCAGGGGCAAAATGCCACTCCTACTTAGAATTAATGTCAAAAGTTGGTTTCATTGAAAGGATGCACGGTAACGTGAATCTACCCCTTTTGCACCCATTGGAGTAACTCACTTTGCACTCATGCCCAACCAAAATTACTTATTTATTTATTATTATTGGCCCAACCAAAATTACACAAACACACACACACATAATTTTGTTAAATGTTAATCTATTTATAGTATATAATATATTATTTTGGGAAAATTGTACTTTATTCTATGGTTAGTCATGTTCTCATATAACCTTCCTGTAGTTTGAGATTAAGATTAAAGTGAAATCGTCAATTTTTTTATCAAAATATACGATACATGTCTTTTACATGCTAAATACATGAGTTATTACAGATTAATTCTTATTACAAGAGGGTATGTGCACTTTTATATCTTAAATTTGGAGAAGAAGATGAGGCTATTTTAATCTTTTAATGTGCATTAACAATATTACTTTAATTTTAACAAAAATTAATAAATATCTATTTTTATATCATAAACAGGCCTAACCACAAGTATTATGAATAAATCCCCTTTCTTATATAATATACTTTTATATTTATATACACACACACAAAGTATCAATTAAATAAATGGCAAAAAGGAGTATATAATCACTTCTAAACAATGTTTACAAACACATAATAAATCATCAAACTAATTGTGTCATAATCACGTTTGTCCAATAAATTATTTAATTTATCCAATTTTTTTGCTTAACCCATGCACTTTATTTTTTAATTTCTCAAATTCATGCAGATTTTTTTGTTATTGTCCGAACTCAGGTAACTTTTAAAAGCATTTTTTTAAAAGACGTTTTTTAACCTTTTTTTTTTTACATAAGTGTCTTTTAAAAATACATCTTTAAAAATAATTTTTTTTAAAAAGACGTCTTTTATTTGATAAAGTTCTAAGTGTCCCATAGTTTGTTACTCTCTGAATTTCCAAACTTTAAGCCAAAAGGAGTCTTTAAGTTTTCAAAAACTGACTTTGGATAAAAATTTTACATCGAAGACGTCTCTTCGAAAGATATTTTAAAAATTGCATGAGTTTGAATAATAATGAAAAAACTACATGAGTTTGAAAGATTTAAAAAAAAATTGCATGAGTGAGGTAAAAAATTTCAATTTATCCCTCCAACACTTTGTATAAGCAAAATTAAGCTGAAAAAAATGGTTGAACCCATATTCGACCGGCATTGAATGGGTTGAATACATGTCGGGCAATTATGAATCATTTAACCCAAACCCAATCCACTTTAAAATTTAAAAAAAAACTATACATTAATCCCATTTGTAATTATTGTGCATTTACATTTCATTAGCATTATTTAATATTCCTGGTGGTAAAAAAAAAAAACAAGGGTTTCTTTATAAGCAGGGAATACATTGTGCATGATGATTGAAGTTCAATTGTGAAAATAACAAATACACACCTGAATTCTATAATGCTTATCAATGCTACCTATAGTTTCAATACGTAAACACAAATAAGTTTCATTCTTAATTCAAATTAGGGCTAAAGGAAATAAATCAAAGCAAAAATAGAGAACAAAAGCTACAATAGTTAAACCCTTTAGTACAAACTCAGCCTTGTTCGCTCAATACATCATAAAAGTATAAAATTTGTATCTTCCATTTCATAACACATAATTTTATTAGTCTCGGCTGAGCTTTCTTGGATTTCAAGTCTGAAATTCAAAATTATAATTTCCTTTTTCTTTTCCTGGGTTTTCTTAGTGACCAAACAGAAGGTTTTAGGTGAGGAGAAGCAACAAAGCTGGAAGGAGGTGGGGTTTGGAGGCTGACCTGAGATTGAGAGAGTACGTGAATCGAGAGGGAAAAGAAGAACGGCAAGGGAGTCACGTGTTTCTCAATAACCAAATAGAAGGTTTTCTCAATAACCTTCTCTAGTATCGTTGTCTCTGAATCTCTTCTACTCTTCATCCTCTTCGATTTCAATTGCTGGGTTCGGCTTCTTGTGGGCTGATTTGATGTGGTGATTTGGTGAAATCATAGTCGTTTATTTGGGAATTGGATGGATAGGTGTAGGATTTCAGTTTCAAAGACTTTATTATCTGAACTGAAGAAGCCGCCTTGGAACAGGGACAAGGTTTCCATTACTTTTTTGATGGATTTAAATGGATAATATACCAACCCATTTACAATTCGGGAATTTTATTAAGCCTTCGTTTGGATAACTAGGAGAGAAAGGAAAGGAAATGATAGTATTAATTATGAGAGAAAAGAAATGAGAGGAGAGGAGAGGGTAATTCCTCTTTCATGTTTAGATAACTAATGAAAAGAAAGGAAAAGAAAGAATACTATTTTGTTTAAGAACGATAAAGAAAAGAAAGGAAAGGAAATGATTTTATATTATTTTACTATTATGCCTAAGACAGAGATGTCATTTTTATTTTAACTTTTATAATTTTAAGGGTAATATTAGTATTATAAAAAATTCATTAAATCTTTCCTCTCATTTTCCTCCGTTTCCGTCCACTTTTGGAGGGATAACAAAATTACTAAAATAAGGGTTAAGCTCTCCCTCTCTTTTCATCTCTTTCTCTCCCTTTCTTTCCTAATTTTTAAAACAAACATGATATAAGCTCTCCTTTCTTATCCTTATCCTTTCCTTCCCTTTCTTTTCAATTCCTTCCATCCAAACAGAGGGTAAGTTTTAATGGATAACCCATTTTCAACCCACATAAAATTTGAATCAACCCGCACCCATTAATTTTTGGACAAATTTGTACGGGTTCACGGGTATGGATACAAATTGTCACCTATAAACAAAATTAAGATTTGAGTAATAGCCTTTTGGTGTGGGTAATGGCAGACACTCCTCTATCTCTGTCTGATTATTGGTGTTATTCTAGTCCTTTAATCATACTTATTAGAATCGAATCGGAAGATGAATTAGTGAAGAAACTGGTTCACAGTTCAACCATAGTTTAATTTGTTCAATCGATTTTATAATTAATATATTAAAATTTATAAAAATAACAAGAAAAAAAATATTTTTTATTATCTAGTGATAAATAACAAAATATAAGCATAATCATAAAAATTATCTTAATGTATAAATTTAATATATTTGTATATATAACAAAAATATATGCAACAATATCTTATTTTATACTAAATTTCATCATTTAATTATCAAATATAAGAAATTTTGTGAGAAAAAAAAAATTTAAGTGATTAAAAAACAAAAGACAATTCAATCGATTTTTTTTTATTCTTTAACAAAATCAGTATTTTAATCGAATCAAACCAGTTTAATACCCGATTTCCAATTCAACTAATTGAACTGACCGATTCAATCCGATTCTAATAAATATGCCTTCAATTCTTTCCGCTGCTCTAATTCGTTACACAAATGTCAGTGCTATCATCCTTCCTATTCAATCCGATTCTAATAAATATGCCTTCAATTCTTTCATTTGTGGCGCTGCTCTAATTCGTTACACAAATGTCAGTGCTATCATCCTTCCTACCACAGCAGTGATTTTTGCCCCGAGCCAATTTCACCGTAGGCCAATAACATCATGTCATTTAGACAAAATATAACTCTTTAAGAAACAAAAAAAAGAGTCACATTCTATGCAATTGGTGGGCTTCATAAACCAGGTTGACGTAAAGAATTTCTTTGGCTCTCAATAACTCTACCAAGTGTCCACGCTCTCATCCCCGTGTCCCTAAAAAATGAAATACTCGGAATGTTTGATGGTCAAGGGATTCTCAAACAAGCATCTCCTGTGTTTTGTCAACCGCTGCATTATCATTTCTTCTTTTATCTTATTAGTTAAAGGAGTGACTTATCACATTATCATCTTCTTTTCCGAGAGCATGATTCCATGCTATTGAACCACAGAGGGGGGAACTTGTCCAGCTTTTTCACAAATTATGAAAGATCTGAGGCAATAAAGTCCATGCATCCTTTAAAAGGAAAAATTGGGGTAATTGTTGAGTAATCTCAGTGAAAACTGAACAGCCTATCTCTCTTAAGTATCACTAGAACCATAATAACCTAAAGCTAAAATCACACCTGAAATATCTACTCACAAGTGATGTAGCAAAACAGATAATCTCAACCCTTAATGAATATCTTCTCTATCATTGATTGGCGATAAGAAGTTGCATACAAGAAGATCGTGATAGGATTATTCTGTAAGAATAATACAGCAAAACCTCTTAAAAATTGGCCTTTCAAAACTGACAAAACCTCCCAATATATTTTACAAATCAATCATAGGGAAAACATATTTTAGCTAAATTACAAAAAAAAAAAAAACTCAAAAAAGATACCCATTGCTTGTAACTTCCATGATCAGATTTAAGCTTCCAGTCAGCATAAGAAACAGAAACCACTAGTCCTTGGTGTGTCCCGGTCTTCAATACCTCTCAAGTATGATCTAATTGTGAGGTGCTCAGCAGCGTACGTCATGAAAGATGCCAAAATTAGGCCTCCAACAACAATCAAACCTAACCTGCAAATAAGTTAAGATCAGAGAGAACATTGTTACTGACCTAGTTACAAGCAAAAATTAGTAAAACCTGAAACCTAGCATCTTTCCTTTTTTCCTATTTTTTATTTTCTAAAAAGCCCTTTCAATCAGTAGGAAAATAGTGTACATAACCATAAATCAAACCCCCCCCCCCCCCCCCCCCCCCCGGGGCAAAAAAAAAAAGAAAAAACCCAGATACACACAAAAGGATGAATAAACTTAAAGATTCAATAAGATTGCCTTTAAAACTGAGAAAACAAAAGGCACCTCAATAGTTGGAAGACTTTACACTTCCAAGAAAGGAAAGGAGAAAAAAAAAAAACAAGAAAGAAAGAAAAAGAAAGGCAAAAAGCACACATGCCTGCAATACCAGAAAAACAAAGGCCGATCCATTGCTAAGCAAGATACCATATATCAAGAACTAATGTATGTACCATACCATCAGATTGATCAAAATCCTCTCCACTATTTTCACTAGACATCTAATCTGCTCAGATTATATAAAAGCAACTCATGTATAGCACAATCTAAATTACATTTGAAGTGAAGTGTGATGTTAGGAACTTTGCACTATAGCCTGTTGTAGGTACCATTTCATTTTCCTAGTATATTTGCTTTTAATTTTATTGGCAGAATTAGCTCTTTTGACCATTAAAACAAAATTGAACTTCAGGAACTGCATCCCAGCACCCTGCGAGAGAGTGGATCAACACTGAGTTACTTATCAAGGAAACACATCTAGTTCTTTTGATTGACCTTGGCAAAGTGGTGCCAGTAGTCCTCCAAGTTCTCCAGCTTGCAGACGTGTCAAGTTGTAATTCAACATGGCTTGACAATCAATCCATATGTGTGTCAATGAAATATACATGCAACGAAGAAATTTAAAATCCATATGATTTAAAATATTGAATCTAAAATCTTCAAGTGCTTGAGATACTTACAATGAAGGAATTTAAAATCCATATACTTGAAAATATTGAATTTAAAAAATCTATTATTTAAAGAAAAATTTAAATCTGGATCTGGATATTTTGTTTCAGCTTTATCAGAACATAATTAATACTTTTTAATTCCCATGCTTAATCTCACTAAAGAAAATGAAATTATAAAACCTAAGGTGGCATTTGGTAACGTTTCCTGTTCTCAGTTTTTTAAAAAATGGAAACTAATTTTTATTCATTTTTTATAAAAATAAACACAGATCTGAAAGTGTAATATCCTAGATCTTATTGCTTTCATTATATTCTTATTTCTATATGTGAATCCACTTTAAAGAATGATAAAGTGTGGATTAGAGTATGCCCTAAGCATAATTATGTGATTTAAAATGATAGAATGATAAAGTGTGGATTAGAGTATGCCCTAAGCATAATTATGTGATTTAAAATGATGAGTTTACTAGTGTGGATAGCAAGGCAATAACTAAAATCTTTGTAGGAGAAATTAGGAACAAATCGATATTTCTAGTAAACTTTTACAATGATTCTTAAGCTAAAACATTGATTAATTAGGTTAATCTTTGTTCTAAGGTTAAGCATAATTAGAGCATACTTAGCTAACTTAAACAAGTTTGTGATAAGTTATTGGAAGGTTCTTAAAATTATTATATCTAAACTAATTATGTTTAATTAGTAACCTTAATACATGATTAGCGAATTAAGTTAATCCTAATTTGGTTAATTAAGGTGTTTAAGTGAGGTAAACTTCAACTAATCCTAAATTATAACTTAAACCTTATCATTATCCAAATTAAATTTGATTAGAGGAAGGTAAAAAAGACAATTGTTCACATGGGCAAGGGACCCAGAATTTGGAATATCCAACTCACCATTGTCTATTCTTGAGAAGCTTGTGTAAAGATTTGTCTATATATATGTGGCTATATATATATGTATGTATGTATTATACACATGATATATATATATATACATAAAAGGGACAAAAATCATATTAGTAAGAGAGAGGAAATAAAGAGCTAGATATAAGTATTGAAACAACCAAGATGCTAGATATAAGTACGGAAACAACCAATACTTGGAAGTTAAAAATGAAGCTTATATGCAGAATAAATAGGGATGGTGCAGCTGCTGTCCCAATTGTTTAAAAACCTTATATTTGATGTAAATGAATTCTAACAAAAGTCAAAGGAACCTCCAATGGAATTAGAATATGATGGATTTTATCATAATCCTAGATTGTGTTATTTGAACTATAATAGGACAAGCGTAACTAAGTAATGTTACATTGCACTCAAATATGGTTCTAATATGAAATATATGTATGTAGGGTCCCTTAGGAGAAAGAGAATAAAGGAGTGCTTTAAGAGCATAAGGTGAGTAATCTGATTCCCTGAAATGGTGAATTGAATGCAATATTGTTAAATATATTATTCTGTGTTTTAACAAGCAAAGCATTATGCTATATTCTCTATTTATGAAATTAAATTACATTTTAAAAATATGTTTGATAAATAGATTTGCAAATATGTGGATAATCACATGATTTAGAATATGTTTCTGTAGATGACATTACACAGGCCCCTTTTATTATGTCCTTACCGGGGGACTAGGAGCCGATAGGCCCGTAAGTAGGTCAAAGATCTCTTCAGTGTCACTATAAGTGACTGTCAGTATATATGACATTCCATTCAAAATCTAAGTCAACGCAGATTCTTCAGTTCCAACCGTTGTAATGGGCATGCTAAATGATATTTGATATTTGTTATGAGCTTTATTAGGCTACTTATTGTTATTAAAATGTTTAAATAGTAATTTCGTTTCTGAAAATGAATTTGAAATGTTTCAGTAATACTTGATATCCATGGTTTTATTTAAAGTTCTTTTGCTATAAAAACCCATGACAGGGCATTGGTATTATTCATTGAGCTTTGTTAGCTCATCCCATTTCCCGACCAATTTTTCAGGTAATGAAGCTTAAGATGGGGAAGAAACTTAAGGAAGAAGAGTTTGTAAAATTGTATAGCGAGACTTGCAAATATCTCTTTTGAGCCTATATAGGCTTCTGTATATATACAATGACCATTTTGTGTGTTGGCTAGTTGTAGATGTAAATAATTTATAAGAAATTTTGCTAGTGTGAGTTTGATATTAAACTTAGATTTGCTCTGATCAAATGTGGTTGGTATGAGTTTGATGTGAACCTAATAGATCTTACGCTTCTGCTATATTAATAAACTATCTATTATACAACTCATTCGATTTTGTATGAGGCCTCGATGGCCAGTCATGGACCATAACTCCATCCTACGTGGGATGTGAGTCGTGATAGAAAGTCTCCACCATTGTATTACAGAGTGCAGCATCAATCTATCCTCGCATCACCAATCAACCTCCTCACTGCTGCAACTATTTCAGTCAGGTCGGCCCCATCATCGTCATATCAAGCACCAATCTGTTTCTAGTTACAGCCAGCCACAGCTATTACCAACGTCATCCAGCCACTGTCATTGTCATCATCTCATTGATCGTCACCGCTCTACAGCATCACTAAGACCCTGCCTCATCGCTGATCAAAATCTTCTCCACTGTCGCGATCCTTGCTACCGGCCATCACTCCTCTCGTTAAGCATCACCGCTCAACGTCCCCCGATCACCATCATTCAATGCCGAAATCTGCATCAGGTCTGTCATCGAAATTACCAGAACAGCACCGTCCATTGCTACTGCATTGCCGTCATTCATTGTCGATGACCAACCGCTTGTCATCCTTTCCATCGCAATACAGCCCATCATTGCAGATCCCTCAACCCTCTAGAGCAATCCCACCCTCATCACCCTCCATTGTCTGGTTGTCGTAGAAGTTCTCGCAAACCACATCTGCTGGAGAGGGGTTTTTCCTAGATCTGATCGTGATGAATCTAACTTGTAAACCCGACCCATCCTTACTTGGACCTGACCACCTTCATTTGTGTCAAGCCCAAGCACAAGATTACATACACCCTATTGACAACCCAAATCCAAAACATCTCAGAGCCCAGCCCAGCCCAGACCCACAAAAAAGAAAACCAAGCCGAGCCAAGCCAACTTCAAGCTGTATACTTCAAGCCGAGCCAACTTCAGAAATCCCTCAAACTTCCAGTAATTCCTAATAGCCCCTTAACTTCAAATTTTTTTTTTTTAGAAAGGCCCTCCAAATTTCAGCAAACAACATAACACTTGCCGAATACTTTCAGTAAAGAAACTTTGGAAGCATTACCCCCTTTGAAAATTGTGCTATTGTTAAATCCAACTTGGTGTTTTAATTAAATTCGTACAAATGTCCTTATTTGAACTCGCTTCATAACATATCTTGCTTGTCCTTATTGTCTTTTTTTTTTTCCAAACTTCCATTCTCAATTTAGTATCTAGCCCTCAACATGTAGTTTCGTGTTTTGTTTAGTTTCATTTTCTCATTTTTTATTTTTTATTTTAGTGTGTTTATCTTCCATAGAAAAAAAAAAGTCTAGTCGTGAAGCATTGAGATATGAATTTAGATCCATTAGAGAGGATACGTTGAACTACCCTAGGATAACCCAATTATGGAATCATCATCGTAATGGGTATCCTAAATTCTTTGAGTATGAAAGGGGAAACACCTTTAAAGCCATTCAATCACATGGTAGGTATTCGGATATGTACCTTAGGCATAGCCCACAAAGAAATCACTTTGATTTGCTTGAGTACTTTGAATACAAGATTCTAGGTACCGCAATGATAAAGTAAAGGACTTTCAGTACTTCCATAAGATGATAGAGGACTTTCGAGTGGGTTATATGCCACTACAACAAGACAGGTCCCAAGATTGATTTTAGAGGTATCCTTCGGAATCCTCTAATTTTGAACCTCATTTTAAAGATTTATAGTGTAACTTACCCGACCCTAACCATAAGGATGCATGGGAAACGTTTACTTCTCTCTCAAACTATTCACAAATGTGGTTAAAAATTGTGCAGAATTCTCATTGATGATCGTAGTCGCATGAACAGTGTCAAATCTATTGTCACTAAACCGAAATTACAACCTGAAACTCATCCCCAACCACTTAAGATAAAGTGGATAGGTGATATATCCATACGAGTCACAAAGAGGTGTCTAATGCCAATCCAAATGGACCCTTATTCAGACACTATTTGGTGTAATGTCTTGCCCATGCAAATTAGTCATATGCTCCTTAGGCAACCTTAGAAGAATCATCTTGGTGTCACCCACAATTTCATGGACAATACTTGTGTTTTCAAGTATAAGGGTAAGACCCTGATGTTAAACCCACTCAAAAAGAGAGTAACAATGAAAGATAAATCCAGGACCTCTCCTCTTGTTCCTTGTAACCTAAAATCTAGATGTGAAGTTTCCAAAGTAATTTATCATACTCCAAATGAAAAAACACTTCACATTTTAAACCCGACCAGGTGTGAGAAACCAGAAATAGTGTTTGCACCTCTGAGTGAAAAACCGAAACTTGACCCAACAACACGTGCAACACGAAGAAGTTCTTGAGAGTCCATCTGAACAAGAAGTTGTCCTCCTTCCAGACTCACAATCATCAATACAAGAGTCTATTTGTGATAATTTGAGTGTTTTTGCTCCTACTTGTGATCAAAGTATTGACTTTGTTGTATCACTAATTTTGTGTTCCTCCACCACTTTTACATCTAAACCCATTGGCACATTTTCAATGACCATTGAATTTGGACCTAATGCTTATTTCCTTAACACACCATTGGATTTAAATATTAGTTCAATATTCATTCAAGATAACATGCTATCTAATCAGGATCCTTTAGAGCCTTCTATGTTTCTTGACAGTTTTCGCGCACGTAGCAGCATTATTTTCTATTATCAGATACGATGCTTCCACCTCTCCAATAGCAAGCTATAGATTGCTAATCAATCTGGACATTCTTCACTTCATGATTTTACATGTTTTTGTGGATTGGGAAGTGATTCTTCTTCAGGTTGTTAGTCTCCTGACCTTGTATTTTTCTCTAATGATTCGCATCTTTTGGAGCATCTCCACCATCTTAACTTGTCGGAGTCGAGTTCTTTTCAGCTAGGAAGAAATGATGGGAATTAAGGACTCCACGGACCATTTGTGTTTGATCCAAGAGGAAATTATTATAAGTAAATTTTATTTTTATTCTATTTTTAAGATTTGAAATTTAGGATTTGATTTAGAATATGATTTGGTCTTGTTTTGAATTATTTAGGATGTGCTTTAGTTCCTTGTTTTAGGATTAGATGGAGTTTGATTACTTTTGAATTTGTTTTGAAGTTTCCAATACAAAGGCGTAACATGTATTGAATTGAGTTGAATAACAGAATTTATTGTTTCCCCTATCTTCCCTTCTTCTTTCTCTCCTCTTTCCCTCTTCCCTTCTCTTTCTTCTCTTTCCTATTCTTGCTTCTATTGGTTCTACATCAGTAGGAGCCTTACCCCTCTCTCTCTCTCTCTCTCTCTCTCACACACACACACACACACACACCCTCTAAATCCGCAGAGTTAGATGTTCAATAGTCTGCACCAATATTTTTTTTGATAAGTAGTAGTCTGCACCAATATAATATCTCAAATCTCAAAGAAGTACAATATTCACACTGCAACTGAAATCACAAGCACAAGAAACAATTAATGACCGATGCAAATTAGAGCCCTTCAAAAATTCATATTTTCAAAGAGAAAATAAATGCATAGCAATGATAGCATCAATGCGACAATAGAATACTATTATTATTATTTGATAACTCACAGTAGAATATTATTTTTATGCAAGTTACCTCGGAAACAGAGCAGTGATCCCAAAAAAACAAGGCAATGAAGGGGCAGCAACAGCCAGAAATGCCATCCCTAACCCATAGTACCATGTAGCAACATCACAAGAAGACACTTGCCTCTGATGACCTACAGCAGCAAACAAAAAAAACCATCATAAAAAATGAAGTAACTGGCTCATTCAGGGATGATGGTGCATATTAAACTAGTTATGAAGATCAAGTCAACAAACCTTTTCCAGAATCATAATCAGAAGTTTCAGGACGAGGAGAAAAGAATCCTGATTGATTTGCCATCATCTTTCCCCACTGATAAATCAAGTGGAGATAACTTCCAAACACTAGGAAAAAGATTGTGAATGTCCACTCGTACATCAGGAGCAAACCAGTCCATGGCATTACTTGCCGAGGGACAATTGAAAATGAAATTGCCAAGGACACCACAGCAGCCATAAAACAGATGAAAACAGAAATTCCACCCAAAATAGCAGGCACCTTGGACTGTGCATTATTTGAGAACTGTTTACAACACAAAAGAGTTTAATAAACATAAACTAACTGCGCACAATTTGAAAACTGTTTATCAACACAAAGAGTTTTAATAAACATAAACTATTTATTTAACTACATATGTAGTCCAAAGTAATACAAAAGTGAGGTAAAAGTATGGCCACCCATTTGCACATACAAAAAAACAATTATAGCCACAGGTATGCTATGATGTAGCGCAAGTCAGATGGGCACAAGTCATTTTTGAAACACAGAACGGGAACATGTGTGAGTGTGTGTGTGTGTGTGTGCGCACGCATGTGTGTAGCAGAAGAAGGAAGTAACCTGTGGATTGGAATTAACAGAAGATGAAGAAACGGCAGAATAAGCAAGAGGACCCCTAGATCTGAAATTGTAATATATGTGTCTAACATGATCACATAATGAACGAGTCTGCACCAAAATCACAATACCTTTAAATCCAGAGAAACATATATATGGTTAGGATCCAAGAAATGACACATCTAAAAACTGCTAACCTGAAGGAAAGACCGATAGTAACAGAAAAGTAGAACAAATAATGGGACCAAAAAAAGAAATTTGACTACAAGATTATCATTAGGATTTCTGCCGCCGCCAGTTCCAGGGAGAGATTCCTCTAGCTGTTCCCTAACATTCTGCAGCATCAGCAAGAATTAAAGTCACGTATTTCAGTGGTATATTGGTGAGTGGATTAGCTTCAGCTGCATAAGACAATAACACAGTTATGGAGTTAAAAGCAATTACCTGCCAGACATCAACAGGCTTCAAAAGCCAAGATGTCCACCAATCCCATGGTTTAAGGGGTCCAAGTGTATAGTGAATAACACGAAGTTCTTTCTCATCTACCATCCACTGCATGAATAATGAATAAAAAATCAGAGAGTTCAATTATCAAATTCGATGCAAATCAAAGACCCAGTCAGAATTCATTTTAGCAGCACAGAGACGTTGATCTATTAATTGAATCCATTAGCTACAGCATTATTGATGCTTTTTTTTGGGTATAAATACGAGACATGCCCTTTATCCCAATAGGGACTCAAACCCTCAGACTCCCTTTTGGGAGGTGGCAGGGGCAAAGGTACATATGTGATGAGGGAGACACAAAAACTTTTGAAAAACCTCCTTCCTTACATGTAGGTGGGTGCTCATATCAAAAAGTTAAATAAAAATATTTTACTTGGCCTCCTTTAAAAAGTTGTCTTATATACTATGCGGGTCCCAATAAAAAGCATGGGACTATGGGAGACATCCCCTCATGAACTCAATGATAAATAATTTCCTATTCTTTCCCTTTGACTTTGAGGGGCCCACAACTTAAAACTTCAACCGTTTTTTTCCTTTTTGACAAAACCTAGAAAAGAGTAAAAGTTAAGAGACAGTTTTTCACAAACAAAAATAGTGCTTTCACGCCTCTCTCTCTCTCTCTCTCTCTCTCTCTCTCACACACACACACATATGAATCCCTACAATAATTTAATGTAGTGTTCCAGAAAATTCTTGCTAATTAAATAATATTAATTATTGATAATTATAGTTCCCATGTTAATTAATGGAGATTAGTATGGCCAATTAATTACTTGACCTATATTTAGACAATTAAGCCATGTGATCGGGAGTAAGGGTATTATGGTAATTCTACTGTGTTGACAAGGCCACATGTTAGTGAAGTCCAGAGATGTGATTAAGGGAATTAAACTTGTACTAGTAACATGATTGGGACCATTGGGAGGCATGGGAGTTAAAAGTCTTGAAGAGACTAGAGTTAAGACAGAGGAAATGGCACTTTAACTAGAGGGGCAGTTTTGCAAAATTACTTGACCCTTAGTAAAAATATGGTGGGAGAATCGAGAAAGGGACCCTAAAGCCTTCTCGTTCCCTCAAACTCCCGGCTCACTCTCTCCCTTCTCCACTTTTCCTTGATTTTGGGAGAAATTGATAAATAGACTTTGGGGCTTTTGCAATAGAAGTATTCTACTCATCATAATCAAGCTAGAAGTGGTGGAAATTTCAGTTTTAGAGGTAGAATTCAAACTAGGGTTTTCTCATCTTAGCAAAAAGGTAAGGGTTTATACTATGCATGTTAATTTTGGGGTTCTCATACATTTATTGTGTTTTAGTTCATAAAAATCATGCTTAGTATATCACGGATAATGAATCTCCACCTAACTTTAAGAAATCCCATGATTGCATGCTTGTGTGGTAAGATTCTTAGTGAACTATTGCTTTTGTAGACATCAAAATGATTGAAATGTGATTTGGTTTGTGATGTGTGTGCATGAAAAGAACCCTATTTCTTATGAAAGCTCTAATTGTTACACAAAGTGAATATCATGTTTACCCATCAAGTGTTTGATAAATTACAAGAATGTAGAGAACTTGTGGAAGATTTGCTTAATTGTGTACAATATGTCATTGTGAATTGTTATAAAGCATGAACACTCTATTTTTGCTCACGTGTCCGTGTCGGACACCGACACTCTCGGACACATATTGGACATGCGAAAAAATAATAGTTAGTAAATTTGTTTTAGGACTTAAATCATGGATGATAATTAAATGAATAAGTTATTGAATTTTTATTTAATGACTTTATTATTTTAATATTTTGATAATATTTTTTGTGATTTGTGTGATTTTATGCCAATTTTAATTGAAATAATATTAAGTTTTTGTTTTATGGTTATATAAAAAATAAAAAATTATATATATTTAACGTGTTCCTGACGTATCCGTGTCCTACTTTTTTTAAAAATGTCGTGTTGGCGTGCTCATGTCGTATACGTGTCCTATGTTCGTGTCCATGCTTCTTAGGAGAATTGTATGACAAGTATCTTGATGGATATGGAATAAGGAGAATGATTGTTTGCATTGTTGTGAAATGAAAGTGATGATGTTGTTTGTGTTATGATAGTTGGGTGTGGGGGTTGTGTGACCCTAAAAAGTAAGTAGGGCTCGACGTTGTTCGGTGCAGATGCCATAAACTTGGCAAAGTAGCTACTTGTGTTCATCGGGTTAGTAGCCCGTAAAGCAAAAAATAAAACGAAAACTTGTGTTATGTGAAGTTCACTGAAATGGGTTACGGGTACACAACATAACAACATTGTATTGGGTGAAATTGTTGATGGATTGATGTCGCTTGAGAACTTGTTATTCTTATTAAGAAATGTTAGATGCAAGACTATGTGGTTTGGAAATGTTGACATGTCTAGATTCGTTGTTGTTAAAATTTCTAGCGTAAATTGAATATGTGCCATGCCACTCACTTGCACATGCCTCCATGTCATTATTAGCATGCCTAGTTGGGTGAAGGCCTATTTGGTGTTTTGTGTTTTGGCATGTAGGTCCTTGAATCAAGAACTCTTGTTATTTTGTACCTTCGATACTTGAAACATGTATATGAAAAACCCTAAGTGTTGAGGGAGACTTGTATATCCTATTGTTTTGGGAAGCTAGAAAGTAACCATTCTTTAGTGAAATTTGATACAAGTGAACTTGATTGTAACTTTAAAGGAGACTTTAGTTTAAAGACATGGAGTTGGTAGCCGCCTTTTGGAATTGTGTAATACACATTGACTTATAAATTCAAATGACATGAAATTGAAAATCATTACAATATGAATTTTGATCCAATTGATACAAGTGTAAATATATGTCTGTGCTTGGGTTTTTAGATGGAACTTTTGGGGTATTTTTGAATGGAATGTTGTTAAAATGGAATAATGAAATGATATACTTAAAAGGTTGAGGCTCATAATTGAATAAAATAGAACCAAGAAGCCAAGACCTGGGCGCCAGAGTGACTAATCAATGCAATTGCAACATACCCCCTTTTACGCAATATGCTATGGCTCGTGGTTGTTGAATGCCCCCATTACCATGGAATTTCAACCCAGCGATGTAAAACTAATACAACTAAATTGATAAGAAGGGAATAAGGGTTTAAGATGTAAAACTAATACATAAATGAACAAAAAGAAGTGTTACGGGTTTTAGGATGGAGCTTGAACTATTAAATTTTAGATGGGAGGAGATATTTGTTAAAAAGCAAGTTTGCATGGTAATTGTTCTTAGGGTGGGCAGTAAAATTCCTTTGACGCAGGAAATCAGTTTTCTCGGCCAATGATGAAGTAATGTTCAAATACCAAAACTCATTTAAGGAACAAAAATACTTCATGATGGATTTTGGGATTTTAGAAAAGGCATAGCAGCATCTTTGAATGGGGGAGAGAAACAATTGGAAAAGGGCTTGTTTAGAGAGATAGAGAGAGAGAGAGAGAGTTTTGGGACTGAAGACGGAAAAGCAGATCATGCTGCCTTTTTAGCTGGAAGCTGCCAGTGTACCATCCATCAAAATTCCTTTGACGCAGGAAATCAGTTTTCTCGGCCAATGATGAAGTAATGTTCAAATACCAAAACCCATTTAAGGAACAAAAATACTTCATGATGGATTTTGGGATTTTAGAAAAGGCATAGCAGCATCTTTGAATGGGGGAGAGAAACAATTGGAAAAGGGCTTGTTTAGAGAGATAGAGAGCAACAGAGAGAGAGAGAGAGAGAGAGAGTTTTGGGACTGAAGACGGAAAAGCAGATCATGCTGCCTTTTTAGCAGGAAGCTGCCAGTGTACCATCCATCTTTTCATCCTTCCAATTCAAGCAAAATCAGAATTAGTGAATACCAACTTTCACTTAGTTTACTTTGGACCTTATTTTTAGCACATAATTAGTGTAATAAACTGAATTTCATATGGGATGGCGTTACCAAACACAGTCAGAGTCGATCAGGCTGCAGGTATATCCAGTAAAAACAGTTCCTGGCTATTCCAAACAGGGGCCTGAAGTTTACATATCTTATCCAAAATTAAATTGGAAAGTAACAAATGAATAAAAAGATTGTATTCAATACTATTATGTTGATACAACTAGCCTTTAAAAGGGATTCTACTGGGAGCGAAAGGTGAATTCAATACTATTATGTTGATACAACTAGTGTTTACAAGGCTTGAATTGGGAATGCGACGTTCTTAATATTGAAAGGATTTATATCATATTTTATATAGTTTCAAATCCTAATGAAGAACACCTGATTCACTCTTTCTAATAAGAATTTTGTGCCATTGGTTTAGTTGGTGTTTGGGGTTGCTTCCCCAAATGCACTTTTGAGTGTTTGGAGAAGTAAATTCAACACAAAATCTGTTTTAGAAGCTTGGCCGTAAAACACTACTTTTCCTCAAACACACTTTGTGCATTCTAAAAGCAAACTCAACACAAAAGCTGTTTCAAAGCTTGACCAAATGGCCAAGTACATTTCTGGGGCAGCTTTTGTAAACACAAACGTAAAAATGGAGTGCAAAAGCTAACCCAAACAGGCTGATTTCACATAGAACTTATAAACAGAAGAAGATAAGGCAGAGGTATTTGCACATAAGAAGTTTTACATGTATTCACTTGAAAGGACAGCAAGAATGCTATACTCGCAAGGAATCCCTGTTTGTTTAATCATGTCTAGGGACATGGTCACATCTTCCTTAAATAATTACCAACTCGTGAAGAAAAGGCAAAGATTAGGGCTGTCAAATAAGGAAGACCTGACTTCAACCCAGATTCGACCCAATTAAAATCCAATTATTAGACTGATTTATAAATGTCAATTTGAATATGAATCTGATTCTGGAATTAAAATTACATTCAGATCAAACTCAAATCTTTTGTAGAATTGAGGGCAGAAAGCAACTTTTTTTTTTTTTTGGGGGGGGGGGGGGGGGGGAGAAGAGAGGAAGGACACAGAGAACTCTTATTGGGTGCTCCATGAATCTAAAAATCCTGACTTGGAATGTGCAAGGGTTAAACGACCAGATAAGAGGATCGTAATTAAAGGTGTGTTAAAAGAGTGGCAGCCCGAGGTTGTTCACATTCAGGAGACTAAAGGGGAAGGAATGGGTTGGGGTATGGTTAGATATATTTGCAGATGGGCGGCTTTGGATGTCAGGGGTACTTTGGGAGGGATATTAGTTGCTTGGGACAGTAAGAAGGTAAAGTGCATTGATCAGAGGGTAGGTGATTTTTCTGTTTCTTGTAAGTTTGGTAAGGTTTCCAGTTCGTTACAGTGGATTTTTTCTGGAATGTATGGTCCAGTGGTGGATAGAGAGAGAAGCCAGCTATGGAACAAATAGCAGCTTATCTCTTCAATGTGGCAGGGTCCATGGTGCATTGGAGGGGATTTCAACATGGTTCGTTCCCCAGATGAAATATCGGGAGGTGGCAGATTAACATCAGCAATGCATGAATTCAATGATTTTATCAACGACCAAAGTCTAGTTGATTTTCAGCTAGAGGGGGGGAGGTTAACATGGTCTAGTGGTTGTCATAAGCCTGAGATGTCGTGGTTGGACAGGATTTTGGTTTCGACCTCTTGGGAAGTTGAGTTCCCTGGAATTTTCCAAAACTGTCTGCCAAGGCCTTGTTCAGATCACCATCCAGTTCTGCTAAATTGTGGTGGATTCAGTGCGGGTAGAAGCCCGTTCAGGTTTGAAAACATGCAGCTTGAGGTGGAGGGTTTTCTGATCTTGTTACGGGGTTGTGGCAGTCATATGTTGTGAGTGGTACCCCGAGCTTTCGAATTGCCAAAAAATTAAAATTGCTTAAGGAATTTTTTAGGAAATGGAATAGAGATGTGTTTGGAAATTTTAGAATCAAGAAACAGGAAATTCTGCAGCAGCTCATGGAGTTGGATAAGCAGAAGCGCGTATGGGTTGATCCTAAAGTCCGAGGAAATTTCGTGGAGACAAAAATCTCGGGCTTTTTGGCTGAAGGAAGGATATCACAATACAGGCTTTTTTCACAGGGTTGCTTTGGCTCATTATAGGAAAGATAGAATATCGTCTATAGATATTGACAGGTAAACCCTGACCGAAGAAGAACCTATTAAGAAAGGGATTGTTGAGTTCTATAAAAAGTTGTACTCGGAATCAAACTAGTGGAGGCTAGGGGTGGATGATTTGATTGTTGGGAGGCTGAATGGAGAGGACAGTGCAGCTTTGGAACTTCCCTTTATGGAGGAGGAAGTTATCGATGCGCTAGGGGCCTATGACGGTGACAAAGCTCCAGGTCCACGGTTTTCCATAGCATTTTATAAGCATTGCTGGAACGTGGTTAAAGGTAAGGTGATGGAGGTCTTTAGAAGGTTTCATACGGATGGGGGATTGGAGAGCAGTCCCAATGCCTTCATTGTTCTCATCCCTAAGAAAGAAGGGGCAGACAACATCAGGAATTATCGGCCTATTAGCTTGGTGGGGAGTGTTTATAAGTTGCCCAAAACATCATCTCTGGTAGTCAGAATGCATTTGTGGGGGCAGACAAATCTTGGATGCGGCTCTTGTTGCTAATGAATGTATCAAGGAAAGAAGTTAAAAGGAAAAGGGTATAGTGTGCAAGTTAGATATTGAAAAAACATACGATCATGTCAATTGGGCATTTCTATTGAGTATGATGTGAAAAATGGGTTTTGGGCAAGAGTGGAGGAGGTGGATGATTACATGTGTTGAGATGGTCTCTCTCTCAATTTTAGTGAATGGATCCTAAGCTAACTTTTTTCGATGTGGGTTTTGAGAGAGGGGGACCCATTGTCCCCTTTCGTATTTGTGATAGTTATGGAGCCCTTTAGCCGCCTCATGGTTAGAGCTGAGGAAACGGGTTTGCTAGAGGGTTTCTATGTGACTTGTTTGCAGGTGATACTATTATTTTCTGTGAGCCACCGATTTGGCAACTCCAATTCATCATGGGCATTCTGATATGCTTTGAGGTTGTGTTGGGTCTGAGGATTAATCAAGCAAAGAGTAATCTTATTCCTATCAGAGAAGTGTAGGGAATAGAGGTTCTTGCGAGCACTTTGGGATGTAAAGTGGGTTCTTACTTGTGACTTATATGGGGCTCCCGCTTAGTGCTTTGGCAAGATCTTGTGCAGTGTGGAATCCAGTGATGGAAAGATTTTAGCAAAGATTGGCGGGTTGGAAGGGTCAGATGTTATCTAAGGGAGGGAGGCTCACCCTTGTAAAGAGCGTCTTGGGTAACTTGTCTACATATTTCATGTCTTTGTTTCCTATTCTGACAATGGTGGGAAGTAAACTAGAAAGGATCCAGAGAAAATTTTGTGGAGTCATGAGGGAGATAAGAGGGAGATGCATTTGGTGAATTGGGACAATGTGAAGAATCCAATTTCTTTAGGCAGAATAGGGGTGAAGGATTTGAAAATTTTTAATAGAACACTCCTTGGAAAATGGTTGTGGAGATTTGGCGTGGAAGATAAGGAGTTGTGGAGGAAGGTTATTGCCTCTAAGTATGGGTATGAGGAAGGGGCTGGAAGTTGGGAGGGGTGGAGGGTCATGGGGTTGTGGAGGGAGTTTTGGGAGAGGGCGAGTTCGTAGTAGGATCGGGTTCTCAGGTGAGGTTCATAATAGGATTGGGTTCTCGGGTGAGGTTTTGGGAGAATACTTGGAGTGGGGATGAGTCCTTGAGGGTGTTATTTCCAGCTTTGTATGATTTGGCCTATGACAAGGGGGCTTGGGTAAGGGAGTGTTTGGAGAGGGTTAGGAAGGGGAGTGTTTGGAGTCCTAGGTTTAGAAGGGGGTTTTTTGATTGGGAGTTGGAGGAGGTGGGGCTTTTTCCTTCGCATATTCAGAGAGTGCAAGTGAGGGAGGGAGGGAGGATGTCGTGGTGTGAAAGCCGACCAGGGGGTTTTTCTTTGTTTAGTCTTTCTATAGGAGCCTGGTTGGTGTTGTTGATACAAATTTTCTTTGGAGATTGATTTGGAATTCTGGGGCCCTTCCTAGAGCATTGTTCGGTTGGGAGGCTTCTTGGAATGCCATCCTGACGGCGGAAAACTTGAAAAGAGGAGGTTTTTGTATGGAAAGCAAGTGTTGCTTGTGTAAGTGAGGGGAAGAGAGGGCTGATCATGTGCTTATTCACTGTGTCCTGTGGCTCAGGAATGTTGGAATTTGGTTTTCACTATTTTTGGTCATTCTTGGGTGTTGCCAAGTTCAATTAAGGAGCTCTTGGTGGGTTGGTCGGGTTGCAAAATGAGAAAATATTTTAAGAAAATTTGGAACTTGACTCCAATTTGTCTTATGTGGAGTATTTGGAAAGAAAGGAATAGTCAAATTTTGCTAAGGGAAAAAGCAGTCCATCTTGTCTTTAAAGGATAATTTTTTGCGATTGTTATTTTTTCTGGGGCCAAAGAGACTTTTCCCTGTAAATGCTTTAGATATGACCTTTGCAAAGTTAGAATAAGTTGTTTTTTGGGTTTGGCCCCCTTGGGCACCTTCTATAATATACCTTTACTTATCAAAAAATCACTGGAGAGCAATTAAATTTTATAATACATAGCAGTACAATAGAATATATATATATATATATATTCTATGAGAATGATCTAATAATGCCCTAATATAATCAGATAATATAAAATTATTTCTATAGTAACATCCTAATTTTTTTTATATTTATCTCATACCCAAATCAAATTTTAAATATTTTAGTGAAATCAAATTTGTCTTCTATGAGAATGATCTAACAATGCCCTAAGATAATTAGATAATATAAAATTATTTCTATAATAACATCCTAATTTTTTTTTATATTTATCTCATACCCAAATCAAATTTTAAATATTTTAGTGAAATCAAATTCGTCAAGTATAATGTCATATCCATTCAATTCAGATTCAATCTCAGATCTGGCATGCATAATTGGATTTGAATTTGAATCTCAGCAGATTCACACCGAATTCAACCACTTGACAGCCCTACATTGCAATTGTAAAAGAATTTGAATGAAAAGAAATACAAAGTTTTCCTTTTTTTTTCCTGTGAATATTTGCCAGATGGCTAATTTATAGTCATATGTTTTACAATTTAAAATTTTTACATTATTAAAATAATTGAAGATAATTAAACAGATAATATAGATGTGCAAATAGAACTGGCGTAGGGTGAGTGAGGGGGTAGACTATCCGACAAGTTCACACATTGTAACTGATGTGGCAGCACTGTAAACTGTAAAGTAATAATGGAGCCTCCAAAGGTTCATTTTATAGTGAGCTTAGGTTACATAAACCTCATCGAATTAGGGTTTTAATATATGGAAGAAGGGTTTGTGGGCTTTATAATTGGGAAGGAGTAGAAATTGGCTTTGATTTAAAGGTGTTTAGTCACATGAAATTCAAAAAAAAAAAATTGTTGCTGGAGTTCTGGACAGCAGCTATATTACTATATTGGGTGTCAGAGAAAAGACTTACAGTGTGGGAAAATGGGTTAGGGCTAAGAATGAGGGATAAAAAATAGATGAAAGAAAGGACTCCGATGATATCTTTCATGTTGCATCATCTCTATTTCTGCCTCATCCATTTTCTTCATGATATCAATGCTATGACGTTAAAATACTTATTAACGGCCTCTTTGGTCACATTTTTAAATATTATTTTCTGTTCTCGGAAACAGAAAAAACTAATTGATAGCATGCTTGGCAGAGCATTTATGAAAGCTGTTTTCGGAAAAATTTTCAGAAGATGGCCTATTTTTAATAAATACTAAAAATAGTTTTGTATGTTTTCAAAAACTCAAGTTCAATAGAAAATGAAAATGACCCAAAAACACATGTATTCTAAAATTCTCACCTTTTTCATTCTCAAAAAATGAAAACAAAAACATATCCAAACATGAAGACCTCTTTATTTTCTATAGTGAATTTCCATAAAAGAAAACTGACCTACTGACATCCCAATCATTCAATGTTATTAAAAAAAAAAAATTGGGGAAGAAATAGTCAACACTTTATAAACTAGTAAAATCTAAAACGTGCACACCGGCAAAAGATAAATAACACATCCTGCACAAAGCTGAGGAATTAATACCTTGTTTGCCAGCATATAAAGGCCAACATCTGCATTATATAGAGTAGACAGTCTCTCCATTTCAGGAAGTGGTCTAGAATTCAACATTTCTGGTGGTAAGTCTGGCTCGAAAACATGTGCATTGGCAAACCCAGTGTAGTAGGAGTTAAGAAACCCCTGATCTCCTTTGAACAGGAGAGGGGAAGTCAGAATGTATTCAAAGACATAAAATTTAATCTTGGAAAACCCCCAATAATTCATAGATATATAGGTAAAAACAAAGGGAAAAAAATAACCATTGAACTTTGCTGCAAGAATAGATTTAGATTAATTGATCATATTGTCAACACTGTTAAACATAGTGATACAGTGGGAAAAAAAATAGCCATCAAGATTAGAAGGAAACATTTTGTAATATGACAAAATACATAAATAATAAAAGAACCAGGCAGTAAAAATCCCATACCTCCAGTATATGAAGGCAAAGTATTCACTTTACCCATCATATCCTTAAAAACTGCTTCAGAAGGTTCCACAACCATGACTCCCGAATTCAGCCTTTCTGAATGCTTTAAATTAGCACAGAATTTCCCACATTTGAACAGATCTTCAATACTCTTAACAACAATTGTATCAGCATCAAGATATACCACTGCCATAAAGAAAAATTATCAAAGTAAATCACCAGACTGTATGCCACAGTAATCAATAACTTACATCACTTGGTGACAAAATGTAGGAGAAGCAATGAATATGAAATTTTTTTGTCATTTCGTACCCCCAAAAACAAAAGGTATACTCAACAGATCACAATACAAATATTGCTTAGTAGAGTCCAGACTTCCTCCTTTTCTTAAGAAACCAAACAAACGACAAGAAATTTCAATCACCTTTCTTGTATTTAGTCATGTTAAATATTTTCAGCTTGGTGTAGACACCCCAAAATCTTTTTGGTCGAACTTGATTAGGGTTTGCCAATAAACTAATTAGCTCCACAATCCAACCATCAGCCTGCACAAATAACCACCACAAACCAAACTTTGATTAAGAAACAATTAATTGAGCTTAAATTCGAGTTATCCTATGCACAGCAACCAAAAATTCCAAATGCTCCATGCACCTATAGATAGCATTTTCAAAGTTCTTTGCTTCTGAAAGACTATATTCCTTTGATTTTTGTTTTTAAAAGCAAGACAAGTAACTAAGTTTACTGGCAGAACTTACAGGTTAAGCAAGTCTTAAATTTTTTTTTCTTTTAACAGAAGATTAAAATTTACAACTTTGTTGCTAAGCAATGAAATCGAGGGTTAGTCAAGTTTTGTTTTTCCTAAACAAATTCATAAACATATACCAAAAAGCTAGACACTAAAGAAATTACAAATTAGAAATCTGTAACTGATTACGGTTATTAATTCAAATTACAGTAATGAAATGAAATATAAACATAAAATTCGAAATTTAATGTTCTGCCTTTATCTTCAGTTTTTCGCGGCAACCAAACAAGCAGAGAGTGCAATTAATACCCGGAGGAGCTTCTTGGCGTAATCCGATACGCCGTCGGAGACAAGCACCACCATGTCTTTGGTCGATCCAGTGTCCCGAATCGACTTCCCCAGAACACGAACACCGAGTAGGAATTCATCGCCGTAGAGAAGAGTCACGTAAGCTTGGTCAGAGGACTGCGTCTTAGATCCCAAAGCTTGAGTATGAATTGTATGTTGAAACAAAGTGAACAGAATGAACAGAAGCCCTGATTTTGAAACACTCGATTTCATCCTAGTTTAGAAAAATCCAACTGATCGAGCAGTGCAAAACGACGAAATCTGGAGAAAGAAAGCTGGGGTTTTCTCGAGAAAAAAAGAAATTTTCTCGAGAAAAAGAGATATTTTTTCCCTTATCTTTTTCCAGGTCGATGAAAAGAGTCGAGTGGGAGATTGAGAGATCGGATCAAAGAGGGTCGTGGCCCGTGGGAGAGACTGGAGGGGGTCAAAGCCTAGGCCTCATTTATCTTTTTAAAAATAAAATTTTAATTTTAAAATGTGGGATACATATTTAGTAAATTATTTATTTTAAATTTTTTTAATTTTTTAAAATTTAAATTATTATATTTAAATATATTTTTATAATTTTTAAAAAATTAATTACAAAATTTTTAAAAGTATTTTTCAAAAAATTATATTAAATCACTATCTACACGATGTTTTAACTCCTGAGTTAATTAGTTTGAAAAATAAAACTCATTCAAGTTTTTTTCTTGCCATGACAATAATAGTCAAATAGCATGTTCATCTAAAATTGAAAATCTAAATAATACATTCATTCAGAATTAGAAATCCCGAATTAAGAACTCCTCTCATGCTACTCTCTGTCTCTCTCTCTCATACTCACCTAAAGTCTTCCTCTTCCATTATTGATATTCCATTATCGATTTAGTAAAAGTGAATAAAACTCTCTCAACTACTTATTCCTCTTTTTTCACTTTCTCATTCTTTTATACCTTTGCACACCACTGTAAGGCCATGAAACAAGGACCACTTTCAGTCACCACCAGCCACCACGACTCCCTTTTTACGTAGTGCCCAATGTTCTATCAACACATCGAGGTGCTAATCGTGATCTATGTTGGCTTCCCTGTTGACTTGCTCACCAAAAATCGAAGCCTTGCAGAATTCCTTATTTTCAATTTGGTTTTGGTAGTTGCAGTCTTGCCAAATTCATATGAGCCAGGGGATTTGCACGGTGTTGCAATGAAGGTGAGAATTTGGAATGGCCAGGATTTGGTTGGAATGCTAAAGCTATGATACGGCATGGTAGGAGTATCTTAGGCTCAAATTTTCTTTTTTAAATCCTATAGATTGTAATTCATTTATTACGCTAATTAAATAATTCTAAATATTTAAAAAATCACATTCAATGTTGTCTAATTCATTTTTGGTAAGAAGTTATGTTAATGATGTACATCTGTGGACATTTATATTCAATTGTTCTCGGTGGCATGATAAAAAATACTAAAGTAGAGAAAGTAAAATTTTATTGTGTCAAATTTTACTGTCTACTTTTTTTAGATACCAAATTTTTTTTTTTTTTTTGTGGCAAATTCACTACCTTGAAAAATGAGACTTAAAAAAATGAATAAAAACTAAAAACAACTAAGAAATTCATTGTGAAATTGATTTTTGTTTGATTTTTTATGATAGTAAAATTTTATTTTTTCTCTCAAGGGACAATAAGATTTTACTATTTGAGAAGTATTTTTTTTTCAAAATTTCATATGCAATATGGATCGTGTTTGATAGATTTAGATTTTTAGATATTAAATGTATAAATTTTATAAAAAACATATTTATATATTTTGAGTTATTAAAATTTTAAATTTTGAAAAGCTTTCATGAAAGTTGGGCAAAAGTTAGAGACATTCAGTTAGATTATTTTTGGAGAAAAACATAAAAGGGGGATTTTTGTCTAATCAAAGATAATAGACTTGGTGGGTTACTAAGTTTGACTTAGACTTATTAATAACTTTGTTACTTTTCATAAACTTTTGGCCAAAAGACCCATTCACTACAAAAAAAAAAAAAAAAAATCACTATTAGCGACGCACGTGTGCGTCACTAATAGTAGACATGTGCGTCGCTAAAGGGATTTTGCGGCGAACAAAGTGCGTCACTAAAAGCGTCGCAACTAAAGGCGTCGCTAATAGGATTAGCGACGCACAAACCCATGTGCGTTGCTAAAGGTGACTATTAGCGACGCACAGTGTCCATTGCTAAAAATTGGGTTCGCGCATCGCAAAAACTACACAAGGATGCATTGTGCGTCGCTGAAAACAACTTTGAGCGACGCACAGACCGAGCGTCGCTAAAAACCACTATTAGCGACATGCAGTCTGTGCGTCGCTAAAAACCACCATTAGCAAATAGTGACTTTTAGCGACGCACAGACCGAGCGTCGCTAATAGTGGTTTTTAGCGACGCTCGGTCTGTGCGTCGCTAAAAGTTTTTTTTTTTAAAAAAAAAAAAGTTACGTTTGCTTTGTTTTATTTGTTGTTTTATGCCTATTTAAACCTGTATCAATCATCCGTCCTGAAAATCATCCATCCTAATATACAATAAAATCCAAGCATTCTGAAATAAATATCTTAAAAAAGAAAAATACATTCATATATATATATATATATATTAAACTAATTGTGTACATTTGTAAAAGTACAATGTAACAATAAATAAAAAAATTAAAAATTGTCTCCAAAAATGTAACTACAGATGTCCATGAAAAGAAAAAAAGACAAATAAAAAAACAAGCTCCGATGCAAAAGATAAAGACGGCACGACAATAAACCCGATCAATCTGAAATAAAGATCAAATGATATATATTAGAACAATTATTAAACATATATGAACATAGAATGTGAATAGTTTTTTTTTTTTTTTGTTTTTGCATGCATCAATAGTAAGAATGCCATAAAGTAGCATAAGTCTATTTTATCATTTGTGAGGTGTGTGATGAGGTTTTGGTGTAGTTAGGCCGATATCTGGCATTTTGGTCTGTCAAAACCCCAAAATAGGCCTTTTTGGAGCTGAAACTTGCATAAGTTTCAAACCGGGCATCCGAACCGAGTGTCGTAAGTTCGTGAAGTTTATTTTATCATTTTGGAGGTGTGTGATGTGGTTTCGGGGTCGGTAGGCCAATATCCGGGGTTTTGGTCTGTCAAATCCCCAAAATTGGCCTTTTTGGAGCTGAAACTTGCACAAGTTTCAAACCGGGCATCCGAACCGAGTGCCGTAAGTTCGCGCAGGTCTATTTTATCATTTGTGAGGTGTGTGATGGGGTTTCGGTGTAGTTAGGCCAATATCCGGCATTTTGGTCCGTCAAAACCCCATAATGGGCCTTTTTAGAGCTGAAACTTGCATAAGTTTCAAATCGGGCATCCGAACTGAGTGCCGTAAGTTCGTGCAAGTTTATTTTATTATTTTGGAGGTGTGTGATGTGTTTTCGGGGTCGGTAGGCCAATATCCGGGGTTTTGGCCTGTCAAATCCCCAAAATTGACCTTTTCGGAGCTGAAACTTGCACAAGTTTCAAACAGGGCATCCGAACCGAGTGCCGTAAGTTCGTGCAAGTCTATTTTATCATTTTTGAGGTGTGTGATGGGGTTTCGGTGTAGTTAGGCCGATACCCGGCATTTTGGTCTCTCAAAACCCCAAAATGGGCCTTTTTGGAGCTGAAACTTGCATAAGTTTCAAACTGGGCATCCAAACAGAGTGCTGTAAGTTCGTGCAAGTTTATTTTATCATTTTGGAGGTGTGTGATATGGTTTCGGGGTCGGTATGCCGATATCCGGGGTTTTAGTCTGTCAAATCCCCAAAATTGGCCTTTTGGAGTTGAAACTTGCACAAGTTTCAAACCGGGCATCCGAACCGAGTACCGTAAGTTCGTGTAAGTCTATTTTATCATTTGTGAGGTGTGTGATGGGTTTTCGATGTAGTTAGGCCGATATCTGGCATTTTTGTCTATCAAAACCCTAAAATGGGCCTTTTTGGAGCTGAAACTTGCATAAGTTTCAAGCCGGGCATCCGAACTAAGTGTTGTAAGTTCGTGCAAGTTTATTTTATCATTTTTGAGGTGTGTGATGTGATTTCGGGGTCGGTAGGCCGATATCCAGGGTTTTGGTCTATCAAATCCCCAAAATGGGCCTTTTTGGAGCTGAAACTTGCACAAGTTTTAAACCGGGCATTCGAACCGAGTGCCATAAGTTCTTCCAAGTATATTTTATCATTTGTGAGGTGTGTGATGGGGTTTTAGTGTAGTTAGGCCGATATCCGGCATTTTGGTCTGTCAAAACCCCAAAATGGGCCTTTTTAGAGCTAAAACTTGCATAAGTTTCAAACGGGGCATCCGAACAGAGTGCCGTAAGTTCGTGCAAGTTTATTTTATCATTTTTGAGGTGTGTGATAGGATTTCGGGGTCGGTAGGCCGATATCTGGGGTTTTGGTATGTGAAATCTCCAAAATGGGCCTTTTTTAGAGCTGAAACTTGCATAAGTTTCAAACCGGGCATCCGACCCAAGTGCCGTAAGTTCGTACTAGTTTATTTTATCATTTTGAGGTGTATGATATGATTTCAGTGTAGTTAGGCCGATATCCGGCAGTTTGGTATGTCAAAACCCCAAAATGGGCCTTTTTGGAGCTGAAACTTGCATAAGTTTCAAACGGTGCATCCGAACCGAGTGTCGTAAGTTCGTGCAAGTCTATTTTGAATTTTTGAGGTGTGTGATGGGGTTTCAGTGTAGTTAGGCCTATATCTGGAATTTTGGTCTGTTAAAATCCCAAAATGGGCCTTTTTGGAGCTGAAACTTGCATAAGTTTCAAACCGGGCATCCGAACTGAGTGCCGTAAATTCGTGTAAGTTTATTTTATCATTTTTGAGGTGTGTGATGTATTTTCGGGGTTGGTAGGCCGATATCCTGGGTTTTGGTCTATCAAATCCCCAAAATGGGCTTTTTTGGAGCTGAAACTTGCATAAGTTTCAAACTAGGCATCCGAACTGAGTGCCGTAAGTTCGTGCAAGTTTATTTTATCATTTTTGAGATGTGTGATGTGATTTTGGGGTCGGTAGGCTGATATCCGAGGTTCTGGTCTATCAAATCTCCAAAATGGGCCTTTTTGGAGCTGAAACTTGCATAAGTTTCAAACCGGGCATCCAAACTGAGTGCCGTAAGTTCGTACAAGTTTATTTTATCATTTTTGAGGTTTGTGATATGATTTTGGGGTTGGTAGGCCGATATCCGGGGTTTTGGTCTATCAAATCCCCAAAATGGGCCTTTTTAGAGCTAAAACTTGCATAAGTTTTAAATGGGGCATCCGAACCGAGTGCCGTAAGTTAGTGCAAGTTTATTTTATCATTTTTGAGATGTGTGATAGGGTTTAATGTTGGTAGGCCAATATCCGGGGTTTTGGTATGTCAAATCCCTAGAATGGGCCTTTTTAGAGTTGAAACTTGCATAAGTTTCAAACCGGGCATCCGACCCGAGTGCCGTAAGTTCGTGCAAGTTTATTTTATCATTTTTGAGGTGTGTGATGTGGTTTCGGTGTAGTTAGGCCGATATCCGGCATTTTGGTATGTCAAAACCCCAAAATGGGCCTTTTTGGAGCTGAAACTTGCATAAATTTCAAACAGTGCATCCGAACCGAGTGCCGTAAGTTCGTGCAAGTATATTTTATCATTTGTGAGGTGTGTGATGGGGTTTCGATGTAGTTAGGCTGATATCTGACATTTTGGTCTGTCAAAACCCCAAAATCGACCTTTTTAGAGCTGAAATCTTTTTTTATTTTTTTAACGTAACATTTTCTATAAATAATAAATGTACCAAAATAAATAATTTTAAAAACTTACCAAGGTTGATTAGAGCCTCCCTACTGGCTGAGTATTGTCTGTATAAGAGCCTCTATCTGGGCCTGCCACTCCTTGAGCTCTGTCATCTCAACCCTCAACTCTACATTCAGTCTCTCAGCTGCCTCAGCTCTCTCGGTGGCTGCATGAAACCTAGCATTGCTCTCGACGGTAGAGAACAATGCCATCGACTCCATCCCACTCCCTAAGCCACGCACATATCTGCACCTCTTGCCTATAACAGTCTTTTGTATCTGGTTATCGGTCGGCGGTTGCTCACCCTCAGAGGTCGGCCGAACACGCATCTCGACCATCTCCTCCTTAAAAAACATAAATATATGTTACTACTTTTAAACATTTTATATTAATTTTAAATTCGTAATAGTGGTATATAAATATTTTCCAACTTACATAAAGCCGCTGAGCTTCAGGCCCAGTCCAACCCTTATTGGGATTGTAGTGCATCCTGTGCCATAACTCAATGGGGCTGGGTGGTGCACCGGTCTCCTAGTCTCACTGCAGCAAATAAATAGTAGCTTGTGAAGATTGATCTCATGAATACATTATACAATGAGTAATTGATACATTTATTAACTTACCATCTCATGCCTATACTTAACAAAAGAATGTGATCCACCACAGTGGGTCACCTTTTGCTTGCTTCTGCTCTCACTATTTTTCTTACTAAGTTCCTACACTTGGCCAAAACAAAGAAGGTTAGTATAAATGACAATGATCTGGTTCATATAACAAAAGTAATTTTGACAATTTTTACCTAGAATGCGTCACTAGCGAACCGGTCGCATAGTAACATCCAATCCTCCACCGCCACCCCTTTGTAGGGTCTGTCGCGAGGCTCTCTACCAGCTGCCACCTCTGCCTCGTAGTGCATGTGGAGCTTATGTCGTTAGTCCCTGAAACGGGTTCCCAAATAACGGTCGACTGCCTTCACGACCTGAGGCAGGTGGAGATCGATGTCAAATTTCTCCTATAAAAGCATGTCATTGTCAAAACATTAGGGCATAACATATGTTAAAATTTAGTTGAACACAATAATAAAAGACATACTTAGATATGCACATGAATATCCCATCTCTCCGCGTCAGTGACCTGACTCTAGTCACTAACATAGAGTGGGGCGCGTAGCCGGCAAATGATGCCGACCTCTATAATGAACTGCTGTGCCCACCCAGCAACGGGCTTCAGCAAGCCCGGAGGTATCTTAATCCGAAGGGACGCGCCCCCCGCTGCCTCCATCTGAACCAGCAAGCTGCGATTCTTCGACTTACCACACCCTTGTCTAGGGGCGGTGGCCGAAGCTTTAGAAGAAACAAAATATAAAAAATTAGTACCATATTTATATAATCATTAATAAAAATAGAAACTATGCATACCATCGATGGCAGGATCTGTCGACCCTGCAGATGAGGGGGAAGGGTCGATGGGTCCTGCATAATTGCGCGTCTGCGTGAACCTGGTCCAACCATATCTACAAATAAAGTTTAAAAATAAAATTGTTTCTATTTAATCATAAAAATTAAAATCCTTATCGAAGTAAAAATGATTACCCATTACATCATAAAATTGAATATCCATTACATTATAAAAGCCGAAAACCATTACACTTGATACTAACACATGTAACAACTATTACAATTATTCATTTGAGTCTGTATCATCATCTGAACTTGTATTTTCTTCATTCTCGGTACAATACTCTAATAATGTGTCATCATCAAAATCACTGTCCTCGTCATCATCATCATTAATGAACGTTGCATCCCTCAAATCTAATTGTGTGGTATTGGTGACGTCGGAAGCTACGACATGATCTGGTTCTACATCAGTTCTATTCAACCGATACGAAGTAACATCTTCCTGATCATGCCGGGCAACACCATCGTAGGTAGTTTGAGACTCTTCTTGTAGTGCCTCCTCAATCCTCTCCAAATCTTCATCTCCCTCGCCAACTTCTAGGACGTCATAAACATTTCTAGTTTTTATTTTTTGAACAACATGCCAATCACCTCTTATTTTTGGGTCCTTCAAATAGAAAACTTGTTTTGCTTGAGATGCCAAAACATACGGATCATCTTTAAATGTCGTACGTGACGTATTAACACTTATGAAGTGCTTATCGATCTGCATTCCAGTCTTCTTATTACTTATATCCCACCAATCATATTTAAAAATATACACAAAATGACCGTAGCAATAATGTAATTGTATGATGTCTTTTAACACACCATAGTAATCTACAGTTTGTCCTACGTCACCATCTTCTTGAACAAGGACCCCTCTATTTTGTGTTCGCCGAATGACCTCACGTTCCCTCGTGTGAAATCGAACACCATCAACAATTAAACCAGTGTAGCGGGATATCCTTTGACCAGGACCACATGCCAAGGAATATAATTGATTATACGCCTCAGGAGATTGTTGATGGCATAATAGATTCATATATTAATTCAATACAAGTACAAAATTAATTGAATACAAATGCATTAACTAATACAATTACAATTAATTGAAACCTTGTCTTACATGTTCTCCGAACCACTTTGGAAACAAATTTTGTTGTCTTTGCTCGAGATCAGAACTTGAAACATGTTCTCTTTGAAGCTCGATCATATGCTCACTGCATAAGATAAGACATGTTATATGTAACTTACATTTGTGTACTAACGTAATATTGCAATGATTTCGATAAACTTACTTAAAATATGGCAATGTCTCATCGCAGTTGTTGAGCACGGTGTAGTGGGCTCTTTCCAAGTCTTGAGGATGACACCATTCATATATACGGGCACCTATTGGCCGCACATTCTGATTAAACACCGCAAGGCCAGTTCATTGCTGCCCTGGACATCTATCAAAATTTCGCTCTTGACGATTAAACCTTGTCTCAATATCTTTAAGATGCATAGAGCAGAAGGTGAGACATTCAGCATCAACGTAAGCCTCAGCAATTGACCCTTCCGGTCGTGCTTTGTTATGCACATATTACTTCCATGTGTGCAAATATCTATTTTGATAATTAATCAATTATGCATTAAAATAGTTAGGATGGATAAATAACACAATTCATAAAATTAAATGCACCTTTCTATTGGATACATCCAACGGTATTGGACAAGTCCGCCAATTTTTGCCTCATGAGGCAAATGCACAGCTAAGTGGACCATTACATCAAAGAAAGTTGGAGGGAAAATCTGTTCCATCTTGCAGAAGATCACGACAACATCCCTTTCGAGCTTTTCAAGTACTTCCACATTCAACGTCTTCGCACATAATTCTCTAAAGAAGCAGCCCAACTCAGTCAATGTAGTCGATATGTCATCGGTGAGATATCCATGTAGTGCAATTGGAAGAAGTCGTTGTAAAAGGACATGGCAGTCATGGATTTTCAATCCGGATATCATTCCATCTATAACATTTACACACCGAGATATATTCGATGCGTATCCATCTGGGAACTTCACCGATTTAAACCACTCGCAAATCCTCATTCTCTCTGCGAATGATAATGTATACTGTGCAGGAGGCACGATATATTTATCACCGCTACGTATTAGGTGCAGCTCTTTCCTTATTCCCAGCTCCTGCAAGTCCAACCGGGCTTTAACAGTATCCTTCGTCTTCCCTTCAATGTTCATTAAAGTTCCCAACACATTATCACAGATGTTCTTCTCGATGTGCATAACATCCAAATTGTGCCTCAACTTAAGGGTCTCCCAGTACGGCAAATCAAAAAATATGCTCTTCTTCGTCCAATTTAAGTCCACATTAGCATGCTTCCTCTTCTTAGTATCCGGTATCTTCCCAAACCTCACTGGTTGGATGAGTGCCAATTGCGCCAACACGTCTTTGCCAGACAACAATGAAGGTGACAATCTGCGCTTAATTTTTCCATCAAATAGATGCTTCTACCGATTTCGCCAGCCATGTGATGGTGGTAGAAAACGACGATGACACATGTAGCATATCTTCTTCCCATTGGACAAATGTAGGGAACATGCATCCTTATTGCAAACCGGACATGCCAGATACCCCTTTGTGCTCCACCCAGACAAGTTTCCGTATGCTGGAAAGTCATTTATGGTCCACAGTAACGCTCCATGCAATTGAAATGTCTCATTCTTAGAGACGTCGTATGCCTCCACTCCCATCTCCCACAATTCCTTTAACTTGTCCACTAAAGGACGCAAGTACACATCAATTTCATTACCAGGAGACTTCGGCCCTAGAATAAGCAACGACATGAAGATAAATGGTTCTTTCATACATTTCCACGATGGCAAGTTATACGGCACAAGCAACACCGGCCACATGCTGTAGGCATTACTCATGTCACCGAACGGATTGAAACCGTCGCTAGCCAGCCCAAGTCGTACATTACGCGGCTCATTTGCAAACCATTCGTGATTTGTATCAAACTCAGCCCAAGTTTGTGAATCTGCCGGATGCCTACATACATTTTCCTCAGCAACACGCTTCTCCTTATGCCACCACATATCTTCTGCCGTCTTCTGAGACATGTACAACCTTTGTAGCCTCAGTTTTAAGGGAAAATATCTCAACACCTTGTGCGGAATTGTCTTGCTCTTTCCTTCATTCAGCTTGTACCTGGTTTCGTGGCATACCGTACACTCCTTACATTGTTCAGTCTCCTTCCAAAATAACATGCAATCGTTTTTGCAAGCATGTATGGGAATATACCCGAGGCCCAAATCTCTTAATATTCTTTTCGCCTCGTAATATGATTTCGGAAGGGTCTCCCTAGTGGGAAGCACTACTTTAATCAATTCAATGGCCTTATTAACTGATTTGTTACTCCAACAGTTGATGGTCTTAATATGAAGGAGTTTCACGAGAAAGTCCAGTTTCGAAAACTTATCATAACCCAGATATAACGGCTGCCTTGCTTCCCTCAACAATGACTCAAACGCGGTCGATGGTCCCGTGTCACTCCTGTGACTACTCGCCCCAACTGTAACCCCTTGCAAGTCTGCCAACATTTGTGGCAAGCCTTCGTAACCAACCCCAACATTATCACCAAAGTCATCATCGTCATCTTCTTCTTCATCATCAAATACCACTCGTACGTCACGGCGTTCCCCGTGAAATTCCCAACACGTATACCTCCTGTCCATCCCGTGCTCTAGTAGGTGCTCTTTGGCCTCATCTATGTGCATATAATCCCTATTATTGCACCTCTTACATGGACATCTTATCCTATTTCTCCCATCTGCAGATGCATAAACAAACTCAATAAAATCTTTGATCCCCTTCACATACCCTGGCAAATGCCTGCCCCTCTAGTCCATCCAACTCTTATCCATTTTCGTCTACCTAATACAAGGCAAAAATGATACTTGTTATAAATGATATACCACAAACAGACACACCAATCACCTTGAGACACGTGTACTTACAGAGCCGATAAACTCGATCATACAGAGCAGTCACAGCCTTCAGGGCATTCTCATATATTTATCTTACAGAGCCGATAAACTCGGTCATACCGAGCTGGCAGAGCCTTCAGGGCATTCTCGTATACATATCCTTCAAAGCTTAGTCTCTTCAATATTCATTCAGTATATTGGATGATTCCGACCTTATGGTCTCCTTAATAACTGCCAAGCAGGGAATAAGGAAACCGTCTTCAACAAGGAAACAGTCTACAACAAGGAAACTACTATCTATGATTATCTCTATCAACGATACAATACTCCACAAGGTAACTACGATCTCCGATTATCAAATCCCTATATTCATGGCTCCGAATCCTAATCAACTGAGGAAGGCCACGGTCAATAAATTAAACCCTAAAGGTACGCTTTATTTTTATGCTCATTCTTTGGCTTTCAATACAGTCTTTCAATTCCATTTACTTACTTAAGCATCGGAGCGGCTACCGCCGGAGCCAATCCGGTGGTCCTCTGATCATCCTTGTTGAGTGTTCTACAGGTCGTGGGGCCCAGATTTATTGTGAGTCGAAAAGTGCAGCATCAGTTTGGCGCCGTCTATGGGAACGACTAATCTACAAGTGCTCTATTCACAAATTTATCTTTTCCCTCACTAGAAAACCATGGCCCCAAATCTCCGACCGCGACAGAATACTCAGAATCCGCAAAGCTCTCAACGTTGGCCACCTGCTCCACGAGCAAGGGGGCCAACGGTTGATCCCATGCGACAAGAGATTGAATCGATCAAACGACACAATGAACTGGTGCAGGAACAGTTGCTTGCCATAACTAGAACACTGGCAACACTCACACAGAATCAAGCGACGGGTCCTCCTAACCCGTCAGTCAACTTCGCTGCGGGAACACAGCCTCCTATTACCACTGAGAATGAGGAACCCCATGATCAAGCTCCAAATAACCAGCCTGGGCACCCCCCGGGTATTGCTCGCGTTGGCAGAGATCCACAGCCGTCAGTAGTCCCAAGCTGGGGAACATCCGCCTTCATCCCTGACGTCCATTACCGGAGCACTACTAGAGCCCCAACCCCAAGGGCTTCGGGAGCGCATCCGGCACCACAGGAGCCACATCTCCATGCAGCACCCATCCTTCCGGTTCGGAACCCTCTTCCGTCCGAGGGACGTACTCAGCCCGACTACCCTGAAGCCGAGACTGTCAGGCCAGGTTCACAAGATGTCAGATTCAGAGACCCACGGAGGGTAGAAGAAATTGCCGAATCTATGGACCGAACAATTGCTTTGAGAGGTGCCCAGAACCCTCCAGAGCAGGATGAGTTGGCCAGGCTACTCGGAAGACTTGCAACCCCATTCACTCACGCCATCATGTCAGAAGAAAGGCCCAAAAAGTTTATGGTGCCAAAATTCACCTTGTACGATGGGGCTGGAGACCCAAGAGACCATCTCTCGTACTACCAGCATACGATGGCTTTCTACGGGGCCTCTGATGCTTTTATGTGCCGAACTTTCATCACCAGCTTGAAGGGAACTGCTCTAAAATGGTTCCACCACCTCCCTCTAAAGTCAATTACCAGCTTCTATGAGCTTGGCAGACAATTCCTGGACAGATTTATGACCAGTAGAAGGCTCCGAAGAGGACCAGAATTCTTACTAAATGTCAAGCAGACTAGGGAGGAGTCCCTCAGAGCCTACATTGAGCGCTTTAATGTCGAACTCACGGAGGTCACCGACTGCAGCAAAATATTCCTTGTTGCTGCTTTAACTGCTGGACTTGCTCACGGTGGCTTCAGAGACTCGCTGACCAAAAGCCCTCCTGCAGACATGGCGGCATTAATGGACCGGGCCAGGACGTACATCAACTTGGAAGAAGCCAACCGCACATCCTAGAAGGGTAAAGAGCAGAACCAGAAGGATAACCCGAAGATGGAGGATCATAAGAAGGAGGACCACAGAAGAGACTCCAGCAAGAAGAGGGCTAGGAGTCCAGAAAAGAGAACAGCACCCAGGGCTGTTTATAACTCCGGACCAAGGGAGTTCACTAACTTTACCTCTCTGAACACTACATCGAATCAGGTACTCCGGCAGATTCGAGATCGGGAAAACCTGAGGTGGCCTGAACCAATCAAAGGAGATCCCAGCCTTCGGGACCAAAGTAAGTACTGTAATTTCCATAAAGATCATGGACATATAACTAACTCATGCAGGACCCTTCGATATGAGATTGAGCAACTCATAAAGAAAAGACGTCTTCGGGAGTTCATCAAGCAGGATGGAAAGCAGAACCCCCAAGAAGACAAGCCTCAACAATGGCCAGACCAGAGGCCCGAACAGAGACAGGAGCAGAGGGAAGGACGAAAGGAGCCTCAGAGGCAGAACAACCATGTCATATACGTCCTTCATGCTGACTCCCCAATTACAGGAATGTCAAACAGGGTGAGGAAGAGATATGCTCGGGAGGCCAGGGCTGCCCCAAACGTGTTGCAGATCTCCAATGTTGAAAAAAGGCTCAAACCAGAGCCGGAGATCCAGTTAACATAGCAGGACCTGGCAGGGGTACACTGTCCTCACAGTGATGCCCCTGTCATCACCCTCATGATTGCCAACTTTGAGATCAGATGAGTCCTGGTTGATACCGGCAACTCTGTCAACATATTGTTCCATGAGCCACTTAAACAGATGGGAGTGGACCACGATGACATCAAGCCTACTACTGCCGTAATGACAGCCTTTGATGGCAATCTCAGCACCCCATTAGGAAAAATCGACCTTCCTACTACTGTAGGAGAGGGAGAAGGGCAGAAAACCACCATCTTAGAATACATGGTGTTGAACATGAAATCTCCCTACAATGCCATAATTGGGAAACCATGGTTGCACCAGATAGGGGCGGTTACCTCGACCCTCCATCAATGCATGAAGTATGTCCACAATCAAAACGTTCACTCTGTCAGAGGATGTCAGCCGACTTCCCGGGAGTGCCATGTCATTGCACTCAAAGAGAGGACTGCCAAATAGCAATTACAGTATACTCGAAACTGTGCTGATCCGGTTCTCTCCCATACTCTCGAGGAAGAAGCTTGCCCGTCCAGCATCGAAGAACCCCTAAGCCCAAGGGGACGAGACAACCGAGCCAAGCCCATTGGCGAGCCCATCAAAGTGTTGGTCAGTTCAGAATTAGAAGGGCGCTATTTATACATCGGCCCGGATCTGACACACACCGAGCAGGAGAAGATAGTTAGGTTTCTGAAAGACAACCTCTCTATGTTTGCTTGAGAGACCAAAGATATGGAAGGAATAGATCCTAACGTCATAACTCACAAGCTGATGGTGGATCCTGACCACCCATCAGTCAGACAGAAGAGAAGGCCGATTACTCCAAAGCGGCATCAGATCATAAATGAAGAAATCCAGAGGCTATTTGAAGCCAGGATGATACGAGAAGTGTTCTACCCCGAGTGGCTAGCCAACACCGTCCTAGTCAAGAAAAAAAATGGCAAGTGGAGAATCTGCGTTGATTATACTGACCTTAATAAGGCGTGCCCCAAAGACAGCTTTCCACTGCCAAGAATAGATCAACTGGTTGACGCCACCGTGGGCATGAGCTCATGAGCTTTATGGATATCTATTCTGGGTATAACCAAATTCAGATGTACCCTCCAGACCAGGAGAAGACAGCCTTCATAACCGAACGAGGTCTCTACTGCTACAAATTAATGCCTTTCGGTCTGAAGAACGCTGGAGCCACATACTAGCGGCTGGTGAACAAGATGTTCAGCCTGCTGCTCGGCAATACCATGGAGGTATACATTGATGATATGCTGGTCAAAAGTCTGCAGAAAGGTAATCACCTCCAGCACTTAGCCCAGACCTTCGATATCCTAAGACAGCACAAGATGAAGCTCAACCCTTCGAAATGTACCTTCGGGGTGACGAAGGGAAAATTCTCGGGGTACATTGTCTTTCAGAGGGGTATCGAAGCAGACCCCACTCAAATCCAAGCTCTGATTGGATTGAAGTCACCAAGAACCAGAAAAGACATTCAAGCACTGAATGGTAGGATTGCGGCATTAAGCAGATTCATCTCCAAATCCACCGATCATTGCCTACCTTTTTTCAAAGCTCTGAAGGGCAACAAAGCTTTACAGTGGACGAAAAAATGTGAGAAAGCTTTTCAAAAGCTAAAAAAGTATCTAGCCTCTCCAGAACTCCTGTCAAAGCTAGTACAAGGGGAAAAGCTACTCTTGTACCTTGCAGTCTCTGAAAACGCGGTCAGCTCCGCATTAGTCAGACAGGACAGAGGGGTACAGAGGCCCATATTCTACGTCAGTAGGGCACTACTCGACATAGAAAAGAGATATCCAGAAGTGAAAAAGCTGGCTTTCGCTTTGGTGATATCAGCTCAGAAGCTCCGACCTTATTTCCAAGCTCATCCCATCGAAGTCCTAACTACCTATCCTCTAAAGTCAATATTGAGGAAGCCAGAGGTATCGGGAAGATTAGTCAAGTGGTCGATGGAGTTAGGGGAATTTGACATATCATATGTGCCACGAAACTCCATCAAAGGGCAGGCCTTGGCTGATTTCGTTGCCGAGTTCACCCCGACACTCCAAGACAAGGCACAACTCATCGAGATTTCAGGAACCTGGCTGCTTTACATCGATAGATCGTCAACCGATCAGGGCTCAGGAGTAGGCTTGGTACTACAGTCCCCTGACGGGCTCTCATCAGAAAAAGCAGTCAGCCTGGGATTCAAAGCTTCTAACAATGAAGCAAAATATGAAGCCTTAATCCTAGGCATGAAGTTGGCTTTAGAATGCGAGGTTCTGAACCTTAAAGTCTTTTCAGACTCTCAACTGGTGGTAAGCCAAGTCCTGAGAGAATTCTCCATTAAAGATGACAGGATGCTTCGGTACTCCAAACTGGTGAACCACTTGAGGCATTCCTTCCAGACGTTCACTATCCAGAAAATAGAAAGAAGCCAGAACTGCAGAGCAGATGCCTTGGAAAACATGGCGTCCCGCCTCAAGTCTGAAGCAAATTCCACGATAAAAATTTCCTATCAGCCAGGACCCAGCATAGAGGAAGCCCAAGTTGCCCAAATTGCTGAACAGCCCCAGAACTGGATAACTCCAATCCTCTAGTACCTAGAACCCGGGCTCCTCCCAGAGGACAAAAACAAAGCCAGGAGAATCCGAATCAGAGCGGCTCGGTACCTTATCCTGAACAACAAGCTTTACAGAAGGTCTTATTCTCAACCTCTGTTAAAATGCTTAGCTCCGGAAGAATCACAATATGTCTTGGCTGAAATACACGAGGGTATCTACGGGAATCACAATAGGGGCAGAACAATAGCTCACCGAGCTCTGACTCAAGGCTACTATTGGCCTAGCATGCTAAGGTAGGCTAAGGAGTATGTCCAGAAGCACGACAAATGCCAAAAGTTTGCCCCATATCAACACCAGCCTCATCACGAGCTCATCCCGATTACTAGTCCTTGGCCCTTTGCTCAATGGGGGATGGACATCATGGGTCCATTACCAAAGGCCCCACCAAACAGGAAGTATCTCTTGGTAGCCATTGACTACTTCTCTAAATGGGTCGAAGCTGAACCTTTAACACATATCAGAGAGAAGGAAGTTGAAAGCTTCACCTGGAAAAACATTGTTTGCAGGTTCGGTATACCACGTGTGATTATCTCTGACAATGGGACACAGTTCACTGGTAAAGGCTTCAAGAAATTCTGTGAAAATCTCAATATCAGGCAACATTTTGCTTCTCCAGGCCATCCACAAGCAAATGGGCAAGCAGAGGTCACCAACCGAACGATCCTTGATGGATTAAAGAAAAGGTTGGAGCAGGCCAAAGGAAAGTGGGCAGAGGAACTCCCTGGAGTTCTTTGGGCTTACAGAACAACCAGAAGAACTCCCACCTCTGAAACTTCTTCCTCATTAGCCTACGACACAGAAGCAGTAATCCTGGTTGAGATCGGTATGCCAACTCTGAGGACTGAAGCTTTCGAGCAAGAATCCAATGATTAGCAGCTGATGGAAAATTTGGATTTGTTTGAAGAGAGAAGGGATCAAGCCAGCATCAGGATGGAAGCCTATCAGCAGAGAATGGTCAACAAATCCAAGGTGGGGCTCAAGACGGTCAGCTTTTAAGTCGGAGACTTTGTCTTAAGAAGAGTCTTTAAAAACACCAAGGATCCCACTATGGGAAAGTTGTCACCGAACTGGGAGGGCCCCTACAGAGTAACGAAGGTTGTTAGGCCTACCACCTACTGGCTAGAAGACATGACTGGGAAGCCTATTCCTAGGCCATGGAACGTGGAACATTTACGGAAGTATTATCAATAGAAGCATCTCTTTCTTTTTAATACCTCCATAGAATGTTCATCTTTTAATGCATGGGCCTCTAGAGCCTGGTCCATTTATAATGTACAAGTCTTCAGACTTGGTCCATCTTTTACTGCACAGGCCTCTAGAGCCTGGTCCATCTATAATGCACAAGTCTTCGTACTTGGTCTATCTACAATGCACAAGCCTCCAAAGCCTAGTCCATCTATAATGCACAAGTCTCAATACTTGGTCCATATCTAATGCACAGGCCTCTTGAGCCTGGTCCATCTATAATGCACAAGTCTCAATACTTGGTCCATATCTAATGCATAGGCCTCCAGAGCCTGGTCCATCTATAATGTACAAGTCTTCGGACTTGGTCCATCTTTTAATGCACAGGCCTCCAGAGCCTAGTCCATCTATAATACACAAGTCTTCATACTTGGTCCATCTATAATGCATAAGCCTCCAGAGCCTGGTCTATCTATAATGTACAAGTCTCAGTACTTGGTCCATATCTAATACACAGGCCTCCAGAGCCTGGTCCATCTATAATGTACAAGTCTTCGGACTTGGTCCATCTATAATGCACAGGCCTCTAGAGCCTAGTCCATCTATAATGCACAAGTCTCAGTACTTGGTCCATATCTAATGCACAGGCCTCTAGAGCTTGGTCCATCTATAATGTACAAGTCTTAGTACTTAGTCCATATCTAATGTACAGGCCTCCAAAGTCTGGTCCATCTATAATGTACAAGTCTTCGGACTTGGTCCATCTATAATGCACAGGCCTCCAGAGCCTGGTCCATCTATAATGCACAAGCTTCCAGAGCCTGGTCCATCTACAATGCACAGGCCTTCCGAGCTTGGTCCATCTCCAATATACAGATCCTATGATCCAGTCCATTAGAAGATAGAAACTCCAAACATCTTCAAGTTTCCTAGATCGAAATACCTCAGACCTGATATTTAGATTATTTGGCTTATGCACCAGCAAGCAACAAATACTACAGTGCCGGGCAGACTTAAAGTACTTTGACTTAAGACTTCAAGTCTTATACAAGTTTCTTTGATTTACTCTTAGAACATACAGAAGGGTTATTCATCAGAAGTACACAAGAAGGTGTTTTAACTCCAGAAGAGCACATTCAAACAGAAAAAGTCACTTTTGAGGAGAAAGAACTCAATTTTATTGACGATTCATAAAAGTTTACATCAGTACAAGAAAACTGGAAGGAAAACTATTACACAGAAACTATAACAGAGACATCACTTCGTTTTATGGCATCATGGATTTCTTCCTTATGTAAAGCATTAGGGGCCAGAGTTCCAGACCTCCATTACCCCCATCGCCGGCTCCATTTGAAAAGAAGGAACCCTGAACCCCAATTTGCAGCAAGAAGCATCCAGGCCATTTCATCATCACTATCACTTATCTCAATACCAACGGACGATGAGGGCTCTGGGCCTCAGGAGACTTTTCATGCTCCACCTTTGTAATCGGCATGACACCCCAGCCGATTGGAGCAAGGGTCTTTGCCAAGTCACAAAGGGGATGAGGCAGCCCACTTTCATCTCCCTCAAAGCAGGCATGACACCCCAGCTGATTTGAAGCAAGGGTCTCTACCAAGACACAAAGGGAAGGAGGCAGCCCACCTTCGTCTTCATCACCAATGCTCCAAGCCTCGGTTGAATCAAGGAGGGTCCACCTCCTATCGGAGAAATCTCGACTGGATGCTAAGATGGACAAGAAGATCTTTGCCTCCCCTAATCCTTCCTTGAAAACTGAATCAAAAGGAAGGATAACTCTCGGCCACAGTTTAATCATTCCCAACTCAGACTAAAGATCGTCAATCATCTCCGAATAAACGGCAGTTTTTGAAAAACATCTAAATTTTCTCCAACAGGGAAACAGTCCGAGAGCAAAAGTAAAAAAGATGGGGCGCAACCGTACGCTCCTCTTCCACATATATAGGCCTTCAGGGCCCAAGAGTCACCCAGTTGGACCGTCGCAACGGTTAGGTGAAGAGTTGGCTTCAAAATCCCAAACGACAGTGGTGCAATAAATGACGCATTAAACCGCCCTCTCGGGAGAAGCAAAAGACAGGGCCACACATGCGATATATAGACTTTTTCAGTCTTGTCCACGTATATGTAGACGTGACAGTTTTTTCCAGGTCATTAACGCCTAACAGGCCACGTATATAACGAAAGTCCATCAACTTTGATGTACTTTGATCCTTGTCTTAAGGATCTGAAAGCAGAAGTTCTGATCGACCGAACTATAATCAATCCACTTATTATTACAAGTCTCTAGATTCAGAACAATCAGCTTCAAAATTTTTCAAAGGTAGTCTTCAACTACTGCCTTATTGCAAGTAAAACAGCTCTGAATACAACTACCTACAGAAGAAGATCTGGTCTGATATACAGCAAGCTCCAGAGCAACGTTACTTGCAATAATTACCACAATCAACTACGAATCAAGACACTACAGAGCAGTATAACTCAAGTCATTCACAAAAGAAGAAGACAAAAGCATCGAGCAAAAGACTGTTCCATTAAAGAATATATGTTTCAGTACATTGAAAATTCAAAAAACAGCAAAATACACATTCTAAACTATGCCAGTAGAGGCAGACTCATCAGCAAGGGCAGGCTCGTCAGCTGGTAAAGGTTCGGCAGGAGGGACATCAGCCACTTCACTCTGGATAACAGCCTCGGGAGGATCAGATCCAAGTGGCACAATTGAGGAGACGTCAAAGTCAGGAAACTTGGCAAAGAGCCGGGATCGGAAGTTGTTGAAGCCAAACGTAATCAGGCGGTTGGCCATCCCTTCCAGTTCCGACCTTATTTCCATCTTATTCTCAATCAAGGCCTGATCCACTGCGTCATCAAGCTTTTGACGGTATTGATACCACATGCCATCCATCTCCGCCTACAGTTTCTTTGCCCACTGAACGGCAAGGTTCTTCTCTGATTCTAGGCCAACCAGAGAATTCTGGGACTCCTTTAGCCTCTCTGCAGAGTCATGAGCCTCGGACCTAGCAGTACCGAGCTGAAGCCTGACCTCGTCCAGCTCGGCCTGAAGTTTGTCAACCTCCTCTGAAGGGGGAGAGACCTCTGTTAAAGCAGAAAGGGTCTGCAGTGTACAAAGTAAGCAGTTCAATACCAGCCAAAACACTTGGAAAAAAGGGAAAAGGGATAAAGACCCAACGAACTCACCTTAACTTGAAAAGCAGCCAGATCAGCAAGAAGCTTCTCCGACTTCTAGGGCTTGAGTTTGATTGAGCCTTTGGCCCAAAAGTCCCTCAGAATCTTTTTGGCCCCCTGATTAGCAGTATTAGGGGCCACCGAGGACGACCCCCCTTGCCCGCTCGTTGGGACGGGGCTGGGGGGACCACCGAAATAGGGGTAGGAGTCTCTTTCTCCCCCTCAGTGGGCTCAGGAGAGATCGAAAGCAACCTCTGCCTTTTTTGGATTGGAGGGTCCACTAGGAAAGAAGCCTCCCCCACTGCCACAAATGAAGATGGCTCGGTCTCCCACCGTGCCATCATATTATTTGCAATCTCCTCAACACTACCCCTGGCAGCCATCAGCTTGTCACGATTAATGATGGAGGAATGATCTCGGTTGGTGGGCTGTAAAAGCTTCTTGTATTGCTCCTGAAGCACAGAAGAAACGGTCGGTCTCTTCCATGCACCCCTAACTGCAAAACAGGTACAGAGATCAATCAGCTTGGCAATTGGCGCACAAAACAAAATCAAAGCAGCCATAGGAGAATTGGGTCTCACCCTTTGACCCAGTGGTTCGAGGGAATGTTGAGGGTTGGCCTTGAAAGTCCTTGAATTCCCATCCTCCCTTAATGAAAAAGTACCACTTCTTCCAAGTCTTGTTAGAAGAGGGCACGGAGGTAAGGGGTCTAAACCCACTATCAAAAGACATATAGTAAAGGCCTTCCGCCTTTATGAGTTTTAGATCCATATTACTATGGATCAGGTCGAGGGACACATCGACGTTATTCATATGCCCCAACACTATGAAGCTTAACAGATGTCTTCAACTATTAAGGTTCAAGTTAGTAGGGCAAAGGTTAAACCAATGAAAAAATTGTTTTACAAGGTCAGGAAGGGGGAGTGTAAGTCCCATCTCAAACCAGACCAAGTAGGCACAGATTTTCCCCTCTCTAACATCGCATGGGCGATCTAGAGGGTCCGGGACCTTGAAAGTAACATTCGAAGGGAAACTGAATTTCTCCTACAACTCTGACAACATCTTCTCAGTGATGGCACTCTCGCCCTCCTCTCTATGGCCAGATCGACCAAAGGTCTCACCAGCCCTATTCGGGGGCTCATCAAATGCATCGACTATCCTAACCCCCGAACTAGATGGGGGCTTTATCAGTCTATTCTCAGTTTCATCAGTGGAGGGAAGATTCACGAGTTGAAGTTGAATGGCCCTAGAAGAACTACCCGAACCAGAGGGTGACCCAGAGCCAGACATGGCGAACACGAGAGAGCAACGAAGCAAATGAAAGGGAATGTAAAAGGGGCTAAGATCAAACCTGAAATTAAGAAAGACTATAGACACCGAATATCCTTCAACCTTCGAAATACGTCAACTGGCGATGGCAGTCTCCGATACTGTAGAAGCAGGTGTAGAAGAAAGGCATAAAAGTCCTTTCCCCCTCTTTATAAACATATTCAAAATGTGAGCCCCCAAGACGATTCGACACAACGGTTGAAAGTAATGATGGCTCCTCAAGCATCGGCTGCGCAATAAATGACCCACTAAACCGACGTCTCCAAAAGTGGAGAGACAAAACGTGCGACTCTTCATAAAGCCCATAGCCCTAGTTACGCCCTAGCTCCTAACTAAGGCTCGGGGGGGGAGTTGCTGATATACCACAAATAGACACACTAATTACCTTGAGACACGTGTACTTACCAAGTCGATAAACTCGGTCATACAGAGCAGTCACAGCCTTCAGGGCATTCTCATATATTTATCTTATAGAGCCGATAAACTCGGTCATACCGAGCTGGCGGAGCTTTCAGGGCATTCTCGTATACATATCCTACAGAGCTTAGTCTCTGCAATATTCATTCAGTATATTGGATGATTCCGACCTTTTGGTCTCCTTAATAACTGCAGAGCAGGGAATAAGGAAACCGTCTTCAACACGGAAACAGTCTACAACAAGGAAACTACTATCTATGATTATCTCTATCAACGATACAATACTCCACAAGGTAATTGCGATCTCCGATGATCAAATCCCTATATTCATGGCTCCGAATCCTAATCAACTTAGGAAGGCCACGGTCTATAAATTAAACCCTAAATGTACGCTTTATTTTTTTGCTCATTCTTTGGCTTTCAATACAGTCTTTCAATTCCATTTACTTATTTAAGCATCGAAGCGGCTACCGCCGGAGCCAATCCGGTGGTCCTCTGATCATCCTTATTGAGTGTTCTACAGGTCGCGGGGCCCAGATTTATTGCGAGTCGAAAAGTGCAGCATCAATAAATATGAAACATGAATCCTTTCACCTCCAACTTCTCTCTAAAGGGTAAGGTGGTCCTATTCTATTCGTGAATGCACAATCTATATTGCAATCAGCAGCAAATCAAATGCTTGATTCCACTCGAACAAAATTTCGGTAGCATCTCCCCACGGTTCTCCAAGTATACGAGATAGACGTTAGTATGCCTAAATATATACCTAGAGAACAATAGGAGACCGTACTAAAATTTTATCATAGTGAAATATTCAAGCATGAGAAGCTATTGATTGCAATGCAGATTTATGCATTCCCGAACTGTCCTATCTGGACAATTCAAGAATCGATTTTCATAAACACGAGCCCAATCGTGAATAAATTTCGCGACAAGATTCACATGTGATGAAAATGACTCCCGAACGGGGTTAGGCTTACATGAATGCAATCCCCAAATTATAAAACAAATGTAATCATTTTTTTTTTTGTTCATGAACTAATCCCTTAAAAAAAAAATTTAAAATCAAACGTGTCACGACTCGAGACCCACCCTATGCGGATCCCGGATAGCGACGCCGATCCGACCCGACGGCCGAACTCGATTTTTGCTTTGTCATTTTAACTTGACATTTGTACGTGAGTTATTATCATGTAATCAGAATTTAAATAAATGCAGCGGAAGACTTGAACAAAATTTTCCTTCACTTATACTAGAGTTCAGATATTAAATACACAGCGGAAGACTTGATTCACTTATAATACTAAAGTTCATATAGGTTTTACAGACCAGAAATTTCCAAAGACAACTACCCCCAAGACGTGGGGTGATGGGAGAACATAGGACAAGCACTATACTTAACTACCAAAATATTCCTGCAGTTCATGTATCTACAACCATTTGACGTCTGTTCGGGATTCTGATCCCTACTTTCAAATGAGGCGTCATTACCTGCAAATGGTTGTGTAGTATCTGATGAGCTATGAAAACTCAGTAAGTAGTCTTTTGCTCTATCAAGGATAGGTCAACAATAAAAGGTTCACCCAACTAATTACATAGTTATAACAACATGATATCCATTCAAGTAGACATGATATCAACAACAGTAAGTCACGTCCCATGATGATGCCAATGATGATGCCAATGATGATGCTAATGTTGATACCAACGATGATGCCAACCAATGATAATGCCAATGATGATGATTTGTCTAGTGAATGCAATGATGTGTAAAATGATTATCGTGATCTAATATGTATATATACGTAGAACTCGGCATACCCTTTTGTAACCAGGTTTCACCACCTGACTTGATCATGCATACCCAGCCTACACCTTTTAGTAGGATCCGGCCATACTCTTTTGCAATCAGAAACTTCCGTCTGACTTGCTCATGCAGACCCGACCTTCTTTCTATAATAATAGTGGATTGTAGTTACTTAATGATGTGTGAAATGATCATGACTCTCATCTAGAGTATGAAATATGACAATGCAATATTCAGGCATCTTATATTAACTGTATAATAATCACATGCTCAAAGTATAGCATTTAATTCCACAATATTCATGAACTAGAACAAGCATCAATGTCATTCAATAATGTTTGAAAACATAGACACAGTAGAATCAACACATGCATAGCACAACCAGGTCTTTGCCACGTACAGAGATTGGATTTTACTTACCTCTAAATATGAATTCCCAAATCAATATTCCGTGAGTTTGCCCTTTCCTATCGAGTTGCCTGTATATATTAGTAAATACGTTTCAAGATGAATGCTATTCATCAAATTTTATGCTTTGTTACCATAAGTACCTCTATCACTAATTTAGACTCTATTATTCAGTGCGGAATGCCGAAGAAAGTCGGTTTAGACTTTCGCGGAATTCCATTCGGACTTCTGTACTAAAAAGGGCAAAATGGTCATTTTGCACTTTCACGGGTTTTTATTTCTCGAGACCTCTTTTCTCAAATCGGACTTCACCGTTGAGTCCGGAATGCTCGAAATAATAAAAATTCACTATTCTTTTATTTTAATCGGAGTCCAATCGACTATTTTTTGACCTAGGGACATTTTGATAATTTCTCTTTAAATTAAATATTATTTTATTATTTGGGGGTCAAAATATAATTACCATAAGTTCTGGGTAAATTAATAATTATCATAATTTCCTATTCCAATTTGGAATAGCCAAACAATGGACATTTCCTAAACCTTAGATAAGCTATCCTTGTTCCTATTTCAATTTAATTTTAGCTTCACTATCCTTGCATCCAAACAGCCCCTAATCATCAATTTTTTTAAACTTTTAAAATTTCTCATGGCAACACCTGTATGGGCCAACCCTTAGTGGGTTTGGGCGGGTCAACCCGACCAGACTCGTGGCCCAAAACCACAAAACAGCCCACACGCACAACAGCGCACCACGCTTCTCCAGCGTGCGGCTGTTCGTCTTCTCCGGCGATGGCAGCCGGTTTCCGACGATGTTTTGACGTCCCACCACCCGGGTCCTCTTCTACTCTTCATGGGCTTTCCATACCTACCCTCGAAATTCAATTTGGATCACCGGAAGGCCCCGAAAAATGAAGTTGCAGCCAGCTCCGGCAAGCTGTCCCAACTTTCCGGCGAACTGATTTTTCTCTTTTTCATGGCTTTTTAGCCATTGTTTTGAGCCCAATTTTTACCTACAAGTTTCTGCACTTATGGGAAACAATTTTCGGTTCATAAAACAAGCTAACTCGCTCAAAAATCCAATGACCCGGAAATTTCTTCAAACTTTAAATTAGTTTTTCTCACTCGTTTCTTAACCAAATGAGTTGCGGTTTCTTCCTAAATTCATCATTTTTCATGCTCTTTAAAACCATGCAATTCTTTCTAAGCTTTAAGTAATTATACAAAAAAGCCAGTAATTGGAACATGAAAATTACAGAGTTTTCTCACCTTTTTCCTTTGCTGCTCTTTCTTGTTTCTATTTCTGAATCTCTCTAAATGCCCATAGCTACTTTATTTTGTTCCTTCCTTTACTGCTTTTCTCTCCAAACCACACTTATACATATATACAACTTCACCCACCACTTTCTCTCTCTACTCTCTCTCTCCATGACCTTACAGCCTCCAAACCTCACTTCTCATCAGTTTTCCTTCCATCCATTTAATTCTACTTTTTCCTATTCCAGCTTTTCATTTAATTTTGCTAGATATTTTCAAGTTTATTTGTATAATATATATTTCACACACACTAGCTCACAAGAAATCACACACACACACACATAATCTGCCGACACTCCTTACAGCACACACCACTAGCTTTGCATGTATATATATATATATATATACACTTTATACCTTTATATTATATACATGTATACACATATTTTACACACCATATATATATATTCATTTATTTATACTACACCTATATATATTTATACCCATATATACATATATATACACATGTAATGCACACATACCAATATATATATATATATATATATTTATTTATTCATTTCTATATACATACACTTATATGTATATACACATCTATTATATATATATATATACGTATGCCCATATATACATATATATACATGTATATACATATGTGTATGTATTGGCGTACACATTTTTCGTGTACTCCGGTTCCCGTATACGGTTATCCCTCGGTTATTTGGGATAGCCTGAAATGATTATCGGACATTTGATGTTATGTGTGTCATAAAATATTGTACAAAAATCTTGTCAATGTACGTGCTCGGGTTACAAGTTGGTTTTCACACCAGTTGGCCCGATACACCTCGATTCTAGTGTTGTATTTCGGGTCGAGATATTACAAAACGTGTGACACACTAGATAGTTGGTCGGCCACCTAGTGTGTCTCTGGGTCTTTGGATGCCCATTATCATTATTCTTCATAACAAACAGATTGATTCTTTATAACAAACAAATATTCTTCATAACACATTATTTGTTCAATGGATCATTCGTATCGACTTTAAACTCTCATAAAAAAAATAAAAAAAATCAACACCTAACATTCACTAAACAAGTTGTGACTAAACTGCTAATATGACATAATTAAAAAAAAAATACACAATTAAAAAAAATATTTAAAAAGAAATAAATTACACTTACCTATTCTAAGATTTTTAGAATAACACTATTTTTTTTTTCTAATTTTAAATTTAATATCAAATTCCTTCCACCTTCAGGGTTTCAATGTCAATATCAAATTCATCCGATCTTTGGATGCCATTAGTGAGATTTGACAGAAAAGTAATTTTTTTTAAAATGTCCATTTTATCTTTAAAAATAATAAAAGAGCTATATTGCCCTTATTGGATAATATAAAATAACAAATTTAATCTTCTTTTAACCCTCTCAACTTACCACTCCTAACTAATAACTTAAAAATAATTAAACCAAATTCCTTTTTTCTCTAAAATTATTAATCTATAAAAAATATTTGCAATCTCTAAAATTCTTTTCTCTCTCTTCTTAAAATCTTATCTCTCTAAAACTTATCTAAAATATTTTCAAAATTGACATAATCTTCTCTCTAAAGTCTAAAATATTCCCTCCTTAAATTTATTTCCCTAAACCTTATCTAAAATAATCATGCAAGATAATGAATTTCCACGTTGAAATGCAATAAAAATTATGAATGAAAACATTCAATTGAAAGAAAGTCCCAACAAGCTTTAATGAGTTAAAAATTCTTTTTATTTTTTATTTTTTTTGAAAGTTGATGAGATGATTATTATTTATTATAAAATAGATTCTAATCTTATTTATTTATTTTTATATAATGAACTTCAGATTGGAGAGAAAAAGGGTCATGGGCTCATGGCATTACGTCATTGGGAATGAAAAAGCACTTAGGCTGTATTTTGAATTTTTTATTTTGTATAATTAGGGTTGTAAAATTAAAATCATACTTGAGAGAATCATGCCTTAACACCTATTGCAAACATCATCAATATCAATAATTCTTTACATAGACATAATACTCAACAATGGCATCACTGGTCATTGCGTTAAATTGGTTTTAAGCCAATACTTTATTTTTGGATTTCCCTAAAATTCTTTCAAGATTTGATGCTGAAATATATCACCTCCGGCTTAATCTTGTTTTAGAGCAATAAACACTTTTTTTTATAGGCTTAATCTATAAAATCCTTAATATACAAGCCTTCTAAAACATTTTTTCGCCACCATCTATATTTATTTTAAAATTAATTTTAATATGGTAGAAAAAATTTTCAATCTATCATCGCCTTTAAAAATTCAATACCAATTAAATTTTTAGTATTTCATTGAAAATAAAAATAAAATCAAATATTTTAAATTAAATTTTCAGTAAGTTTCAGATAATCCTCAAGATCATTTTTACTCCATCTATTCTTAATTTATTTTTACTTTTTTAATGTATTGTATTAGTTTTTAATGAAATTTTATTTATTTTCTAATGCATTTTAATTTACAATTTCTTGATTATCTCATGGAATTTTAACCCAAAAAAAGTGATAAATTAAAATTTTCTTACAATGATTCTTCCCTTAACCTTCTTACAAACAACAACATTACACAATTCATCTAACATCCAAATCTGTAACAACAATATCACACAATTTCATCCAACATCCAAAATCTGAAAAAAAAATAGTTAAAATACATCCAAAATCTATAACAAATCAGTAGCATCCAACAAATCAGTTACCGTGATGGAGCAAAAGGTGTTTATTCAAATGAAGAAGAAGAAAATAAACAAAAATAAACCACAAAGCCAAACCTTTATAAATCACGGACGGAGATCGAGATCAACAGCGAAACAGCGAGAGATCGACGGAGAGAGGAAGGGTTCAACGAACGGAGAAGTAGCGAGAGATCGACGGATGGAGATCGGAGAAGCACCTAGTTGGAGAGAGAAAGCGATCGACGGACGGAGAAGCAGTGAGAGATCGACAGACGGAGATCGGAGACCGAGTTGGTTTCGAGAAATAGATCAAGTGCGTCTGAGATAGAGTTCAAGAATGAAATGGGTATTATAGGGACTTATTAGCGACGCACACTGTGCGTCGCTAATAGGGTCCTGTGCGTCGCTAATTCCATCGAAAACGCCACCGTTTCAGTTAGTTTTGATATTTGCGACGACTGAACAAGCGTCGCCCATATTAGCGACGCCCATGTGCGTCGCAAATGGCCACATGTGCGTCGCTAATAGTTTCGCGCCTGAATCAATTTTTTTTATTAATTTTTTCCTACTATTCGCGACACACGCAGGTGCATCGCTAAAGGTCCCTTTTAGCGACAATTTTCGCGCACCGCAAATAATGGGCGTCGCAAATAGTCTTTTTTTTTGTAGTGATTTTTTTTTTTATGGAAAGATAAGTTCAAAGACAATTGATAAACTCTATAAACTCTTTTCTAATTAATATTTAATAAATTAATAATTTCTAATAACTAATAATTTTTAAAAAAATCAACTTGATTTTATATGTATAATTAATAATTTTATTTTTTATAATATTAATTATTTGAAAGGTAAAATAATTATACCATTATTTATATATTACATTATTGTAATAAAAAATATCAGGGTAAATTACCTTGACCTCCCTTGAAATTTATTGAAATTACACACAGTTCTCTGTGGTTTGAGAACTTATACTAACTTCCCCTCTACTCTAATGTCTATAACAAAAAAAAATCCCCCAAACGGTTCAGGATGATGTTATATCTCCTATTTTTTGTAAATACCAATTTTACCCTTATCACATTAACCTTTCTTTATTCCATCTTAATTTTGACCCTAAAATTACCTTCAAATTATTTCCTTTACATCAAAATAAATATTAATGCCCCTTTCATCCTTTTTCCTCTTTCTTACAAAATCAGTGGAAGGAGACTACATTGTTCGCTTCACAAACTCTGCACCACCAACCGCTTCAACAGCTGTCGCGGTAGTCTTGCTCGTTGTCAGCGCCAACAGCCTTTGCCTGCATGTCCATGGCGATGATGATAGAGCAAAATCTTGTGAGTGTTATGGTGTACGAACCACTTGTGCTCACATGTTGCAAGTCATAGCCAATGAAGAAAGCAAATATGTTGTCGTCACCAGAGTTGTGTTTTTAGAAAAACAAGAAGCTTGAGCCACAACTACCCTCACTCCTCACTAACCCACCATTCTCTAATCTTCTCTCTCTAAACTGATCACTCTTTTTCTATTTTCCATCATTTCAATTTCTTTTCTTCTCTTTCGGTATATTGGAATCAATACACACACACACACACACACACACTCTCTCTCTTTAGAATTTTCCCCTCTTTAATCCTCTCTCTCTCTCTCTCTCTCTCTCTCTAAAACTCACTCTCTTGCAATGGCCATAGAGGTGGTAGGCTTGTGAAATGAAATGGGTTTATGGATATTTGAAATGGGTTTATGGACATGGATATGTGAAATAGTATTTTTTTTTTCTTTCGTATACATGTGTATATCAAGGAGATAGAAAATTTGTAATGTTGTTAATGATGGCCCACGTAAATGACTTAGATCAAGGGAAGAGGGGAAGGGGTGGGTTGAAAGAGTAATTTTCATTGATTTTTCATAGATTTGTGTAATTACAGGTTAGCATAGTCATTTTTTTCTCATTGATGAAGTGTGGTTTATATTTTGCAAATGATGGTGATCCTATATATGAAGAAAAAGTGGGTGTGGATGATGGTGGAATCTAAGCTGAGATTGATGTTAACTTGAGAATATATATGAAGAAGATACTAGTAAATGAGTGTCGTTTCAGAGTTTTGATTTGATGTTTTAATAAAATAAATTATTTAATAATAAAATACAAAGAAAGTATTATTGACATTTTAAAACTTTCGATTGATTTGTTTTCTGAAAATTTATGATAAAGGATGTCAGTGTAATTTGTCAAATCACGAATGTAATTTCGATAAACCTTAGAAGAGGCCGGTAAAATTTACTCAAAATATTACAAATGAGAAAATAACGACATGAACAAGTACAAAAAAAAAACACAATTTTTTTTAGTTTAAAAAGATTTTATACTTTAAGTTGAATATTTTATCTAAAAATAAAAATGTAATTAAAGATTACATATAAAGTCTACTTTTGTACCAAAAACCATAAAAATGTGAGAAAATTTAGTAATTAGTAATTCTAATAATTAATTTTATTTCTCATGTTTATCAATTATAAGAGTAGGGACAATAAATGTAAGTGAAATCACTAAAATCTTTGGCTTAAAATTACAAAAATATTAATAAAATACTTTATTTTTGAAAACATCTAATTGAACATAATCAATTTATAAGTGAATATGAGTGCAACTAACTCGTCTAATATTTTTTCCACACAACAACCACATTTTACGGACAAATTTAAATTATCCAAAAAAAAATATGTAATTTCTCCCTCTCTCTCTCCAAACAACAGTCTCACTTTACACCACCACTAACAATGATAATTGTGAAAAACAAATTCATTAGTTCTTATGTATTGCGCACATGCCAATGAATATCTAACACATTGTATAATCCTAAATTATATTCCAATTTAATTAATCAAAGTTTAATTAGGATAGGTTTGATTAATTCTAATCACTAATCAAAAGTTCACTTCACTTAATTTTTAGAGATTAATCACTATTTGAGAAACCTTCTTGATGAGTTACTAAGACAATAAATTCAAGTATATCAAGTCATCCATAATCAATAAAATAAAATAAAATAAAGTAATTATGAGAGAGACACATGAATTTAAGGTGGCAAAACCCTCGTGGGGAAAATTCACTAATGCAAAAGAAAACTATTAATCAACAAAAATAACTGTCACATCCTAAACCTTGCCTTCTATGAAAGCTAGGACACTACCTGTCTAAAATGCCTTCAGAATGGAATCAAATAGGTTGTATGATTTTTTTTAATATTACAGAAGCATCATCTATACAATTTTAAAATGATAAATAAATACAACAACATCCGATCAGAGTATATTCCAATTCCCCTACATTAATATTGCCAACAAATTGCTTGCTGATTCCTCGACAAAATACAAGTGATCATCACGTGTTTATATACTAATTTTACAATTGTAACCTTGGCCCATTTTGTTTTATCAGTAGTAGTAACTTTTCTTGTTATTTCCTAGATTAACATCCTGGACAACCATTATTACTTATGTTAGTAGGCTTTGAGGCTATTTATCCTGCCTTCCCAAATTTTGTATCTGTAGCATTCCTTGTTAACTTGTCACCAACATCATTTTGCATTTGCAACACCATTACTAACATCATTTTCAGATTGTTAGACTTCATTCCCTTTCAAGCTTTGTTAAGTTTTACTCCATCTGTATCTTTTCTTATCCTGTAACCCCTAGGAGGTTAAGGGGAATAGGGGAGTTAAACCATTAAGCTCAATGAGTAATTCTAACTTCTATTATGAGTTTTCATAATAAAACATTCATATACACTATGGATATTAGAAAGAATAACCTAGCTTTTGAAAATATAAGCAACTTTATAACACAATAGAAAAAGATTAAAAATACATGTTTTATGAACCTGCTTTCCACTTTAAATATACTTTGTATACAAGAATCATAGTATATCTTGAAAAACTTCAAACACACTTTTAACAGAACTTGCATATCATGTATCATAATCATAACATCGTATCTCATTTCATTTCAAAACATAGCATGCCCATTAGTACGAACAAGGCATCATAATATAACAGAAGAATCCGCGTCAACTCGGATTCTAAACAAAAGGTCAACACATAACCTAGTCACACATAGTGAGAAGAGATCTATGGCCCACTTATCAGCCTATCATAAGTCCCTTGTTGAGAATTTTCATCATTGCATGCATGTGCCCCCAGAGGGCTTCGTATAATGGTATGTATATAAAACATGACTTTTCAAATATTTCTATCCATGGGTTTTCAAAACAGTTAGTAAACATGCTTATAAATCACATTTTTAGTGTAACATAGTACTTTTTAGTAGAACATATCATTTTTTACTGTATAGAAAATAGTAACAGAGTATAAAATATCTTACTTTTAGAGTTCTAGAATTACTCACCTAGATCACCCCAATTTGATCCTCATGTTTCTCTTTACTTAATAGTTTATCCTACAAATTCATTGTCATATGATATCATATCAACTTCCATATGCTTTATGCATTGTGGGACTTAATCTAAGTCTTTGTGCTTTAATTTTCGTTAATTGAATAATTTTTATGATCGTTATATACATAGCTATCTTCTTTCCCATAGCCCTTGTGACATAATTTTTAATATTTGTTTAGTAATAATATATTTAGATACCCATTTAGTCTAATCATATTTCAAATTTGGGTTTAGAATCTTGAAAAACTTTAAAAATAGCTTTTATGATCTTTACAGTTTTTGTAATTAAATAGCAATTATAATGTTGAAACATAATTTTTAGAATTTATTTAACTTAAATAGAGTACAAAGTCGGACTTAGAATATTGAAAAACATAAGAATAAGCCTTCTTTGAAATTTATCGTCACATTAAAGATATATCAAATTGTCACATTTCATAAAATTAGAAAATAAATAAGGGATAATATTACTTTTGCATGATAATAAACCTCACGAATATAATAATGAGATGAAAAAGAATTTAAACAATGTAATATGGAGTGATGATACATGAGGAATAAATGAAAAAGAATAAAAACTTGAATTGTAGAAATCAAGAAAAAATGTGTAAGGTTTTCTCTAGCGTTTGTTTGGACAAAGGATTCATTCTTTTGAAAGAGCCCCAAGGAGTTTAGTGCAACTTTCGTTTCATACTCGCTTCATGCTCTTTTGAACGAGCTTATGAAAGAACAATTTTAATAGAGGGTTGAAAAGTCATTGTGCGAAAATTTCACTTTTCTTTCTATTCAAAACTCTTTCTAGACAATAGAAGAAATTGGGGGTTTGATTTTCATGAAAACCTAAGCCTTATCAACACATCATAACACAAAGACTCATCACCAAGAAGAATCTTACCGATTGAAATCTAAGAATTTCAAGGATTTCTTCAAGAACAAGGGATAAGTTTTGGGTTTTTCTTTTCTTTTTCAAATCTTGTCTTTTTTTTGTGGATCTAGCTTTGTTAAATAAATTCAATGGTGTAAAATCTTTCTTAGGTTTTTTGCGCAAGGATTGAAGTCAGGATCTTGAAATCTCTTTCTACACTCAAGAAATCAACTTCTATCAAAACCTTGAAGTAGGGATTCTAACTTAGGTTGAGGGTTAGGTGTTTACTTGGATACATCGAGCATTCTATTTAATTCTATATCTTGCATTATGGATGTCATTATTCATGTACATATGTTTTATACTTTAAGAAATGGTAGGAGTATGAAATGTCATGCATTTGAAATGTTCTTGACATGTACATGTTGATGATTGGGAGAAATGTTGAATGTCATTTACTTGTACTAATCTTGCCACATACTTGTTGCTAATTGGATTGTTGATGGCTATAGGTTGTATGGTCATTGTTGTGTTCTTGTGATAATTAATGAGGTGATGTGAACCTTGGGTATCATGAATAAAGTAGAAAATATTGATGAATGATAAAATATGAAAATGGAAATAAGGAATGGGAATGTAGATAATTAATCCCTAGAACAAGTTGAGGGACAAGAAAGAATGACACGTTGTGAGGCCGCATTAGAGATCGAGAATATTTTGTGATGGGAATTGTGTCTCCCTTCGGTTGCGAACCGTAACCCCGCACGGGTGGTAGTACATAGCCAATGGGTTAGTAGCTCGTGAAGTATTAGACTTTTTTGAGGGCCATTAGGTTATTTGACGATGTGATTTTATTTAAGTGAGAGGAATAACATGAGACTTGAATGATAATTTATTTCGTACGCTTTTAAATTGTGACTATATGATGATTCTTCCATTTACTTGTTGTTATGTTTCTAGTGGTTGGATTGAGGGTTTGCATTGTTAGAGATATGATGAATAATCTATTAATATGTATGCATGTTGGTTAAACACTTGTGTTGACATTACATAATTCACATGTTTACACTTTGCACCACCTTAACTTTCTCTATTTTAGAATCTCGACTGGGGTTGTTGTTTTAAACCCTACTAGATTCAGGTAACGACAAGGAGCTGGCGCCTTGATGACATGGACTAGAAGGACACTTTATTTTGGATTCTTTTGTTGATTGTGTACTTAAACTCACAACTCTCTTTTGTATTTTATTTATTTTTGGGAAAGTAAAAAGGGTTTATGGTCTCTATATATATTAGGGTGAAGGCTCAAAAGGCTCAATAAGACTAGTATTCTTTTGACTTATAAATAGCCATCACATGATGAATACTCTTTTGAAATTTATGTATGGAAACGTTATTGGATTATATGTATGGAATGTGAATAAATATTCGTGTTATGAAAACTCAAGTGAGAATATGCTAATCACAGAGTGGTTTGATAAATACATGAATTATTTATTTAGTTTGACCTTGAATTACAGGGCCACCCTCGGCTCTCTGGGGCCCGGGACATGACAAAAATGTAAATGGATATTTTAGTAATATATAAAATTTATTTCATAAAAATAAATCACATATTTGGATCCAGAGTCTTTAAAAATAGAATTCTGCAATTATGAGTCCATAAAATAGATAAAATTTATCACAAGATCCACACTCAAACATATTAACATCACAAATCCTTTAATTATTTTGTTACTAAAATACCCTTTCAGTATTTTTTTGCCAAATCAGTCTAACTGACTCCATGAAAAGTTCCTAGCTATCAATTTTTTTTTTCAAATTTCACAACATATAAATATATTTTAAATAAGATTTATATATTTGGATTTTAAAAACTGAGATCTATTAAATAAGATCCACAATGAATATAAAATTTTGAAGGAAAAAAGTGATCCAAAACAGAAAAATTTTGTCTTAGTAAAAAGTGTAAAATTTTACACTTTTAAAAAAATTAAGAAAATTCTCAATTGTGTAAAATTTTACATTTTTACAAAAATTGAGAAAATTCTCGATTATTATTTATGTTATTGAGTTTTTGAGCCACATACTGGATGATTTTAAAAAACTTTTAAATTAATAGAAATTTGTCCAAAAAAAAGTAGCATTTGAAACAAGGTGATTAAAAAACCCACTAGTTATAAATTTGTAAAATCTTACAATTTTTTAAATTGCAAATTTTACACTTTAATAAAAATTGAAAAAATTTCTCATTTTTGTCATAATCACCTTACCATTTTTAGCATCAATGTTTAAAATGGATATTATCAAACAAAGCATTTTAACAACCAGATTATTTGACAACATGAATCATAAAGCAACAAAATTACTTGGACAACAACAAAACTACATCTTAATGATGACAACAAGGTATACTAGAATAATTCTGGATATCTTTGTGACACCCATTTTTTCAACTTCATCCTATTCAATTTAAACTCTCATCAATTTTGTCTCTATATACTATCAAGTCCATCCACATATAACCCATTTTTTCAAGTTCATCTTCAAGTACCATTTTTTCAACTTCATCCACAAAGTCCAAACCTGATTTGTAGGCCCCACCATACACAATAGAAGAACTTTTATGTAATCAAAGAATCCACCCAAGGAGCACTACAAGTGTGCTTCCATAACCTTCCCAACACAAAATTTAGGCTTATCCACCATTAAACTATTATTTTGAGCCGAGATGTTAATAGGATCCAATATATTCACTTTTAGAGAAAAGGAGAGGTGACAAAAAGAAAGACAAAGGCTATAGATTTATATAGAGAAATAGTTTGACAGTATCAAGTAGAGAGACTCACATTCACTCACAAATAATAATTAAAGTTCCATGAATGAACCTTAAAGTAAATGAGCAAAAAACTCAAATACCATCGCCATTACCCACTTGGATTGTGGAGTTGGATCGACGACCATGCCATTGTTACTATTGTGGCGGTAGTTATTCGAGTCGTCGTGAACAATGTGGGGTGAGCCGTGGCCTGCGGCGAATGTATGGATGGTGGTTGTTTGGCCGGCGATGTAGGGGTTGTGATGATGGTGGAGGAGGGGGAGATTGTAAAGTGAAAGAATAGATTGGTGAGGGAGAGACTTTGTTTAGAGAGAGAAACGAAAATAGTGGTTTGGTGAGTGGTTTTCGAAAAAAGTGATTGTGGTTTGGGTAAAGGAATAAATTATGTATAGGGAAAAAAAAAATAGAAGTGTTAGCTCATCAAAATGTAATTGAGCATAAAATACAGCATAATCAATTGTTCTATAACTTAAAAGTAAAAAGTTCTTGCCCTTTACACTAATTTAGTATTTTTTAGAGATACTTTACACTAACTCTTAAAAATATCAAGTTACGCTTTTTCAGAATTTTTGTAACATATCAAGTAACTAAATAAAATATAAAGGACTTTTGATAATTTATTAAAATATGTATCATACATCTCAGAACTTAATTAGCCCAAATGAATATTTTTTTTTTGAGTTCAGAGCATCGAAAAATATTAAGATAGATTACCCTTGTTATTTAATTGGACTTCATGAACATAAAATAGTCACTAATAATATTATTGGTATTAGTATTATATACATATATATATATATTATTTGGTATAATAGAAACAAAAGTTAGCCCAATTTATTCAATTTCTTTATTTTATTTCATTACTAATTACTAATATTCTATTGTGGATGGTCCACCTAGATAGCAACCCAATAGCATCTAATTTCTAGTCCTATATATTTAAAAAGTTAGCCCAATTTATTCAATTCCCAACCCCACTATTAAGCCTCATGAACTCAAGCGTCCAGCCCATTTCTTATACATTAACCATAATGAGATATGGCCCAATTTATCAACCCAATTAATTCCAATAACAATAAAAAAAAACTAAACCAAAACTTAGCTCAGCCCCTCCACTTTCTTAACCAAACAGTTCCGTTTGGCACTTGTTCTTTTTCTTTTTAATTTTTTTTGAAGAGCACGTGGTTTTCTTCTTTGGCATTTCATAGTGCAGCGACGGGCAGTGGCCAAAGCCATAGTTCCGACCTCTTTACTCCTTTTTTTTTTTAATTATTATTTCCACCTATTTCAATTTAAAACATTTTCTAAGACTGACTTGTGCATCATAAGACAAGTCTTGATGATTAAAATATACAGAAGTTATCTAAATTCTCGAGAAATCAAATCCACCTTCAACCTTTATTTGTGATTATCTAAGTCATTTTAGCATTGTTTTTACCCATTTTTCTTCCTATGGATTTGTTTTGTTTTGTAGATTAACATCATAGTGAACATTTTTTGGAACATCCATTTACGCACCCACTTTCTTTCTCTAAATTTTTATAGTATAAAGTCTTTGCATATGTGTACATGTTAATCTATCATATATATATATATATATATATATATGTACATGTATGTATACATACAGTGCGTGTTTACAGATTTACCTTAAGCTTTGTTCTCCAATGGCAGACTCACTCTTGGCTTCTATCCACTATCTTCTTGTTTCCCTTTCTAACTTCCTTTCTCTATAAGTATATATGTATATGGGCGGGTGTGTGTATATACAGATCTAATTTTGTTCCTCTATCTCGCTCATTTTTCTTGTGATTTTCTTGCAAAAATGAAAAGCCAATATATAGATTTGAATGGGTTAGTAGGGTTCAAACATGCATGGTGGGGCCTAATTATCCCATTTGTCAAAAGTCGGTCGCCTACCCTCCCGCGATCTTTGAAATTTTTCATGTATCCTACAATCTTAGGTACCAATGCTGAATCAGCCAGGCATGTTTTGAAATAAATTATTTTCACGTGGTTGAAGTTTCTATCATTGCTGGCTTCACAGTACGTTAATAGCCATGTATCCACTTTTGGATAGTTTTATTACATGTGTTTGAGATTTTTTATCTCAAAGTTACATAAATTATCTACCCAGCATTTTTCCTTGTATAGAACATGACGAGGGGTGACTCAACACATTTAGAGGCTTAAAACAAAATTATAAAATGAGACTTTTTTAATTTATTAAAATTTTATAAATTTTTTATTTAAAATTTATTTTTTTAGCTTTTTGATATGCAAAATTACTAATTAAATTTTCATAATGAATTTCTTCTAACATTTCTTTTTCAATTGATAGATTGCCAATCTACTTAATCTTTCTTGAGACATTATTAATCTTAAGTAAGATTTTATTAATTTTAGTTTTGAAAAACTTCTTTTCGCCAAAACAACGGTTACGAGAATTGTTAACATTATTCTATAAGCAATATATGCATTTGAAAAAGAATCAAATCTTTTTATATGATTGAGTGTGTCGATTAGAGTATTATTTTCTATTTGTATAACTTCTTTTAAACTTTCAATTTTGAAAATAAATCTAAACCATCAATATCTGAGTAATTATTATATTTTAAGGAACATTCAAAATTAAGACAATGTTATTTTAAACTATCATTGTCTAGTGATTTCAATTTTTTACCACTAAAAAGAAAACCAAAAATATTTTCATATATTTTAAATTGTTCAAATCTATTTTGAAGTGAAAAAATTGCTTGATCTATTATGTATATAAAATAATTAATTCTAAATAATTCTTCAAGTGATTTTGTTGTTCCATTATTATCATTGTCATCAAAATGCTTCTTTTTACGAATGATACGTTTTTCATGAAATACAGGTTCTATTTTCATTTCAAATGCAATTTTTTTAGAAGAAATCATAGCGTATGCAAATCCATCTTCTCTATATTTTTCAAAAAAAGAAAGCAGACATTTTAATTGTTCTATAGCAATATCAATACTCATATCTTTTGATTGTAAATTTTTACTAACCGAGTTGATAGCAAATAATATATCATACCAAATAGTCATGCCTAATAAAAATTCAAAATTTTCAAGCTCATATGTTGCTAAGCAATTAGCTTCACTTTTAGTTTTAGGATCTCCTAATTTCAATAAAGCATCTCTTATTTGTAGGGTTTGAAATCTTATTGCTTTTACACTTTCAATACGACTTTCCCAACGTGTTTGTGACAATGGTTTAAGAGTTAGACTATGTACATTATCTTGTAAAATTTTTCATCGTTTGGTAGAAGAAGAAAATAGTGAGTATATACATTGTACTACTCCAAAAAATGATATAACTTTATTACAAGAATTAGCCATGTCACAAAATACTAAATTTAAATTATGACAACCACATGGTGTATAAAACGATCTAGGATTTATATCTAGAAGTCTTTTTTGCACTCCTTGGTGTTTGCCCTTCATATTAGATCCATTATCATACCATTGTCCTCTTAAATTATTAATATCAAGTCCAATATTTTTTATTTCATCCACGATAACATCAAAAAGACCTTTTCCAATTGTATCATCTACTTTTAAAAATTTTAAAAAATATTCTTTAATTGTAATTGGACTTGATGAAACATCCACACATCGCAATATAAAAGACATTTGCTCTTGATGACTTTCATCTGGAGTGCAATCAAGTATTATTGAAAAATATTTTGCTTTGAAAATTTGTTCAACAATTTTATTTTCAATTTCATTTGCTAACAAACTTATCAATTAATTTTGTATATTATGTCCAAGGTAATGGTTATGAATTTCATCTTGTTTAATGCGTCGAATATGTTCTTGCATTACCAGATCAAATTCTGCACTCATTTCAATTAGACTTAAAAAATTTTCATTACTTTCTTGATATATCTTTTCATTTTTTTCTCGAAAGGCCCAAAATTGTTTTTACCAAGAGTTTTTACTACAACAATAATTCTTGATAATACTTTTTTCCAATGTTCTTTATCTCTATTTATTTGTTCTTGAATATTTTTATCAATTGTTTTATTTTTCAACAATCTCATTTCTAAATCAATCCATAAACTCATATTAGTAATATGCTCATTACTTGTCTCATGACTCTTAAGTTTAGCACTAAGATTTCTCCAATCTCTAGTGCCAACATTAGCTAATTTACTTCTACTGGAAACATTATCAAACAATTTGCAACAAAAATAAAATACTCTATCCAAGTCATTTGAATAAACTAGCCATCTTCTTTCATGTTTTTCACCGTTTGCCAACTTTTGAATATAATTTGTAGTGGAAAAATGTCTTGAGAATTTATCTTTAGGAAAATTCATATTACTAACTCTAATTGGACCCCTTTCTACTAATAAATCTCTCAAATTTGTATCAATATTTGTCCATTGACTTAGATCATAAATATTTTTAGGAATAGAATCATTTAATTCATTAACAGGTTGGTCCTCTACCTCTTCATCATGAGTTTGAGGATCAATATGAGTCTTTTCAATCACATCTTCTTGTTCTAGTATTTTATTATAATCTAACTAAATTACATTACTAACTTGTTCTGTCACGCCCTGAATTTTCACAAACTCGGAGAGTGAGTGAAATGAAATAAGGAAAGTAAATGGAAAGTCATTAAGGTGGATTTAATTGATTATGTAATCATTCTCCCATGTTTTTCCCAAAATTAGAAATGAAGACTTGTTATTTAACTTAACTAAAATGGTCTCCTAATGTCACTCAAAGATCCCTCCCAATTAATGTTTAAAATAGTTTAAGTCATATTAAAAAATGACCCCCAAAATAGTCCCAAAGTCTCTCTAAACAAGCCTTGAAATAATGGCCCAAATGGGCCCCAAATGCCTTAGGACATAGGCCAAGAATGGCTCAAGAAGTCGACCAAAAATTGTCTAAGGAAGGGGCCAAACATAGCCCATGTAAGTGGCTAAACATAGCCCTAAATGTCACGCCCCGAATTTCTGACCGAAACCCGAGGTGCGACTGACGAATAGAAAGTAAATAAAATAAAAAATAATTAAACAGATTTATGAATTTACGACAAATTAAATAGAGTTCTTTAATTTTCTAAAAATTTCGGCAGCACCTCCTTTGTTTTTCGAACCTTTTTCCCCCTGATAAACACAATACATCATATATATATACAACAGTCACAATCCATCCTCACTCGATGGCCACAACTCTATCAAAGTTAAATATACATCACCTACTTATACAATCCATCACGTCTACTCCTACACTTAAACTAAAAGATCACAAATTCATTATTTATTACAATATACAATGTCATTTCCATTCTTTTCAGAAACACACCAATCTTTTATAATGTCTAAATACGCCCCAAGGGCCCAAATACTCTTCCAAATTCATTTCCTCTCCTTTCTCCAAGATTTCATCAAGTCCCGCGTGCTAGGAGCTTTATCTAAAACCTGTGCCCACGAATGGGTCAGCGACAACATGCTGGTATGACATAATACTAATGCAAGAAACAAAACTAAGGTCGTGACATGTGCAAGTGTACAGTTATTTCTATATGGCATTCGATGTCATGATGACAATATATGAACAATATACAGTATATAAGCAGTATGCGTGACACACCCATGCAACTCTATGCCCACCCATGTCTCATGATACGCTTCTTCCCCGCTGGCATGAGTATCGCCACGTATGTCTCGCTTCACGGTCCGGAACCCGTCAGGCATGCGAGTACCTAATGGCTAATTTTGGGTTTTTTACCACAGGATCTGCACCCTCATAATGCACCAGCACCTCGTGCTGACCCACACAATGCTTTCAAGAAATCACACGATGCCAATATGCCATGATTTCATCTTGCAATGATACAGTTCAAATGAAACATCTCTTTCATAAGCATATACAACATGCTGTAAATAATGCATCACATTTAAGATCAACAATAGCATTTAAATCACAAGACTTCATCCACAAATCTATGTGTCATACTCGGTCAATCCCAACACTTATGCAAATCTACATGTCGCAATATCAGCGATCCTTCTAAAACATAAACCACATATGATGACAACTCAAGAAGTAAATCATAACACCCACAGATTCATAAAGAACACGTAAGCATGTGAACAATCAAATTCTAAGTGGTTTCCTAATAGCAATTACGCATAGAGAACATTCGATCATCTTATCAAATACTCCTAAGCTTAACCTCATTTCTCACATTAGTAAAATATCATACCTGATAGGGTTGGTCACAACCCTACTAAGCGGTGTCCACTATGCAATCCAATCAACCCGTAAGTAACTTAGTCCTCCAATGGAATCATATCAAGCTTATGCTTATCTCCACTCAGCCAATCTTTGGAGAATTTGCAGTCAAGCGTGAACCAAACCCTCGTGCATCCCGAGTTTGAGGTCGCTCTCCAGTCCATGGTTCAGCAGTTGAAGAAAACACACCCGCAGGTTGATCGAGTCGGCCAACCGTTTTAAATCCAGTTTCATCAGCTTCTTCGGCCTTTTTCCCTCAAGCAGATGATGATCCTGACAGATTCTGTCCCTTTATCATCCCATCCATCAGATATTGAAGAACTTTCCCTTCCTCTCATCAGATTACTGTCTAGTTCTCTGTTGTAGAATCCTCAACTATTGTATTGCCCACTGTCATTCTCAAGTTCCTCCATTTTCTTAAAGAGTACTGAACAACTAATTTGCAGCTCTCTGGGTTCTTTAAGAGCCCCTGTCATGAGCTGCAAACTACTTCCAAGAACCCATACGTTACGAAAACTCTGTGACAAACTAAAATTCCTGCAGAACACTCTCAACATCCCTCATCTTCACCTACAGGGTCAGTGAGAATTCCCGCTCATTCATCATAGTAATCACTTGAATCCTTCCACCCAGTTCGCAATACCAGTAATCCTTTATGCAAACCGAACTCCTCAATCATCCATCCATGATCAAGCCAACGTGATTCCCCCTCTATCTCCAATTTGACCAACACACCGGGCACCTGACAATTCTCTCCTTCACCAATCTCCTAACTTGTCAAGCGCAGCCCAGTGTACCCGATCAGAACTGGCATCATCATCAGCTCCTTACCCGTCGCAACACAGCCCAAACTTCCGTCCTTCTCCTGTTCAGGTCTCACCGGAACACTGTTACCATCCTTTACCGTCCGTCGCCAAAACCTGTCCAATAACGCATTACAATCAACCACTACTCAAACAAATGGCCCCCAGTGCTATCAGAGAACAACCCAACCCACATATTAACCACAAACTAAATTGCCATGAAACAGAGCAACACACAAGTCTATCTAAAGTTCTCTGTCCAAACAGATACCCAACATCACGGCATCACCATCACCATCGCCATCACAACCACCGGCACTATTCATCAAACCCCAACGATCCTCCCAACAATTTGACACACAAAATCCTCCATCAAGGTCAGTCTTCAACTACCGCAGCAGGTCTTGCAACATTTAGACCAAACCCCTGTTCCCTTTTTCCACAAGACGTATCAGAATCCCCCAACAAAGATCATCAAAACCTGGGCAGCCGACCATCAATCAAACCAACTCCCATAGTTCTCCCCCGTTGCGCCACTACACCAACACACACACATATACACATATATATATATACACGTACATATACACACAACCCTGTACCACAACTCCCATAGCCGTAGCCATACACCACAACCGTGACAACAACCTGTTCCATCCCCTGCTCTGCGTCAAACCCAAACAGCCAACACACAAAAAATCGCAACACAAATCACAGAATCGTAACCCCAATCGCAATCCAAAATCCGTCGCAAACCCGTCGCAAATCCGTCGCCCCTTGCCTCGATCTTCTTCACCAAATTACTCACCGTCGGTTAGCCGCCTGCCGCACCAACCTGCCGGACTTTTCACACGAAGCCCCGCGGCTCCCTCCAAATCGCAACACGCATCTCCAATCGCCCCAGGAAATCCGAAACCCGTCGCACTCTGACGCGAGCTTGGACACGCGAGACGTGATGGCCGTCGACCAGATCTCCCCCCTCGCGACCACCGCCGTCCGCAGCCCCGTCCGTTTCTCTTTCCCTCTTTCTTTCCTTCCTTTTTCTCTCTCTTTTCTTCTCCCTTTCCTCCTCCCCTGTTCTATCGCTCTCCCTCATCGAGACCTGCACGCCCCTTTTCTTCTTTTCTCCTTTCTCTTTTCTTTTGTTTCTTCTTTTATTCATTTTCCACCACACACCCATATATATATATATATATTATACCATACTTTACATTTTATTCATATTTTTATTTTATTTTATTTCATTTTTCATCTATCCATTACGAATGTCAATAAAGTTGGCATAAAACCGGCTCAATATCAGTATTATTTGTTTTACCGTCTCTAGGTGTCCGTTCACGTCTTACGTCATATTTTATTTATTTATTTATTTATTATTATTATTATTATTATTTTCAAAATTTAAATTAATTAGGAATTAAGGACATTCACATAGCATTCTAAAAAAAAAAAAAATTTATTCCAAATTTTCGAATCTTTACACTAAAAGATGGCCAACCATGGCCCAAAAGGGTGGCCAAAAATGGCCCAAAAGGGTAGCCAAACATAGCCTAAAGGTTGGCCAAACATGGCCCACTAGGGTGCTCAAACATGGTCCAAAAGGTGCCCAAACATGGCTCAAAAAGGTGGCCTAAGGGGCAGGTGTCAGAGGCTAGTGTCATGACAAGGCAGCAGGGCAGCAGTAGGCGCGCGCATGGGCAGGCTGGGGTGCGCGACTGGGCAGCTGTCTACTGTAGCAACTATAACCTGAATTTTCATTTTTCTGTAGGTTTACCGTAGTGGCCGGGACTAAATTTCTTTGTCCAGCAGTCAATTTTCTTTGTTTTTCAAATTTTTTTCCAAAGTTTTGAAGGTTACTTTCCTCATTTTTAGCCCACTACTCTACAGTTTTCACCCCCCCTTTTTGGCACTTTTCTCACCTATTTATGGGGTGTTTCACACACCTAATTTCTACCTTAATTTCACAAAATTTTTAACATAACTTTCTTTATTTTCTAAGCATTTTCCCATTTAATATTTTGCAATAATTCATATATATAATAGCATCACAATCCATCCTCACTCGATGGCCACAATTCGTGAGAATTAAACATACATTCATTTCCTTCAACATATATACATGTAAGGCATATTAAATAAACATATCCTACATGTTATTTGGACTTAAGCCCCTTACATTACAAATTGGCCTAAGGCCTATAGTTCACCATTCTTCCAAGTTAAAACACAAGTCTTTTAGGCTTATACCCATACATACAAAATATGCCCCAAGGGCCAAATATCCTTCGAAGTTCTTTTCCCCTCATTCCTTCAAGACTTCATCAAGTCTCAAGTACTGGGAGCCTCATATGTAATATGATATCCCACAAGGGGTCAGCTCAACTGCTGGTATGACATAATGCTAATGCAAGGAACAAAGTTAAGGCGTGGCATGTTCAAGTGTACATTTATAATCTACATGCCTTCCGATTCATCAATACAATGCATTAGTAATATGCGTGACACACCCATGCAAACTCTATGCCACACCCATGTCTCATTTCATGGATCGCTCTCGTTGGTTAGCGAGTACCAAGGCCTGTGTTCACGGATCACTCTTGTTGGATAGGCAAGCACTAATGCAATGGCCAATTTTGAGTTTTTCACCACAGGATCTATACCCTCATAATGCATAGCACCAAGTGCTCAACCTACACTATGTTTTCAAAGAATCACCATATGCCAATATGCCTTGATTTTTCTATGCAATTCCAATGAAGTATTTCATTAATCACATGGTATATGCCTTAAATAATGCAATGTACTTAAAACAACTTTAACTTTTATATCACAAAACTTTGTCTACATGAACCTAACATGTAATTCAATCAATTTCACATATAAACACATTACACATTCACAACCTTAACAATTTTTCAAAGATTATAAAATACATAAAGTACCAAGATATGGAATAAATCATAACTCTTAAATCACAAGAGTTTCTCTACATGAACATAAACTAGAATGCAATGAATCAAACATATAAACAAGTTACATGTTCATCATTTTGACAAATTCTCAAAGAGCACATAGGTATACAAACTACCAACTCTAGGTTTTCAAAGCAACTACCAACTAAATGACTTTCTAACATCAAGTAAACATATAAATCATTTAATCAACATACAAAACACTCCTAAACTTAACCCTATTCCTTACTTAGCAAAATATCATACCTAAAAGGGTTTTTCTCAATCCTAAGGAGTTATGTTCGCTGTGCAGCCAAACCAATTGATAAGAATGTAGCCCTTGACGTGGGGAACAACTTCCTAGAAGGAAGTCTTGTGAAAATCCAAGTCTAGAAGTGTGTTTTGGAAGCTTGAAGATTGGAAAAACCTAAGTTTCTTTCTCCCTTTTCTCCATGAACGTGCAACTGCTGTAACTTAGACCAAAATAATGAAATTATATCACTAAGGGGCTTGTATTTATAGTAAAGGGGCAAAGGGACAAACTGACCCTTTTGCCGTTAATGAGTTTGGGACCCCATTACACTACAACTCATCCCAAAACGCCTCAATTTAATATTTTGTTTTAGTTAAAGTTCTTAAAATTATTTTAAATGATATTTTTTAAAAAATTTTATTTTCACTTGTGGTTGGGTTTGGCCGGATCCACCCGGGTCACCCGGATGCCCTTTATGGTCCAGTTTTTAAAACTGTCTCCGAATAGGCTCAAATTTTTTCAAGAGGTGTATTTTACTATTCTAAGCATATTTATTTTCTATGAAATACTCTAAATATATTTCTAAATATGACTTATGTCCAAATATGCAAGTGTAGTGCCCTACCGGCAAAATGAAAAATTTATCCTCAATTTTCATGTCTCTACATGTTCATTTAAGGAACATTTACTAATATTTTCTGACTTATTTTTATTATTTGTAAAAAATTTATCAAGAGCTCCTTTTTGAGATTGTATTAAATTTTTAATTCTTTTTTTTTTTTTGAAGTTTTGAATAACCAGATTCATATTTTTGAGTTGACATTTAAATTCTTTTGATATACCAAAAATTAAAATGTATCTATAACAATTATTTTATATATTTTTAATGACTAATACAAAACTAATAATCAAAGATTTAATGAGCTAATTACAGTAAACAAAATAGAGGCAATCTAATTATATATGTCTTAAAAGATAATATAAATTTTAAATTAAAAAATTCAAAGTTAGAATAATAGAACCTGATTATGGAGCAATTTATTATTCAGATCAGCAAATATAAAAGAAGCTAATCAAAATTTTCAATACTTCACGGCTCACGCACAGCAACTCGCCAACTCCAAATGACTTCACTTGCAAAAGGCCAAAGTCCAATACAGTAAACAAAACAGATGCAAAGACGCCAAAACATAAAAGGAAGAATTTGTCAATTTGCCTTACGCCAAAGACTAAAGTCAGCAAGGCCTAAAGCCAATATGAACGTGTAGCAGGTTGCCAAAATGCCAGGTTGTAGAGTACTTTTCAGAAAATGTATCAGGTTGCTAGGTTGCAGAGTACTTTTTAGACTTAAAGAAAGAATTTTATAAATAAAAAAATAAGAACGTTAATTATTGGAAAAAGTAAAATGAGATAAACGAGAAGATAATAAATACTATTAAAAAGTCGTTATTAGGTGATAGTTGTATAATAAAAGAGAGAAATTAAGAAGACAAAAAGATTTATTTATTTTATTATAATAAATATATTTTTTTAAATATAAAAAAAAATTATGGGGCCTAAAAAATTGGGGGCCTAAAGCCAAGGCTTTACTTGCTTTACCCTTTAGCCGGCCCTGAACATGATGGTATATTGCATTTTTTTTAATTATTCTCTTGAGACTCTTATTTTTATTTGCTTGGTCTATCCGTTATTATTTGGTTCATGTAAAAATACTTTGTGATACTTTTTGAAGCTCAAATTAAAAATATAATATCTATAACTTTATAGGTCCATGCCCATTAATTACTTGTCCATGATTAACTTAGGGTCCTATTTAGATTGGGTAGAATAATAGAGAAATGACATATTATATTTAAAATATTTCTTTTTTTCTTATCATTTTTAATATTATTATTATTTAGTATTATAAATTTTCACCAATATTTGTTAAGCATATTTATTGGGTTAGTTTTGGTTTATTTATAGAGTAATGCTATTCTTACCATAAAATTTTTACCAAATTTTCTTACCTGCTGACGTGGCTATTCGATTGCTAGTTAATTATGCCTCTTAGGATATGCAGGTGCTAGTCAATTAAGCCTCTTAGATTCACCTGACATGACTAGCACCAAGAGGCTGAATTCACTAGCACCAAGAGCAGCCACGTCAACTGGTAAATTTTTTTAGTAAAATGTTAAAGTAAGGATAATATTACTCTTATTTATATGGCCAATATTTATTTAATTTAGTTTTTTAAAAATTAAGCCTAACTTTATATTTACATGTGTACTAATTAATAAAATATTATACAAATTTAATTAAAAATTTGAGATATTACAATAATAATATAAGTCGACAAAGACAATCCCCAATAAACTAAGTTACCATCACACCTTGTGGATTACTGCTAGTCTTCTTACAACCTTGTGGATTAGTGCTAGTCTTCTTACAAAATTTATTCTCACCGCCGATTGAATCCTTTAATTAGTGTTCCACTTTAACATGCTTCACAATCCTCAAATGCACTTTTCTCACTGTGTGTAATTGATTGTGCAATGGATGCACATATGCTATATGACTTCTCTCACACACAAAGTACTTACCGACTTTACAGAATAATAATAATGACAATACGAAGCATTTGATATGTTTATGGCTTCAAGAGATTCGGGATTCCTTACGCAAGACACAATTAGTCCTTATTTATAATGAGTCTAAAAAACCTAATCCTACAAGGAAAAGATGTCTCAGACCCTAATCAAAATACACGTTAGAACTTATGTGCATTCGAATGACTAAACAACTTCTGTTTGAACAAGACTCTCATTTGGATGAGCCAAGGTTACGATAAGATTGGACACTTACTAGAAATTTTTACGACACATTTTCTCTCGTTGCGTTGGGATAGGATGCCCTCTACATTTGAACAAGTCTCTTATTATTTTCCCCTTTCGTATGTCATAAAAATAAAATTTTAAATCCTTTTATCAATTTTCATAAATCAAATCTAGCCTATAGTTAAAACTAAACTTCACCTAATGTCATTTTAAATTTTAAATCTAATTCCAAACAATTACAATCCTAAGATCATGTGACTAAATTATAGTGTCTGGTATACAAGAAAAAATTTACCTTAGATTGTACATGTCACGCCCCGGGCCCTAAATACCCAAGGGTGATCCTCTAAAACAAGGTCAAACCATATCAATCATGCCGTTGAGTCTCATACATTCTGCAATTTCACATATTTTCACTTGAGTCTTCATAACATACACATTCATTTCATGTTCGATTTACATTTATCAATAACTCAACATATATCAATCGAAAATGTTATATTCATCATGTTATAATCTTTTTTAAGTCAAAAGAATATAATATCGTTAGTCTTGATTATGTCCTTATACATACAAAAAAAATAAGTTGAGGCCTCCAAAGCTTTCACATCCACATCATCTTCACCACAAGGTCTTTCACATCTCAAAAATAAACAAAAAGGAAAAAAAGATTTGTGCTCCTAATCTATGTCGTCAAGTCGCTAATTTTTTGCCGTCACCTATTGTAGTGGTCAAAACAACAACTCTAGTAGAGATTTTAAAATAGGAAAAATTAAGGCAGTGCAACGTGTAAGCATGTGACATGTGTAGTGTCAAGCAAGGGTTCAACCACTATGCATATACATCAACAATCAAGGTATTCATTTCCTTCCAATGATTTGGATAATAAACTCAAGTAAATCATATAAGAGAGAGGGATAATGAACAATAAATATAAGAAAACGTTACAAAAAATTTTCAAATGATTGTAAGTGCTTATTATGTAATCAAAAAATGAGTTTCAACTCTATTTCCTCTCATGTCGGATCCTAACACTCCAAACATATTTTCTACCGGCCCCCCGAAAAGCCTGACGCTTTATGAGCTACTAACCCGTTGTAAATGCGTCACTACCTAAGCGAGGTTATAGTTCCAAACCATAGGGTGACACTATCCCCATCACAAATAATTATAAGATAATAACGAATTCTCACTAGCACTTACACTCGCCATTTTGCGATTTAATCATTTCATTTAATTCCTAACGAAGGCATCATAAGCCTGATAAACTCACATGACCCCTTATTTAACTTGTCCTAAGGAGATAACATCCACATTTCCACCATTCATTACTATTCCACATCTCCATCATTCATTAATAATTTGAGAATAAAGCATTAGAAAGAGGTTTTAAGAATAATATTCACATTTAAATCACAAGTACATCAAGGGATAATAGTGTTTCATCATTCATCACAAGAATACAATAGGAATAACACAATACATGACATTTATTATTTCCATAGTGGTCCAAAGCATGAAAAATATAGAGATATATGGAATTTATAGAGTTAATCATGAATCACAAAAAATGTGCAATGTCTTTCATGAAAAACACTCAACCTTCAACTTAGGTTAGAATCCTTACCTCAAAGCTTGATAAGAATAGGTTTGTGTTATGGAGAGAGAAAAGTTTTCAAAACCCTAACCTTAAATCTTGCTCCCATACCACAAGAAAAGAAAAATACCGTTAACTTCACTTAAATGACCTAAATCCATGAGGGATTTGAGAAATTTGAAGAGGAAAGAAACTAAATTTTACCTTTTGATACTTGTAAAATCTTTTAAAATCCTAACTTTCAAGAAGGTGAGAAATCCTTTAAATGATGGATCCTTATAGTAGAAAGACTTTATAAACCTTAATCTTGAGGTTTTTAAAGAGAAATATAGAGTAGCAGAAACCTTAGGTTCATCCCCCTTTTGGCTTGAGAGAAGAGAAGGAAAGAAGAAATGAGAGAATGTGAGAAGAGGATGGCTTTTAAAAATCGCGATCTGGGTTTTTGCCGCACAGTCATTCGAACGACGGTGGGCCTCGTTCGAATGAAGCTTCAAAACTTTTTTCCTGAGTTTTCTCTTTAGTTTGGTCATTCGAACGAGAGGGACCTTCATTTGAACAAACTTTCCAGAAGTTATTTATTCACCCCAAAACCTAATGCACTTTATCTCTTTTCAATCACACTCATCATCTACACTTCCAAACTACTTTATTTTCATTCCCAACATCTCCACGATATCAACAACAATAATAGGATCATATATTAACACATCCAAAGATCTAAACACACATTTTAATCAAAATGATCAAATTTCTAAAGAACTTGAACACCATATACACTCTTATTTAAGTTTACCCCCTTCTTTGTTTGTCACTTCTTATTATTACTATGAAAAATTTAAAATTTCCGCTTTCTCATTCATTATTATATTATTAAAATTTATAAAACACTATAATCTTCCCCCTTAAGAAAATTTCATCCTCAAAATTTAAGTATTACCTCTATCAAGGAATAATTCTAGATATTTGGTGCAAATTCCATCATCTCGTTCCCATGTGGTCTTTTCAATGCAATGACCAAATGGACTGTTTTACCCTGTAAGACTTGTTCTCGAGTGTTTAGGATTCGGATAGGTTATTTCTTATAAGACGTGTCACCCTCTATACTCAAATCGACCCAATCTAAAATGTGTGATGGATTTGTTCATACTTGTGTAACATGAAAATATAAAACACATTGTGAACTCCTGCTAGATGTGGTGGTAAAGCAAGTCGATAGGGTACCTCTCCAATCCTCTCAAGGATTTCAAACGGTCCTATGTACCTCAATGCTAACTTTCTACCATGTCCTAATCTAGCCAAACCTTTTCATTGAGCAACTTTGAGGAATATGTAATTCCTAACCTTAAAAGCTAATGACATTTAGCTCTTATCCGCGTAACTCTTCTACCTACCCTGCGTTGTGAGCAATCACTATCTGATAACCTTTATCTTCTCTATGATTTCTCAGACTAAATCTGGACCTAAAAGTGTTGCATTTCCAACCTCGTCCAACAAATAAGCGATCTACAAGGTCTACCATAAAACACCTCAAATGGTGTCATCTCAATGCTGCTCTGATAGCTATTGTTATAGGGCAACTCATAAGTAGCAAGTGGTCATCCCAATTGCCTTTAAAATCAATGACACATGTATATAGATTATCTTCTAGCGTCTAAAAAGAATGCTTTGACTGATCGTCAATCTGTGAATGAAATGTCATGCTAAACAATAGCTTGGTGCTTAAGGCTGCCTGTAAACTTTGCTAAAAATGTGTTGTAAATCATGCATCCCTGTTTGAAATAGTAGACACTAGAATCTCGTGAAGACAAATGATCTTATGTATATATAGTTGGTTGAGAGTATCCATTAAACCTGTGGCATTAATGGGTAAGAAGTGCATAAATTTCATTAATCGATCCACGATAACCCAAAGAGAATCGTGTCTTTATGGTGATCTGGGTAATCCTGATATGAAATTCATGGCCATATGTTCCCTTTTTCACTTGGTAACTAGAAGTGGCTGAACTAGTCCTGCTGGCTTCTGATGCTTTGCCTTGACTTGTTGACAATTCAAACATTGATTAACAAATCCTACCATGTTGGTCATTATGCCCTTCCACCAATAATGTTTGCAATGATTATGATACATCTTCATGCCTCCTAGATGGACTGCCAATTTAAAATGGTGAAGCTCACATGTAACCTCCTCACAGAAAAACTATGGAACATAAAATCGAATTTGAAATCTCAGGCTATGGTCAGTGTGAAGTGCCTAACTCTCAACTGGGTCACCACTAATGATACGAGTATGAATCACATTAGCCTCAGAATCTTATAACTGTGCTTTAATAACACGACTAAGCAAACTAGGGTATGTAGTAATGGAGAATAGTATGATAGCTTCATCGGTCTTATTAAGACACATGTAAAACTCTATTACTGCCTCTAGTATCTCCTGCTCGTAAATGAGTACACTAACTAAGTTCTCATGAGATCTTATACTAAGTGTGTCAGCCATGACATTGGCTTCTCCCGAATGATATTGAAGGTTAAAATCAAAATACTTTATATATTCCATCCATTTCCTCTACCTCAAGTTCAAGTTTTTTTGTAAGAATACTTGAGACTCTTGTGATACGAGAACACCCCAAATTTCTCTCCATAAAGATAATGTCGCCAACTCTTTAGTGCGAAGACCACAACGACTAACTCCATGTTGTGAGTTGGGTAATTCCTTTCATGAGACTTCAACTGTCGTGAACCATAGGCAATGACCCTGCCTTGTTGCATAAGCACACAACCCAATCTGTATCACGAAGCATCATAATAAACCATATAACTAAGCCTACTCTCTAGAATAGTAAGAATAAGTGCAGTGGTAAGGCGAGTCCTTAACTCTTGAAAAGATTGCTTACAAGCATCATCCCATACAAACCGAATGCCCTTTCTTGTGAGACGTGTCATAGGTGTCACCATTCATGAATACCCCTCAACAATGTGATGATAATACCTTGCTAATCCCAAAAAGCTACGTATCTCGAATAGTTTCTTAGGTCTTTCTCACGTCGTAATAGCTTTGATTTTAGATGAATCTACGAATACTCCATGCTGTGGGAAAACATCTCCAAGAAATTTCACCTCCGTAAGCCAAAAACCACACTTCTTAAATTTAACATATAGCCGATGTTCCCGTAAGGTCTGTAATGCAATGCGAAAATGATTTTCGTGCTTTTCCCTCGAAGGTGAGTAAATAAGGATGTTATTAATGAAGACAATGATGAATGCATCAAGCTGTTTTTAGAAGACACGATTCATCAAACCCATGAATGTCATTGGGGCATTTGTTAACCCAATAGGCATAACAAGATACTTGTAATGACCATATCGGGTTCGAAATGCGGTCTCTGGAATGTCCTCATCCTTGATTCTCAATTGATGGTGCCCTAATCTCAAGTCAATTTTTGAGAAATAAACGAATCCCTTCAATTGATCGAATAAAGCATCAATGTGCGGTAAATGATACTTGTTTTTTATTGTTGCTCGATTAAGTTTATGGTTGTTAATATATAACTGAAGTGTTCCATATCCTCTTTTATTAAAGTGTTAGATATCCCTATGGTGAAGTACTAAGTCGTATAAAGCTCTTGTTCAATAGCTCCTCAATTTGCACTTTTAGCTCCCGTAATTCCACAAGTGCTATGTTATAAGGTGCCATAGAAATAGGCGTAGTGCCTGGTAAGAGGTCAATGGAGAACTCGATCTTCTGTGTGGTGGAAACTCAAATACATTCTCAGAAAGTACATCAGGAAAGTCTCGTATTATAGGGGGCAACTCCACATGAAGGCTATTATCATCATCCAAAACCCAACTAGCAAACATGTAACTCAACTTGCTCTGGTCGTGTGACACCAAATGACGTTGAGTAGTCAGGTCACTCCTATCAATCAAGAGTACAAATGGTCATCTTTCGTCGTTAACAATCGATGATATCAATAAGTGGACAACCAACCCATACCTATGATAAGATCAAATCCTATCATGTCCAATATGATGAAATCAAAGATGAAGTGACTGCTATCTCAATCTCACATTAATGATAAATCATCCTAAATGTAATTTTACCTCTAATTGGAGTCCCTACTCAGAGAAGATGGTCTAACACATCCATCTCTAGTCTTAATGTAAGAGCAACTGATGAAGAAATGAGGAATGTGAAAGACCATTGCCAATCAAAACATTAGCCCATGAATTGAACACCGAAAGTGTACCTCAGAGAACAGATAGACTAGTAGATCACTCGGTTGTAGTAACTGCAAGTACTCTCCCTTGAATTGGAATATGTGAATAACCCTGCTATTTTGCACCCTATTGGGAAGTTTATGGCTTCATTGCTAATGAGGAAGGCCTTGGAGCTGGCCTAAAACTTTGAGCTAAAAATGCAGACACTGATGGAAGTTGTGGATAGAAATTCTAGCTAGATTGAACGGTCTGGGAAGAATAAGGTTACTAATATCTAGAAGAAGCTTCAGCTCCCAGTAGTGTTATGCATGTCTTAATGGTATGTTCCACCTGACCGCATTGAAAGTAAGTAAGGGCTTTGCCATGCCTTTGTGACTGACCTCTACTCTGTGAGTGTCCTTGACCTCTACACTATGTCTGCCCCTTGCTTTGTGACTTGGTCTGTCTTTTTTATGGGTAATCTACTCTACAGTACCTTATGTGCTGGCATTAGAAGCAAATCATCTCACCCTAGGGTTTTTTCCCTGGTGCAGAAACGGTGAAGGTGTCGATCGCTAAAATGATTGGATCTGTCCTTAGGACTGAGTGGTTCCATTTCTCAACCTCTTATTACCTCCTAGAATCCTTGACCTCTATCTGAACCAGTAAGGCTTTTTCTACCAACTCAGAGAACACTTGATGCTTGAGTGGTACTACCTTAGATCAGATAGCAGGCTTGAGTCCAAACTGAAAAGCGTAGACCCTCTCGACCTTGTCTGTAGCAACTCCCGGTGCATACTAAGATAGTACAAAAAATCGAGACTCTTACTAAGTCACTGTCATGTCGCCCTAATACAATTGGAGAAACTCTTAGCACATTGCATCCTTTGCAATCGCGAAAAAAATACTTCTTAAGGAAATTGTGACGACTTCCCATGACATCACCATAGAAGGCTTAACCATGCCCCACCAATCTATGGCCTCACCTTAAAATAATAGTGGCAAAATTGATTCGAAGATCATTCTCTTCAATCTAAATTATGTCAAGAAGTCTGGTAATGGTTCAAAGCCAATAATCCATAACTAGTGGGTTTGACTCTCCCCTAAACTTGGGAGGTTTAAGCCGTTGGAACTCTGTAATGGCCATAGTGGCCCTACTCTCGCCAACTTGGGGATGTGGGTGTGTTTCATCCTTATGGCTTGCTGGAATTGTCACATAAAGTCTATCATACCATGTGCTATTTCAACCCCGTCTTTGTGAGTTGTTGGAATAGGTTAAGGTTGAGGTGGTTACGGTTATGGTGGTGGAGGCTCAAGAGTAGGTGCTCTTCCCATACTTCGGCCTTTACCTCTTTTTTTTAGTGGCATCCTATATTGAGAGATAAGAAAAGTTGACATTGAGTATTATAGATTCTAACGATGCCTTTGGTCCCCCTAGATGCCTATACCCCAATGATACACTAAGTAACCATCATGAACATAAGAACAAATACATGAAGCATTTAAACAACTCATGCATTGCATTAAGTAATCAAGTCAATATCACATTAGTACTTAAAAAAATTACATTGATGCTTTAATCACCTAATAATTCAATAGAATCAAGCATGCTTACATCAATTACATGTAACACACTTCACATTTTAAAATATGCAAAACAATCATAAAGGAGAAATTTTAGCAACTTAATGTTTTTAAATTTTATTCAAGTGTTCTAGCATTACCCAATTCCATCGTCCGTGGGTGCTCTAAACCTAGAGTTCTGATACCATTTTGTCACGCCTCGGGCCCCAAAGACCCGAGGGTGATCTTGTAAAACAAGGTCAAACCATATCAATCATGCCGGTGAGTCTTATATATCCTGTAATTTCAAATTTTTCACTTGAGTCTTCATAACATACGCATTCATTCCATGTTCTATTTACATTTATCAACAAAAATTCAACATACATTAATTTAAGAGGTTATATTTATCATGTCATAATATTCTCTAATTGAAAAGAACATAATATCATTAATCTTGATTATGTCCTTATACATACACAAAAATATAAATCTAGGCTTCCAAAGCTTTCACATCCATATCATCTTGACCACAAGGTCTTTCATATCTCAAAAATAAACAAGAAGGCAAAAATGAGTTGTCCTCCTAATCCATGTTGTCAAGTCGTTGACTCTTTTTTGTTACCTGCATTTGGTAAGGGTCAAAATAACAACCTTAATAGAGACTCTAAAATAGAAAAAATTAAGGCAGTGCAACGTGTAGACATGTGACACGTGTAGTGTCAAGAAAGTGTTCAACCATCATGCATATACATCAACAATCAAGGTATTCATAATGAACAATAAATATAAGCAAACATTACAAAATTCACAAATGATTACAAGTGATTATTATGTAATCATAAATTGAGTTTCAACTCCAACCTATTGGAAATGTGTCACCACCTGTGTGGGGTTATGGTTCGAAACTGAAGGGAGACACTATCCCCATCACAGATAAATCACTAGGTAATAGTGAAATCTCACTAGCATTCGCACTTGTCATTCCGCAATTTAAGCCTTTTATTTAATTCCAAACCAAGGCATCACAATTGTAATAAACTCATATCACCCCTTATTCAACTTATTACAAGGAGATAACATCCACATTTCCATCATTCATTAATAGTTTGGAAACAAGGCATTCAAAGAAAGTTTCAAGAATAGTATTCACATTTAAATAAGAAGTATATCAAGATATAATAGTATTTCATCATTCATCACAAGAATACAATAAGAATAACACAATACAAGACATTCAATATTTCCATAGTGGTCTAAATCATGAAAAATATAGAGATACATGGCATTTATAGAGTTAATCATAAATCAAGTAAAATGTGCAATGGCTTTCACGGAAAACACCCAACCTTCAACATTGGTTAGAATCACAACCTTAAAGCTTGAGAATAATAGGTTTATGTTGTGGATAGAGAAAAGTTTTCAAAACCCTAACCTTAAATCTTGCTCCCACACTCTAAGAAAAGAAAAATAGTGTTAACTTTACTTAAATGACCTAAATCCATGAGAGATTTGAGAAATTGAAGAGAAAAAGAAAGCCCTAAATTTTACCTTTTGATACTTGTGAAATCTCTCAAATCCCTAGCTTTCAAGATGGTGAGAAATCCTCCAAATGATGAATTATTGTAGTAGAAAGACTTTAAGAACTTTAATATTGAGGTTTTTAAAGAGAAATATAGAGTAGTAGAAACCTTAGGTTCTTTCCCCATTTTTTCTTGAAAGAAGAGAATTAAAGAAAAAGTGAGAAGATGAAGGCTTCTAAAAATCGCGATATGGGTTTCTGTTGCACGGTAATTCAAATTGAAATGACAGTGGGCCTCATTCGAATGAAGCTCCAAAATGTTTTACTAATTTTACTATTGGTATGGTCATTTGAACGAGCGGGACCTTCATTCGAATGAACTTTTGAGAACTTTAATTTTCACCTAAAAACTTGATGCACTTTATCTCTTTTCAATCATACTCATCATCTACACTTCCAAACTATTTTATTTTCATTCCCAACAACTCCACAAAATCTACAACAACAATAGGATCATTTAATAACACATCTATAGATCTAAACTATGAAGACCCAAAAAATTGCCAAAGGGTAATTTGGTAATTTTCATGTCTAAATCAACGTCAGATAAGTAATTAAATGAAGACATGATAGGAAAATTGTGCAATTAGTTAATAAGTGATCAATATGACACAATGAAGCAAAACTAGAATTCTAGTAATTTAGCCGGGACTGGTGTGGGCCTTGGGGCCACACAATCAGATACGAGACATAGATAAATATGCAAATCCTAATCAGTGAACTTGGAGAAATAAACAACATCTTTGGAATCATCATGTCAAAATTAGATAGGGTGCCAATTTTAGTGCGATTCTAAGATAGTTTATTCTCAGTTGCTTGTGCGTGCACATTTGGTCAACTAGCCATGTGGGGCATTTGAGAGGGCTCAAAGCTTCCCTAAGAAGCTTGTTTGGGTTTTTTAGACAATGCCAAGTGTCCCATTTTGACTGGGTAAAAAGGGATCCAATGTTGGGAATGTTTGTGTATGTGTGAGGTGAACTATAGGGGGACCAAATATGACAATGAGTGTGATGGATGGGACAATTCACTTTTTCACTCTCTTTGTTTTCCCTTCTTTTCCCTCCTATTTGGCTGAACTATCCTTCCCATCTTTTTTTTTTTTTTTTTCCATTCTCCCTCTTTTTTTTTTTCTCTCTCTCTCTCTCTCTTTCTCTCTCACACACACACACAAATACTTGAATGTGTGTGTGTGTGTATACATGGCTATGTTATGTGTGTTCTATGAGAGAGGGTAATGAGAAGTGAGATGTGAATATGGAGGGAGTGTTCGTGGGTGAACTAGTGGGAGTGTGTGTGTGAGACAGTGTATGTGCAGCGTGTATATGTGTGTATATTTTTGTGTGATAACACACATATCATGAACCAATAAACCAGAAGAGAAGAAGAAAAAGAAGAGAATAAAGAAAGAAAAGAAATATAAGAAGAAGGAAAAGATAAGGAGGAAGAAAGGGGATGGGGTAGTGGTATAGAACAGATGAGGCAACTATAAATGGCCACCCAATCTCTCTCTTTTCAAGCGCTCTCACTCTAGCGACGGATGACATATAAGGACCTTTTCAAGTTTTTTTGGACTATATATGATGTACATATGTATCTATGTGTGCTTAGCAATGTGTATGTATGTAGATGTGGGTTTATATGCATATGTTGCCATCGTAGAAAAAGAACCATTTTGGGTTCGGGTTCATGAGATTTTGAAGCCTGTGGACCACTTTGAACTTTTCTTGAGTCATACCTATTATGTAGATGTGATATAAATATAGAAAAAGATGAAGAACTAGTGTGGGGTAAAACTAGAAAATGAGGGGATCGGGTTGGAGTTTTTGAATGGATTTAGATGTGTTTTTATAGGGTTTTAAAACTCACATAGAGTCTCTGAGAGCTCCACGAGAGCATTAGAAGCAGTCGAGACAAAAAATAATTGATAAGGGGGGGGGGGAAGGGAATTTTAGGGACTGTTTGAAAATTCTTCAAATTGGATCAGGTTAGAACCACCATCATTAAGTTATTTGGTTTTTAAGAAAACCAACTCTTCCATGGTCTGACTTCATTCAAGTTTTTAAGTATTTTTTAAGAGCAGATATGAACCAATATACAGTTAAAAGGTACTTATCAAATAGCAAAAAATTTAAAACTAGTTCATCTATATTCTATAGAATCGGTTTTAGCCTTTCCCAAATAGGCTGTTAGTGTGGTAAAAAAAATCGCAAATGGCAATTTCCCCATATCTTGAGTGGTTCTAATAATTTAAAAGAACCCTAAAATATGCGACAATGTGAAAAATAATATTTAGGATTAAAAATGGGTGAAAAACATACAAGAAAAACCAAGAAAAAAATTAGAAATTTTTGATTTTCTGGTGAGCTTCGCTGGCGGCAATCAACTTTGGCAAGACCGGTCAACGATTAACCATTGACCCATCAATGGTAAAACCAGGTCAGCGGGTTGGCTGATTGGTCATTCGGGTCGGGTAAACGGGGCTAATTTAGGTCAACGGGCTAGGAGGCCTTAGGGACTGTTTGCTTGAGCAGATATGGAAAAATTAATTTTTAGTTCACATTTAGACTTGAATCGGTTCAAGGCCAGAACTGGTTCACTATTGAACCTATTCTTGGCAGAAACTTACTAAAATGACCTTCCTTTACTAAAAGAGTTAATAAAATGTAAAGAGAGCACCCTTGTGATTTTTGAACCTTTTAGATCCAATTTCAAGGTTGGTATTATGAGACAGTGTCTAGATAGATGCGAAACTTGTCCGGTAAAATCAGGAAAATGACCTTATAGATTTAAAAGACATTCAAATGACATAGAAACATTGTGATAGGGCCTCTTTATGGTTTTTGCAGACCAAGAACACATATTTGATATATCTTTGAAAAAATGGGTACTCGGTCTATAGGTATAATTAACCTTAGAGAACTTAAAGGATCCATATCAAACCTAAGTGTTAATTGCTGTGATGGTCCCGAGAGTTAACCCATGAGTGAATAAGGTATCCAACGCATATTGTGATAGACACAAGTAATGTCTTCCTATAGTCTGATGACAACAAGGACTGGGATAATCCTAATTGGTTGATATTGCATGCTTTTCATTTAATCCTTATGTTGTGAGTGTCATTATTGTTCTGGTCTTTACGATTAGTTATATGCCTACTTTAGATACTTGTGGACACTATGTTATTATGTGAATAATGTGTATTGAGATATCATACATTACATTGCATTGCATTGTATAGCTGTTGATGTGGATTTTGGGGCCAACCTGTATGGCCACCACGTATTATGAAACGTTGATATTATGGATGGAAATGAAATGAATAGAATGAATAGATGGAATAGAAGAGTGGTGTGCTTGTGAGGTTTCACTAAATACCTTTTTTGGTTGTGTTGCCCAAATATTTACCCTAGAATGGAGGGTGAATAGGGTATTTTGCAAAACTTTGGTTTCTTTTTGGAACTTTAAAAAAGGAATGTTGTAAATGCATAAGTAAATAAACAATAGATAGAGAGAGAGAAAACACAACCCTTTATGAGGTTCAAAAAACTTCCTATGTCCTCGACTTAAGCATCCCACTTGAGTTTTTCCACTATTATGACCTCATTGTAGGTAGAGATCAAATATTTACAATCCGAGGACCGTAACTCTCTAATCCCAGCGAAATATACCCTTTTACCACACCAAGTAGCACCTACCCATAACTCTAACGACAATGAGATGATACAATATTGTTTACTAAAAGCATTATCTTCAAGAGTAAATTTGGCATAACAAACACTACAACAAAATGCACTATTAGCGACGCGCATGTGTGTCGCTAATAGTGCAATTGTGCGTCGCTAAGGCGTCACAAAAAGTGGCGTCGCTAATATTATTAGTGATGTAAAAAACCGTTGGTGTCGATAAAAGTGCATATTAGCGACGCACATAACGCGTCGCTAATAATTGGATACATGCGTCGCCAATAATACCCAATGGAGTATTGTGCGTCGCTAAAAATCACTTTTAGCGATGCTCACTGTGCGTTGCTAAAAGTGATTATTAGCAACACACGGTTTATGCGTCGCCAATACTGACTTTTAGCGACGCTCACTGTGCGTCGCTAAAAGTGATTATTAGCGACGCATGATTTATGCGTCGCCAATACTGACTTTTAGCGACGGTCACTGTGCATCGCTAAAAGTGATTTTTAGCGAATTTTTAAATTAAATTCAGACTTTTAGCGACGCTATGGTGTGCGTCGCTAAAAGTGTTTTTTTTACAACCATATCTGCTTTGTTTTAATATTGTTTTGTTCCTGTTTAAACCTGTATCAATCATCCATCTTGATATACAATAAAATCGAAGCATTCTGAAGTGAATATTTTAAAGCAGAAATATACATTCATATATATATTAAACTAATTATGTACAATTGTAAAAATACCATTCATCACTAAATAGAAAAATTAAAAATTGTCTCCAAAATGTTACTACAGATGTCTATGAAAATAAAAAATAAAAATATTAAAGTTCCGATGCAAAACATAAAGACGGTGCCGCGACAATAATCCCTGATCAATCTGAAATAAAGATCAAACGACATATATTAGAACAATTATTAAATATATATGAACATAGAATGTGAATAGTTTTTTTTTTTTTTGCATGCATAAATAGTAAGAACGACATAAAGTAGCATAAGTCTATTTTATCTTTTGTGAGGTGTGTGAGGTGGTTTCGGTGCAGTTAGGCCGATATCCGGCATTTTGGTCTATCAAAACCCCAAAATGGGCCTTTTTGCGGCTGAAACTTGCATAAGTTTCAAATCGGGCATCGGAACCGAGTGTCGTAAGTTTTTACAAGTCTATTTTATCATTTGTGAGGTGTGTGAGGTAGTTTCGGTGCAGTTAGGCCGATATCCGGCATTTTGGTCTGTCAAAACCCCAAAATGGGCCTTTTTGAGGTTGAAACTTGCATAAGTTTCAAATCGGGCATCGGAACCGAGTGTCATAAGTTCGTGCAAGTATATTTTATCATTTGTGAGGTGTGTGAGGTGGTTTCGGTGCAGTTAGGCTGATATCCGACATTTTGGTCTGTCAAAACCCCAAAATGGGCCTTTTTGAGGCTGAAACTTGCATAAGTTTCAAACCGGGCATCGGAACCGAGTGTCGTAAGTTCGTGAAAGTCTATTTTATCATTTGTGAGGTGTGTGAGGTGGTTTTGGTGCAGTTAGACTGATATCTGGCATTTTGGTTTGTCAAAACCCCAAAATGGGCCTTTTTGAGGCTGAAACTTGCATAAGTTTCAAACCGGGCATCGGAACCGAGTGTCGTAGGTTCGTGAAAGTCTATTTTATCACTTGTGAGGTGTGTGAGGTGGTTTCGGTGCAGTTAGGCCGATATCCGGCATTTTGGTCTGTCAAAACCCCAAAATGGGCCTTTTTGAGGCTGAAACTTGCATAAGTTTCAAACCGGGCATCAGAACCGAGTGTCGTAAGTTCGTGCAAGTCTATTTTATCATTTTTGAGGTGTGTGAGGTGGTTTCAGTGTAGTTAGGCTGATATCTGGCATTTTGGTCTGTCAAAACCCCAAAATGGGCCTTTTCGAGGCTGAAACATGCATAAGTTTCAAACCGGGCATCGGAACCGAGTGTTGTAAGTTCGTGCAAGTCTATTTTATCACTTGTGAGGTGTATGAGGTGGTTTTGGTGCAGTTAGGTCGATGTCCGGCATTTTGGTCTGTCAAAACCCCAAAATGGGCCTTTTTGAGGCTAAAACTTGCATAAGTTTCAAACCGGGCATCGGAACCGAGTGTCGTAAGTTCATGCAAGTCTATTTTATCATTTTTGAGGTGTGTGAGGTGGTTTTGGTGCAGTTAGGCCGATATCCGGCATTTTGGTTTGTCAAAACCCCAAAATGGGCCTTTTTGAGGCTGAAACTTGCATAAGTTTCAAACCGGGCATCAGAACCGAGTGTCGTAAGTTCGTGCAAGTCTATTTTATCACTTGTGAGGTGGTTTCAGTGCAGTTAGGCCGATATCTGGCATTTTGGTTTGTCAAAACCCCAAAATGGGCCTTTTTGAGCTGAAACTTGCATAAGTTTCAAACCGGGCATCGAAACTGAGTGTCGTAAGTTCGTGCAAGTCTATTTTATCATTTGTGAGGTGTGTGAGGTGATTTCGGTGTAGTTATGCCGATATCTGGCATTTTGGTCTGTCAAAACCCCAAAATGGGCCTTTTTGAGTCTGGAACTTGCATAAGTTTCAAATCGGGCATCGGAACCGAGTGTCGTAAGTTCGTGCAAGTCTATTTGATCATTTGTGAGGTGTGTGAGGTGGTTTCGGTATAGTTAGGCCGATATCCGGCATTTTGGTCTGTCAAAACCCCAAAATGGGCCTTTTTAGAGCTGAAACTTGCATAAGTTTCAAACCGGGCATCGGAACCGAGTGTCATAAGTTCGTGCAAGTCTATTTTATCATTTGTGAGGTGTGTGAGGTGGTTTCGGTGCAGTTAGGTCGATATCCGACATTTTGGTCTGTCAAAACCCCAAAATGGGCCTTTTTGAGGCTGAAACATGCATAAGTTTCAAACCGGGCATCGGAACCGAGTGTCGTAAGTTCATGAAAGTCTATTTTATCATTTTTGAGGTGTGTGAGGTGGTTTCGGTGTAGTTAGGGCGATATCTGGCATTTTGGTCTGTCAAAACTCCAAAATGGGCCTTTTTGAGGCTAAAACTTGCATAAGTTTCAAATCGGGCATCGGAACCGAGTGTCGTAAGTTTGTGCAAGTCTATTTTATCATTTTTGAGGTGTGTGAGGTGGTTTCAGTGCAGTTAGGCCGATATCCGGCATTTTGGTCTGTCAAAACCCCAAAATGGGCCTTTTTGAGGCTGAAACTTGCATAAGTTTCAAACCGGGCATTGGAACCGAGTGTCGTAAGTTCGTGCAAGTCTATTTTATCATTTTTAAGGTGTGTGAGGTGGTTTTGGTGCATTTAGGCCGATATCTGGCATTTTGGTTTGTCAAAACCCCAAAATGGGCCTTTTTGAGGCTGAAACTTGCATAAGTTTCAAACCGGTCATCGGAACCGAGTGTCGTAAGTTTGTGCAAGTCTATTTTATCATTTGTAAGGTGTGTGAGGTGGTTTCGGTGTAGTTAGTCCAATATTCGGTATTTTGGTCTATCAAAACCCCAAAAATGGGCCTTTTTAAGGCTGAAACTTGCATAAGTTTCAAACCGGGCATCGGAACCGAGTGTCGTAAGTTCGTGCAAGTCTATTTTATCATTTTTGAGGTGTGTGATGTGGTTTCGGTGCATTTTCTATAAATAATAATTCCACAAAAGTATATAATTTTAAAAACTTACCAAAGTTGTGAAGAGTCACGCTGTTGGCTGATCATCGTCTTCAAAAGAGTCTGTATCTCGGCATATCGCTCCTCGAGGCTATCTAGTCTCTGGCGCAGCACTGCATTCTCTTGTTGAACTGCCTCCGTAGCTGAGTGTGCCCTAGGATCACTCTCAAAGGACGATGTCGTTGGCGCCATCCCAGTCCCTAAGCCACGCACATAGCCACGCCTCTTGCCCAGAACAGTCTCTCGTATCTGGTCATCGGTCGGCGGATCCTGACCCTCAGGTGTCGGCTGATCATGTAGCCGGACCATCTCTTTCTATAAAAACATAAATATATGTTACTACTTTTATAACTTTAGATTAATATTAAATTAGTAATACTGTATCAAGTTACATAAAAACTTACATAAAGCCACTGTGCTTCAGGCCCAGCCCAACACTTATTGGGGTTGTAGTGCGTCCTGTGCCACAAATCAATGGGGCTGGGTGGTGCACCGGTGTCTTGGTCTCGCTGGAGCAAATAAATAGTAGCTTATGAAGAGCGATTTCATGAATAGATTATACAATAAGAATTTGATACATTTATTAACTTACCATATCATGCCTATACTGTACAAAAGAACGTGATCCACCACAGTGGGTCACCTTCTACTTGCTTCTACTCTCGCTATTCTTCCTGCTTAGTTCTTACACTTGGCCAAAACAAAGAAGGTTAGTATAAATGATATTGATTTAAACCAGACAATAAAAGTAATTTGAACAATTTTTACCTGGAATGTATCACTTGCGAACCGGTCGCACAGTAACATCCAATCCTCCACCGTCACCCCCCTGTAGGGTCTGTCACGGGGCTCTCTACCGGCTGCCACCTCCGCCTCGTAGTGCATGTGCAGACGGTGTCGATAGTCCCTGAAACGGACTCCCAAGTAACGATCCACAGCCCTCGCTACGTGAGGTAGGTGGAGATCGATGTCAAACTTCTCTTGTAAAGCATGTCATTGTCAAAACATTACGGCATTAGAAATGTTAAAATTTAGTTCAACACAATAATAAAAGACATACCAGGATCTGCTCATGAATAGCCTGTAGATCCTCCTAAGTGACGTGACTCCAGTCAGTAATATGAAGTGGGGCGCGTAGTCGGCAAATGATGCCGACCTCTGTGATGAACTGCTGTGCCCACACACCAACGGGCTTCAGCAAGCCCTCAGGTAGCTCAATCTGGAGTCGCGCACCCCCTGCTGCCTCCATCTGTGTCTGCAAACTCTGATTCTTCGACCTATCACGCCCTTGTCTAGCATTGGTGGGGCCGAAGCTTTAGAAACAATAAAATAGAAATAATTAGTACCATATTTATATAAGCATTAATACAAAATGGAACTATCCATACCATCAATGGCAGGATCGGTCGATCCTGCAGAGGAAGGGGAAGGGGTCGATGGGTCCACCGGGGCTGCGCGTCTACGTGATCCTGGTCCAACCATATCTAAAACAAAAGTTTAAAAGTAAATTCCATTACATCATAAAAATTAAAATCTATTACAGCATAAAATTGAATATCCATTACACTTGATCTTACCACATGTAACACCTATTACAATTACTCATCTGAGTTTGTATCATCATCTGAACTTGAATTTTCTTCAGTCTCGGTACAATACTCTAACAATGTCTCATCATCAAAATTACTTTCCTCGTCATCATCATCATTAATGAACGTTGCATCCCTCGGATCTAATTGTGTGGTATTGGTGACGTCGGAAGCTACGACATGAATTGGTTCTACATCAGTTCTATTCAACCGATACGAACTAACATCTTCCTGATCATGCCGGACAACACCATCGTGGGCAGTTTGAGACTCTTCTTGTAGTGCCTCCTCAATCCTCTCCAACTCTTCATCTCCCTCGCCAACTTCTAGAACATCATAAACATTTCTAGTTTTTATTTTTTGGACAACATGCCAATCACCTCTTATTTTTGTGTCCTTCAAATAGAAAACTTGTTTTGCAACTGATGCCAAAACATACAGATCATCTTTAAATGCCGTACGTGATGTATTAACACTTATGAAGTGCTTATCAATCTGCATTCCGGTCTTCTTATTAGTTACATCCCACCAATCACATTTAAAAATATGCACAAAATGACCGTAGCAATAATGCAACTGTATGATGTCTTTTAAAACACTATAGTACTCTACAGTTTGTCCTCCGTCACCATCTCCTTCAACAAGGACCCCGCTATTCTGTGTTCATCGGATGACCTCACGTTCCCTCATGTGAAATCGAACACCATCAACAATTAAACCGGTGTAGTGGGATAACCTTTGATCAGGACCACATGCCAAGGAATATAATTGATCGTATGCCTCAGGAGATTGTTGGTGGCGTAATAGCTTCATCTATTAATTCAGTACAAGTATAAAATTACTTTTATACAAATGCATTAACTAATACAATTACAATTAATTGAAACCTATTCTTACGTGATCTCCGAACCACTTTGAAAACAAATTTTTCTATCTTTGCTCCAGATCAGAACTTGATACATGTTCTCTCTGAAGCTCGAGCGTATGCTCACTGCATAAGATGAGATATGTTATATGTAACTTACATTTGTATATTAACGTAGTATTGCAATGATTTCGATAAACTTACTTAAAATATGGCAATGTCTCCTCGCAGTTGTTGAGCACGGTGTAGTGGGCTCTTTCCAAGTCTTGAGGATGACACCATTCATATATACGGGCACCTATTGGCCGCACAGTCTGATTAAACACCGCAAGGCCAGTTCGTTGTTGCCCTGGACATTTATCAAAATTTCGCTCTTCACGATTAAACCTTGTCTCAATATCTTCAAGATGCATAGAGCAGAAGGTGAGACATTCTGCATCAATGTAAGCCTCAGCAATTGACCCTTCCGGTCGTGCTCTGTTACGTACATATTGCTTCAATGTGTGCAAATATCTATTTTGATAATTAATCAGTTATAGATTAAAATAGTTAGGATGGATAGATAACACAATTGACAAAATTAAATGTACCTTTCTATTGGATACATCCAACGGTATTGGACAGGTCCGCCAATTTTTGCCTCATGAGGCAAATGCACCGCTAAGTGGACCATGATATCGAAGAAAGCTGGAGGAAAAATCTGTTCCAACTTGCAGAGAATCACGACAACATCCCTTTCGAGCTTGTCAAGTACATTCACATTCAACGTCTTCGCACATAATTCTCTAAAGAAGCAACCTAACTCAGTTATTGTAGTCGATATGTGATCGGTGAGATACCCACGTAGTGCAACCGGAAGAAGTCGTTGTAAAAGGACATGGCAGTCATGGCTCTTCAATCCGGATATTTTCCCATCTATAACATTTACACACCGAGATATATTCGATGCGTATCCATCTGGGAACTTCACCGATTTAAACCACTCGCAAATCCTCATTCTCTTTGCGGATGATAACGTATACTGTGCAGGAGGCACGATATATTTATCATCGCTACGTATTAAGTGCAGCTCTTTCCTTATTCCCAGCTCCTGCAAGTCCAACCGGGCTTTAACACTATCTTTTGTCTTCCCTTCAATGTTCATTATAGTTCCCAGCACATTATCACATATGTTTTTCTCGATGTGCATCACATCCAAATTGTGCTTTAACTTAAGAGTCTTCCAGTACGGCAAATCAAAAAATATGCTCTTCTTCGTCCAATTTAAGTCCACATCAGTACGCTTCCTCTTCTTACTACCTGGTATCTTCCCAAACCTCACTGGTTGGATGACTGCCAATTGCGCTAACACGTCTTTACCAGACAACAATGGAGGTGGCAATCTGCGCTCAATTTGTCCATCAAAGAGATGCTTCTGCCGATTTCGCCAGCCATGCGATGGCGGTAGAAAACGACGATGGCCCATGTAACATATCTTCTTCCCATTTGACAAATGTAGGGAACATGCATCTTTATTGCAAACTGGACATGCCAGATACCCCTTAGCGCTCTACCCAGACAAGTTCCCATATGCTGGAAAGTCATTTATGGTCCAAAGTAACGCGGTATGCAATTGAAATGTCTCATTCTTAGAGACGTCGTATGCCTCTACTCCCACCTCCCACAATTCCTTCAACTCGTCCACTAAAGGATGCAAGTACACATCAATTTCATTACCAGGAGACTTCGGCCCTAGAATAAGCAACGACATGTAGATAAATGGTTCTTTCATGCATTTCCACGGTGGCAAGTTATACGGCACAAGCAACACCGGCCACATGCTGTAGGCATTACTCATGTCACCGAATGGGTTGAAACCGTCGCTAGCCAGCCCAAGTCGTACATTATGCGGCTCATTTGCAAACCATTCGTGATTTGTATCAAACTCAGCCTAAGCTTGTGAATCTGCCGGATGCCTACATACATTTTCCTCAGCAACACGCTTCTCCTTATGCCACCGCATATCTTCTGCCATCTTCTGAGACATGTACAACCTTTGTAGCCTCAGTTTTAAGGAAAAATATCTAAGCACCTTGTGTGGAATTGTCTTCTTCTTTCCTTCATTCAGCTTGTACCTGGGTTCATGGCACACCGTACACTCCTTCAATTGTTCAGTCTCCTTCCAAAATAACATGCAATCGTTTTTGCAAGCATGTATGGGAATATACCCGAGGCCCAAATCTCTTAATATTCTTTTCGCCTCGTAATATGAGTTCGAAAGGGTTTCCCCAGTAGGAAGCACTACTTTAATCAATTCAATGGCCATAGTAACTGATTTGTTACTCCAATGGTTGATGGTCTTAAGATGAAGGAGTTTCACGAGAAAGTCCAGTTACGAAAACTTATCACAACCCGGGTATAACGGCTGCCTTGCTTCCCTCAACAATGACTCAAATGCGGTCGATGGTCCCGTGTCACTCCTGTGACTACTCGCCCCAGTTGTAGCCCCCTGCAAGTCTGCCAGCATTTGTGGCAAGCCTTCGTAACCAACCCCAACATTATCACCAAAGTCAACATCGTCATCTTCTTCTTCATCATCAAATACCACTCGTACGTCACGGCGTTCCCCGTGAAATTCCCAACACGTATACCGCTTGTCCATCCCGTGTTCGAGTAGGTGCTCTTTGACCTCATCTATGTGCATATAATCCCTATTATTGTATCTCCTACATGGACATCTTATCCTATTTCTCCCATCTGCAGATGCACGAGCAAACTCAATAAAATCTTTGATCCCCTTCACATACCCTGGCAAATGCCTGCCCCTTAAGTCCATCCAACTCTTATCCATTTTCGTCTACCTAATACAAGTCAAAAATGATACTCGTTATAAATATGAAATATGAATCCTATCACCTCCAACTTCTCTCTAAAGGGTAAGGTGGTCCTATCCCATTCGTGAATGCACAATCTACATTTCAATCAGCAGCAATCAAATGCTTGATTCCACTCGGACAAAATTTCGGCAGCATCTCCCCAAGGTTCTCCAAGTATACGAGATAGACGTTAACACGCCTAAATATATACCCAGAGAACAATAGGAGACCGTGCTGAAATTTTATCATAGTGAAATATTCAAGCATATGCGCTATTGATTGCAATGCAGATTTATGCATTCCCGAACTGTCCTCTCTGGACAATTCAAGAATCGATTTTCATACACACGAGCCCAATCGCGAATAAATTTCGCGACAAGATTCACATGTGATGAAAATGACTCCCGAACGGGGCTAGGCTTACATGAATGCAATTACACGATTGGTTTCTTAATCGTTTAATTATAAAAATGGTTGATTCATGGAATCAACACTAATTTATGCTTGTACTTTCTTAGAGAAAGGGTAATTATATTCCAATATCAAAACAAAATTACTAATAACGTACACTGCTGAGTCAGCAGGTTTGACAGTATTCAACCCCATTGATGTGATTGAATGGCCACTATAATACTGCCGAGGGACATCGATGAAAACTAAAAGCTAAAAACAAGGAAGCAACTACATCAATTTGACCCCTCACAAAAGCAACCCAACCAATACAAATATAATATTGATGTTGATGCTAATATAATACCAAATCACATTCATTAACTTGTCCATTTGACTTAATAAAATTGCACTTGCACCACCACTGATAAGAAAATTCAAAACTAAACAATATATATATATATATATATATATATATGGAAGTTGCTTCCCTCTTACCATCATCATAAAGTAAATAGCAGTTTTTATATGTTTTTTTTTTATCAGGATACTTTACTTCTCAAGATAATATTAAAGTTGAACATTTATATACTTTTTTTTTTTTTTAAGATGATAAGATAATTATGACGTCACTAAATTAAGGAAGACATTTCAAGGATTATTTCTTCCAAAAATTAAATCAAATCAATAACATTCAACAAACACATTGTTGGTTGAGGAAATATCCTATTTTAGCAGAGAGAAATTAATAGTTTTTTTAAAAAAAATCTTTATACTATTAATTATTAAGACTAGCCTAATTGATAACTCATAACTGACCATCTAAAAAAAAAAAACTCATAACTTCTCCTAAAGAAAAGCCTAAAGAAAAGCCATAAGTTTCACTTTCACTCTCTCAGCTAAATGATGTATAATTTATTTATTTCTTTCAATTTTATTTATATAATTATTAAATAATTTATTGTGGTTTTTAACTTCAAAATTGAGAAATTTTTATGAGCCTATAAAATAATAACAATCATACAATATGCCTTGTATTGTAAGGAGAAAAAAGAAGGTAAAAATAATTGTATATGAGATGGGGCATGGAGGTGTAGCGAAACTAGGTCCAACTTAATTAATTTATGGTCTGGGATTGAGCTCAACCTAGACCCAAATATCAAACATTGTAATTTACAAGGCAAAACCAGTAAAAAAACAAAAATTAGAGGGTCTCTAGAAAATTTTAGCGAGAATTTTAGATTGGATCAAAATTTTGGAGTAAAAATAAGAAAAATAATAAATAACAGTTAGATTGTAGTTCGGACTACCCTACATGTGCTTTGAACCTTGGTAATTTCAATTTTTTTCTTTTTTATGCTATTTCTTTTGGGCTGAGTTAGGTCTCAAGTGGTTGCTAGTTGATTACATCATTTTCAACATTGAAAGGGAAACATGCATAGAGAGAGAATCAAAAGAAAAACTAAAAATGCAACAAAACAAATTCAGAATTATTTGGTTAGGCAATGATTTTTATATCCATGTACAAAATACAATGAACAAATTCAATAACAAAAAGATGAAGAGTATAAAATACAGGAAACAAATTCAATAATTAAAGAGTAAATTATACTAATTTGAAATCGTGATTCACTACCCAATATCATTATCAACTTCTATTAGCTAATTGAATCTACTTGAATTATGATCAACACTCTATGAAAAAATCAGATTGGAAAAGTCTAATGCCAATGGTGACATATATTATGATTAGAAGTTATTATATATTTTAATATCATTTATTTGGTTAATAGTCTCAACAAATCATAAATTACCATATATATATATATATACAAGTTATGTACACATGATAATTTATAATTCATATACTTCAAGCCAAACTCGCCCACTACCCATACTCAACTCGTCCGACATCCAAAGTCGTATTAACCTAATTATATACTAAAAACTTCTTTTAATTGGTTTAAAAGGATTTATTGAAAGCAATTACATATAGTTCTAGGGAATAAAACTTCTTTATTCCATTTTATGTCGTCCCAAAAAAAGTCCCATTTGTATGAAAACTTTTTATTTTTTGATAAAGTGCACAAAGCATCTCATTTGATTGGGTGCAAAGAAAACTTTTTCTGTTTGCATAAAATCCACACAATATGGAAATTGAAAAATTTATATTTTTTTCTTCTCTTTAACCTTTCTTGGTTTTCCTTTTTAAACCAATAGTTTATGTATAGATGTGCTATCAGTCAGAATCAGCATCTCTTGATTGAAATTTCTTAGATGTTGACAATATAAATGTTTGTGGACATGAACACCAAAACAAACATAAGATTTATTTGATTCAATAATGAAATTACATTCAGTTTAGAGGGAATCAAGAGAGGGACAGTGAAATTGAGAAAGAATTGGGATCAAATGAGATATAGCTACACAGAATCGGGAGAGAACAAGTGAAATTTTATGTGTATATATGAACAGAGATATGAAAGACTATTTTCATCTTAAATTTTCAACAAATCACTGTGATGTTCAACTTCCTGGTCATGTGGCCCAGCCATTCCCAAAAATCATATATTACAAGAAGAAAAATAAACAACTTTAAAACAGACCCAAACCTGATTGTCTCAAAGTCGGTGAAATGGTGATAGATCGAAGATCGGAGATCGATCCAGACATAGAAACTGAGTGACGCCGAGCGACGAAGAACAAACCGAGCGACGGAGAAGAAATCGAGCGACGCCGAGCGACGGAGAAGAAACCGAGCGACGGAGAAAAACCAAGAGATCGGAGATAATCGAAGGTCCGAACCAAGAGAGAGATATGAAATAGCGAAAGTGATGAGAGAGCGCAGAGAGATTCGAGAAATGGAGGTGATATATACGGGCTTATTATAGACGCACACAGTGCGTCGTTAATAGTTCTGTGCGTCGCTAATTATATTGAAAAACGGCACCGTTTGCATCCAAAACACCATTTACGACGCATAACTGAGCCTCGCTAAAGGGAAAAAAGTATTTGCGGCGCACACCTGTGCGTCGCAAAAAGTTTCATCTTATTGGCGACGCACAGTGCATCGCAAATACTCTTTTCGGGCATCGCTAAATCATTTGCACCCTAATTTTTTTGGCGGGAAGGGCAATATACGCCTTTATTTGCGATGCACAAACGGCCGTCGCTGATAGTGACTATTTGCGACGCATTTTGTGCGTCGCAAAAACTGTGCGTCGCAAAAAACTATTTTTCTTGTAGTGAAAATGCTCGTTCTTTATAGATAGATCTGGTGTAAGTTCAGATTATTTAAGATGAATAAAACTTTTAGATCTAGATTTTCAATGTTGGGATCTAAAGTCAAGAATAGAGATGTAGAAGTGTAAGCATGTAAAGAGATGACATAGAATGCCCTAGAGAAACTCAATTTATAGCCCTTAAAATAATTTATCTGTTGCTTTTCAAAAAGAGCCGTTTCCCCATTTTTTATCTATTCAAAATTTGAATTCACGAATGGCAGATTGACAAATTCAATCGACTGAATCATCAACCAGTAGACTAGATTGAGGATTGGTTGACTAATTAGGTTAACTGAATTGTCTAGAGGGTTTGAGGTTTAATTGGTCATGAACAATCAATCGACTGGTTTTGATGTACACTATTTTAAGCCTTGAAAAATGGTCATTTGATTCTCCTTAGAGGTCGACTAAATTGGACAGTGAGTCTTAGGATGTTTTGTGAAAAAGGTCACTCAGTCGATTGATTCTTAGAATTAGTCGACTAGTTTGATTAGTGTAAAAATAAGCCTTAAGAATTAGTCGACTGGTCTATGAACTGGTTGATTGGTTTGAATAGTGATTGTCTTTTAGCTTATTTTTCTCAGTGTACTTTTTATCAAAACCTTTTGATATTTCAAAACTTAAAGTATGAAATTTGTTTTGTTTTGAAAAATCATACGAGGTTAGTTTTTAATTGATCGTTTTAAATAGTAAGAGCTTACGACCAATGATCAATCTAATCCCAAATCATTCAAAACCCAAAATAAAGAAAATAGAATTCTTCACTCGACTTGTCTTGAATCCTTGGGCTTGAGTGTGTCCATTTGCTTGATTCATCATGAGTTTATTCCACTTGTTTTGATTCTTGCCTTGAAGCATGTTCTTGAGTGGAATCTTTTAGCTTGATGGAATTTAACATTTCTTGGTCTACGTTCTTCTTTGACCTAGATGACTTATTTGCATTGTCACTTAGATAAAACAATAGTCCACTAGGATAATTCTTTGTTATCATCAAAATTACTAAGATGCCCTTCGTTGAAAACCTTTAAGACTAACAATCCCCTCTTTTTGATGATGAAAAAATAATGTCCTTTGCAAATATCAAAATAAGAGTACACTTGATAGAGAATAATAATATTGCACATAAGCTCCCCATATCAATTTATAATCTTGAATTCATGCCATAAATGAATAGATCTTCTAATTTTGGCATATTTTTCTATCTCCCCCTATTAATATCAAGTCATTGCATTTTAGGGTTAGAGAGTTATATCAATTTTCATGCTTGTTTGTGCATTTGAATATTATAAATAAGGCACATAAATTTGCACATAACATGTAAAAGAGATATAACAAAATATTCATTCTATTCATGTATTGATCTTTTACAATAATGAGCATGAATATAAGTATATATATGCAAAAGAAAATGACAGTAGGGATTTTGATACCAAAAAAATCCTATACATCTTTCTATTGTCTTTTCTTTTCCTATTTCTTCTCTCCCTATTGTCTTCTTAAAAAAATGACTTTGTGATTTAGAGCCCTTGGCCTTGCATTGAGGATTTGGCGAAGGGTGTCCTTGACCTCAAGCACTTCTATCTTTGTCTCTCTGTGGTTTCTCTCATTGTGCTCATAGATTTTGTCTGTCCAGAACTTGAGTATGTAGATATCATTTTCTATGGCGTCTATCCTTTTTGTCATGCCAGATAAAGTTTTGAAAATATTAGATTCAATGGTCCGAATTTGGGTTCGGTGTCCATAGTCCATCTCCCAGAAAAAAGGTGATGATAGAGGAAGAGTCCAGAGGAGGAGAAGAGGTGGTCTATGTGGTAGGAGTGGAAGATAGAATCTTTTGATTTTGCTCGGAGGTGGGAGTGAATTTGGGGACCTATCATTGGTCAGTGGACTTGTACCCATGGACTTAAGAGTCTCTGTAGAATAGATGTCCATGCAGATGGGAATGTAGAAATCGGTTTCACCACCAAAGTCAATTTGGTGATGTTTGAAGAGGGTGATGAGGTGGTTGCCATACGGAAGGACGTCCTTTTTCTTTTTGAGATATTCATTCATATGACAAATGATGATTTGAGGAAGGTCGACCTTTTTGTGGTTTAGGACGCACCAAATCAGGAACATATCCATGTAAGAAACGAAGTCTCATCCACCGACACGTGAAATGTTTTGAAAATTGCTAAATTTTTATAGATTCTACCAAGTCAGTCAACTAGTTTTTACCATTAATGGACTGGTTTTGCCCTAATTTTGGGGTGGTTGACTTGTAGGTCAACTGTTTAAACCAGTGCCTAAAACTCTTTCTCTAAAAACCTTAATCAGTCGACTGGTTTTTCCATTCACTCGATTAGTTTAACCATTAGTCAACTGGTAGGTTAACTAATTTGACCAGTACCCAATTTTTCATTTGGCTTTATGACTTCAGTGGACTTTGTGGCCAACTTTTTCCATTATCAGTCGACTGGTTTATGAAGACAAATGACTGATTTGAGCAGAAGTGATATTTATCACTTAGTTACTCAAATCTTTTGGGTCAATCATTCCTGGTTCTTTTCTAATAATCTCCCATCTTGGAGTGGTTTGGTAAATATATCCGGTAATTGATGGTTCATATCAATGAATTCAAGGATCATATCACCATTTTGCACATGATCTCTAAGGAAATGATGTCTAATCTCTTTGTGTTTAGTTCGAGAGTGCTGGATTGGGTTTTTACTTATGTTGATTTCATTAGTGTTATCACACTTAATTGGGATTAGATCATAATTAAGCTTAAAATCTTGAAGTTGTTACTTCATATATAGAGTTTGAGCACAACAACTTTCAGTTGATACATATTTAGCTTTAGTCGTGGGCAATGCTACTGAATTTTGCTTTTTGCTAAACCAAGACAGAAGGGAATGTCCTAGAAAATGACAAGTGCCATTTGTACTTTTTCTATCAACTTTACAACCGAAAAAATTAGCATTCGAGTATCTTAATAAATCGAAAGAGGTGTTTCTAGGATAGAATAGTTCTATATTGATTGTCCTTAGTAAGTATATAAAGATTCTCTCTACGACTTTTAGGTGTGATTCTTTAGGAAAAACTTAAAATCTTTCACACAAACATAAACTAAACATAATATCGAGTCTACTTGCTATGAGATATAAGAGACTTCCAATCATACCTCTATATTTTTTAATGTCAACATCATTTTCTTTGTTGTTTTTGCCAAGTTTGGTAGAAGCACTCATATGAGTACTCATGGGTTTTGTATCTTCCATTCCAAATCTTTTAAATAGTTCTTTGACATACCTAGATTAATCGATAAATATTTCTTCTTTAAATTATTTTATTTGTAATCCTAAGAAGAAATTTAATTCTCCCATCATGCTCATTTCAAATTTATCTTGCATGCACTTAGAAAAGTCATTGCATAGATTTTCAATTGTTAAACCAAATATAATGTTAAGGGGTCCAATAAGTCCCCTCACGAACTAGGGATTAAATCCTTCTATAGGATAGGTTATGGAAAAGAAATCACATTATTTAAATCCAATTACAAAACTGATTTGCGCAACATTCATTTTCATGAATTGGGTGTTCATTCGCATAAACCTTAATTCGTTCGAATGAACTATCAAACGAATATGATGTGAAAGGTACTGGAAAATTCGTTGGATCATTCGTTTGAATGAATGTCCCATGAATGGGTTTTTTGAAAATTCGTTCGATTAAAAGATCAAACGAATATTTTGTTAGTATATACGATGAGCTCTTTAGAATGATTCGCGTGAACGAACTCATGATTCGTTCAAACAAATATTATGAAAAATGCAACAATTTCTAGTTTTAGGTCAATGACATATAATAACCCACTTAAACAATCGTTTGGTACTAGGCATAGTTAAGTGAACTATTATTATTCATGGAACCATTACACTATACACTTTCGTATATTGAAATAGTAAATTAAACTTAATGCATGAGAGTGTGTGTGATATAGATCTGATAAGTTACCAAAACCTTACCAATGCTTTGCCATATGAGCATCTGAGAGTTATGTAAAAATAAGACAGCCTTTAATTAGAACCAGACACGTTCTTTAATGATCACAAGATTTACGGACTCTGCACTCAATAACTTGGTCAACATTACAACTCAATGGCAGTTTTGTCTCATAGATTAGTCAATACTTGTGACGAATAGTCCTAACAAACTTCCCCTTTAGTATTCCGTGACAAAACTTAATACAAGAACAACTAAAACTAGATACCCACAAATAAATCCCAAAAATATAAAATAAAAGATTTACATGAGATATCTAATTTAATGACTTGTGATACTACAATTCAATAGCATGATCGATTTAACCTGTGTTTCTGCAAAACAACCACTATAATATACCTGTGAAAAATATCGTATAAATAAACAATAAATGACCATCATTGTAGAGCAATAATCAAAAGCACAATCATGAATACGAGTAAAAAAAATAAAAAAAAATACCCCCTATCCCTATCTGTCACGCCCCGAATTTCCCACGAACCCGGGGCACGAGTAACGAGACAGAAAGTAAAATAAATAAAAGGACAGAAGTAATTAAATTCAACAAACATGCGTCCACCATCATCCATACATAAAGTAACATCGAATACATTGTTCATCAGTCATTCGGGCTTAAGCCCTTACATAACAAAATACAAGTCTCAGGGACCACAAATACATCACGTGCTTCGCCCTCTCAGGGCATCACTAAGTCTCATGTGGCTGGAGGATCCTCATCTGAAAATGTTGCCCACGAATGGGTCAGCACAACTGCTGGTATGATGAAATGCTAATGCCAGAAATAAAGCTAAGGCGTGGCATGTGCAAAGTGTACATTTATTTCTAAATGACATTCAAGCATCGCAGTAATATATATGAATGGTATGTATGACACACTCATGCACAACTCTATGCCACACCCATGTCTCATTTACGGGTACTCCCCGATGGCTCGAAGTACCAATGCAATGGCCAATTTTGGGTTTTTCACCACAGGATCTACACCCTAATAATGCAAAGCACCACGTGCTTACCCACGCCATGTTCTCAAAGGATTCATCATATGCCAATATGCCAATGCAATCTCAATGATACATGGTTTCCACAATATAGCATGCTCGAGACAATAATACATAAATCACCTAACTGATTCCACATGCAAGCATATCTCGTAAAATCAACATATACACATGTCGTGAGTCACATTCATCATTCACTAAATATTCATAAGGTACAAGTAACATGTAAGCATGTGAACAACCAATTCCAAATAAATAGGTAAACACATTACAGATAAACACATACAGCATTCAGTCATTCACAAATATTCCTAACTTAACTTCATTTCTAACACTAGAAAAACACCATACCTGATGGGTTGGTATCAACCCTAGAAGATCGTGAACTATATGTAACTGAACGGGCGGATGAAAACGTAGGAGATCAGATCGCCTCCTCCTGTCCTGTCAGTGTCCCTAAAAGTAGAAATTACAACTCAGTCCATTGTTGTTTGAATTTATGCTATTCATCAAATTTTATGTCTTTAAATTCATAGGTTTCTATTCTGCTAAATTAAACTCTACCATTGGTTTTAGAGCGTTTAAGAAAGTAAGTCTAGGCTTTCGTAGAACTCAATTCGGACACCGGGGTTCAAAAAGGCAAAACAGTCATTTTGCACTTTACACGTGTCCTTACATTTCGTGACCTCTTTTCACAAATCGGACTCCATGGTTGAGTCCGGAATGTTCGAGATAATAAAATTTCACTATTTGTTTACCTAATTCGGAGTTCGTCTGACAGTGTTTCAAGTTAGGGGCATTTTGGTAATTTTAAGGGTTACTACCGGTCTTTTATTTTTCGGGACCCCGTCTCGTAAAACGGACCTCACCATTGGTCTCAGAATGGTCGAGATAGTCAAAATACACCTATGACTTGTCCCATTTGGACTCCGGGATGTTTTTGAATATTTAATTAATTAAATTAATTTAATTAAATAATTAATTAATTAATTTAATTAATATTTTATTAATAATTTAATCAGGTGGGTCAAAGTGTAATTTCTAACAGTTGGGGGGTCAATTCGTAATTTCTGAAAGTTCAGGTTAAGGTTCAAATTCAAAAGGTTCAAATTCAAAGGGTTCAAATTCCAAAAGGTTCAAATTAAAACTAGTTTAATTTGTTATTCTAATTCAGGTTAACCAAACAAGGGATAAGGTTAAAACTGGGATAGGATATCCCGATTTCGATCAAATTCCAATTTCTAGATTTCTTATCCTTGCAACCAAACGGGCCAAGTTCCCTTTTAATTTAAAACAACCACGCGACACGTGGCAGGGGCGGTCCACGCCCGACCCGAACCGAACCCGACCCGACCCGACCCGGACAGACCCCCTTTCTTCCCCCGATTTTCCGGCGAACCTCCGGTAGGGTTCCGGCGCCTTCTCCGGCGCCGGTGATCGGAATTTCAGAAAAATCAAGTTTTTAAACTTGATTTTTATGGTGTTTTCGAAGCCCCTTTCAATCCCAAACTATTCTAAAACATTTTTGGAGTCTTTTAATATCGTTTTGAAGCTTCCAATCACGATGAAAACCCAGCTTTTTCTCCCACGGCCGTGACCTGCACTTCCACTTTTCTCCCTCATTTCTCAACCGTTTATTCTCATTCTTTTTGCAAATTAATTCCTACATTATGCTCTACAAGGTTCTACAATTTAAATCAACTGAAATGCTCTAATACAAATCGAAACAGAAGTGACCCACTTACAAATTTTTCGGCCGTTTCTCTCTCTAGCCGTGCCTTCCTTCTCCCTCTTGCTTCGAGCTAGAACCAGGTCTCTAACTCTCCTTCAGAGCTCTGTTCCTTTCCTTCTTTTCTGCTTCTTTCCTTCTCTTCTTTCCCACCCGAGAATACTCCCCTTTTTCCTTCACTCTCTCTCTCTCTATATCTCTCTCTCTCTCTCTCTCTCTCTCTCTCTCTCTCTCTCTCTCTCCAAGACCAACCACTCTCTGCTGATTCTGCACCCCCCCACTCCCTGAATTCTACTCACACACACAACCTCACCCCATACCCCTTTGAGTGTGTAACACTCAAGGTCACACACACACACACAACCGGCACACACACATGCACACACTGTTCTACACCCATATATATATATATTCACTTTTAAATATACACTCACAGGTACACACATATATTAAATAAATACCTTAAATTTATACATATATATATATACACATATATATATATACATATATACATACATCCAATAATTTTTATTATAATAATAATAAAATAATTAATTAACAATTGCAAGAATAAATAATAATAATAAAAAAAAAATTTTCATGTTATAACACTATCACAAATCTCCCCATTTTTGTTATGAAATGACAAAGAATATTAGTCTAAACAAAATATAGGTAGTCAAAACATAATATAAATTGTGACAAGGAAGGATCAAAAAAGAAAATAAAGTGAATAGTCAATACATAAATATCCTCACTACACGATCACTCAGACACCTAAGTAGTAAAGGTATCAAGGGCGAAGTCTTCATCATCACCATCGTCACCATCATCATCTCATTCTCATCTTCTTCATCAGGAATAAGAGAGTGGAGATTAGTAGCCATCGCAGACAGACTGGCAACAAACTGGTCCTGACGCTCATGAGCACACTGGGTACTCAGCTCTTGTAGAATAGGTATGAAGAAATCCATTTGTAGTAACTAAAAGTACTCCTCTAAATCCCTTCGAGTGACTGGAGAAGGAGCATTGGATGAAGATGAACCTAGATTAGAATAAAATGGACAAGGTGAAGAGGGATCTCGACGATATTGAGGAGGCGTCTGATTGACCAAATAATCCTTTAGACACCTTAACTCACATAGATTATAATGATGACACTACCAAAAGGAAGAACTGTAGTACGCCAACTAGAGATGGCACCATCAATAAGAACTCTAGTCACAATGACATATAATAAAGTAGAGTGAGATCTAGTTAAGGTATTGGTATGACTCACTAGAGACATCAATAGGAACTCCAGTTGAATTGGCATATAATAGAATAGAGTGAGATTGAGCCAAGGTATTAATATGACTCACTAAAGATAAATCATACGAGACCACCAAATTAAGAAAGCAGTAGTCATTAGAAGGAAGACCTTTGTGACAGATGGGCACTTATGACTCTAAAGATCTCTGACCTATCATGACGGAGTGTGCTAGTAAGGACCTCCTCCCTAGGTGTAGTACCCGGTGCATAAGGAAACCTAGGCTCATCCACTTTAGGGATGCTAAGGGTCTTTGCGATAAGAGCAGGGGTAAGATCAAAATAAATCCCATGCACAAAAGCTTGAGCTCTCACCTGATCGCTAAAAGCCTCCAAGTTTGTGTAGAACTCGCGAACTAATGGCTTATCTATGGGACTGGTGATAGATAACAAGGGAAGCCACCCTCGGGCAGAAAATTGGTGAAATACCAAAGTCCCATCTATCTGGTCTAACCTAGTATACCGCTTAGGCCAAAACTCATGACCCTGAATGATAGGGCGACGAGTCTGAGCAGTAGTAGACCTATATAGAGGAGGATTCCTTGGTCAAGGAACCAAAGATATAGCAAAGAGAAATTGATTCGCCAAAGCAAGATGTCTACAGGGTGTCATGATGAATAAGAATAAAACAATATCCTAAGTGAGGCTCTAAGTTTAGAAACTGTAGTAACAGTTTCAAGCTAATCCTATAATCTAACGAAAATAAACACCAAAAAAATAATAAAGGATAAAACTCATTGTACACTGTAGAAAAGATGTCAAACGCTGAAACCAATCAGTGAAGATGAATCCTATATGGAGAGCAGTGATCTAACCAGAGTGGAACTGGAAAACTCTAAAACACGGGATTAAAATGTGCGAGACACAGAAAGAAAACGAGAGAAAACAATGGAGAATGACATAAAGAATTTTGAATTAGCGAATTCTGTGATTTTTGAACTTCTCCAGTTTGTTTGAATGAGTGGAGGATTCGTTCTAATGAACGTGATATTCATGCCAATATTAATGCACCTTCATTCGAACAAGTCCTTAATTTGTTGGAATGAATTTTCTAGTAGCTCACAATGACGAATTATTTTTTTTCCTTTTAAACTAAAACTTTTGCCGAGATTAATCACAATGAGTGCAAGGAGAGGATGATTTGAGGCCTTAAAATCTCTATCTACAAAGCATAATCATAAGACACTAAAATGCAGGCAAGCAATTCAACCTTATCTTCCCATAACAGTGCAAATAATTCGACTCATCTCATGAAATTGAATTTGTCTCAACAACTTCAAAACAATGTTGAATGATTTGTGAGTCAATAAGCACAAACAACTATAATGAATTGTTTCTTAGATGACTTGATCAATATAATTTATACAAACTCCCCCTTAATGGATTCAGGTAGAACATTGAACTTTTTTTTCTAGCTTAAATGCTTTGGCATTCATCAAGGTGGCTTTCACATAAATTTGGGAGGCAACTCTTTTCAAAGGTACACCCTTTTGCTACCATACACACTGTTTTACGGGTAGCCATTTCCTTGCTAAAAAAAGAGAAGACTTTTATGCACATTGGTGCTGAGATTAAATGTTTAAATCATAGGATTGGAAAACTTTCTTCTAGCTATAGATTTATTGAAAGATAAACATAAGACTGTCATAATCCATTGTTTTAAAAAATTTAATCTCATAGGATAAGTGTGCATATGTAAGTGTGAAAGAGAGCAACAAAAATTAAAGAAATTGAATGCATTCAAGTACTCATGACAATTGCATGTACAACTAGAGATATGAAGAACAAAAATCAAAGTCTTCTTGTCATCAAAGTAGAAATTTCTCTATTTGTTTTTATATATATAGAAATGACAAAAAAATAAAACTACACTAAGAAAAGAGATGAACCCTCAATTGATAGAACAAATACTAATAGATTTCCTTAGGTCTCAAACCTAAGACTATCTAGAGGTTTTGTGAAAATATCCACAAGTTGAAGGTCAGATAGGACATAATTTAAGGACATGGCATTATCTTCAACAAGTTCTCTTATGAAGTGATGTCTAATGTCTATATGCTTAGTCTTAGAATGTTGAACATGATTTTTAGAGAAATTAATTACACTTGAGTTATCTCAATATACTATCATAGTATCAACAATTATCCCATAATCCTTTAACATTTGCTTCATCCACAAGAGCTGAGCACAACAACTACCTACAAAAATATACTCTGCCTCAGCCGTGAAGAGAGAAATTGAATTCTATTTTTTACAATGCCAAGATACTAGAGAATTTCCCAAGTAAAAATAACCACCAGGAGTATTATTCTGATCATCAATATTTTTGGCCCAATCCGCATCAGAATATGCAACTAAAGTAGCATTAGTATCAATGGAATACCAAATGTCATACTCTAAAGTTGCATTAACATATCTAACAACTCGTTTTAATGCAATCAAATCAGACTTTTTAGGTTTAGACTGAAACCGTGCACAAACCCCAACACGAAAGGCAATATCAGGTCTACTAGAAGTGAGATAAAATAAACTAGCTATCATACTCCTATACACTATGGGATCTACATCCTTGCCTATTGTGTCATTACTAAGCTTTGTACTAGTGCTCATAAGAGTTCTAGTATGCTTAGCATTTTCTAAACCAAATTTCTTTACTAACTCCTCGGCATATTTTGATTGAGAAATATAAATCCCATCTTTCATCTGTTTAACTTGGAGCCCTAATAAAAAGTTTAACTTACCAACCATACTCATTTCAAAACCTACTTTCATATCTTCAGCAAACTCATGAGTATGTTTAGTGCTAGTGGAACCAAAAACTATGTCATCAACGTAGACTTGTGCTATCACTAAGTCCTTTCCATGCATCCTCACAAACATAGTCTTATTGGCTCCCCCTCTTGAGAAAATTTTCTCAAAGAGATATGAAGATAGCCTCACATACCAAGCTCTAGGAGCTTGCTTTAAACCATATAAGGATTTCTTAAATTGATAAGTATGACTAGGATATTGTGGATCTTCAAACCCCTTGGGTTGTTCCATATAGACTTCCTCCTTAAGAATGCCATGGAAAAAGGCACTCTTAACATCCATATGATAAGCTTGAATTTCAAATGACGTGCCATGGCTAGAAGTAATCTTGCACTTTCTAGTCTAGCAACTGGAGCAAAAGTCCCATCAAAGTTTATCCCCTCAACCTAGGTATAACCTTGAGCAACTAACCTAGCCTTGTTTCTGACAATGACACCATGTTCATCTAATTTATTCTTAAATATCCACTTGGTGCCAATAACATTACTAGCTCTAGGTCTAGAGATCAATTTTGAAACATCAAGTTTTTGAATTGAAGCAATTCCTCTTGCATAGCAAGGATCCAATCATCATAAATAAAAGTTTATTTTATATTCTTGGGTTCTATTTGAGAAGTGAAGCAATGAAAACTCAGTTTAGTTTCAATTTGAGCTTCTGTCTTGGCCTCACTCTTAGGATTTCCAATTATGTTGGAGGGATCATAAGCTCTTTTAACCTAAGTTGGAACATTTTCTCATCAGTAGATGTAGTATCCTCTTCATTTTTAACCCCTTATCCTCATTTTTTAAAATGGGCTCATCAAGAATAATCGGCTCATCCATATTTCCTAAGGTATTACTTTTTCTAAGTCATCAATTACAACATTGATTGACTCCATAGTAGTGAAATTTCTAAGATTATAAACTCTATAAGCTCTACTATTGGTCGAATAATCTAAAAAGATACCATCATCACTCATTTGATCAAATTCTCCTAAGTTATCTCTATCTCTTAGAATATAAAAATGACTACCAAAGACTTTGAAATACTTAAGGCTAGGTTTCTTACTGGTCCACAACTCATACGGAGTCTTACTTGAACCTCATCTAAGATAAACCCTGTTGATCGTGTGACAAGCCGTACTGACAGCTCCAGCCCAAAACTTTCTAGGATCAGTCTTCCCAAAGAGCATAGCTCTTGCCATTTCTTGAACGACACTATTTTTTCTCTCAACCACCCCATTCTGTTGAGATGTTTTGGGAGCCGAAAACTCATGTTTTATGCCAAGGTTATCACAATAATTAGTGATAGGGAATTTTTTAAATTCAGTACCACAATTACTTCATACCCTCACAATTGTGTAACCTTTCTCATATTGGATTCTCTAACTAATCCTAATAACAACATTAAACATATCAGACTTTTCTCTAAGAAAATCTGCAAAAGAGTAAAAAAAAATCATCTACTATAACTAGAATGTATCTCCTACCACCAAGACTCTTAACTCTAATATGACCCATCAAGTGCATATGGATTAGTTCCAATGACCTTGAGATTGATAATGAGGAAGAATTTTTATGTGATATTTTAGTTTGCTTAGCTATTTGACATGTACCACATACACTTGTAGAAGTCTTACCTAGTTTTGGTAGTATACAGACTATGTTTTTATTTGACAGAATCTTCATACCTTTAAAGAACAAATGACCTAATCTCTCATGCCACAAGTTGCAGCTTTCAACCTTAGCACTATTACATAAGACAGTGGGATTTGGAATTATTCCATAACAATTATCAATTATCCTAATCCCTTGCAAGACACACCTACCTTTTGTGTCAAAAACTCTACACTCCTTTTTAGAGAAGTGGACTGCAAGGTTGTCATTATATAGCTGAATTACACTGATTAAGTTGTCTTTTAGAGTATCAACATAAACAACATTTTCTAGTTTAGGAAGACCTTTAAGAAGACCTGAACCCTTTCCAAACACATTAGATCTACTACCATTACTAAAAATGACAGTCCCACCATTATACTTCTCCAAATGAGAAAATAAGGACCTGTCTCTAGCCATGTGCCTTGAACACCCACTATCAAAGTACCATTGAGTGATATTTTGAGCACTAAAAGTACTGTGAATAACAAGACAATTCAACCTATCTTTTGTAACCCAGACTTGCCTGAGTTTCCTAAGATTACTTTTGTTATCATTAGTTCTAATCTTAGGGTTGTATGATAATCTAGAATAATTAGTCATATTATTGACTCTTGAGCTAAACTCCGAGAATTCTGAACTAAGGTGTTCAATTGTTGCTTCATGATTGACAACTCAGATTTTGGCATACTAGAGATTTGGTAATTTTTTTCTCTTTTAGCCTCTTTACAATATTGTTTTGTTTGTCATTCTTTCTTACAATAACTACAATACCATGCATTTGGTTGAGATACAACTTGAGGCTTTTGAGTAGGAGACACAAACTTAACTGCTATTATTATTCATAGAACCATTACACTATACACTTTCACATATTAAAATAATAAATTAAACTTAATGCATGAGAGTGTGTGTGTGAGATAGACCCGATCCAAACTTACCAAGAGCTTACCAATGTTTCGCTATATGAGTATGTGAGAGTCATGTGAAAATAAGACAACCTTTAATTGGAACTAGAGATGTTCTTTAATGATTACAAGGCCTAAGGACTTTACACTCAATAACTTGGTCAACATTACAACTCAATGATAGTTTTGTCTCACATATTAGCCAAGACTTGTGACGAATAGTCCTAAGAAATGTCATCAACATATATTTGTATAATGAGCATTTGATTCCCTTTTGTATTAATAAACATAGTGGTATATATTTTTCAACATTACATAGTGTTAGGACTATTAATAAACATAGTGTTATATGAGTATGTGAGAGTTATGTGAAAATAAGACAACCTTTAATCGGAACTAGACACGTTCTTTAATGATCACAAGGCTTAAGGACTCTACACTCAATAACTTGGTCAACATTACAACTCAATGACAATTTTGTCTCACAGATTAGCCAAGACTTGTGACGAATAATCCTAACAAATGTCATCAACATATATTTGTTTAATGAGCATTTGTTTCCCTTTTGTATTAATAAACATAGTGGTATATATTTTTCCTCTAGTAAATTCATTTTTAGTAAGAAAACCACTAAGTCTTTCATACCAAGTTCTAAGATCTTGCTTCAAACCATAGAGAGCCTTAACTAGCTTGTATACATGGTTTGGTTTTTCATAATTTTCAAACCTAGGAGGTTGTTCAACATATACTTCCTCAAAAATGAATCCATTCAAAAATGTATTCTTTACATCTAATTGGTACAGTTTGAACCTTTTAATGCATGCAAAGGCAAGTAGCATTCTTATGGCTTCTAATCTAACAACAGAGAAAAAATTTTCTTCATAATCAATGCCCTCTTCTTGGTTGTATCCTTGGGCTACTAACCTAGCTTTATTTCTAGTTATGTTTCCTTATTTCTAAAGAGCCATTTAGTTCTAATTACGTTTTGTTCTCTAGGTCTAGGAACTAGATTCCAAACATTGTTTCTTTCAAATTGATTTAATTATTCTTGCATAGCTAATATCCAATATTCATCAGTTTCATTTTCTTGAATATTTTTAGGTTGGATTTGAGATAGAAATGCTAGATTGTTGCATACATTTCACAATGATGCTCTAATAGAAACTCTTTGAGTTTGTTCACCTACATTTTGATCTTTAGGGTGATCTTTGACAAACTTCCATTCCTTGGAAGGGTCTAATCCAACATCTTGAGTTACACTTACATTTTCTATTTCATCTTCTTTTTCTTCTTCAAGATTTTGATGATTTATATTGTTGTCTTGAAGTGGTTCATTTGTATTTGAATTAGTTTGTACATCATCATCATTCATATTTTTCTTTATGATGTGAGGATAAGATTCATCAAACGCAACATGTACAAACTCTTCTAAAGTTAGGGTTCTTTGGTTGAAGATTCTATATGCCTTGCTTATGGAGAATATCTTAGGAAAATCCCTTTATTGGATTTAGCATCAAACCTTCCTAAATTCTCTTTATCATTTAGGATATAACATTTACATCCAAATACATGAAATAACTAATTATTGGCTTTTTGCTTTTCCAAAGTTCATAAGGAGTTTTATTAAATTTTGGTCTTATACTTACTCTATTTATTACATAATAAGTAGTGTTTACAGCTTTAGCCCAAAAGTACTTGGGTAAGTTATACTCATTAAGTGTTGTTCTAGCCATTTGTTGAAGTGATCTATTTTTCCTTTCAACTACTGCATTTTGTTTAGGTGTTCTAAGGGTTGAAAAGTTGTGATTAATTCCACATTCATCACTATATTTTTTTATATCTTTATTATCAAATTCATTTCCTTTATTACTCCTAACATTGTTGAAAGTGTATCCCTTATCGTTTTGGATTCTTCTACACTATTTTGTGAGGGCTTTATGTGTCTCATCTTTGTGACAGGGAAAGAGTACCCAAGTATATCTTGAATAGTTATCAACTATCATAAAGGCATAATATTTTTCTCCTAGCCTTGCAATCTTGGTGGGTCTAAATAGATCCAAATGTACGAGTTATAGTGGTCTATCTGTTGTAATATTCTTCTTTATTTTGAATGAGGCACTTTACTTGCTTTCCTAGTTTGCAAGCACCACATACACCATGTTTTACAAATTTGGTATGGGGTAAACCTCTTATTAGTTCATGTCTAGAGCCAACTATTTTCAATTATGGCCAAAAAACATTGCACATTTGGTGATGTTATATCATCAAAATTTATGCAATAGATGTTATTATCCTTATATAAAACAAATAGAACATTTTCATGGTTGCATGCATATTTAATTAAGCATTTATTGGCCTTAAATACAACAACATAACATTTGTCACATAGTTGACTAATACTAAGCAAGTAATGTTTCAAGCCATTAACAAGAAGGACCTTTGTAATAGATAAAGAGGAATTTTTACCTATAATTCTAATGAAAATGATTTTACCTTTTGAGTTGTCCCCAAAACTCACATATCCACCACATTTTAAAGTGAGAGATGTAAACTTGGCCTAGGTTTTTGGTCATGTGCTTTGAGCATCCACTATCAAGGAACTACTTGTCCTTGCTTGAGGAGGACTTCAAGCACACTTACAAAAGCAACTCAAGTAACTCCTTTTGGTACCTAAACCTTCTTAGGTCCTTAAGGGTTAGTCTTAGGTAAATAAGTTACTTTTGGAATCATTTTGCCTTTGTCCTTCATGCCTTTTCTAGATTTTCTTGAAGATTGTGCATTAATAATTGCATTAGAACTAGATGCTCAAACAAAGAAGTTTTACAAGATTTTTCCCAAACCCGCTTTATAAAAAACACATCTTTGTTGTGAGATGATTTTATTTATAATTTCACTTCCCTTTGTAATTTTTTTGATGGTGAAATTTAGATCATCCACCTTTTTCTTAAGAGAGGAGTTTTCTTCCTCAATATCCTTATTTTTTAAAATCAAGGAATTTTTTCTTTCTTTAAAATTTCATTTTGATCATTTGAAATTTGAATATCATTTGAAAGAGAATAAATTTTCTTTTGTTTTTAAAAAATATTTTCTCGAGTTACTCATGCAATTCTTCAAACGTATTTTCTAATTCCTCATAAGAAAGAGATGATTCAATATTAGAGTTTACCTCATTTTCTTGAGCCATAAGACAAAATTTGGATACTTCTTGGTCACTTGATTCTTCATCCGATTCATCCCAAGTAGCTTTCATTACTTTTTTTTTTGATTTTCTTCTTTCTCATTTGAGTTGAGGACAGTCCGCCTTTATGTGTTCTGATTTGTGACACTTATAGCATATTGGGGGTTCTTTCTTGCTTGATTCCCCTTTTTGTTACTTTTTATTTTGTTGCTTCATTCTCAAGTAGCTTTTAAACTTTCTTGTGATGAAGGCTACATCCTCATCACTTCCTTGATCCTCATCTTCTTCTTCACTTTTGTAAAATGAAGATTTAAGAGAAAGATTCCTCTTTGGCTTGTTTTTTTCTTTATGGCTTCGTATGGTTAGCTCATGAGTCATGGAAGATCTGAGAAGCTCATTAAGACTTAGCTTGTTGAGATCCTTTGCCTCTTGGATGGACGTCACCTTGGTTTCCCATTTTTCTTGGTAGAGACTTAAGAATTCTTCTTAACATCTCAACATTAGTACAACTCTTACCAAGAGCTTTCAAAGAATTAATAATATTAGTAAAGCGAGTAAACATTTCATATATGAACTCACTACCATCTACCTTAAATAGTTCATAATTATGAACTAGCATACTAATTTTTGATTTTTTGACTTGATTTGTATTTTCGTAGGTAACTTCAAGTTTATCCCAAATCTCATTTGCAGATTTGCAAGCGGAGATTCTATTGAACTTATTTGCATCTAAGGCACAATATAAATTACTCTTAACCCTAGCATTTATTTGAATGAGTTTGAGGTCTTTTTCATCCCATTCTTGTTCTTATTTTGCAACCTTGGTGGTGCTAGTAGAACTTTCAGTCTTCATAGAAATATAAGGCCCATTTGTGATGACCCTCCATATTTCATAGTCTAAGTCTTAAAGATAGATATTCATTCTAGCCTTTCAATAAGTATAATTTTGGCTACTAAACAACGGAGGTTTATTTTTTGATTGCCTATTGGTAAAGAAGGTTCCTACAATATTTTTCATATCTTTTCTTTTAGAGTGCTAACTCTATTTTGTAAGAAACGAGGCTCTGATACCACTTGTTGCCTAAATAGTTACCTTAGAGGGGAGTGAATAGGGTATTTTGCAAATATTAGTTTATTTTTGAAACTTTAAAAAATGAATGCTATAAATGGATAAGTAAATAAACAATAGAAAGAGACAGAGAGAAAACACAACCGTTTACGAGGTTCAGAAAATCTCCTATATCCTCGACTTAAGCATCTCCACTTGAGTTTTTCACTATTATGACCTTCTTGTAGGTGGAGACCAAACCTTTACAATGTGAAGACTACAACCCTCTTATCCTAACAAAATATACCCTTTTGCCCCACTGGATAACACTTATCCACAACTCTCATCGTAATGAGATAATACAATGTCGTTTACCAAAATGCACTCTTTTTAAGAGTAGATTTGGCGTAATAAAATGTCCGCTCTTTATAGATAGATCTGGTGTAACCTTAAAGTATTTAAAATGAGCATATCTTTTAGATTTAGATTTTCAATGTTTGGAGCTAAAGTCAAGAATAGAGATGTAGAAGTGTAAACATGTAAAAAGATGGCATAGAGTGCCCTAGAGAACCTCTCTTTATAGCCCTTAAAAGAATATGTCTATTGTTTTTCAAAAAAATCCGTTTCTCCCATTTTTGTTTGTTCAAAATTTGAATTCGTGAATGCCAGATTGACAAAGTCAGTCGATTGAATCATCAACTAGTCTACTCGATTGAGGACTGGTCGACTGATTAGGTCAACTGAATTTTTTAGAGGGTTTGAGGCTCAATTGTTTAAGAACAATCAGTTGATTGGTCTTTTGGATCAGTCGATTGGTTCTGATGTACACTATTTTTAGCCTTAAAAAATAGTTGATTGATTCTCTGTAGAGCTTGATTAAATTGGACAGTAAGTCTTTGGCTATTTTGTGAAAAAGGTCACTCAATCGACTGGTTCTTGGAATTGGTCGCCTAGTTTGATCAGTGTAAAAATAAGCCCTAAGAATCAGTCGATTGGTTCCATGAAATGGTCGACTGGTTTGGACAGTGAATGTCTTGTAGCATGTTTTTCTCAATCTACTTTTTATTAAAACCTTTTGATTTTTCAAAACTTAAAGTATGGCATTTGTTTTGTTTTGAAAAATCATTTGAGATTAGTTTTTAGTTGATCATTTTAAATAGTAAGAACTTATGACCAATGATTAATCTAATCCTAAATCACTCAAAACCCAAAGTAAGGAAAATAAAAGTCTTAACTTGATTTGTCTTAAATCCTTGGGCTTGAGTGTGTCCATTTACTTGATTTATTATGAGAGCATTCCATTTGTTTTGATTTTTCCTGAAGCATGTTCTTGAGTGGAATCCTTTAGCTTGTTGGACTTTGTCATTTCTAGGTCAACATTCTTCTTTGACCTAGATGACCTATTTGCAATAAAATATTAGTCCACTAAAATAATGCTTTGTTATCATCAAAATTACTGAGATTCCCTTGGTTGAAAACCTTTAGGGCTAATAGGTTGGATTCTTAAGATAATGAGTTGGCCCTTATAATACCTGGTATTCTTTGATGGTGATTGTGTCTCTTTTTGGCTACGAGCCATATTGTAATGTTTTGTAAAATTGGAAAATACATAAAAGAAATAAATAATGAATAATATTACTTTTGTATGATAATAAACTGCACGAATATAATAATGAGGTGGAAAGAATTTAAACAACATAATATAGAGTGACGATACATGAGGAATAAATGAAAAATAGTAAAAAAAATTGAATTATAGAAATCAGAGAATGGTATTAAAGCTCTAGGTCTGCAAATTTTAAAACCGTTCGAATGAGCACTAGAAAGTCTACTACAAATTTCGTTTTACAAGGCTACCTACCCGTCTTTGGGGCCCAAGATGTGACAAAATGGTATCAGAGCTCTAGGTCTAGAAAAACTAGGGACAACGGATTTGGATAACACTAAGACACTTGAATAAAATTTAAACACGTTAAGTTTCAAAGATTTCTTGCTCTTGATTGTTGTATGCTTATGAAATGTGAAATGTGATATATGCCTTAATGTGAGCATGTTTGAGATATTGAATTGTAGATGATTGATGTATCATTGTAAGTTGTTTGAATGTTGATATGAGTAGTGACTTGAAATATTTGATGTGTTGAGTTGTTAGATGATTAAAATATCATGGTAACTTGTCTAAGTGTTGATGTGAACTTTGTCTTAAGTGCTTGATGCGAGGATACTTGATGTATTAAATCACTAGATGTTTGAGACATTATTAGAGATTGTTTAAGTATTGGTGTGAGCATTGACTTGAACATGTCGTACGATACATAAATAAATTGAATGTTTACATATAGTTGTGTTAATGTGCATGAGGTTATTTGATACATCATTTGGGACAATAGAACCAAATGGGGAAATAAAATTTTTAAGGATTTATAATGTTCAAATTTTGTCTTTCTTATCTATTGATATAGGATGCCACTAAGAGTGAGAGCTAGAGGCCGAGGCCGAGGTCGAGGTAGAGGGAGAACACCTACTCCTGAGCCTTCACCACTGCCGCCTCAGCCACAGCCCATTCTGGCGGTTCATGTAGACGAAGCTGAAATTGCACATCGCATGATGGCCTTTATGAGACAGTTCCAGCATGCCAATAGGGATGAGGCACAATCATATCCCTAGGGTGGTGAGAGTAGGGCTACAACTGCCATGAGAGAGTTCTGGCGGCTTAATCCTCCTAAGTTTAGGGGAAAGCCTAACCCACTAGCAGTTGATTACTAGCTCTAAACCATTACTAGACTTCTTAACACGGTTCAGATTGATGATGATGATCTTCAGATCAATTTTACCACAGTATTGTTTGAGGGTGAGGCCATAAACTAGTGGGATGTAGTTAGGCCTTCTATGGCTATGTCTTAGATTGTGTTCACAGTTGCCTTTCTAGATAAGTACTTTTCCGCAGTCGCCAAAAATGTGATGCTCCAAAAGTTCCTTCACTTGTATTAGAGCGATATGACATGACTTAGTATGAGTCCAAATTTTTTATACTTTCCAAATATGTACCAAGGGTGGTCATAGATGAGGCCGATAGGGCACAAACTTTCAAGTTCGGACTCAAGCCTACTATCTGAACTAAAGTGGTACCACTCAAGCTCTGAGTGTATTCTGAGTTGGTAGAGTGAGCCTTATTAATTGAGGCAGAGGCAGAGGATTCCAAGAGGATTCGAGAGGTTTGATATCCACTCAGGAACATTAGTGCTTACCCCGAGAGATGGGATAAGAAGAGGCAAATAGAGGGAGCTGTTCAGTTTCAAGGACCGACCTAGACATTTGCACGATTAACACCTTCTACTTCCTATACACTAGGGAAGAAATCTTATGGGGAGATGATTTGCTTTTCATGTTAGCAGCCTAGACATTGTAGGTTAGACTACCCACAGAGGGGATAGACTCAATCACAAGGTAGGGGGCAAGCACCAAGTAGAGGCCAAGGATACTTACAAGGTGGAGGCCAGTCATAGGGGCACTATAGGACCCCCAGTTATTTTTGATATGGTTAGGTGGGACACTTTACCCGACAGTGCACAACACCAAAAGGAGTCGAGGCTTCCTCACGCTATCAATAGCCTTACTTTTCACAGATTATTCAGCCCAACTAGAGTTTTCGTCCACCATTTCCACCAGAACTGACCTTTTCAGCGCAAAGCTTTAGGTTAGCTCCAAGACCTTTTTCATTGGCAGTTAGGTAATAAGCTTCCCAGTAAGGAGCAAGATAGTAGAGTTATTCATAGGCTTCTATTCATGGGAGCGTATTTGTAGTTACTGTAGCCGAGTCATTTGCTGGTCTATCTATTGTCTAAGGTACTATTTTGGTGTTCAATTCATGGGCTAATGTTTTAATTGACACAGGTGCTTAACACTCCTTTATTTCATTATCATTTGCTCTTACATTGGGATTAGATATGGATATTTTAGACCGGCCCCTTAGAGTAAATACTCTATTTGGAGGCAGGGTTACACTTAGGAGGATTTTTCGCTCATGCGAGATTGAGATAGCGGATCATTGCCTTGTCTTTGATTTCATTATGTTAGATATGATCGGATTTGATCTTATCATAGGTATGGATTGGTTATCCACTTATTGATCGATCATCGACTATTATCGACGGATTGTGACTATTTGTACTTCCAAGGGAGATTGCTTTTACTTTGTGGGTGATAGGAGTGACTTTACTACTCCACGTTATTTGAACTCGCACGATTTGAGCGAGTTCAGTTGTATGTTTGCCAGTTGGGTTTTAGAGGATGGTAATGGCATTCGAGAGGGACTACTACCAGTAGCACGAGACTTTCCTATTGTATTTCCCAGGGATTTATTTGGGTTACCATTGCCTAGGGAGATTGAGTTCTCCATTGACCTTTTGTTGGGTATTGTGTCTATTTATATGGCACCTTACTGCATGGCACTCGCGGAGCTAAAGGTACAGATTGAAGGGTTGTTAAGAAAAGGTTTTATAAGACCTAACACTTTACCGTGGGGGAGCCCCAGCGCTATTTACGAAGAAGGGGGATAGGACATTTTGATTGTGCATTGATTATCGTAGGCTCAATCAAGTGATTGTGAAAAACTGGTATCCGTTACCATGTATTGATGATCTATTTGACTAGTTGAAGGGATCTATTTGCTTCTTAAAGATTGACTTGAGACCGGGTTACCATCAGTTGAGGATTAGGGATAAGGACATTCCTAACACAGCATTCCAGAAATGATACGGGCATTATGAGTATCTTGTCATGCTTTTTGGGTTGATGAATGCCCCAGCGATATTCATGGATTCGATGAATCACATTTTTCGATCGTACCTTGATACCTTTCTCATTGTCTTCGTCGATGACATTCTCATTTACTCGCCTTCGTGGGAGAAACATGGGAAGCATCTTTGTATTGCATTGTAGATCTTACAAGGGCATCGACTGTATGCCAAGTTTGAGAAATGTGGTTTTTGGCTTGCTAAGGTAAAGTTTCTTGGACATGTTGTCTCACAGCATAGGGTATTCGTAGGTCCTTCTAAGATTGAGGCCGTTACAATGTTGAAGAGACTAGAGAACATATTTAAGATACGTAGCTTCTTGGGATTGGCTGGTATTATTGTCATTTTGTTGAGGGCTTTTCTTGGTTGGTGATGCCTATGACACGTCTCATGAGGAAGAGAATTCAATTTATGTGGGATGACGCTTGCGAGCAATCTTTTCCAGAGTTGAAGACTCGTCTCACTATCGTACCTATTCTTAGTATTCCCGAGAGCGGAGTGGGATACACAGTCTATTGTGATGCTTCAGGAGACGGATTGTGATGTGTACTTATGTAGTAGGGTAGGGTCATGGCCTATGGTTCATGGCAGTTGAAACCTCATGAGAGGAATTGCCCGACTCACCACTTAGAGTTAGCCATTGTAGTCTTCGCATTGAAGAATTGGCAACATTACCTTTATGGGGAGCAATTTGAGGTTTTCTCAAATCACAAGAGTCTCAAATACCTTTTCTCACAAAAGGACTAGAACTTGAGACATAGGAGATAGATAGAATAGATAGAGTACTATGATTTTGACCTATAGTATTATCTGGGAAAATCTAATGTTGTGGCCGACGCGCTTAGCAGGAGATCTCATGGGAACTTTGTGAGTATACTCATTCGCAAATGGGATATGCTAGAATCAATGGTAGAGTTTGATATGAGTCTTGATGAAACTGATGGATTTTTCACACTATTCTCTATTTGTGCACCTTAGCTTGCTTAGTCGCATTGTTGACACACAGTTGCAGGATCTTAAGGCCGAGATTGTTTGTACTCGTATCATCGGTGGTGACACTGTCGATAGTTGGGCACTTCACATTGACCATGGGTTGAGATTCTAGAGCTGAGTTTATGTTCCACAACCTTGTCGCAAAGAGTTTATGAGCGAGTTCCACCATTCTAGATTGGCAGTGCATCCAGGACGTGTGAAGATGTATCATAATCTTTGTAGACAGTACTGGTGGAAGGGCATGAAGTTGACGTGGCAGGATTTGTTAGCCGATGTTTGACATGTCAGCAAGTCAAGACAGAGCACTAGAGGCCAGCATGATTACTTTAGCCACTTCCAGTTGTCGAGTGAAAGTGGGAGCATGTGACTATCGACTTCGTGTCGGGATTGCCTAGATCACCACGAGAACATAGTGCCATTTGGGTGGTACTGGATCGATTGACGAATTTGGCACACTTTTTGCCTATCAGACCTAAAGATTCAATGGACACGCTCAGCCAATTGTACATATGTGAGATCATTCCATTTCACGGGGTTCTAGTGTCTATTGTTTCAAACAAGATGCACGATTTACGGTATATTTTTGGCAAAGTCTACAGGGAGCCTTGGGCATTGAGTTACGTCTTAGCACAACATTTCACCTAGAGACTAACGGTCTGTTAGAGCATACCATTCAGACTTAAGAGGATATGCTACGCGCTTGTGTCATAGATTTTTGAGGTAGTTGGAAGGACCACTTGTTTCTTGTAGAGTTTTCCTACAACATCAACTACTAGGCCAGCATCAAGATGGCACCGTTTGAGGCATTGTATGGTAGAATTTGTAAATCACTTATCTATCAGACCGAGGTTGGGGATGTGACACTTTTATGTCCAGATTTAGTTTGGGAAACAATGAAAAATGTAAAGATTATCTGACAGCGATTGCTCATGGCATAGAGTAGATAGAAGAGTTATGCGGACAAGAGGCAAAAGTGCTTAGCTTTTGAGGTAGGGAATCATGTATTCCTTAAGGTTACCCCATGAAAGGGTCTGGCTAGATTTGGTTGCAGTGGAAAGTTGGCGCTGAGGTATATAGAACCGTTTGAGATCCTTGAGAAGATTGGAGATGTCACTTACCATCTTGCCTTACCACCACACCTAATGGGAGTCCACAATATGTTTCATGTTTCTATGCTTCAAAAGTATGAGTTGGCTCCTTCACATGTTTTAGATTGGGCCGATTTGGGTGTTGAGGAGGATGCTTCATAGAGGAATGAACCGCTCAAATTCTAGATTCAAGAGAGCAAGTTTTACGAGGCAAGACCATTCCCTTAGTCAAGGTCTTATGACAACACCATGGCATGGAGGAGGCCACGTAGGAGTGTGAGGATAGACTTCACACCAAAAATCCAGAATTATTCCTTGATAGAGAGATATTATTTAAATTTCAGGAATGAAATTTCTTTAAGGGGAGAGGTTGTAACGTTTTGTAAAATTAGAAAATACAAAAAGGAAATAAATAATGAATAATATTAATTTTGCATGATAACAAACAACATGAACATAATAATGAGGTGGAAATAATTTAAACAACGTATATGGAGTGAAATAAATATGGAGTGTAATATGCCCAAATTTCACTTTCCCTTGTCTTCCAAACTCTTTCTAGACAAGAGGAAAGTTAGGGTTATGGAATTTCTTGGGCTTTCATGGATTTCTATGCTATAACAACACATCACACCATGAGGATTCAAGTATAAGAAGGATTTCTACTGATTAAAAAGTTAGGATTTCAAGATTTCTTCAAGAACAAAATGTAAATTTTGGGGCTTTTCATTTCCTTTTCAAATTTCTTGAAATTATTTGTAGATCTAGCTTGGTTGAGTGAAATAAATGGTGTAAATCATTTCTTAGGTTTTAGGGCCAAGGATTGAAGCTTGAAATTGGAATCTCTCTTTCTCTGCACACAAATCCACACTTTTTTGGAGGTAGGGTTTCTAACCTTGGTAAAGAGTGAACGTTAGGAAGAAAACATGCATTACATGACATTTTCATGGACCATCTTGTATGAAATTTGTATAAATAATGATGTGAGTTTCTAGATGAACATTGTGTGCTTAGCCTTTGATATATCTTGTTTAGAATGTTAATATGTATATTCGATGTATGGTGCCAGCTTAAAATTCCTTTACTTGAATGCTCAAGAATTATTTACTTGTTATCCATGAACTTGTAGGAAGTTGACATGCTTACTAAGTGTTTGATAAAATGCTTAAATGATTGTGATAATGTAGTATTGTGAAATTATTAGTTGTATCGCGTATATGATGCTTTCCCTTTGATGTGAATAATATTATTCCCTTGGATACCCTTGATTTCAATGAAAGATTGAACAAATAATTCGTGAGGAAATTATGAGAATTTAGATAGTTGAAGGGTTGAGAAAGGGGAAGAAATTTTAAGTTAAGAAAAGGGAACTCGTGGATAGTTACCTGGGGTTTTGTGATGGGGATTGTGTTTTCCTTCAGTTATAAACCGTAACCCTGTGTGGGTAGTCGTATGTTTCCATGGGGTTAGTAGTCGAAAAAGCACTTAAGCTCAACCAAGGGCCATTAGGCAGTCTTAAAGGATTACAGAAGAAGTGGAAGTAGAAAGTAATACCATTATTTTCCATTCTTATTGTGAGAATTGAAGTTTGTTTCTATTGTTGTATTGATGTTCTTATCCCATTTGATTATGCTATAAATGTTCATTGAATTGAAATGCTTGGTAACACTTGCTTGACACTACACGTAACACATGCCTACACTTGTCACCATTTATTCTTCCTTTTGTTTAGTTGTTCTATTAGGGTTGTTGTATTGACCCCTACTAGATGTAGGTAAACGGCAAGGAGTTGGTCGCTTGATGACATAGGTTAGAAGGACATCTCTTTTGGACTTTTATGTTTATTTTTGGGATGTAATTAAATTCACAATTTCTATTTTGGTCTTTCATTATTTTGGGAATGTAAAAAACCTTATGGTCATTATATGTTGATGTGAAGGCTTGAAATCCTCAACAAGACTAGTATTCTTTTGACTTAAATAATAATTACAAGATGAATACACTTTTGGAATTTATGTATAGAAACCTTATATGTATGGGATGTGAATGAATATTTATTTTATGAAAACTCAAGTGAGAATATTCTAATCACAGGGTATTTTGAGATATACAAGAATTATTTATTTAGTTTGAGTTTAATTAACAAGGTCACCCACAGGTCTTTGGGGCTCGAGAAGTGACACATACCCCCATGCGGGAGGTCGTTTGTTTTCTTTAGGCTAGTAAGCCAAGATGTACCAGGCTTGTCAAAGTTAGATGCGACTTTATAAAGTGTTAGAGTTATAGTGTGGGTCATGACATGGGTCATTCATGAAAGCGTGCATACATTAAGCATGTGTGTGTCGCATTGGCTATGTCGATGATTGTAGTGGATGTTGATCTAGCTTGTTGTACCGTAAAGTGGACTTGTTATAGATATGAATTGTGTAGTGGTTACACCTTGTTGATTTATTATGCTATTGGCATGTATTGCTACTGTATATCGTTGTTCTTATTTCTTTGAACAGGAAATGGAGGTGCGTTGTGAGGTTAGTATATATAATCATATTTTGTGTTCAAAAATATGTACTAAATGCCTTTATTTACTATGTTGCACCTCATGGAGTGATTCTTTATTCTCTTTATTGTCGTATCTACACTTGTGATCTGGTTGATGATATTGTTGTGTGCTTGTGATTCTATATTGGATGTTAGAGATTGTTCTCTTTGGACTTGCATTAGTTTTTGCACACTACTTGCTTGTATGTTTTGGAAAACCCTACTGAGCATTATGGCTCACCCATGTTGTTCATGAGAATGGAAGGTACTAGACGGGTGAATGATAGCTACTAGAGTAGTACGAGATGGATGAAGACTTTCGTAGTATTTTGTTTTACATTGACGTACTTAATCATTGTATTTGTAAAGGGTGCTTATGCCCTTTTTTGACACATTGTATATCTTGTATGTATATTGGACCGTTAGAGTTAGCTCTGGACATTGTCTTGTTATACACTCTTGATGGACATTTTGGTATAGTTGCACCTGATGTAATCTATTTTATTTAATCCTGTTACGGGAGTTGAACAAGTATAAGCATGAGAATGAAACAAAATTAATTAAGGAAAATGATTATGGAAATCAATTTAAAAGAAAAAAAAAAAGGTATGTATTTTATACATATGACTAGGCTGATTAGTCCATATTTCATTCCTTTTGGGGTCCCCATGACCTCGCGGTCCAGCCTTATGGGCTAGGGTCATGACATAAACACCCAAGTTGCAATGAAATTACTAAATTTCTAAATAATGCAAATATCACTAAATTTCTAAATAACATAAATATCACATTCGTTTTCTTATTTAAGTTTTCCACCGTCTTTGTTTGTCATTTCTTATTATTACTGTGCAAAATATAATATTTTTACTTTTTTATTCTTTATTATATTATTAAAATTTTTGAAACATTACAGTACACCTGTACTTGAAGTGGCTTGACTTGAGTTTTCCTTTATGACTAACATAATCTACATGACTCAATTGGACTTTACAAATACTAATCCTAAAAATACAACTTTTGAAAAAGAATTGCCAATATAAAAATATAAATATTTTTTCTCACATTTATGAACTAAACACGAGGACCATACTGCACTTTTTTGTTTATTTGTTGGGCATTCATAAGCCTAGATGCAATGCACCAAGATTAATGAATACTTTTTCAATAATTGTGGGCTAACTTTTACACTCTCTTCTATAGCACCACAACAATCACCATCTCCTCTTTCTAAAATGCCAAAATGACCGCTTTCTTCTATAGCACCATATCAACCACCAGCTTCTTTTTCTCTATAGCACCACACTGACCACCATCTTCCCTTTCCTTAATAGACTTGAGAGCTTTGCTTTTAGATTTCCTTGGTTGCCTTAATTTAGCTCATAAGTTTGAAGATATCTTACCAACTCATCAACCTTAAGATAGTCAACATCCTTACTCTTTTCTATGATAGTGACTTTTTCTTGAAACCTCATAGTTATAGAAATCAAGATATTGCAAAACAATTTGGGTTCTTCAATTTTCTCATCTAAGTTATATGATGAATTCACAATATCTCTTAATTTGGAGTAAGAGTTAAAAAAGTTATCATTGTCTTCCATCCTAAGTGTTTCAAACCTAGAAGTGAATATTATAAAGTTTGGAAATTTTGACTATTAAAGTACCCACGCGAGTTGTTTGAAAGATATATGTTTTGCAAGTCATCATTTGGCAAAACTCTTAGACTGTGATGGCATTGTGGATTGCATTTAGATTTTTTGGTGTTTCAATTACTAACCTTAATGTCATTCTCATCCCAACTAGATGGTTATTTTTTTCCACTTTAATGATTAACAGCATGGACATGAGGTGTGCAACCATTTTTCATTGTTATCTAAATGCCTTCATCTATAGACCTAAAGAATGATCTTATCCTAGCTTTCTTGTTGGCATAATTGCTAGTATCAAACAAACGTGGATAGGTGATAGAGCCACCCTTACATTAACTATCCTTGTCTAGATCAATGAATCTATCTACTACCTAAGACAAACACTTTGATACCAATTTGAGAGGCTATAAAGAGATCTAGATAATGAGAAATAGAACTAGAGAGGGGGTGAATAGGTCTATTAAAACGAAAATCAATTTCCTAATTTTAAAATTGAGTGATTGTGTTTTCACTTGTTTTAGTGGAATTATTATGGTCCACATGTGTCCAGTAGTAATCCGTGCAATAATGATAAAAAATATCCATACAATAGAGAACATATAAGATTTTTTACGTGGAAACCAGGTGTGGAAAAATCACAGGACCTCGTCTAATTAGCTCTAAATCCATTGTAAAGAAAACTAAGAAATATATACAAACTCAATTTGACTTACACGATTTAGTACCTCAAGTCTTGCCACAATTGATATGATTTTCCTTTAAACTCATATCCTTAAGAATTTTTTACAACTATAGTATCTTCAAATCCTCAAACATCTTTAACACAATCATAACAATAATTTCTTACTGTCTCGAACTCCTCCGATTGCACAAGTCTCTCTCTCTCTCTCCAAGCTTTCAAGAACCTTTTTGAAGCTCTTCGACCGAATAATTACTTCAAATTTGATAATCACAATTACAAGGGTTAAGTATCAACTTTCAAAACATAGAAAGTTATGTAAAATCTGATAATTCAGTGCACTAGGGTGTAATTTATCGAATAAAAGAGAACTAGCATTTCAGCATTGAACTCCAAATTAGTTAAGTCTAATCGCAATTAAATTGCCCAGAAGACAAAAAGAAAAAGGAATTCTACTTTGTATGTGAGTAGATTTAAGTACAATGGAATTGTAGCATCATCATGATCTCACCCACACCTACTTTTTTTCTGGCCAAATCCAGTGTCGGTAAAAGTCACGGATTTTGCTTTGAATTTCCTGAATCAAAAGGCACTTCCACTACCTTTTAGAGTTTGAAGGACTAAAATTCAAAAAGCTAAAAAGATATTGCCTTACACTCCAAGTTAAAGTCAAGATTGCTTTTTGATTTTGGTGCCTTGACCTTGCCTTTTGTTTGTACCACTCTTACTATCATTACTCAGCCGACTCTACCTGTCGTGATCCAACACCACACCTCTTCACGAGAGTGACACAGTTGCATTTGATACATATTATTTTATGATTTCTTATCTATTACAAATAAAATTTTACATAATTATATTTAAATTTTTAAGTTTTAAAAAATATTATGTTGCTAGGAGATAAATATATATATATATATATATATATATATATATATATATATATCTATTTAAAATCTCTTAAGAAACTTTCAAAAATTACAGATAAACAAAATTAGCTACTCATGTGATGCTTCTTAAAAATGATGCCATGTATTCAAATTTTACTCTTTTTTTTTTATTTTTTTATGAGAGATGTGAAATTAATTTATTCCTCTTAGTCATAAAATTGATTGTCTTGTCTCTGTTTCGGCCCATATTAATGCAATTTATGGAATAATGGTAACTGCGAGTGCAATAATTGTAGTTAGGGAACTTTGATATTTAAGTTAGTTGATTTTGATTATTACATAAATTATTATTATATAATTGATTAATATTTAAATTATTTAATAAAAGATAAGGTTTGGTTATTACATATGAGAAAGTAGTTTTTTTTTTTTAATTTTAAATTCTTATCAATAATTATGAAGTTGTTTAAAAAATAATCAGCAAGAGACTTGATTATGATTGAATTGCTTTATATATATATATATATATATATTAATCATTTTTACTTGGTTAACCAAACTGAAATTTTAAAAATATAAATTAGTTTAATCAATTTTATTTCTTAAATAAGTCAAAATAATCCAAATCAAACATAACATTAATATGTGCACGTGGGTTCTTTGATATTTAAAATATACTATTAGATATTGCGTTTGGATAGTGATTCAAATATAAATTTTTAAAAAATATTTATGAAAATTTTGTAATTAATTTTTTAAAAACTGTAAAAATGTATTTGGATATGATAATCTAAATTTTAAAAAATTAAAATGAATAATTTGTCAAACGCGTATCCCGTTTTTTGAAATTAAAAATTTATTTTTGAAAACATAACCAAACTGAACCTAAATGTTTGTAGTACATATAACATAATTCCACCCCTATAATATCTTTTTTTTGGTTAGATCTATGAAGAATATTATAAAAGGAAAAATTGATATTTAAAAAATTTAATGTTACTAAAAAAATGTTAGCATGAACTTTTGAAGCATTTTGTTGAAATAAACGTGTTTCATCATCCGTGAATTATCAATCACTACCGAAAGGTTAGAACTTATAAGGAAAAAACAAGAAGAGACAGATAGCTTGAGAATGACATTGTTTGGCTCTTTTCTGTAATTTTAGAGAGAGAAATGGAGTGGAGCAAACATATCTAAACATAATCTCTCAACTTTAGTGAGCAATTGTTGAAAAAACATATGGCTCAATAATGGCCGACGAGATCTTAATCTCCTGGTACATATAGTTGAAGATTCAGATCTTTGTTTTTGGATTCTATTGTGAATTAAGGACAATGCGATAATATTCGGGTGCCAAGATGCATCACAGTACTGTCTGACAATATATCTCTATAGGAATAGAATAAAATATTGATGTGATTTGATTTTTATTTCCAATGTATCTTTCAGGACTCTACATTTGATTTTTATTTGACATTATAAGAGAAAAAAAAATTTCTCCAGAATGTATAACATGACTCGATAAATTAGGACTAAACTGTATCTTTTATTGTGTCGGGTTCAATCCTATGTTATATACATCCATGGTTAATTTTTTGATTTGTACAACATTACCCGAAAAAGTTATTTAAGACTAAATTATCTCTTATTGGGCTGGGGTCAATCCCTATTTTATATAAACCCATGATAAAATCTCTTATATTCTGTTAACCCTTTATATATCCAACATGTCAATCTGTTTTATGAAAACAATACTAAATGAACAATCAAATGGAAAAAAAAAAAAGAAAGAAAGAAAGAAAGAAAAAAATTGACCCAACATGTCAATCTGCTAATGGAAACAATACTAAATTAACAATTAAAGGGGAAAAAAATTTCAAAAATGGTGAATAAGTAGACTAATATACTATAATTTGACCAAAACTTTCATAATATGACGTGTCCCTAAGCAGTCTTGCAGTATTCAAAGCATGAGTATAACTATCCCTTCTGCAACGGCAGTCCGACCATATGTAGCAACGGATTATAGCCATGTCACCAGTGTTGTCCCAATTTCTGCAAAACCAACAAAACAATCGTCCTCCTCTTCCAACCAACACCGTCCATGGAGGAGTTCAGCTTGCTACCACCACTACCGCCATGAGAGGAGAACCTCACAATGTAGAACTACCCAACACGCAAACAATGCACCCCTAGGGTACCGCTCAGCCAGGGGTTGACTTGTAAGCCTTAACGACTATGGGTAAGGGTATGCCACTAATCAGTCATGTCCTGCACTATCAAAGCAGGAAGTGAATACCTATTCCAACAGCCTTTGAAGCAAACCCGATGAATCCAGAGCTTCAGCCACCCAAAGTTCCACGCCCTTCAGTGCCTAAGGAGTAGCACCCTTTTGTTGCTGCAAGACAAAATCCTCCCATAATTCCCGAACTAGGGAACATAGGGAAAAATCAACAACATGCACCAACATTAGTGCCACCAAACCTACCTAGGGTCCTTCAGAGGATTGAGAAAATAGAAAATTCTCAAGATCAGACAATCTTGACCAAAAGGTTCCATGTTATTCTAGAACAGGATGAGTAGGCAAGTTGCTCAGAAGGTTCTCCACTCTGTTCATCCCTACTATAATCGTAGAAGAACGACCCAAGAAATTTATCATCCAAAAGTTTACTTTCTATGATGGATCGGAAGACCTTGGTGACCACCTCTGTCATCACCAACATACGATGGCTTTGCTTGGGGCTACCGATGTCTTTATGTGTAGAATTTTCATCACTAGTCTAAAGTGTACCGCTCTCAAGTGGTTTCACAACCTCTCCCCGAATTTAATCAATAATTTCTACGAGCTCAGTAGGTTGTTCCATGATTGCTTTTAAACAAACAGAAAACTCAAGAAGGGACCAAAATTTTTGCTGATTATTAAGTAAGCAAAATGGGTGACATTGAGGGAGTACATCGCTTGCTTCAAAGCTAAACTTACAAAGATGGATGAACGTAATGCAAGTTTCTTGGTAGCTATTCCGACATCAGGATTGGGACCTAGACACTTCCAGGATTCTTTGACTAAGAACCCTCCAACAGATATGGTAGCACTCATAGACAGAGCTCGAAAGTATATCAATCTTGAAGATACCAAGAACTATGTTTGCAAAGCAAAGGACCAGGCTTAGAAGGATGGGTAAGCCTAGAGGAGAGATAAAAAAGGACAACAAAAAGAGGGCCTAAAGTCTTGACAAAGGATTAATGTTTACACAAGGGAATAACTCTAGTTCCAAGAGGTATGAAACTTATACCCCGTTAAATGCCTCCCTTACTCATATCCTCTAGCAAATCCAAACTTGTGAAAACTAGAAGTGGCCTGAACTGATGAAAAGCAATTCAGACACAAGAAATAAGAACAAGTATTGTGATTTCCACAAAGAGTAAGGCCATATTATAAAGAATGCAAGATTCTGAAGTAAGAAATTGAGCACTTAATCAGACGTGGGCCATTGAGGGAATTGTTTGCAAGGACGAGAGATAGAACAATCACGGAGGGATACCACTAGGGTATCACTCAAGGTCCCAAAGCGTGAATATCACCTAGAAGTGGGGGGGGGGTTGAACAGGCAGGTCTTGAATAAAAATTTATTTCTAATTTGATTTCAATTCTTGGTTAAAACAAAAAACGACACAATGAACAAAATCACTCAATGTGATTAATCCAACATTTATTCCCATCCACCAATGAATTATCCAAGAATCATTCAAATATACCAACCTATCAATCTTTACAAAATTGATCAATCTAGCTTGATTTTATATGCAATTTAACAATTCAAAGCTAATTCAACTAAGTGATCAATTTATGATTTCAATCAATTTACTCAATCAAGTTTTCAAATTATCAAATTAATGAACAAGTCTGAATTTCATGAAAACTCAATTTTTATATTCTAGCGGAAGAATTTCAATTTAAGCAAATAGTGAATTAAAAGAGATGGAGAGAATGAGGGATTTGCAAACTGATTGATGATGAAGAAACCACCAAGGACAACAATCATTGGAGTAAAACTCCGAAGCCAGGCCAATGCTCAAGGAAGACTTCCACTATGATGGAAAATGAAATACAATATATCTATGAACAAGCTTAGTACCTTAAGTTCCGTTCTCCTCAATCACACATTCAAATTCCTCTTGAATCCTCAAGTATCTCATAGCCGGAACCTTCAAACAACCGAAATCCATGACTGTGTCAGAATCCTTTGATCAAGCTGTTCAACAATCGCAAATCCTCACGACCTTGGTGTCTATCGATCGCTCAACACTGAATCCTCAAGCTTGAACTCCATTTTTTGTCAATGGTGAAATTGACATGAACTAAGGCTCTTAGATCTGATTTGGATCTAGTGGATTATATAAATCGATAAATAAATAAGAGTAGAGATGTGTATGAATGATCTCTTATAAGAGCTTCATGATTTATCAACAATGTTGCTCTCACAATATGAGACTCTCTCACTCTGTTTTTGACTGCTCTAAATTGTATTTTCGTGTATTTTGGCATATTTTTCAAAAGATCTTAATTGATCCCCAATGCCTTAAAAATAAAATATAAATCTTTTTTCTGCCTAAGATTAGTTTGAACGAACCATCATTCGAACGAATAAGGAACGAACCATCATTTATTTCTCACTAGTTTGTTGAACGAATAAGGAACGGATATCAAACGAGCACAACTCTAAGGTTGCAGCTCTTCATTTGATATAGAGCCTTCGAACAAATGAGAAAGAACTTCTCTGTTGTTTGTTCGAACGAGCCAAGGCTTCGCTCAAATGAGCAACAGAGAGTTGCTCATTCTTGCTTGTATTGTGAACTAAATTTTTCCCTTAAGTATTTTAAAGATGCATTTTAGAAAAATTGATTCACAATCACATACATGATGTTATAAAAACTATATGCAATGCATGCATGATGTTAGTGTGTGAGATCCAAACAAACAAAAACTCTAATATACCCTTCGAAAACCAAGTCGACTGGTAGTGATACACGATAATGTCTTTTAGACAAGCTTAGAGAAGAATGGGCATTAAGGTATTCACACGTAGGACTTATGTAAAGATTACACACAAATTACGTTTTGTCAAACCGAATTAGCCAATTACAATATCAGACCTCGTGGTCTTAAGAAAAACCAACGGGATGAAAGGCACCCCCAGAGGAGGCTAAAATAAAGGCCCAAGCAAATGGAAGCTCGGAATAGTCAACAACCGCCAAATAATCAACATGTGATTTTTGTACTTCACGTTGACAATACAATGATTGGAATGTCCAATAGGACTAGAAAGAGGTATGCTCAGGAGGCAAGAGTAGAACCTCATATTATCCAAATCTCATCGATTGAGAAAAGAACTAAGATAGCGCCTTAGATACAGTTTTTATCCAAACCTCATCGATTGAGAAAAGAACTAAGATAGTGCCTTAGATACAGTTTTTAGAGCTGGACCTGATCAGGGTCCACTATCCCCACAGTGTTGCCCTAGTTGTCTCTTTTAAAATTTCTAATTTCAAAATTAGAAGGGCTTTCGTAGATACTAGAAGCTCTACCAATGTTTTATTCTATGAGCCCTTCAAATAGATGAAGCTTGATCAGAAGGATATTAGAGCAACCGTTGCAGTAATGCCCGAGTTCAATAGGCACCTTAGTTTCCCTTTGGCTAAAATTGATTTACCAGCCACAATTGGAGAAGGTGGTGAACATAAGACCTTAATGTCTGAATTCATGGTCCTAGACACCAAGTCTCCTTATAATGTTATAATTGGTAGACCTTAGATTCACCAAATGGGGGAAATCATGTCCATTTTGCATTAGTACCTTAAGTTCATATATCAAGACAAAGTTGTGACTATTAAAGGTTTCCATCCTACTGATCGAGAATGTCATGCTATTGCACTTAAAGAAAAACCCTCCAAATAGCAATTACAGTATCATCTTCATGGGGAAGACTTTACTTTAGATCTTGATTATGCAGAGGAGTGCTCTTTTGAGATCGAGGAATCATTAAGTCTTAGAGGAAGGGATAACATGGTCAAGCTAAAGGAAGAGGTCAAAAAGGTGCTTGTGAGTACCGAAGCAGAAGGAAAACACCTAAAAATTGGTTCGACTTTGTTTCCTTCAGAGTAAAAGGAACTTCTTGAGTTCTTAAGGAAGAATCTCTTAGTATTCCCCTATGAGACCAAAGACATGGAGGGAATAGATCCTTACTTCATCTCTTATAAGTTGATGACTAATCTAGATCACCCTTCCGTACGACAGAAGAGGAAGACCTTTGCTTATAAACATCATAAGATCATCAACGAAGAAGTTCAAAGGTTATTAGACACTGGGATGATAAGGGAGGTATTCTATCTTGAATGGCTCACCAATACTGTCCTTGTAAAGAAGAAGAATGGTAAGTGGAAAGTCTGTGTTGACTATATCAAGCTAAAAAAAGCCTATCCCAAAGATATTTTTACTCTCTCTAGAATTGATCAACTAGTAGATGCTACCGTTGGCCATGAGCTCATGAGTTTCATAGATGCCTATTTTAGATATAACCAAATCCAGATGTACCCTCCCAATTAGGAAAAAATTGCTTTCATATTAGAATGAGATCTCTATTGTTATATAGTGATGTCATTCAGTTTGAAAAAAGTTAGGGCAACTTATCAGAGGCTTGTCAACAAAATATTCAAGCTTCAGATCGTGGACACAATGGAGGTCTACATCGATGATATGCTCATCAAAAGTGTTCAGAAGGTAGACCATATCTAACATTTATCCTAGATATTTAGAATTTTAAAAAAGCACAATATGAAGCTTAACCTTTCAAAATGTACTTTTGGGGGTCATAGAAAGGCAGTTCTTGGGATTTTTGGTCTCACAAATGGGGAATGAAGTAGATCCTACCCAGATCAAGGCTTTGATTGATCTAGAGTCCCCTAAAATGAAGAAGGGCAACTAGGGACTGAACGATAGAATAATAACACTGAATATGTTTATTTCTAAGTTTACAAATCATTGCCTTCCGTTCTTTAAGGCTTTGAGGAGGAGTAAGGCCCTAGAATGGACTTTTAAATGTGAAGAAGCCTTCCAACAACTGAAGAAGTACTTGGCCTCTTCGAACATTTTTCAAAACCAATGCTAGGAGAAAAACTGCTCCTATGCTTAGCTGTATCAAGGAGTACAGTTAGTTCATCCTTAATCAAGGAAGAGAAAGTTATCCAGAAGCCAGTCTTTTATGTTAGCAAATCAATCCTTGATATCGAAATACGGTATTCTGAAATTGAAAAGTTGGCGTTGGCCTTTCTAGTATCCGCTCGGAAGCTCAGACCATACTTCCACGTCCATCCCATTGTGATCCCAACATCCTATTATATGAAGTCAGTCCCTTATAAACCTAAAATCTCTGAGCAGCTGGTTAAATGGTCTGTAGAGTTGGGAGAATTTGATATATCTTATGTTCCATGAACTACAATCAAAGCACAGGCACTAGTAGACTTCATAGCTGAATTCATTAGAATCCAACAGCTAGACTCTCGGACTCACACTGACATACCCACGTGGCTGCTTTACATTGATGGGTCTTTTATTGATAAGGGTTTTGAAGTTGGATTGATACACTAGTCCCTTAATGGGGTCATCGTAAAAAAGGCTATTAGCTTAGGATTCATAGTCTTTAATAATTAAGCAAAATATAAAGCACTAGTCATTGGATTGAAGCTGGCCCCGGAATGTAAGGCTTCAGACCTTAATGTATTTCCAGACTCCCAATTGGTGGTTAGTCAAGTCTGGGTGAATATATAGCAAAAGACGATAAAATAGTGAGATATTCAAAACTCATGTATTCATTAAAAAATTCCTTCCTTAGATTCTCCATTTAGAAGGTAGACAAAAGCCAAAACTCTAAAGTAGACTCATTGGCTAATATGGCCTCCCACTTTAAGCCAGATAAGGACTCCACTATAAAGATTTCTTACCAACTAGAGCCCAGTATTGAAGCACCACAGGTTCTTCAGGTCACAGAGCAGCCTTGTGATTGGATAACCCCCATAGTCAGATTTTTGACCGACTAATTGCTTCCTGAAGATAAGAACCAAGTTAGAAGAATTCGGATCAGAGCAGCTCGGTACTTGATCCTCGAAGACAAGTTATACTGAATATCTTACTCATAACCCCTCCTCTTATGCTTAGGTCTCGAGGAGGCACAATACTTCCTGGATAAAATATATGAGGGGATATGTGGTAACCACAATGGTAGGAGAACTATTACCTACTGCGCTCTATCTCAAGGATACTACTGACCTAGCATGTTGATAAAAGCTAAAGACTATGTTCGAAAGTGCGACAAGTGCCAACACTTTGCTTCTTATCAACACCAACCTCAGCAGGAACTCTTTCCCATAACCAGTCCTTGGTCCGTTGCCTAGTTGGGGAATAGACATAGTGGGGTTGTTGCCAAAAGCCCCCAAAGTAAAAAATTCCTACTAGTCATCATTGATTACTTTTCTAAATGGGCAGAAACTAAACCATTGACTAGCATCACTGAAGCAAAATTCAAAAATTTCACTTGAAAAAACATCGTGTGCTGGTTCGAAATCTCTAGAGTCTTGATTTTTTATAATGGAACACAGTTAACAGGGAAGGTGATGCAAAGGGATACCACAAGGATATCACTCAAGGTCCTAAAGCATGAATAATACCTAGAAAGGGGGTTGAATAAGTAGGTCTTGAATTAAAAAACATCTTTCAAGTTAATTGCTATTCTTGGTTAAAAATAAATGATGACACAATCAGCAAGGTAAAAGCAGCCAACCAGGTGGTTCCCAACTAGAGCCGAGTTTCGTCTTGCTCAGCCTAAAGTTTTCCAATCTGTTCGGATTCCTCCGGATAGTCCATGATAACAGTCGTCGCATGAGCTGCCTGCATAAGAAGTGACCAATGATCAGCAAAAAGCAAAGACATGATGAAAATAATACAAGGTAACCAAGTTTAGATCATTTACTCTTATATGGGACACAATCAGGTCCTTGGCAATTATTTTGGGCTTCAGCCTCTTAAACCGACTAGCTGCGAAGGCTTAGGACTCTTGAAAATCCCTCTTTATTGTAGCATCTCTAATTTTTTTTACCACCCATAAAGGGGTAACATCAGTTTTCCTTTACCCTAGGAGGGGGGTGAAGCAACCGGGACTGGAGAGGGAGCTTCAATGCAAGCTGGGATGAGTGCTAGCTCTTCGGATATGGTTCTCTCAATGGAACTACTTCCTCTGATCTCAATTCTCTTCTTTTTCTAAGGGGGAGCCTGTTCAGCAAGCACGGATGTTTCCCTAGTCTTTTTCTTCTACCTTGGTTTCTGATGAAAACACCGACCTTTTCAAGCCCTCACTTTTTTCTTTGGCGAGACCAGCCTCCATTAGGTTCTTGAGGCTAAGGATCTCATCATGTGGGCAGTCTTTTGGTTGAAGAAGTTTCTTGTACTTCTCTTGAAGATCCTAGGTAAAGACTGACCTCTTCTAAGATTTATTGTCTATACGGTGTACACAGTACAAAACAAGTCAGAAGCTATAAAAGGTTACGGGAAACAAAACACAAGTAATACAGTTTAGTAGGCTCACCCTTGAAGCTAGTGTATCGAGGAAAGATGCTTGAGCGGTTCTCAAAGTCTTCATACCCCTAGCCTCCTTTAACGAAAAAGTACCACTTCTTCCAAGTTTTGTTAGAAGAGGGTACAGAGGTAAGGGGTTTGAATCCCTTATCAAAAGACATGTAAAACATGCCCTCTAACTTCAGGTATTTTAGATCCATATTTCTCCTAATTCGAGACATGTCTATCTTAACTTTATTTTTCTGACCTAGAACTATAACAATCAAGTGCCTCTAACTATTGATGTTGAGGTTGGTAGGACAAATCCTAAACTAGTGAAAGAAGTCACTGATTGTGCAATGAAATTGGAAACATACGATAACCTCTAACCATTCAAGGTAGGCACAAATCTCATCACTTCGAATATTAGTGGGACGATCTATGAGGTCTGGAATTCTATATGTTACGTTTGAGGGGAAATTGTACGCTGCCATTAAGGAATCTATCATGCCCTGACTAATGATGCTTTCCTTTTCTTCTCTCCTACGGGCTTTTGTAAAGGTACTGACCTCCCTACTCCTGGGTTCGATGTGGGATTCAACTATTAGAACCTCTGAACTACTGACAAGGTTATTTGCTGGGTTTGTTAACTGACTACCAACCTTAGGGCATAATGCCCCTAAGTCTTCCACCTCCATTAGGTTCCCTAGCTCATGGCTAATGCTCGAATGAGCGTCAGAGGCAACCATATTATAAAAGACCAAAAAATAAAAAGAGAATAGACGGAAGAACATAACGTAAATACAACGAGAATAGGGAACTTTCGAAACCAAACCTGACCACTTGCTTCAAATTTTCTTCTGAAAAGTCACTACCGATACACCAGAATCGCCTTTTGCTCGAAACATTACTTGGAAATTTTAGAAGTGATAAAATTCTTATGACAAATCATGGTACCCCTCTTATAAACCACCAATGCCACTATTGAGCACTACCTCTAAATTGGCATAACAATTGAGGAAGTAATGGCCTTGTTTCCCCAACCGGCAGCTGACATTATAATGGGACAATAACTGTCCTATCAACAGCTATTTCTTTGGGAACCCAAACGGTGCATTTATGAGGAAACACACGTGATGCTTCTTAAACCCTAAACCTCAGCCCTAGATAGATCACACAAAAATGAGGCTCGGGGAAGGGGGAGTAGTTTATATACTATAATTCAACCAAAACTCTCAGAATATGACACATCCCTAAGCAGTCTTGCAGTATTTAGAGCATGAGTGTAACTATCCTTTTTGTTCTATAGGTTACAGAACACTGGTGCAAAGAGTTCCGATCTTGTCACTACTTTCTATGGACTACCAACCTCAGAATAAGGAAAAAACATTCTATATGGTAACTACTATCTCCGAATATCTTCAAATCCCTACTATCATGACTCATAATCTTACTCAACTTGGGAGATTTATAGCTTATAAATAAGGTCATATGGTACACTTTCAATTCATGTTCAATTGCTCTCTTTAAATTACTGTCATTATCTTTCACTAACTTCATCATTGGAGTGGTTACCATCGGAACTTTCCCAGTGACCCTCGAACCTCGTGTTCTTGATTGGCCATTAGAGAGAAGTAGCTTTCAGACCAGAAAAGTGCAACATCATAGACCAATATATTTACTAATGTAACAATTAGCAATCTTGCTTGGTTTTTTTTGAAATGAATCTAGAAACCTACATATGAACCAAATAGAAAATAAAGATGAAATAAGGACGGAGTTGTCATATGAGATAATAAAATCCTCTTATTTTTTGGTTCCATGATGTCCTTTGCACCTTTCTTGTTATTGATGTTTTAGTTTGTATTCTTTGTAAAATTTATTTTCATTAATAATATATTCTCTTTTGCTGCTAAAAAAGGGTTTAAAGTTTAGTGCATGTGCCGACACACCTAGATATATTCTTTCCATCATTGAACTCAAAAAAAATTAAAGAAAATAAATGTGAAATAGGACAAAGCAGGGAAATGCAAAAATGATCTCATATGACACTGTTTAGACTAGGGGTGCAACTTAGGCAGGCCAATGCGAACACAACTTGAGTCCAACCCGAATTTTTTAAAGCTTGGGTTTAATTTTTACACTTTGAGTTGGGTTTGGACAAAAGAATTCAAATTCAATCTAAATTAGAGTTAGGGTTTGGGTTGAGACTTTAAAAACCCAAGCCATCCCGAACGGGAACCCGAATTTAATATTTTATATATTATATTTTTTATAATTTAATTATCAATCATTAGATTAATAAAAATTTCTTACAAGAATTATTATTTACATTTTTATAATTTCAAAAACTTATTAACCTTTATCATTTTTTTTAAATTAATTTATATTGAATGAATTATTTTAATGGTTTTTGGTTTCTTTTAGAAAAATAAATTGAAAGAAATTATTGGAGTTTTTAGTGTATAATCAAAATAAGAAAAAAAAATAACAATTTATTAAAAAAATCATGAATAAAATCTAAAAATTAGAATTAAAAATCAGGTTTGGGCCAGGGTTGGGCTGAATTCGATACTAATGAATTTTAATTCGAATCAGATTCAGGTTGGGTTATTTGTATTTAAGGTCAAGTTTAAGCCGACTTCTAATTGATTATTTTAGAACTTAAAATAAACTTGAACACAACTCAACCCAAGTTGACCTACTCGAATTGCACTCCTAGTTTACCTATCCGAATTGCATCCCTAGTTTAGACAATACTTAGAAAATGAAATAGTTTACTCATACCAAATGTAAGCATAAATTCTTTACATTTTTTATTATTTATAATTAGAAGGACGCACGCGTGATGAATATGATCGTAACATATAGTGATGCCAAAAACTTTTGGGGCAACCAATTCCAACACATCAACATCATTATTATGTGGACCAATTTAATTTAAAAATAGACTTTGCTTGACTCTAAATTAATTAAATTTATTTATTTATTTAGGTATGTGTTATAATTTTGATGTACTATACACATAATTATATATATATATTATGTGATTATTTAATTTTAATTAAAAAATAAATAATAAATAAATTTAAAAATACATATACATTATCATCTCATGTCAATTACACGAAGAAAAAACACTTGCACCATTTTATACTATTCTTTTATTAATAATGCCGTTTAGCTTGTGCGCATGCAGTAGCCATTTTTGGCATGCCAATTGTAATTAAAAAGTACATATACACACACATAATCTAATCCTATATGACTATTCTTTAATTGATAATGTTTCGTTTTTTAAATTTTTATCTCAAATTATTATGTAGTCAAAATTCATCAAACGGCGTAGCTCAAGGAAAGGAAGTTCTGCAAAACACAAGATTCACCTTGTGCGCATGGAGTGTCAACCAAAGAAATTGTGAATGGCAATAGAAGTAGAGTTTTTGCTTAGACTTTGATCGTTCCTATTTCCCTTTCTTTGTGGTTCTTTTATATTTATAATTAGATTCTTAGGAAAATTATATAATTTTGTATTAGTAATTTTTTTTTTAAAATATGTTATTCTTTATACAAATAATTGTTGAGTCATGAATGAATTATTTGGATTATTTCTAATTCTAAAGTGAAGACTTAAGAATCTTATAAGTACACTTAGACACTAAACTTTAAAATTGAGTTTAAGTTTAGATACGAGTTTTTCAATGATATAGTTTAGTTTTCACTATAAGTTAAATATACTTATAGGAGTTTCTAAACAATGTGATTCTAAATTTATTTTAGTATTATTTAATTGGTTATTGAAAAAAATGTTAAAATTCTTTCGTAAATTCTGAATTGATTTTCCAATAACTTAATCATCTGAACGGGATCAAAGTCAAAACATGGTTGTGTTAGAAAATATAATAATAAAGTTACACCCTCTCTAACAGCTTAAGATTTTAGATGAGTTGATAATTTAACATGGTATCAGAACAGGCTAAAAAGTCCTCAGTTTAAATCTCACCATCACCCAAAAAAAAATATGAATTGACACGTGTAGGCTCAAAGTGGCCACACGTGAGGGGGCGTGTTAGAAAATATAATAATAAAGTTACACCCTCTTTAACAGCTTAAGCTTTTAGATGTTGGTAATTTAACAGGTTGATGTTCCCATTCGAATGCGTGTAGGAGATCATGCGTTGTAATTGGCTGTGACTTTCCTAATTGTATTGCATAATACCTATTGTGATTAGGATTACAATTGTATTGCATAATACCTATTGCATAAATAGGGTATTACGTTTTACAAAAGAAACTATGACCTCTTGAAGTATAGAGATACATTAAGAGAATTTTTCCATCAGTTTTTTGTTTATATCGTCAGTTTCTTTGTGAGGTTCTACACTGTGTTTGAAGTTCATATACATAGTTTCAGACACTACATATAGGTACATATAGCAAGGCTAGGTATGTAATTCCATTGCGTAGGGAGTTACAAACTACTGTAGTGATAAATCTGCAGATTATGAATGTTGCCATGGTTGTAGAATGTTAATAAAAAAGAAGCAGACAATGAGAAGATTCAAACACACTAACGGTAATTCATTGGCTCTTGACAAATTAGTTGTTTGTGATTATATCTTTGTGGACTTATATTGTCATCATTGATTAGTAAATCTTTTGTAACTGAATAAATTTTATTTCCTAGTTAGATTTATATGTATTTATTTTGATTGCATACTTAATTATTATTATAGTTTTGTTATTTTTATGAAGTTGAGATTCTAATTATTTAACTAGTGAACATCTTTAATTATAATCCATATTTGATCTAAATAAAGTTATAAAATTGTTTTAGTCATTTTTAACACCATCTAATTTGATTTTTTTTTTGACGGATCGTCAAAAAGTATTGTAAGTTAACTTACGCGAATCAGAGTTAATCTCTCTCTTCGTGACAGTCAAGTCTGCGTTTTAAATTTTAACTGTCAATTATCGGCGCAGAAAAAATTTAAACTCGAGATACTTAAAATTTATCTTCAATGTCTTTATTGCTTGGTTATACTCTCAAGTGATATCTAATTTGATACTAACACATGATTACAGGGAGTCAAGTGTTACCTTTTAGGAAGTTGCTATAATCAAGGAATCTAGCCACGAAAAGATAAAGTTTAATTTTCTTAAAAAATAGAAGAAATAGATTAAGTAATCGTCCCCACCATCAACATATCCGCTTTTCATTTTCAAATTCTCAGGTGTGTATATTTTTTATTATAAACAACGACAATCAGATCTGCCTTGACCCCACCCTTTTGACAATTCTATCTATCTATCTATCTATATATATATATATATATATATTTAAATTATTACAAATAAAATGTCTTCTGTACTTAAGTATGAGGAATGAAATAAAATACCTTTGTAAAAGGTGGTTGGTGCAGGATAATATATGGGAATCTCCAAAAGATATGTCGATCCTAACTTTATATATAGAGTAATAGCACAAAAGAGGCATGCATTAATAAGAGGGAAGCATTAATAAGAGGGATTTGACCTCAGTTGAGAGTCCAATTAGCCTACTAGGGAGTAGTGATGCAATTGTCTTTTTTTTAACAATTAAAAGAAGAAAAAATAACTAGAATCCAAGCCGCCTAGCCTATCTTTGACGTCTTTATTTCCACTTCAGCAAAATGGATACAACATGTTACGAGAAAGAAAAAATTATTGAAAGGTCCTTCAAATAAGTTTTTACGGGTGAAGTTCAAAAGAAAAATATTATAATTTTAAAAGTTCTTTAGTTTTTAAATTTATTGAGTCTAGATTAAAATGTGACCATGTGAATTTTTTTTAATTACAAAATTATCCTGGTCATCTAATTTCTCCGTCTGTCTCTCTCTTTCATAAAATTTCACTGTCGCTCTTTCTTTGACTCTCTGTCTCTCATCTCTTTTCTTCCCCCTAATGATTTCTCATAGTTGCAGTAATTATTTCAGAGATGCCCTTTATAATGATTCATCACTGTTGTGTGTACCCCAGGAGTGTAGCGCGAGTAGATGGAAGACGTATTGTAAATTCGGAAGTTGTCCGTTCGAAACCTTGCGCTCCCCCTAACTTACTAGTGCACGAGAATAGGGAGTTATGCCAAAGTAAATCCATTTCTCTTTATTTTTCACCTTTCTAATTTAATGTTTTGATTGTTGGTGATCTTTACAAGTACAGAGAACGGTAATAAAGTGAATTCTTTTTTCTATTAAAATTCATTTAAAAATTGTTAAATGTACATAGTATATAATACAATGTACTATGTACTTTAGTGTACTATTGTACTACTGTACTATCACCATACCTTATTTGCTTATTTATTCTATTGTTCTTTCTATGTAAAGGAGATCTTTATGTACAACACAATCACAAAATACAATACAAAGCTTTATTCTCAAGTCTCTCTTTTCTTTATTCTAACATGGTATCAGAGCCATTCCCTATCTCCATTGTAGTGGCTGCCTAAATCACTAATTTTCTAGTGATAGGAGTTTGCACTATAGATTTCTTTTTTTTCACATTCAACCTCTATCACCACAAGATCTGACCTTGCATGCTCTCGTCAAAATTTCAATTCCAAGTAGATAGAATTAATCTCCACCACCATATGAGCCCAATAGTCTAAACCGGAGCCTCATCGGAGCTGTTACGCTCCCTTATGCACCCCAAAAAGGTTTTTAGACTGGGCCATACGTTCCACGCACCGCCTACGCGCCTCTAGGACGCTCGACACACCCCCCACGCATTGACACACTCCCAACACATGCTGACACGTGCCCCATACAGCAAGCTCTGCCACATCAACCCTACGAATGACACGTCATCTGCCACATCACTAACACGTCATCATTCGGTCCCACTTTGACCATATCAATAGACACACTATCTGATACGTCAGCATACACGTCTTCAACTGGTCCCACTTCTGCTTTGTAAGTTGCCACGCCACTACTACCTCATCACCCGGTCCCACGTTTTCCACATAAGCAACCACGTCATTAGCACCGTCAACAACCACGTCATCAGTCAAATGCTAACTGTGCTCCACATCAGCATTGACTGCCACATCATCTAGGGCAACTAGCTGGTTCACCTGAATTGGTTCACGACCTGAGGCTTCTCTTGGCCGGTTCACCCTTCTCTAGACCGATTCATGACTAGTTCAGACAGTTCCATGTAATCTTCGACCCTCTGATTTTGATTTCGTGGTTAGTTTTGGCCCATTTTGCTTGCAGCACCTAGTTTTTCTCAATAACCATACTTTTTTCAAAGGTTTTCTTTCCCAAATCATGGACAAATCTGAATTTGGTCATTCTATCTCCACTACACTTGATGACAACAACTACAATCTTTGGGTGCATGCCATGCATAGCTTTCTTAAAGGGCGTATGCTTAGGTGCATTGTTACTGGAGACACACTTGCCCCCACAAAAGCAAACAATAAAGAGGACGCAAAATTATCTGAACGGTTGGATGCATGGGATGGTAAGAACCACCAGATCATTACTTGGTTTCGCAAAACCTCAGTTCCCTCTATCTATCAAGAGTTTGGTCATTTTGAAACGGCCAAGGAAGTTTGGGATCTTCTAGCTGGACGGTTTACTACTGCTGACTTTGCTCACTGGTATTAATTAGTAGGCCATCTTCATTCTCTCAAACAAGAACCTAGTCAATCTATCGGTAAATTCCTCTCTCATATGCATTCTCTCTTGGATCAATTCGCTCTCTCTGAGCCAGAATGGGAAACAAAAGGTGATATAATAAGATTTTTCACCTATCGCAATGAGATGCGACTTATTTAGTTCCTTTAGCACTCATGAGTGATTATGAACCTATCAGAGCTTCACTGCTTCATCGAAATCCTTTGCCCCCGCTTAATAGTGCAATATCTGAGCTCATCTTTGAAGAAACTCAATTGGGGACTCTGAAACCTCTACGCTCTGATGTTGTTCTTACTGCTATTCCTTCCTGTACTCAACATTCCATTGGTCACAAACTCTACTGTCACTTTTGCTGCAAGAGTAGTCATCTTCTTGCAGATTGCCCTATTATTACTTGTTGCACTTTTCAAAAGAAATGGCATATTACAGATCATTGCTCCTGTCGCTTAGTTGCTTTCTCTTTATACCCTCAGGTTGAATGTCGTTACTGTCATACCATTGGCCATTCTATTGAGCACTGTCCTATGAAACCTCCTCAATCATATTTTTTCAAAAGTAAGTCCAGTACTTCTTCCGGATTCATGCCTCGCTTTACTGTTACTACTGCTGCCACTAGTGAACCCTTTGTATGTGTAAGTGAGCTTTAAGCCATTTTTCAATAGGTTCTCTCTAAAACTGGTCCATCCACTACTCTATCTGTTGTTCCGGGTAACTCGTCATAGTTTTTTGACTCTGCATGTTTCAATCATATAACCTCCATTCCCATTCTTTTTTCATCCAAATCTCATGATTCTCATGCTCTAACAATTCATACTGCTAATGGTTCTCACATGAAAGTTAGCCATATAGGTCATATTTCTACTTCTACCTTAACTCTTCCTCATACATATCTAATTCCTCATCTTACCCTCAATCTCATATCTTTTGGACAATTGTGTGAACTTGGTCTTGAATTACATTTTTCCTCCACTGGTTGTTATGAACGAGACCCGTAGACGGGACAGATCCTTGGGACAGGCCGTAGAGTTGGACGAATGTTTGAGCTCACTTTTCTCCATATTTCTCATATTACTCCATATCCCTTAGCCGCTTCCATATCTACTAACACTCCTTTCGTACCTATGGCATTCGCGTCTTGGATACATTTCATCTAGTCTTCTACAACCTTTAATATCAAGTGGTCACTTAGGACCTATTAGCAAAAAATATTTTAATTGCATTTCTTGTCAACTTGCAAAACAATCAGCTTTACCTTTTAATAAAAGTGATTTTATTTCTTTGGCACCTTTTGATTTAATACATTCTAATGTATGGGGCACTCCAACCACCCCCTCCATGGATGGTTCAAGATATTTTGTTCTATTTATTGATGATTACTCCAGATTCTCTTGGCTCTACCTTATGCATAACCGCTCGGAGTTACGTCAACTCTATATCAACTTTGCCAACCTGATTAAAACCTAATTCTCCAAACATATCAAGATCCTTCACATTGATAATGCCATGGAGTACGAAGATCATACTCTTTTTCATTTTCTTCACCAACATGGCACTATTATTCAAAGGACTTGTCCTGACACTTCACAACAAAATGGTCATGTTGAACGCAAACATCGTCATGTGTTAAACTCTGTCCACTCCACGATGCTTTCTTTATCTTGTCCTGAACAATTTTGGGGGGAAGCTGCTCTTACAATTATTTATACAATTAATCAAGTTCCTTCTCTTGTCACTCATCACTAGTCTCTATATGAATGACTATTCCCAGTTATTCTCTCCTTAAAGTTTTTGGTTGCGCCTATTTTGTCCTCCTTTAGTCCCATGAGAGCACCAAGTTGGAACCTCGCTCACGCCTCTGTTGTTTTCTTAGATATGGTATTAAACATAAGGGTTATCATTGTTGGGATCCTATTTCCAAATGACTTCAGATATCTCGTCATGTTATCTTTTGGGAGCATACACAATTTTCATCATTGTCCTCTTTCCATCTATCTACCCATTCTACCTTATTTTTCATTGACTTCTCTGTTGAGCTTTTTCCTAGTGACTCTTCTACAGGTATCTCTGGTGCACTTTTGTCCTTTGTTGAGCTTTTTCCTAGTGACTCTTCTACAAGCATATCTAGTGCGTCTTCGTTTGATAAACTCGCAACCTCTCTGATAGTATTTGCTCTACCCGCAAGTCTTACCATAGACCCACCTAAGCCGTCCTCTTCCTCTCTTCCCATTCATGGGCCTCCTATTGTTCTTCCTCTTCATTAATTTACTCGGGTAAGTGAACCACCTACTTATCTTCAAGATTTTTATTATTTTTCTAGTATTATTTCACTACATGAGCCTCGCTCTTATCACAAGGCTCAGTCTAATCCTCTTTGGCAGCAAGCAATGAGTGATGAACTACAGGTTCTAAAAAAGACTTACACTTGGGATTTGGTTGATCTCCCATCTGATAAAACCGCTGTGGGATGTAAATGGATCTACAAAATTAAAACATGTTTTGATGGGTTTATCTAACGCTATAAGGCTCATTTTGTGGCCAAAGGATTTAGCCAAGAGTATGGCATTAACTACGAGGAAACATTTGCACCCATTATTCGTCTTACTACCGTTTGCAGCTTACTGGCTATTGCTGCAACTTGCCAATGGCATTTTTTTTAGATGGATGTTAAAAATGCATTTCTCGATAGAGATCTGCATGAAGAAGTCTACATGCAACCCCCTCTCGGACTTTCACATTCATCTCAACAAGTTTGTAAACTCTGTCATGCCTTGTATGATCTCAAACAAGCACCTCACACTTGGTTTGAAAAATTTTATAGTACTTTCAGTCACTTTGGTTTTGCCTCCAGTCCTCATGATTCTGTCTTGTTCATTCACAAGACTCCTAGAGGGATTGTTGTTCTTCTTCTTTATGTTGATGATATGATCATCACTAGTGATGATGTTTCTGGTATCTCTGCTCTGAAGAAATTTCTTAGCAATCATTTTGAGATGAAAGATCTTGGTTTTCTCAATTACTTCTTGGGTTTCGAAGTCTTTTCTACCTCGAATGGATACTATCTCTCTTAGGCCAAAAATACCTTCGATTTGTTATCTCGTGTTAGGTTGACTGATAGCAAAATTGCCTCTACTCCTCTTGAGCCTAATCTCAGGCTCACCCATTCGGAGGGTACTTCATTCCATTATGCCACCCTTTATCGTCAGCTTATGGATAGTTTCGTTTACCTCACTGTTACTTGCCCTGACATTGCTTATGTTGTCCATTCAGTCAGCCAGTTTATGTCTGCTCCATGGTGCTTTCACTTCGCTACTGTTCTCCATATTTTATGCTATGTCAAGGGAACACTATTTCATGGTTTTCACTTTTCTGCTCATTCTTCCCTTAAGCTTCATGCTTTCTCTGATGCTAATTGGGCTGATGACCCTACTGATCCTCACTTTATTACTGGTTATTGCTTCTTCTTGGGCGACTCTCTTATCTTTTAGCATAGTAAAAAATAGACTATTGTTGCCTGGTCTAGCACTAAAGCTGAATACTACGCTCTTGCGATACCACTTCTAAGCTCTTATGACTACGTTGGTTTCTTGAAGATATGGGTGTTACACATTCCTCTGCTACTATACTTAATTGTGACAATCGTAGTGCCATTCAAATTGCTCATAATGATGTCTATCATGAGCGTATTAAACACATTGAGCTTGATTGTCATTTTATACGTTATCATTTAACTTATGGCACTCTAAATCTTGTCTGGGTTTCTTCCGCAACTCAAATTGGCGATATTTTCACAAAGACTCATTCTCTAAGCCGCTTCCATGACTTAGTGTCCAAACTCAAGTTAGTCTCTACATTCCTAACTTGAGCTTGCAGGGGCTGTTAAATGTAAATAGTACATAGTATAATGTACTATGTACTTTAGTGTACTACTGTACTGCTATTATACTACTGTACTACTGTACTATCACCATACCTTATTTTCTTATTTACTCTATTGCTCCTCCTATATAAAAGAGATCTCTATGTACAACATAATCACAACATACAATACAGAGCTTTATTCTCAAGTCTCCCCTATCTTTTTTCTCTTTATTCTAACAAAAATGAAAAGACATGGTTAAGTGCCTTGGTGTTTGTGAATTATACAATGAATAATAATTTTCTAGGTGTTTGTGAGCTTTGTGTGAGTGCTTGTATTTCCTTTGGTGTCTGAAAAATAAACTCTGAACAAAAATGATTTTTGTATTTCTACTATATATTTTCGATGACAATGTAGTGTGGCTATGATACAACTTGGTTCAAGAACTACACTTACTACTATTAACAAATTGTTATTTGAATTCCATGATAAGGCTTGCAAGAATTCTCTATATTGGTAACTTACTGTATTGCCTTATCTAACCTCATGCAAGCTTCAATTTTGATTACGTACAGTTAGTTTTATCTTGGTTGAGAAAGTCATTTTTTTCTTTCTAAGAATTCTATTGAATTACTGCATAGAGATTTTGAAATGGCTTAGCAAAATGTTGTTGTTTTTTTTCAATAATTATTAATTCTCTGAACTTGAAGAAACTGTGATACCTTTATATATTTGAAGAGAACACTGCATTGAACTTTTATAAATTTTTGAATGTTGGAGTATTAGCACTTTCCTAAGGAACAAAGATTGTTTGATACATTGTTAAAACACGTGTAATGATTTTTTTATTTTTGTTTAAAAAAATTCTCAAAACTCTCTATTTGATAAACATTTCTTTGTTGCTATATTTTTTAAGTTGTTATTTTTTTTGTTGAAGAAATTTCTCAAATTTCTCTGTTTGGGACAAAGGCATATCTCTGTTAGAAGAAAGAGAATATTTTATGTCTTGATTCTAAAAAACTCTCTATTGAAAAAACACAATTATTTTTACAGAATTTCTTCTACATACAATATGGATTTTGTTTGATAAATCTCAATTTTTAGAGTCCAAATATATAATTTTTTAATGCAAAACGGACCAATATATTGTAAGTCAATTTATTTTTGAAGTTTCACAAATAAAAAAGTGATGACATGGTATCGCTAAAGCAGGTTGGGTTAGAAAGAAGTTGTTTCCTATGTGTTTCTTTCAAGAAAGGGCATTTTTGTCAATAAAATTTCTATGGACTTTTTGAGTTAAAATATTTTGGGTTGGATTTTATATTAATTAAATACTTTATGAGAGACTTATGATTGAATTTCAAAAAAAATATGGAAATTAAAGAAACAAAATCCGTCGACTTTTAAATTATATGTATAATTATTCTCATGTTTCATACCTATTGGCACCGCATGTAAAACATGAATCAAACATTGTCTAGCATACTGGTTAAAAATTAAATCTAATTTTAGAAAAATGATATCATTACCGAAATAAAAATTACTGTGGACAAATTATAAAACTAAGCCTTAGTTGGGGTAACTTTTTCGGCATCATTTTATGTTTGGGTTTGCGAAAGTTGTTTCATAAAACATGTTTAGTTATGTTGAAAAAGCATATCCAAAAGCATAGAAATATGTGAAAATACTGTCTTAGTCTTATATTGCTTTTGCTCGTATGTAGTGAAAGATGCCCAAATACCTATGTAAAAATTATTTTACTTTAAACCCAATTAAAACGTGACAACGATCCCTCTATTCAATTAAAATAGTAAACAAGTCGACTTTAATTTATACTGTTCTAGTAGGATTAATTATGTAAAATCCCCTCCTAATTATTATATGTTAATAATTCATTGCAAAATTCTTGTTGAGTCTCTAATTAATTATTAGGCTAGTTGAGTCTTTATACTTAGTCATACAATATCCGTGAAAACTTCTACAACAATCTATGGTGTATTTCATCATCAGCATTAAGATTTCAATTTTACTCAACCAATAAAGTTACAAAGACACACAAAGCATCCATTACATTCATAAATAAGTAGTGCTGTTAATCTTCACTTATGGTTCTTGTAGGATTTGTATTTGATACTACACATACACTTTGGTATTTTTAATATTGACTATAGACTAGAAAAAGCATAGGATTATATTAGCACAAAAGGTGCTTGAAAACGTTTGCCAAAAGAGGCCTCGACTGTTCAAACACGTCCCTTGATTGTTTGGAAGATGGAACTTATGTTTGTCTTAATTCAAATGCAACAAGAATTGAAGTTATGTAATATAACAATAGAACTCTTTCCGTCCAAACGTGGTACATGCATGTTCAAACAGCAATTGGTTTATTAAAACTCGAATGTCTTACGCATCGATTATGATTGATTAACTAGTTTCCTAATAAGATAAAGTTACCGATTTCCTATAAATTGTTTCTTTCATTGGGTTTCGCATGTATATGCATAAAAGAAAGCACATTTATAACATCGAGAGATCCTTAATTCATCATGAATCCTAAAATCTTCTTTTTTATTTAGGATTTAATTTTCATAAATTAAGATTTTTTTTTTGTAGAATCATGAGTTTGCTAAATTATTAGGAACATATTTATGGGCACACCTAGATCACTGCATAAGATATTGATTGTTGATTAAAAAGAGATGTTGCAATAATAAATGAAACAAATGATTAATAGAGTATAATTGACAAATGAAAGAGGAAAGAGAGAAAATAAGTTGACTTATAAGTGAGTGTTTGTTTAATATTTTTCTATTACTTAACCTAATAGTTAGTAATATAATTGGTTTAAAGAATATATCTAAAATTTAGATCACTTAAATGATTCTTTGGGTACTTAATCTGGGACATTTTTTTGTTAACTCTTGAGATATATTAATTAATTGTCTTCTTGTTTTATTATACAGCCGTCTCATATGCACTAAGCAATTTTACAATAATTACTTTTGAAATAACACTTTACTTGGAGAAAAGTTAAAAAATATTTTTAAAAGAAAAGGAAAGAAAAAAAAGAAAGGAAATACTGAATTTGTCGGCAAACATAAAGATATTGGAACAGGAGGCACTGTAGCTTGTCGGTGGCGCCTGTCATCTTTGACCATTAAACACAAAAGCTGGCACGCTGTACTGATGCAACCCAAAGATGAAGCAACCAAGAAGGGTGTTAGTGTGTGTTTAAGGTCATATAAGTATGATAAAGTCATGTCCGATCATCTGTCAAAAAAAATGACTCTGAAGAAATCTCCAAGGGCCCATCTCTGTCTGATTAACGGTCCCTATGTCTATAACAAGAGAGAGAGTCATTTTCCCATGGAAAGTCTCTTGTATTTTTAAAATCAACAGCACTTGGGTCATCAGAAGCACGTTTTACTTTTTTGTGTTTTTTAGCGGGGCATATATTCTTTGGTGACCTTTTAAAGAAATTGAGCCTGCGCCATCACACAGAGAGAGAGAGAGAGAGAGAGAGAGAGAGAGGTGCAAAGATGGTGAGGACTCCTTGTTGTGAGAAGATGGGACTGAAGAAGGGGCCATGGACTCCTGCAGAAGATCAGATCTTGATTTCTTTCATTCAGCAACATGGCCACGAGAATTGGCGGGCGCTACCAAAACAAGCTGGTAATCACAAAATTCCAACTCGGTATTTCTTGAAACGAACTCGAAAAGTTGAACCTTGGTTTCATTTCCAACTGTAATTCTTATTATCTCTCTGTATAGGTCTCTTAAGGTGTGGAAAGAGTTGCAGACTTCGCTGGACCAATTATTTGAGGCCCGATATTAAACGAGGAAACTTCAGCAAAGAGGAAGAAGAAACCATCATCAAGCTACATCAAATTCTTGGAAACAGGCGAGTACAGATTAACTTATATATTACCGTTGCATTTTTGAATCAGCTTAGGTTAAACATGAAATATTAAGATCAACTGGTAACACTAGAAACTATTTATTATTTATTTATATCTAGATCTCTTACATTGGTTTAACCTTTTGTTTACACTACTCATATGAACATGCACGAATATGTGTCGGTGACTATTTGTTAAGAAATATCATATATGTATGCTGTGACATTCATAAATTGGTTGTATACTCTTCTTTTCTTCAGATGGTCGGCTATCGCAACAAGATTGCCTGGACGAACGGACAACGAGATAAAAAACTTCTGGCACACTCACTTGAAAAAGAAACTCAAACTCAATCTGGAGAACCCAAACTCCATTGGAAAATCCGTTCGAACGCTAGTATGGGACATAGACAACGCAAGAGAATCAGAGCCTGTGAATTTCTCAAGTCAACTGAGATTTCGAAGTTTAGGGTATGAAATGATTTCTGCACAAAAGTTTTTCGACAACTTTCCAACTTCAGACCCTGTTATGGTAACGACATCACGGCCAGTCAAGGAAGAAGACGTGAACAACACAACAAACGTTCCTGAAATGAATGTGAAGTACCAACCCAAAAACTCATCCATGTCAAACAAGTGTTTGGGTGTTGTAGATCCAAGACTTGAGTGTTCATATTCTCCGGAAGCTGCAATGGAACGCGTTGATGGTAACAACTCCAATATCAACGATGAGATGGTCTTTTGGTACAATCTTTTCATTAAAGCAGGAGAATTTTCACAGAACAGCTAGCTAGAAAGAAGAAAACAAAGTTGTGTTGTACATCTACTTTCGTTTCTTTTTACAGGAACAATAACTTAAATTCATGGCGTGAAATTCTGAAAATTAAAAGGATGATTGAAAAGGTAAAATTGTAATGTAGTGTTTATATATTTTGAGGAATTAGGTTTTAGCTAGTATGTAGTCTGGTGGTGATGAAAGGTAGGGAAAAAAAAAAGGAATGAGAAATAGGAGATAAGTTATGAAGAATTGATTTTTAACCAAATATAATTTAATTAAGTATTTATAACAATCAGAACATATGTTTGGAAATGGTTACGTTGTGCTCAGACGCTGATCGTCTACCTTGTGAACATGATCACATGATATAGGTGAACTCACAACCTGATGGTTTGTCTATGTATTAAGTTTAGCCCGTTGGGATTAGTAGTCACACATGCTAGCAAGGATGAAGTATAAGTACTTGGGGGTTCCCCTCATTACCCTTAGGCTCACTTATAGAGACTGCAGTCCTTGGTGGATAAAATTGTGGGCAAAGTTAAAAGTTGAACTTCTAAGTCCCTATCTTCTGCAGGAGTGATAAAGGAGAGACTTCCACCGACCCAACTGTCTCTCCATGGTTGCGTGACGACAAGGAGCCGAAACAATTGAACGAGGATAAGAAGCAAAACCAATAACTGTTGCGTGAAGATAAAGGTGGTTGGAAAAGGATAGGAGATTAATATAATCAGTAATACTATTATTATCTTAATATCTTACTAAAAAAAATTATATGCTGCTGGCTACTCTTGGTACTAGGTACTAGTAAATTCAATCTCTTGATACTAGTCATATCAGGTGAGTTTAAGAAGATTAATTGACTAACACTCACATATACCAAGAGGCTTAATTGACTAGCACCTAAACAACTACGTCAGCAAGTAAAAAGATTTGATAAAATTTTAGGATATGGATACCATTACTCTACTATAACAATAATACTAGGCTTACTTAAAAACTTTACTAGTGTTTACCTTCATGAGTTGGATGTGTTGTATTGACTGGATATCACATTATGATGTGACATCATGTGATATTCAGGTAATACAATACTGCCAACTCATGAAGATAAACAATATTGTTATATATATATATATAATTATTTATTGTATAAAAAAAGAAGTCAAAAATTAAAAAAAAAAAAAAAAAAGAGTTTCTGATGCTGCACTTTTTGGCTCGCAATAAATCTCGTCTCCAAGACCTGTAGAACACTCAAAAGAGGGGATCAGAGGACCACCGGATTGGCTCCGGCGGTAGCCGCTCCGATGCTTAAGTAAGTAAACTGAATTTAAAGACTGTATTGAAAGCCAAAGAATGAGCATGAAAATAAAGCGTATCTGTAGGGTTTAATTTATAGACTGTGACCTTCCTAAGTTGATTAGGATTCGGAGCCGTGAATATAGGCATTTGATCATCGGAGATTGCAGTTACCTTGTGGAATATTGCACCGTAGATAGAGATAATCATAGATAGTAGTTTTCTTGTTGAAGATTGTTTCCTTGTTGAAGACTGTTTCCTTATTCCCTACTTGGCAGTTGTTAAGGAAACCATAAGGTCGGAACCATACGGAATACTGAGTGAATATTACCCAGAGCATAAGGTCTGGAGGATATGCGTATGAGAATTCCCTAGAGGCTCCGCCTGCTCTGTATGACCGAGTTTATCGGCTCTATAGGATATGTATATAAGGATGTCCTGGAGGTTGCGCCTGCTCGGTATGACCGAGTTTATTGGTTCTGTAAGCACACGTGTCTCCAAGTGATTGGTGTGTCTGTTTGTGGTATATCAGCTACTCCTCCCTCGAGCCCTAGTTAGGAGCTAGGGCGTAACTAGGGCTATGGGCTTTATGAAGAGTCACACGTTTTGTTTCTCTATTTTTCGAGACGTCGGTTTAATGGGTCATTTATTGCGAAACCGATACTTGAGAGGCCATTATTACCTTCAACCGTCATGTCGAATCAGCTTGGGGGGCTCATATTTCGAATGTGTATATAAAGAGAGGGAAAAGACTTTTTATGCCTTTCTTCTGCATTTGCTTCTACAGTATCAAAGACTCTGTTACCGCCAGTTGACGCGTTTCGAAGGTCGAAGCATATCCGGTGTTCATAACCTTTCTTAATTTTAGGTTTGATTTTAGCCCCTTTTACATTCCCTTTCATTTGCTTTGTTACTTTCCTTTGTCCGCCATGTCTAGCCCTGGTTCATCTTCTGGTTCAGGCAGTTCTTCTAGGACCATTTCTCAACTTCAACTTGTGAATCTTCCCTCCATTGATGATGCTGAAAATAGATTGGTAGAGCCCCCCTCCAGTCCGAAGGTTAGGATAGTTGATGCATTCGAGGAGCCTCAAATAGGGCCGGTGAGACCTTTGGTCGATCTGGCCATAGAGAGGAGGGTGAGAGTGCAATTACTGAGAGTATGTTAGTAGAGTTATGGGAGAAATTCCATCTCCCCTCAAATGTTACTTTTAGGGTCCCAGATCCTTTGGATCGCCCACGCGATGTTAGAGCGGGGAAAATCTGTGCCTATTTGGCTTGGTTTGAAATGGGACTGACACTCCCCCTTCTTGACCTTGTGAAATAATTCTTCTGTTGGTTCAACCTTTGCCTTGCAGACCTTAATCTTAATAGTTGGAGACATTTGTTAAGCTTCATAGTGTTGGGGCATATGAATAATGTTGACATGTCCCTTGACCTGATCCGTAGTAATATGGATCTAAAATACATGAGGGCGGAAGGCCTTTATTATATGTCTTTTGATAGTGGGTTCAGACCCCTTACTTCCGTGCCCTCCTCTAACAAGACTTGGAAGAAGTGGTATTTCTTCATAAAGGGAGGATGGGAATATGAGGACTTCCAAGACCAACTCTCAACATTCCCTTAAACCACTGGGCGAAACGGTGAGACCCAATTTTTCCTGTGGCTGCTTTGATTTTGTTTTGTGCATCAATTGCCGGGCTGATTAATCTCTGTATCTTTTGTGCAGTTAAGAGTGTGTGGAAGAGGTCAAGCTTTTCTCCCACACTTCAGGAGCAATACAAAAAACTCTTACAGTCTAGCAACTGAGACCATACCTCCATTGTTAATCGTGATAAGTTGATGGCTGCTAGAGGAAGTGTTGAGGAGCTAATAAAAGATCTGATGGCAAGGTGGGAGACCGAGCCATCTTCATTTGCGGCATTGGGGGAGGCTTCTTCCCCAGCAGACCCTCCCCTCCAGACAAAAAGGCGGAGGTTACTTTCGATCTCTCCTGAACCCGCTGAGGGGGAGAAAGAGGCACCTGCCCCTATTTCTATGGTCCCCCCAGCCCCATCCAAACAAGGGGGCAAGGGGACGTCATCCTCAGTGGCCCCTGGTGCTGTTAATCAGGGGGCCAAAAAGACTCTAAGGGACTTTTGGGCCAAAGGCTCAATCAAACTTAGGCCCTAGAAGTCGGAGAAGCTTCTTGCTGATCTGGCTTCTCTTCAGGTTGAGGTAAGTTCTTCGAGCCTATTTTTTTTCCCTTTTTCCAAGTGTTTTTGGTTGGGAACTGAACTTGTTTGCTCTGTATACTGTAGACCCTGCACACCCTTTTTGCTCTGATGGAGGCCTCTCCCCCTTTAGAGGAGGTTGATAAGCTTCAGGCCGAGCTGGACGAGGTCAGGCTTCAGCTCGGTACTGCTAAGTCTGAGGCTCATGAATCTACGGAGAGGCTGAAGGAGTCCCAGAATTCTCTGGCCGTCATGGAGTCCGAGAAGAACCTTGCTGTTCAGCAGGCAAAGAGGCTTCAGAGGGAGATGGACGGCATGCAGTACCACTATAATCAAAAGCTTGAGGATGCAGTAGAGCAGGCCAAGCTAGAGAACGAGACAGAGATGAAGATGGAACTGGAAGGGATGCCCAACACCTTGATCATGTTTGGCTTCAACAACTTCCGATCTAGGTTCCTTGCTAAATTTCCCGATTTCGACATATCCTTGATTGTGCCTCCAGGGGTTACCCCTCCTAAGGTTGCTGTTCCGAGCGAGGTGGTCGACGTTCCCCCTGCCGATCCCACTGAAGTTGCCATCCCGAGCGAGATGGTTGATGCTGCTCCTACCGATCCTTCCCCGACTGTTGAGCCTGCTTCTACTGATCAGGCTTAGGATATGTCTTTAGTTTTTTTTTTTTTTTGAACCTCCAATGTAACAGGCTATTTTGTTGAATGAAATAGTGTTTTCTTTCTCAAATGTCTTCATCCCATTTCTTTTGTGTTTGGTTGACCCATGTAGGATTGCGTTGCACTGTTGCGTAGTATTTTGGTCCTTTGAATTTATGGTTGATGTGCGAAATTGCTACAAGTGAGGCTGTTCTGGAGCCTTCCAGACTAGCTTTTTAACGGTTGGCAGTTGTCTTCCAAACTGTATTTGCAATAAGACAATGACTGTAGACTAATTCTGATTGCTTCTCCCTCTTTGGATAAGATAGGAAGGCAATTTCAATCAGACATGTAGGGATCTGATATTGATCTTGTGTCACATATATTAGGAGTAAATTCTGAAGAATTCTGAGGCAGTTCATTCTGAACCCAAGTTTTGCAGTAGAAATTTGGTGTCTCATGTCTGTCACTCTAATGATTGAGACTGCTGCCTCTTCAGTTATTCAGACCAAGACTGAGATACATCCGAACTGATGGTCTTTTGTCATACACGTGGTCTGTCAGGGATGAACGGAATGGCCAGGACTAAGAGGTCTGTAGGTTGGACCGAGGGCCTTTGTATTGAGGTGGATCGGACTCTGTTTGCTTGACCAGTACGGTATGCTTGGGGAAGCCTTGCATCCCGTCTTCTAGGTATTCGAAAGGACGGTTTTATACGTCATTCATTTATACAGCTGTCTTTTGGGTTTTCGAGGCCAACCCTTTATTTAACCGTTGCGACGGTTCAATTGGGTGACTTTTGGGCTTCGAGGGTCTATATATATAAAAGAGGAGCATACGGTTGCGCCCCATCTCTTTACTTTTGCTCTCAGACTGTTCCCCTGTCAGAGAGAATTTAAATGTCTTTTAGAGGCTTGCCGTTTGCCCGAAGATGATTGACTATTTTCAGTCCGAGTTGGGAATGATTAAACTGTGGCCGAGAGTTAACCTTCCCCTTGATTCAGTCTCCAAGGAAGGGTTAGAGGAAGTGAAGATCTTTTTGTCCATCTTAGCATCCGGTCGAGATTTCTCCGATTGGAGGTGGACCCTCCTTGATTCAACCGAGGCTTGGAGCATTGATGATGAAGACGAAGGTGGGATGCCTCCTTCCCTTTGTGTCTTGGCAGAGACCCTTTCTCAAGCCGGCTGGGGTGTCATGCCAGATTTGAGGGAAACGAGGGTGGAGAATGGAGGTCTCTTGAGACCTAGAGCCCTCGTCATCCGTTGGTCTTGAGATCAATGACATTGATGATGAAATGGCCTGGGTGCTTCTTGCTGCAGATTGGGGTTCAGGGTTCCTTCCTTTCAAATAGAGCCGGCGACGGTGGTAATGGAGGTTTGGAACTTGGGTCCCTTTCTTATTCAAGGAAGAAAGCCATGATGTTGCAAAGTGAAGTGGTGTCTTTATTGTAGCTTCTGCAAAACGTAGTGTTGTCTTTGTTGTAGCTTCTGTGTACTTGTTTTATTTCCAGTCTTCTTGTACTGATGTAAATTTTCTTAATCATCAATAAAATTGAGTTCCTTCTCCTCAAATTTGATGTTTTTTGTGTTTGGAATGTGCTCTTTTGGAGTTAAGACACCTTCTCGTGCACTTCTGATGAATAACTCTTCTGTATGTTTTAAGAGTAGATCAAAGAAACTTACATAAAACTTGAAGCCTTGAGCCAAAGTACTTTAAGCCTGCTCGGTACTGTAGTATTTGTTGCTTGTTGGTACATAAGCCAAATAATCTAAGTATCACCTCTGAGGTATTCCGATCTAGGAAACTTTAGTTGAAGATGTTTGGAACTTCTGTCTTTAGATGGATTGGATCATAGAATCTATATATTGAAGATGGACTAGGCTCGGAAGGCCTGTGCATTATAGATGGACCAGGCTCGGAAGGCCTGTGCATTATAGATGGACCAGGCACTGAAGGCCTGTGCATTATAAATGGACCAGGCATTGAAGACCTGTGCATTATAGATGGACCAGGCTTTGAAGGCCTGTGCATTATAGATGGACCAGGCTCTGAAGGCCTGTGCATTATAGATGGACCAGGTTCTAGAGGCCTGTGCATTATAGATGGACCAGGCTCTAGAGGCCTGTGCATTAAAAGATGGACCAAGCTCTAAGGCTTGTGCATTGTAGATGAATCAGGCTCTGGAGGCTCGTGCATTATAGATGGACCAAGCTCTGGAGGCTTGTGCATTATAGATGGACCAGGCTCTGGAGGCCCATGCATTATACATGGACTAGGCTCTAGAGGCCCGTGCATTATAGATGGACCATGCTCTGGAGGCCTGTGCATTATGGATGGACCAGGCTCTAGAGGCCTGTGCATTATAGATGGACCAGGCTTTGGAGGCCTGTGCATTAAAAGATGAACCAAACACTAAGGCTTGTGTATTGTAGATGGACCAGGCTCTCGAGGCCCGTGCATTATAGATGGACTAGGCTCTAGAGGCCCGTGCATTAGAGATGAACATTTTATGGTGGCATTAAAAAGAAAGAAACATCTTTATTGATAATACTTCTGTAAATGCTCTACATTCCAAGGCCTAGGAATAGGCTTCCCAGTCATGTCTTCTAGTTAGTAGGTGGTAGGCCTAACAACCTTTGTCATTCTGTAAGGGCCTTCCCAATTGGGTGACAACTTTCCCATAGTGGGATCCTTGGTGTTCGGGAAAGCTCTCCTTAAGACAAAGTCTCTAAATTGAAAGCTGACTGTCTTGAGCCCCACCTTGGATTTGTTGACCATTCTCTGCTGATAGGCTTCCATCCTGATGCTGGCTTGATCCCTTTCTTCTTCAAGTAAATCCAAATTTTCTGTCAGCTGCTGATCTTGTTCAAAGGCTTCAGTCCTTAAAGTTGGCATGCCGATCTCAACCGGGATTACCGCTTCTGTGCTATAGGCTAGTGAGAAGGGAGTTTCAGAGGTGGGAGTTCTTATGGTTGTTCTGTAGGCCCAAAGAACACCGGGGAGTTCCTCCGCCCACTTTTCTTTGGCCTGTTCCAACCTTTTCTTTAATCCATCAAGGATCGTTCGGTTGGTGACCTCTGCTTGCCCATTTGCTTGTGGATGGCCTAGAGAGGCAAAGTGTTACCTAATGTTGAGATTTTCACAAAATTTCTTGAAGCCTTTACTAGTGAATTGCGTCCCATTATCAGAGATGATCACACGTGGTATACCGAACTTGCATACAATGTTTTTCCAGGTGAAGTTTTCAACTTCCTTCTTTGTGATGTGTGTTAGAGGTTCAGCTTCGGCCCATTTAGAGAAGTAATCAATGGCTACCAAGAGATACTTCCTGTTTGGTGGGGCCTTGGGTAATGGACCCACGATGTCCATCCCCTACTGAGCAAAGGGCCAAGGACTAGTAATCGGGATGAGCTCATGATGAGGTTGGTGTTGATATGGGACAAATCTTTGGAATTTGTCGCACTTCTGGACATACTCCTTAGCTTGCCTTAGCATGCTAGGCCAGTAATAACTCTGAGTTAGAGCTCGGTGAGCTATCGTTCTGCCCCTATTATGATTCCCGCAAATACACTCGTGTATTTCAGCCAAGACATATTGTGATTCTTTTGGAGCTAAGCATTTTAACAGGGGTTGAGAATAAGACCTGCTGTAAAGCTTGTTGTTCAGGATCAGGTACCGAGCCGCTCTAATTTGGATTCTCCTTGATTTGCTTTTGTCTCCTGGGAGGAGCCCGGATTCTAGGTACTGGAGGATTGGGGTCATCAAGTTCTGGGGTTGTTCAGTAATTTGGGCAACTTGGGCTTCCTCTATGCTGGGTCTTAGCTGGGAAGAAATTTTTATTGTGGAATTTGCTTCAGACTTAAGGCGAGACGCCATGTTTGCCAAAGCATCAGCTCTGCAGTTCTGGCTTCTTTCTATTTTCTAGATAGTGAACGTCTGGAAGGAGTGCTTCAAGTGGTTCACCAGTTCGGAGTACCGAAGCATCCTAGCATCTTTAATGGAGAATTCTCCCAGGACTTGGCTTACCACCAGTTGGGAGTCTAAGAAGACTTTAAGGTTCTAAACCTCGCATTCCAGAGCCAACTTTATGTCTAGGATTTGGGCTTCATATTCTGCTTCATTGTTGGAAGCTTTGAATCCCAAGCTAACTGCTTTTTCTGACGAGAGCCCATCAGGGGACTATAATACCAGGCCTACTCCTGAGCCCTGATCGGTTGACGACCCATCGATATAGAGCAGCCAGGTTCCTGAAGTTTCGATGAGTTGTGCCTTGTCTTGAAGTGCCGGGGTGAACTTGGCAACGAAATCAGCCAAGGCCTGCCCTTTGATGAAGTTTCGTGGCACATATGATATGTCAAATTCCCCTAGCTCCACAGACCACTTCACTAATCTTCCCAACACCTCAGGCTTCCTCAATATTGACTTCAGAGGGTAGGCGGTTGGGATTTCAATTGGATGAGCTTGAAAATAAGGCCGGAGCTTCCGAGCTGATATTACCAAAGCAAAGGCTAGCTTTTCAACCTCTGGGTATCTCTTTTCTATGTCGAGTAGTGCCCTACTGACGTAGAATATGGGCCTTTGTACTCCCCTGTCCTGTCTGACTAATGCGGAGCTGACCGTGTTTTCAGAGACTACAAGGTATATGAGTAGCTTTTCCCCCTATACTGGTTTTGACAGAAGTTCTGGAGAGGCAAGATACTCCTTCAGCTCTTGAAAAGCTTTCTCACATTCTTCCATCCATTGTAAAGCTTTGTTGCCCTTTAAAGCTTTGAAGAAAGGTAGGCAGCAATCAGTGGATTTGGAGATAAATCTGCTTAGTGCTGCGATTCTGCCATTCAGCGCTTGAATGTCTTTTCTGGTTTTCGATGACTTTAGTCCAATCAGAGCTTGGATCTGACTAGGGTCTGCTTCGATACCCCTCTAAGAGACATTGTATCCCAATAATCTTCCTTTCGTCACCCTGAAGGTACATTTTGAGGGATTGAGCTTCATCTTGTGCTGTCTTTGGATATCGAAGGTCTGGGCTAAGTGCTGGAGGTGACTACCTTTCTGCAGACTTTTGACCAGCATATCATCAATGTATACCTCCATGGTATTGCCGAGCAGCGGGCTGAACATCTTGTTAACCAACCGCTGGTATGTGGCTCCAGCGTTCTTCAAACCGAAAGGCATTACTTTGTAGCAGTAGAGACCTCGTTCGGTTATGGAGGCTGTCTTCTCCTGGTCTAGAGGGTACATCTGAATTTGGTTATACCCAGAATAGGCATCCATAAAACTCATGAGGTCGTGCCCTGCAGTAGCGTCAACCAGTTAATCTATTCTTGGCAGTGGAAAGCTGTCTTTGGGGCACGCCTTATTGAGGTCTGTATAATCAACGCAGACCCTCCACTTGCCATTTTTTTTTTGACCAGGACAGTGTTGGCTAGCCACTCAGGGTAGAGCACTTCTCGTATCATTTTGGCTTCAAGCAACCTCTGGACTTCCTCGTTTATGATCTGATGCCGCTCTGGGGCTAGCGGCTTTCTTTTCAGTCTCATTGGTGGGTGATCTGGATCCACCATTAGTTTATGAGTTATCAGGTTTGGATCTATACCTTCCATGTCTTTGGTCTCCCATGCAAACATAGAGAGGTTGTCTTTCAGGAACTTGATTATTTTCTCTTGCTCAGCGCGTGTCAGGTCTGGACCAATGTACAAATAGCGCCCTTCTGACTCTGAACTGACCAATACTTTGATAGGTTCGCCAATAGGTTTGGCCCTACTGTCACGTCCCTTTGGGCTTAAGGGTTTTTCGATTCTAGAAGGGCAACTTTCCTCCTCGGGAGTGTGGGAGAGAATTTGATCTGCACAGTCCCGGGTGTACTGTAATTGCTATTTGCCAGTCTTTTCCTTGAGTGCAGTGGCATAGCACTCTCGAGAAGTTGGCTGACAGCCTCTGACAGAATAAACATTCTGATTGTGAACATACTTCAGACATTGATGGAGGGTCGAGGTAACCGCCCCTATCTGGTACAACCATGGTCTCCCAATTATGACATTGTAGGGAGATTTCATATTCAACACCATGTACTCTGAGATGGTGGTTTTCTGCCCTTCACCTTCCCCTACAGTAGTGGGTAGGTCGATCTTTCCCAATAAGGTACTGAGATTACCGTCAAACGCTGCCATTACGGCAATGGTAGGCTTGATGCTGTCGTGGTCTATCCCCATTTGTTTGAGTGGCTCATGGAATAGTATATTGACAGAGCTGCCGGTGTCAACCAAGACTCTTCTGATCTCGAAGTTGGCAATTTTGAGAGTGATGACGAGGGCATCACTGTGAGGGCAGTGCACCCCTGCTAGGTCCTGTTCAGTGAATTGGATCTCCGGTGCTGGTTTAAGCCTCTTTTCATCGTTGAAGATCTGCAATACATCTGGGGCAACCCTGGCCTCCCGAGCATACCTCTTCCTTGCCCTGTTGGACATTCCTATAGTAGGGGAGTCTACATGGAGGACATAGATGACATGGTTGTTCTGCCTTTGAGGCTCGTTTCGAACTTCCCTTTGCTCTTGTCTTTGCTCAGGCCTCTGCTTTATCCGCTGTTGAGGCTTGTCTTCGTGGGGATTTTGCCTCCCGTCCTGCTTAAGGAACTCCCGGAGACGTCTTTTTTTTATGAGTTGCTCAATCTCATATCTAAGGGACCTGCATGAGTTAGTCGTATGCCCATGATCTTTGTAGAAATTACAATATTTACTTGTGTCCCGAAGGCTAGGATCTCCTTTGATGGGTTCTGGCCATCTCAGGTTTTCCCGATCTCGGATCTGCCGAAGTACCTGATTCGATGTAGTGTTCAAAGGGGTAAAATTAGTGAACTCCCTTGGTCCGGAATTGTAAACAACCTTGGGTGTCGTTCTCTTTTATGGACTCTTGGCTCTCTTCTTGCTAGGGTCTCTTCTATGGTCCCCTTCTTATGATCCTCACTCTTCGGATTATCCCTCTGGTTCTGCTCTTTGCCTTTCTGGGATGTGCGGTTGGCTTCTTCCAAGTTGATGTACTTCCTGGCCCGGTCCATTAATGCCGCTATGTCGGTAGGAGGGCTTTTAGTCAAAGAATCTCTGAAGCCACCGTGAGCAAGTCCAGCAGTTAAGGCAGCTATAAGGAATCTTGGGCTGTAGTCGGTGATCTCTGTGAGTTCAGCATTAAAGCGTGCAATGTAGGATCTGAGGGACTCCTCCTTAGTCTGCTTGACATTTAACAGGAATTCTGGTCCCCTTTTAAGCCTTCTACTGGTCATAAATTTGTCCAAGAATCGCCTATCGAGCTCATAGAAATCGGTAATTGAGTTTGGAGGGAGGTGGTGGAACCATTTCAGAGTAGTTCCCTTCAAGCTGGTAATGAAAGTTTGGCACATAAAAGCATCAGAGGCCCCGTAGAGGGTCATCGTATGCTAGTAGTGCGAGAGATGATCTCTTGGGTCTCCAGTCCCATCGTACAGGGTGAACTTTGGCACCATGAACTTCCTAGGCCTTTCCTCCGACATGATGGCGGGAGTGAATGGGGTAGCAAGTCTTCCGAGCAGCCTGGCCAACTCATCCTGCTCTGGAGGGTTTTGGGCACCTTTCAAAGCTATTGTTCAGTCCATAGATTCGGCAATTTCTTCGACCCTCTGTGGGTCTCTGAACCGGACCTCTTGTGAACCTTGCCTCACAGCCTCGGCGTCAGGGTAGTCGGGCTGAGCACGTCCCTCGGATGGAAGAGGGTTCCGAGCTGGCGAGATTGGTGCTGCTTGGGGATGAGGCTCCTGTGGTGCCGGATGTGCTCCCGAAGACCTTGGAGTTGGGGCTCTAGTAGTGCTTCAGTAGTGGACGTCAGGGATGAAGGCTGATGTTCCCCAGCCTGGGGCTGCCGACGGCTGTGGATCTCTGCCAACGTGAGCAACACCCTGGGGTTGCCCAGGCTGGTTATTTGGAGCCTGCTCATAAGGCCTTTCATTCTTAGTGGTTATATGGGGTTGCGTTCTTTCAGCAACATTGACCGGCGGGTTAGGAGGACTCATCCCTTGATTCTGTGTGAGTATTGCCAGAGTTCTAGATATGGCAAGTAGTTGTTCCTGTACCAGTTCGTTGTGCCATTTGATTGATTCAATCTCTTGTCGCATGGGATCAACCGTTGGCCCTCTTGCTCGTGGAATAGGCGGCCGATATTGAGAGCTTTGTGGGTTTTGAGCGTTTTGTCTCGGTTAGAGATTTGGGGCCATGGTTTTCTGGTGAGGAAAAAGATAAGTTTGTGAATAAAGCACTTGGAGATTAGTTGTTTCCCACAGACGGCGCCAAACTGATGCTGCACTTTTCGGCTCGCAACAAATCTGGGCTCCAAGACCTCCAAGACCTGTAGAACACTCAAAAGAGGGGATCAGAGGACCACTAGATTGGCTCCGGCGATAGCCGCTCCGATGCTTAAGTAAGTAAACTGAATTGAAAGACTGTATTGAAAGCCAAAGAATGAGCACGAAAACAAAGCGTACCTTTAGGATTTAATTTATAGACTGTGGCCTTCCTAAGTTGATTAGGATTCGGAGCCGTGAATATAGGGATTTGATCATCGGAGATTGTAGTTACCTTGTGGAATATTGCACTGTAGATAGAGATAATCATAGATAGTAGTTTCCTTGTTAAAGACTGTTTCCTTGTTGAAGATTGTTTCCTTATTCCCCGGTTGGCAGTTGTTAAGGAAAACATAAGGTCGGAACCATACGGAATACTGAGTGAATAGTGCCCAAAGCATAAGGTCTGGAGGATATGCGTATGAGAATTCCCTAGAGGCTCCGCCTGCTCTGTATGACCGAGTTTATTGGCTCTGTAGGATATGTATATAAGGATGTCTTGGAGGCTGGGCCTGCTCGGTATGACTGAGTTTATTGGTTCTGTAAGCACACGTGTCTCTAGGTGATTGGCGTGTCTGTTTGTGGTATATCAGTTTCTATCACCAGTTGTCACGACCCAAAACCCACCCTATGCGGATTTTGTATCGCGGGGCCGACCCAATGGCCGTCCCTACTTTTTTTATTCTTTTACCAATGATAACAGTAAATAATATAAACATGACATTAAAGTGCGGAAGCTTTATTACAATTATTGTTCAAAGACTAAACTTAAACTAACAATATACTGATCATGAACCACTCTTAGGTGGTGAGTACATGGGAGAGACTTCATTCACTATTATCATGCTCCTTGACTGTCACCTTAAGCTCTTGATCTCCTACTGTGGTTCTGTAACATTCTCACCTGAAAAATTTGTAAGGGGGGGTGAGCTAATAAAGTCCAGTAAGTAAAAGTCTATCTCAAATACGGGTTATGGATTACGTAGGAAAACATGAATTCAAGAGTAAGTAAAAGTCTATCTCAAATACGGGTTATGGATTACGTAGGAAAACATGAATTCAAGATAACATGATAGCCAGTCATGACAACGATTTCAGTTAGCAGTAAAGTGCCACAAGGCCAATGAACAGTAAAGCCCAATAATCACAATCAACATGAATACTGCCATAGTAAAATGGTCACAGTCAAACATAATTAATGAGTGAACAGTTAACATCAATACATATGAAATGCCCTCGTAACTTTATATGTAAGAAAACCCCCATCACCATATGTCCGATCACGGATTCGACCTGTAGGTCCCGTCAATCGGCCCGTAGGTCCAGTCAATCGATAAAAACACTCCCATCACCATTTGTCCATTTACAGTCTCAACATGCAATGTATGAACTAACATGACATGCGTACAATGATAGGCGTTAGTACAATGCATCAAATCACGAGATATCAGTCAATAGGCCTCCACCAGATAGGACAATATCAATGGCGGGAACAATAACAGTAGATACATACATGAGTACAAGTCTTGGCAGTAGTAGAAAGATCATGGCTTGGAAAACCACGTATAAGAGATAGGAATCCACTTACCTTATCAATGTCTTAATATCCCGTGACTTCCTCCTTTCCTTTTGACTTGCCTATAAATCAATAAACACGTTTCAGCTTTCATATAATTTACCGAATTTATGCCTCGTTACTCTAAATACCTCCCGTGCTAATTTATGCTTTGCGATTTCCATTTTAAACTTAATTTACCCAAGGGCAAAATGGTCATTTACGTGTCTCTACTTTTTGGGTTTTGTTTTCATAATTTGTACTTCACCGTTAAGTCCAGTAGGTTTGAATTAATAAAAATTCACTATTTACTTAACTAAATCGGAGTCTGTTTGACTTACCTTTGACGTAGGGGCATTTTGGTCATTTTGGCATTCTACGTTTATTTTATTTTTTCGGGACTCCGTCTCGTAAAACGAACCTCACTATTAAATTCAGAGGGTCTAAAATAGTAAGTTTTCATTATTCGTTCTACTAATTTAGGCGTCGAAATTAAATTTAAAATTTATTAATTTAAATCATTTATTTAAATTAATTAATCTAGATAATACATATCGTATTTGAGCCCAAAGAGACCACATGTGCCTTGGTGGCACAGTGGCTAAGCTTCCCACCCTTACTCCTTTGGTCACAGGTTCAATTCACTGCCATACCAATTTTCCATTTAACATTTTTCATTGTTTTTCATTTCCTGTACAAGTTTAACCCAACCATTGGATAGCTTCTCCTTTCCAACCAAACACTATCTAAACTCGAATTTAAAAATTTATCCATGAAGTACAAGTGTTGGGCAGTCATCTGAATGGATGGGTCGGGTCAGACCCAACCCGGTTTGGCCAAAATAAAATCACAAAACCCAGCAGCCGTACAGCAAGACTCCAGCGTGTTGGTTGTCTTCTCCGTCAACGGCGACTTGCCGACGACGGATTTTCTTACGTTTTTCAGTGGGGTTCACACCTACAGAACATGGACAACTCAAATCTACCATCGGATTTCAAATCGGAGTGCCGGAGCACTCCCAAAATAATCGGAACAGTAGCGCACCAGGGGCTGTGCGGTTTTTCGGCAGCCCCTTTCCCTTCCGTTTTCTCTCGTTTTCTCCTACGGTTTCAATCCCGATTTGAATCTAAAATGTCCCTACACCCAAGAGAATCAATTACCCATGATCTAACCCAATTAATCGCAACAAAATCACCCCACCCCATCAGTTTTTCTCCTCCGTTTTTCACTGTTGCGCCCAGTTTAACATTCTGTCCGGTTGTTTAATTTTTGTTTTCTCTGATTCAATTCTAACAATTCCAACATCAACTATATCCATTCATAAACAAATAAATTCCCATGCTTCCTAAAATCTATTTCAAACAATAATTCATGCTTACAATAAAAATAAAATCACATAAGTTGATCTATCTCACCCAATCGCGCGTACAGAGAAATCACTGCTTTCACTTCCGAATCCACTGTCCAGACCCGATTTGTTTTGGCTCGTTTCCTTCTCCACTTCTTTCTCAACTCACGCAAGGTGCCCCTTGACCTATCTCCTCCTTCTTCTTCCTCTTTCTCCTTCCTTTTCTCCTCTGTTCTAGCGTCCAGCCGTCCTCTGTTTTTTTTTTTTTTTTTCTTCTCTTCAGGTCTAATGCTCCACCGCCCCTTCAGTTCTTTTTTTTTTTTTTTTCCTTTTTCTTTTACATATTGTAACTGATACACCTTTCTATCTATCTATATATATATATATATGTATATCTTTATACCCATATATATATATATATATATTGTCCATACCTCCAACTTCCCATTTATTATTATTTTATTTATGTTTATATATTTACATTTATATTTCTAATTCTTATTTTCTTTTCTTTTATTTTCCTTTTTATTTATTATTATTATTTTTTTCATTTATTTTATTTTCCTTATTTAAAATTTCATTTTTTTTTTATATTCCAATATCTATTCGTGGTTTGCTCGGGCATTGCCCGGAAGCTATTTGTACTTCTAAAACCATTGAATTTCCAACCGTTCCATTTTATTCAATATGAAACAATAAGCTTTAACGACTTGATTTACATGGCCTGCTCGGTCACATCTGGGTCAGGGTGTTACACTAGTGGTGGAAAAAAAATTATAAAAAAAATGAATAAGATGGGAATACAGATTATATACAATTATTTTTCACGAGAAACATAATTTTTCTTGTGTTTTTTTTACGAGGAAATAAAAGTGACCTTTTCAAGAAAAAAAAATTATATGGACCCAATTTTTAAAGAGAATTTTCTCTTTCTTGCTAACCAAACTCTTAATAAATTTTATATTTTTCTCTTTCTTTCACTTTCCACCTAACCAAACAAAGTCTTAGGATTAAAAAAAATAACGGGTTGACTCGACCTTTATGTAACCCGACCCGTTTCGACCCGGCCATTTTGCCAGGCCTACTTGTAATATTTATCTGATCATGCAATTTACAATTATATATATATATATATATCAATATATAATAATACAAATGGACACATGGTTGTGTACGTGAGAGCCACTTCATCTTCTATCTTAGTATATATTTTCTTCATGGTAGCAGAGCCTAGGCTCTCTTACTAACACACGAATGGCTCACTACAAGAATTAAGGTTTTTAGCGGTACACAAGAAAACGTTGCTAATTGTCACTATTAGCGACACACATAGTTGGTATCGCAGAAAGGGTAAAAAAAAAAAAAATTGCTTCCTATGCATAATTAATGGCGTGAAGGTTTTAGCGATGCATGTTGACTTATTAGTGATGGACGTGGGCGTCGCCAATACTACAAATTTTTAGTGATGCACATGTGTGCGTCGCTAATAAGTTTACTTAATAAAGCACCACTATTTTGGGCATTGAGTTACTATTATCGACACTCTAGTATCTTATTAGCGACGCACATGTGTGCACCACTAGTAAGTTTGTATTTTTCTCTTCTCTGAATCAGTAACCCCTTTCTTCTTTCACGATTCTCTCTATCTCTCTCTCCATTTCTCTCATTCTTACCGCTGAAGCTCGTAGCCACCATCCGCCACATTTTCGTGACCTATTTTTCATTAAGCTTGAGTTTCATAAAAATCTTTTATCCCATTTTTATTTTTCACCCATTATTTAGATTTGAGGCTTGAGTGTTAAATGTTTGACATGTTTTTAATGTTTTAGTGTGTATATATATGTTTGTGACATAATTGTTTAGTGGGTTTGGTTGTACTTGTGCTGTTAAAAACCAAGACCTTTAAATAGGTTATCAGTGATATATATAACTGTGTGTTTGGGGGTACTAAGACAGGCTTTAGTGTGGTTATTTGATGATCTTCTGTTGTGTTGTCATTAATTACAGTAGCTACAAGAAAGTTCCAATTCTATAGGATTGTTTATATATACTTAAGAAATAAAGTAATAATAGAAAATTGTAAAAAGGATTCTCTAGCTGAAGTCTCTATTGTTCAGTCCTCCATGACACTATATTCTCACTTTTCTTTTCTCTTTGTTCTGATGACCACTACTTTGCTTTCATGGTAAAATTGTTCAGTCTATAATTTATATCCTTTGGTTCCAAAAGACCCATATAACATGTATCCAAAGTCAGCTCTAGACCAATTTTATATATATATATATATATATATATATATATATATATATATAAATTTGTGTGTGTGTGATGAAAAATTAGAAAGAAAAACTATTGATGGGATAAAAAAGAGAATATTGGAAGGCAAATACTATTATATATATATATATATATAACTTGTTTTTTTATTACTATAAAGATTTTGTTTGAAGGGAAAGTCCTTTGCATGATTTGAAGTAGGTGAACATGCTTCCTATATATTACAAGGGCACCCATTATGCTTGTTCCTTGGTTATTTCTTTTATTATATTCAACGCATGCAATCAACTATTATTTTCACATGATTTCAGCTTGTAAATTAATTCGAAATGAATTTTATAATCAGAAAATGACTACTTTTAGTGGCATTATTGTTAGGACTATTAGTCACAAGTATTGACTAATTGTGAGACAAAATTTTCATTGAGTTATAAAGTTCACCAAGTTATTAAGTTTAGAATCCTTAAGCCTTGTGCTCATTGAAGAACATGTCTGCTTCCAGTTAAAGAATATCTTATTTTCGCATGACTTTCACATATTCATATGGTGAAGGATTGGTAAGCACTTGGTGAGTTTGGATCGGATCTATCTCACAAACACTCTTATGCATTAAGTTTAATTTACTATTCAAAATATGTGAAAGTGTATAGTGAAGATGGTAAAATGAATAATAGTAGCTCATTTGACTATAGTACTTAAAGATGATTTAAGTGGGCTATTATATTTTATTGACCTAAAATTGGAAATTATAAGGTTTTTCACAATATTCGTTCTAACGAATCATGGGTTCGTTTGCACGAATCATGAATTTATTTGCACGAATATTCCAGTATGTTTCTTTTTATATATTAACGAAATATTCGTTCGATCTTTCAATCGAACGAATTTTTCAAAAACCCATTCGTGGGATATTCATTCGAATAAATGATTCAACGAATTTTTTAGTAGCTTGCAAATCACATTTGTTCGATAGTTTGTTCGAACAAACTGAGGTTCGTATGAACGAATACCCAATTCGTGGGAACGAATATCGCACAGATTAGTTTTCTAATTGGATTTAAACAGTGCAATTTTCTTTTCAAAACTTATCCTATATAAGGATTTAATCCTTAGTTCGTGGGGAGACTTTTGGCGAATGGACTGTAGACATTAACTAACGGTGGATGTAACGACGTAGGAAATTATAAAATGGTGGATAATTAATTAAATGAAAATGCACCAGATAAATTTTGAAATCAATTTATAAATGATAAATCTGGCATTATGAACCTAAAGGAGAATTTTAATGATTTAATCAAGATTGTTGTGGACTAGAAGGTCACACAGTCATATTTATAACATAGACAAATTAGGAAATTCTAATGTTAGAAATTGGAGACAAAAATTATATTTTTAGAATCTATACAAAAAATGGAGCCATGAGTCCAAATTCCGTTGAATTCTAAGACTAATCATTTTCCCACGTGATTATACGCATGTCTTGACCAACTAGCCACATGGAATTTTATTGGGATGTGTAGCAAAGCTTCCTAAGGAAGCCAAGTAATTGTATGGATGTGAGTGGAACATGTGTCATACTATGGGCTAAGGAAATAAAAGAAAAAGAAAATAAGAGAGGAAGAGAGAGAGATAGATAGATAGAAACCAATTTTGGTCTCTTATTTTCTAAAAACCCAAAATAGAAAGAGAGAGAGAGGGAAAGAAAGGAAATAAAGAAAGAAGAAGAGAAGAAGAAGGGGAAAAAAAAAAGGATAGGGTTAGTCAGCCATAAAGGCTTCCTCCATTTTTCTTCAGTTATTTCACTATTTATCATTAGCATTTTCATCCTTTCACCTTCTAGTGTGTGTACATGTGTGTTGAGAGGCTTTCTTCACAAAAATCTATAGAGAGAAACTAGGGTTTGTGTGAGTTTTTAAGTTTGATGAAGAATCAAGACATTAAAAAGCTACTTGGAGGTTGATGAAGCATAAGGAAGATGAAGGAAAGCTTGGAAGTTTATTTTGGTTGAAAGAATCACAAATCATGAATGCTAGGGCTTAAAGAATCTCGATATAGGCGCTCTTGGACCTTACATTTAGTCCAATTGAAATATGGTGAATGTGTATATATATATGTGTGTGTGTGTGTGTGTGTGTGTGTTTAGTTGGTTTCATATTCTTGTAGCTGACTTCTACTGACTTGTCATTCTTATGTCTGGGTTGAGTTGGTACTTCTTGAGTTGAGATCATGATTCTACTTAAGCTAGTGTTTCCTAGTGTTATTCTTTATTGCTCTTTTGTGTTTGTATCAGTGCTAATGCTTAAGTGAGTTTGGCTAACAGCTCCTTGAAAACTAATGATAGGAGAGGAAGCCATTAATTTGGTTTAAAATTTAAGAAATCTTTTGAAAGAAAGACCTTTAGTGAAAAGGTTTGCTAGTTGATCTTTTGAGAGTAGGTAATGAATGGTTAAAAATTTTCTTGTCACTTGCTCTCAGATACAGTGAAAGTCTATCTCAATATTCTTTGTGAGAGCATGAAACACATGATTGGAGGCACGTGCCACGAAAAATATAGTATCACAATATAAATGAGGACAATGTGGGATAAAGACATAAAGATTCTAATCCAAGAGAATTCAGCTATTGCAACTGGCATGGCTTTATATTCTGCCTCAGTGGAAGACCTGCCCAATCAACATCTACATATGTTTGGAGATGGAGAGGCTCGGGTTTACAGTAACAAAATGAATCTCATTGGGAGTGTACATATATTGGAAAACTATGTTTACTACAAAGGAGATATCATTCCTAGTAAAGGTAAGATATTGTAGCACTCTAACAAGGGACCTATATATATTGGGTTGGATCTAGAAGTGGGGTTCCTTTGATTTTGCCAAGATGAAATGAGGATAAGTAGGGTGTCTTATAGGAATTAAAATTTTTCATTTGAGCTTTGTGTAATAGGTTAGTGAGATACTTTGGACAATAAATGAACAATCGAGTAAGTGTTTGAGTAATCTCTAGGCCCAAGAAATAGTGAAACGGTCTAAGATCTTTCATGTCAGGCTTGATTAAGTTGGGTGATTAGAAGGCGAATGTAGGGTGAATCATTTCAAGTGACAATGATATCATCTAAATATAGTAAAAGGATGGTGAGAGAGGTTCCTTGCTTTCTGATAAATAAAAAGGAGTCTATATAAAATGGAGTGAATGATAATGTCAAAATATGATAGGTAAAACTTTCGAACCAAGCTCTTAGTGCTTGTTTAAGGCCATATATTTATTATTTTTTATTTGAAAACATGGGTTGGTAATGAGGGATCAATGAAGCCAGAAGGTTAAGGCAGATAAACCTCTTCTTTGATATGGCCATAAAATAATGCATTTTTGACATCTACTTGTCTAAATGACCAATTATGATAAGCAATAAGAGCAAGCACTATTGAGATTATTGTATGCTTGACAACAAGGATAAAAATTTCATCAAAATCAAGCCTTACATTTTGATGAAAGCCTTTAACAACATGTCTTTCTTTGTACCTTAAAATAGATCCATTAGAGTCATATTTGAGTCTATATACCCATTTGCAACCTACTATATTTTTGTTTGATGGAGGTGGAACCAAGGTCCAAGTTCCTTGTTGATGAAGAGTTGTGAATTCCCTAGCCATAACAGTCCTCCAATATGGAAATTTGTTCGCAATAGAGAATAAATATGGTTTTGTGACTAAACTAGCAATAATAATGGTTAGGAAGGAATTTTTCTTTGAAATTCTAGCTTTGGATCTAGTAGCCATGAAATGTTGGTTGAAGTCTAAGTATGGTGCATAAGGTAAAGTGGAATCATTGGTGGATGTGGATATGAAAGGTGAAATATGAGTTGTGAATTGGATGTAGTTGCAGTAAATAAGGTACTTGAATTGAGAATAGTTGGTGAACTAAAAGATGAATGACTAAAAAATGGAATTAAGAGGAAAATAGAGGGGGAAAGGTCTGAGAATGGAGAGTAGAGTGTACAGAGGAAAATAAAGAGCTTAAGAGTGATAAAGGAGGTAAGAACCTGTTATCGAGATTGAAGGATGAAGTTGAGTTAGTAAAAGCATATGGAAAGGTTGTTTCATCAAGAATGGCATGCCTTATGACATACATCTTGTGAGAGGAAAGATCAAAGCGATAAAAACCCTTGTAGTTAAGACTGTAATCTAAGAAAATACGTTTAACTATCTTAGGTTGCAGTTTATTGTGATTATAGGCTCTAAGAAAAAGATAACAAACACATCCAAAGATTATAAGTGATCATATGATGGTGGTTTATGAAAAGGCTTTTCATATAAAGATTGTTTGCACATAGTTTTGGTGGGTAACTTGTTAATGATAAAGGTTACAATGGTAAACAATGTAGTCCAAAACTGAGGTGGTAGGGAAACCCTAAATAGGAAAGTTAAACTTCTTTCCACAATATGCTTGTGTTTCCTCTCAACAATGCCATTTTGTTGAGAACTGTGAGGGCATGACCTTTCATGATGAATTCCATAACTAAGGAAAAGTTATTTGAGTTCAGTTTTTTCATACTCACCCCCACCATCTATCCTAAATATTTTAATTGATGCACAAAAAAATTCTCAACATATGCTTTAAATTGACAAAATGTAGCATAAAGGTCTGAATTATTTTTTAAAGGGTAGAGCCAATTGTATCTACTATAGTCATTTACAAAAGAAACATAGTAATTATAGCTATCATATGAAGTGTAAGGAGTTTGACCCCAAAGATCACCATGAACAAACTACAGAATTTGAGTAGTGATTGATATAAAGGCAGTGAATAGGAGTCTAGCCATTTTTTCAGCAAGACAGTGTTGGCAAATTATTACTATAGAACTAAAAAAATGGTAATGGAACAGAGATTGTTGAGAGTATTGTCTAAGTACTGGTTGAGACTAATGTCAAAATCTGTCATGCCATAATTCTGATGAGACTTTCTTTTCTACAAAAGTTATGGTAGCAGTAACAAGAAGTGTATTATGTTAAGAAAATTGAGCTGGAGTTAAATTATTAATAGTAGATTGAATTATAGTTACTGGCAATGGATAAAAGACCATTGGTACTAGGTCTTTGGTAGAGGGTCCTCTAAGAGCACCTGTCCTGAATTTGAAACATATTACAATAAAAAATGAATATGCAATTGTTACCCTTACAAAATTGATGGACGAAAAGTAGATTTGTAGCCATAGAAGGAACATGTAAAATATTGTTGAGTAGAAATTGATGGTTGTTTGTGTGGACATTGGACTGACTAGCATGAGTGATTGACAATGCTTCTCTATTGGTTATGGTGATGTTGTCATCACCTTGATTTTATGTGAAAAGAGAAAGATTAGAAAGATTAGTTTTTATATGATTGGTGGCTCTTGTGTCAGTGTAACAAAGGTTGGGATTAACATTGTTAGGATTATAGGTAGCAGACATTGTAGTTAATTGAAATGGTGCATATTGACCTTAATAGGAGTAGTCCACCCTATGATAGCAATCAAGAGTAATGTGGCCATTTTTGTTCTAGATCTAACAAGATATTAGAGATTGTGTAAGTGTTGAAATTTGTGTTTCCTTGTCTTTGAGGAGATTGGTGGTATGGTTTGGGGAATTAACTGTGAGGCGGTGGAAATTTCCTATTAAATCTTCCAAAAGTGGTCATTTTTATCCCTTGCCTTTGTTAGGGGATTTTCATTTTCCTTTTCCTGTTCCTCTTCTTCTGCCTCTGTAAGAGGAACTTTCGCATTTTTAGTTAAAAGCAAATGGTGATTTGTAGTTGGATGCTACTATTGATGTAGGAAATTGAGGTATTATGTTATGTTCATTGCTTGTTTCTATGATTTTTCCTCAATGTTTAACAAAGCATGAAGTTCTTAAAAAATGAGGTGTTTAGATTTGGTTAGAATTAATGTTTAGAAAGTATAGTAGTTAGCAAGTAGGCCATTCATCTTATAAACCAATATGTCTTAATCATCAATGAGAATTGAATTTGCCGCCAAATTGTCTCTGACTCTCTGGCTTTTTTGATCTTTTGGATGTAAAAGTCTATAGAATCATTTCATTTGTCGATGTTAAGTAATCAAGACTTGAGTTACAAGATATTTAACCTTGTGGATGAGGATAATATTTTTTCTAGGGCTAACCAAGCCTCCCTTAAGGTTGAATACCCTATAACATGAGATAGTGTTGAGTGAGACAGAGTTGCATTGAAAAGTGTCAACAGTACCTAATCTTGAGTGCACCATAGATGATAACTAGGGTTAATCTCTGTAGTTTCTTTTCCACTTTTATCTCTAGTGCATTTAGCATGGGATGGAAGATGCTATCATCATAGCCAATCAAAGAATATGTCTTAAGTATAGTTGAGATTCGAGATTTCCAAGCTACATAGCTTGTAGCATCAAGTTTTAGAGTAATAAGGTTATAGATATTAGAGAGTAGGAATTTAGGTGATTGTGGAAAAGTTGAAAAAGAACTTGAATTATAAGTTAGTGAAGTTACAAACATTGAAGATAGAGAAAAAGAACCTAATCTTGCCATTTCAGATAACAGTTGTTGAGGTTTTCTTGTGATGTTTTTATTTTAAAGCTTTTTAAATTATTCAATTCAAACTTGGGTCATGTTAAAGCTCTAATGCCATGATAAGATTTACATTCATGGATGAATGAAATAACACAGTAGATAGTTATAGAAGATTGAGTGTAGAGAAGGAGAAGATAGAGGAATATGGAAATAGAGAAGAATTTGATTTGTTTCTATTATTGATTCAGTTCAATTACAAGCTTAAAGCCTCTATTTATACATACAAATAACTCACAGTTATAACTAACCGACCAATAGTGAGCTTACAACTGACTATCAAATTCACTTTTGTTACATACACATGGTTGGTTTCAGATAGTTATGACGACAGCTAGCACTAGCTGGTTTAATCTTCTTGTAGTTGACTCCTATTGAGTTGTCATTCTTATGTATGAGTTTAGTTGGTACTTCTTAAGCTAAGATCATCTACTTAAGCTAGTGTTCTTCAATGTTATTCCTTGTTATTTTGTGATTGCATCATTCCGTTAATGGATTTAAATACTATTGTTTATTTCATAAAAATTACGGTAAAATATACTATTTGTTTTTTCTTTAATTTGTAGACAAATATGATGTTCTTCCTATAATCTTAATGCATTTCAAAATCATAATTAATTAAGAATCATTCTAATAATCAAATCAAGGCCCTCTAATTAAATGGTGGGGGTGATTTTGAAGAATTTATAGATAATTTAAATACTAATAGAAATATAGAATTCCAAAATGTATTTGTTAGCTACACAACTGATGCTGCACTTTTTGACTCGCAACACGTGAGGGCTCCGTGACCTGTAGAACACTCAGAAAGATGATCAGAGGACCACCGGGTTGGCTCCGGCGGTAGCCGCTCCGATGCTTAAGTAAGTAAGGGAATTTGAAAGACTGTATTGAAAGTCAAAGAATGAGCATGCCTTTAAAAGCGTACCTCTAGGGTTTAATATATAGGCCGAAGCTTTCCTAAGTTGATTAGGATTCGACGCCATGATTATAGGGATATGATCATCGGAGGTCGCAGTTTCCTTGTGGGCATTGAGTCGTAGATGGAGATAATCATAAACGGTAGTTTCCGTATTGGAGACTGCTTCCTTATCCTCTGCCCGGAATCCGCTAAGGCGGAGATAATCACAAATGATAGTTTCCGTATTGGAGACTGCTTCCTTATTCTCTGCTCGGAATCCGCTAAGGCGGTGACGAGATCTGAAGCTATGGTCTGGACCCTGTGGTCAGTTCTGGATATATTTGTTGGTCATTTCCGACCTTATGTGATGATCTGGATGTCATTGGCTGAGCGAGAATCATGCTAGTTGAACATAAATCGGACTGTGGTCATACGTGTCAAGTGTTGATTGGCTTGTCCTTTTATGGTATATCAGTTACTCCCCCCCTCCCCAAGTCCTAGTTTGATGTAAGTAACTAGGGCTAAGAGAGTTATGTATCTCGCTTGTTCGCCTTCCAAGACAATTGTTGGGGCGCCATTTATTGCGTAGTTGGTGATTAAGTCTTCTCAAGGTCACAATTACACTGGGCGGACAGTTGGTTTTCTCGAGAACATCATTGTTCTGAACCGTCGTGGCGTTTGGGCTTGGTGGGTCCCTTCTGATACCGTGTTTATAAATACGGGATGAGATTTTTGAAATGACCTTTCCCTCGACATTTTTACTGTGCTAGAAGATTTCATTCGCCATTGTTGGTTCGTGCGACCTTGAAGAATACAGATCCCCTAAGTGAAAACAGGTTCGACTGATTTTTCCCCCTCTCTTGCTTCTTTCTTCTTGAGTCTGAGAATAATGTCTGCTCCTTCGGATTCTCAAATTGTGAATGAGGGAGTGGGAGACCATTCTGAAATGGCTGGTCCGCCTGTTGTAGGAGATGTAGGTAACCCTGCTCTTGAAATTATTGAGGAGAGGCCTGTTGATCCTCCCCCTAGTCCAGGGGTTAGAATAGTTGATGCTTTCGAAGAGCCCCGAGACAGGGCCGGGGAGACCTCTGGTAGGTCTTCTCATAGAGAAGAGGGTGAGAGTGCCGTCACTCAAAGCCTCTTAGATGAATGGAGGGTGAAATTTGAATTTCCCCCAAATGTGACTTGCAGAGTTCCAGGACCCATGGACCGTCCTCAAGATGTTAAAGCCGGGGAGATTTGTGTTTTCCTCACCTGGTTTGAAATGGGCTTAAGGCTTCCATTGCCGGATTTAGTCAGGCAATTCTTCTGTTGGTTCAAGCTCTGCCCCGTCGACCTGAATCTCAATAGCTGGCGGCATCTTCTAGGTTTTATGGTGCTGGGACACCTGAACAAAGTGGACGTGTCTCTGGACTTGATCCGTAGCAATATGGATCTGAAGTTCAAGCAGGCAGAGGGCCTCTATTATATGTCCTTCGAGAAGGGGTTCCGACCCCTGTCTTCCGTTCCTACTTCCAACAAGACGTGGAAGAAGTGGTACTTCTTCGTTGGAGGAGGATGGGAGCATAAGGACTTCCAGGCCGGAGAGACCTCGTCGTTTCCTTGTGTTACGGGCCATAGGGGTGAGACTTATTCTCTTGGGTTTGCTTTAGCTTTGCTTATATCCTCAGAACTGATAAACTTGGTATTTTTCATTTCCTTTGTGCAGTCAAGAGTGCTCGGAAGAGGCCCAAGTTTACTAAGGCTCTACAGGATCAGTACCGGGCTTTGCTTTCAACTTCTAACCGGGCTCATACTGTTATCGTCACTCCGGACCAAGTGATGGCCACTCGTAGCGCAGATTTTAAGAGGAGGCTAGCCTCGAGATGGGAAGTGCTGAAACCTCAAGTGGTGGGGGAGTCTTCCTCCCCAGCTGAGCCTGATGCTCCTTTAGAAGTGAAGAGGAGGAGACTGATCTCTGGTTCCCCTGAGCCCTCCCCTGCCGAGGCTGAGGGAGCCGAGCCTGCCATTCCTGTATCGGCTGTTCCTCCTGGTCCGAGCAAGAGGTCTAGGAAGGGGAAAGCTCCTGCCGCACCTTCTGAGCCATTTGTTGAGCCGGATTATCAAATTGCCAAGAAGGCATTTGATCAAATATGGGCTCAGGGCCCGCATCGGTACAGAGGGGATGATCCCTCCAAATTGATGACTGAGATGATGACTCTCCAGATGAAGGTAACTTCTGAAGCCTTTCCCTGGCCTTTTGTTTGCTCATTTGTTTCACTCTAATTTATCTGTCTTGCTTTATACAGAGCATGCATAGTTTAGCTGCTCTGATGGTGACCTCCATGGGCCTTGAGGAGGCCGAGAAGCTGAGGACGGAGGTGAACGAGATGAGACTGGAGCTCGGAACAGCCCGTTCCAAAATTCAGTCTGCTGAAGAGGGTCTGGAGAAAGCTACCACCAGCCTTAAGGTAGCAGAGTCTGAGAGGGATATATTTGCTCAGACGGTTGAGAGGCTTGAGGCGGAGTTGGTTGGTCTCCGTAGTTCCATTGATCAGAGGGTTCAGAAGGCAGTTGGTCAAGCCAAAGCTGAGGCTGAGATGGAATTAAAAGAGGAAGTTGATCAGATGGGTGATGACCTGATCCTGCTCGGCTTTGAGAATTTCTGAACTAGATTCCAACTTCAGTTCCCAGACTTTGATGTGTCATCGATCGTTCCTCCTGAACCTATCTCATCTCGTCCTGATCCGGATAAGACTGCTGGGGCTCGTGCCCTTAATTTGGAAGAGGACGTAGGCCCCTCTGGGAAATCTTGAGGCTTTATAGGCTTTTGGTTCTTTTTTTGATGTAGTGAATATATTTTCCCTTTTGATCAATAAGATTGACTTTTCTTCAGATTCTACTTGTATTTTTCCCTCTTGTGAATTTTGTTGCAAGTGTGGCTGCTCTGAACCCTTTGCATTTTAGATCAAACAGTTGCTTTCTAATCTTCAATACTTGTCATTGAATAGTGAATATAGATCTGCCTTATAAAAATAAGACGAGAAAGTAGATATAGCCAGATAGATAGAGCCTGACAGAGCGGGAGTGGATCTCTGTAGAGCCCTGAGATAGACTGCTCTAAATTAAGAGTTTGTGAGGTTAACTGAGCAGCTTGTGCTCGTTATTATGATGCTCGGTATGCTGAGTACTCGGGATTGGGATATATCCGATCTGCTTGGTCTTTGTTATGTGTCTTGACCCGTTATGAAATAGTTAAGACCAGTAGGTCTGAATCTTTGAATTGGGGGTCTATTTACTTTAGACTTTGTTCCCCTCTTTATTGATTTGGGAGCTCAAGTACTGGACTGCGGTCTCTGTCTTGAGAATTCTGTACTCTGTCTCTTGGTATATTAAAGAGGCTTATTTAATGCACCACTTAGTCATTCGACCGTCGTTTGGGTCTTCGAGGCCATTCTCTTTTTCACCGTTGCGACGGTTCAGTTGGGTGGCTTTTGGACTTCAAGGGTCTATATATATGGAAACGGGGCATACGGTTGCGCTCAACCCTTTTGCTCCCTGATTTGTTTGTGAGAGAAGCCTCATATGCTGCCGGAGTTTCTCCCATTCGTCCGGAGATGATGGAAGATTCCTTGCCTGAGTTAGGAATAATGAGCCTGTGGCCGAGAGTTAACCTCCCCCTTTTTTCAGTCTCCAAGGAAGGATTGAAAGAGGCCCAAGTCTTCTTGTTTCCTCTGGCATCCGGTCGAGATTTCTCCGATTGGTGGTGGCCCCTCCCTGATTCAACCGAGGCCTGGAGTGTTGGTGATGAAGACGAAGGTGAGTTGCCTCCCCTTCCTCACGCTCTGTCAGATACCCTTGCTCTAAGTGGCTGGGGTGAAACAGATGGTGTGAAGAAGAAGATTGAAGGTGGACTACCTTCCCCCCCATGTGTCTTGGCAGAGACCCTTGCTTTATTCTTCTGAGGAGTCATGCCGATTACAAAGGGGGAGAATGAAAAGTCTCCTGAGGCTCAGAGCCCTCATTATCCGTTGGTCATGGGACCAGTGATAGTGATGATGAAATGGCCTGGGCACTACGTGATGCAGATTGGGGTTCAGGGTTCCTTCCTTTCAAATGGAGCCGATGAAGGCGGTTTTGAAGGTTTTGGATCTTGTGCCCCTTTATCATCCCGGGAGAAGAGCCATTATGTTGCCAAGCGTAGCTTCTGTAATAGCTTCTGTAATAGCTTCTGTAGTAGCTTCTGTAGTAGCTTCTGTAATAGCTTCTTGGTACTGATGTAAATCTTTTTGAGTTATTAATAAAGTTGAATTTTTTCTTCTCTGATCTGATACTTTCTGTGAATGTGCTCTTTTGAAACTTAAGCATCTTCTAATGCGTTGCCGATTGTTCTGAAAATAAATCAAAAACTTAGAAAAATGCCAGAATCGAAGTACTTCACCTTTGGTTGAAACCATGGTGCTGGTTTATTTGACAGATAAGTCAAATAATGTAAGTGTCAGATCCGATGTATTCCGTTCTAGTAAACTTTAGTTGACAGGTGCTCGGAACTTCTGCCTTTGGATAGATTGGATTACAGAACCCGCTAGTTGAAGATGGTCCAGGCTCTGAAGGCCTGTGCATTAATAGATGGACCAAGTCATAAGACTTGTGCATTAATAGATGGACCAGGCTCTGGAGGCCTGTGCATTAATAGATGGACCAAGTCATAAGACTTGTGCATTAATAGATGGACCAGGCTCTGGAGGCCTGTGCATTAATAGATGGACCAAGTCATAAGACTCGTGCATTAATAGATGGACCAGGCTCTGGAGGCCTGTGCATTAATAGATGGACCAGGCTCTGGAGGCCTGTGCATTAATAGATGGACCAGGCTCTAGAGGCCTGTGCATTAATAGATGGACCAGGCTCTGGAGGCCTGTGCATTAATAGATGGACCAGGCTCTGGAGGCCTGTGCATTAATAGATGGACTAGGCTCTGGAGGCCTGTGCATTAATGGATGGACCAGGCTCTGGAGGCCTGTGCATTAATAGATGGACCAAGTCATAAGACTTGTGCATTAATAATTGGACCAGGCTCTGGAGGCCTGTGCATTAATAGATGAACAGTTTTAAGGAAGTAAAAGAAAAAATTTTTATTGATAATACTTCCGCAAGTGTTCTACGTTCCATGGCCTAGGAACAGGTTTCCCAGTCGTGTCTTCAAGCCAGTAAGTGGTAGGTCGAACGACCTTCGTCACTTTGTAGGGGCCCTCCCAATTTGGTGACAATTTTCCCATGGTGGGATCATTGGTGTTCTGAAAGACTCTTCTTAAGACGAAGTCTCCAACTTGAAAGCTGACTGTCTTGAGTCCTATCCTGGATTTATTGACCATTCTTTGTTGGTAGGCTTCCATCCTGATGCTGGCTTGATCCCTTCTCTCTTCGAGCAAATCCAAGTTCTCCATCAGTTGCTGATCATTGGATTCTTGCTCAAAGGCCTCAGTCCTCAGAGTTGGCATACCGATTTCAACCGGAATTACTGCTTCTGTCCCATAGGCTAATGAGAAGGGTGTTTCAGAGGTGGGAGTTCTTCTGGTTGTACGGTAGGCCCAAAGGACTCTTGGGAGCTCTTCTGCCCACTTCCCTTTGGCTTGTTCCAACCTTTTCTTTAACCCATCAAGGATTGTTCGGTTGGTGGCCTCTGCCTGCCCATTTGCTTGTGGATGGCCTGGAGAGGCGAAGTGCTGCCTGATGTTGAGATTTTCGCAGAATGCCTTGAAGCCTTTACCAGTAAATTGTGTCCCATTATCCGAGATAATTACACGTGGTATGCCAAATCTACAGACAATGTTCTTCCAGGTGAAGTTTTCGACTTCCTTCTCTGTAATATGCGTTAAAGGTTCGGCTTCGGCCCATTTAGAGAAGTAGTCGATAGCCACCAGGAGGTACTTCCTGTTTGGAGGTGCTCATGGTAACGGGCCCACAATGTCCATTCCCCATTGAGCAAAGGGCCAGGGGCTAGGAATCGGGATGAGCTCGTGCTGAGGCTGGTGTTGGTACGAGGCGAATCTCTGACATTTGTCACACTTCCGAACATATTCTTTAGCCTGTTTCAGCATGCCGGGCCAGTAGTAGCCCTGTGATAGAGCTCGGTGGGCTATAGTTCTGCCCCCATTGTGGTTCCCGCAAATTCCCTCGTGAATTTCAGCCAAAACATATTGTGACTCGTCTGGAGCCAAACATTTTAACAGAGGTTGAGAATATGACCTCCTGTAAAGTTTGTTGTTCAAGATCAGGTACCGAACCGCTCTGATTCGGATTCTCCTGGCTTTGTTTTTATCCTCTGGGAGGAGCCCGGATCTTAGATATTGGAGGATTGGGGTCATCCAGCTCTGGGTTTGTTCATCGATTTGAGCAACCGATGCTTCCTCAATGCTGGATCCTGGTTGAAAAGAGATTTTAATGGTGGAATCTGCTTCAGACTTGAGGCGGGAGGCCATGTTAGCCAGAGCATTTGCTCTGCAGTTCTGACTTCTCTCAATCTTCTGGATAGTGAAAGTCTAGAAAGAATGCTTTAAACGGTTTACCAGTTCGGAGTACCGAAGCATCCTGTCATCCTTAATGGCAAACTCTCCCAAAACTTGGCTTACTACCAGTTGGGAGTCAGAGAAGACATCGAGGTTCTGAGCCTCGCATTCCAGGGCAAGCTTCATCCCTAAGATTAGGGCCTCGTATTCAGCTTCATTATTAGAAGCCCTAAATCCCAAGCTGACTGCTTTTTCCGATATAAGTCCATCAGGGGACTGTAGTACCAGTCCTACCCCTGATCCTTGATCGGTTGACGAACCATCAATATACAGCAGCCAGGTTCCTGTAGTTTCGGCGTTTTGTGCTTCGTTCTGCAGTGCCGGGGTGAACTCGGCTACAAAGTCGGCTAAGGCCTACCCTTTGATGGAGTTTCGGGGTACATATGCTATGTCAAACTCCCCTAGCTCCACAGACCACTTGACCAATCTTCCCGATACCTCGGGTTTCCTCAGTATTGACTTTAGAGGATAAGCAGTTGGAATCTCAATTGGATGGGCCTGGAAGTAAGGTCGAAGTTTTCGGGCTGATACGACCAAGGCATAGGCCAGCTTCTCTACTTCTGGGTACCTTTTCTCCATGTCAAGTAGTGCCCTACTGACGTAGAATATAGGCCTCTGTACTCCTTTGTCCTGTCTGATTAGTGCGGAACTGACCGCGTTCTCAGAGACTGCTAGGTACAGGAGCAACTTTTCTCCTTGTATAGGTTTTGACAGGAGCTCTGGAGAGGCTAGGTACTCTTTTAGTTCTTGGAAGGAAAGCTCGCATTCTTCTGTCCATTGCAAGGCCTTGCTGCCCTTCAGAGCTTTAAAGAAAGGTAGGCAGCGATCGGTGGACTTGGATATGAATCTGCTCAATGCGGCGACTCTGCCGTTTAGTGCCTGAATCTCCTTTCTGGTCCTTGGCGACTTCAGTCCAATCAGGGCTTGGATCTGAGTGGGATCTGCTTCGATACCTCTTTGAGAGACGATGTACCCCAAGAATTTTCCCTTCGTAACTCCGAAGGTACATTTCGAGGGGTTGAGCGTCATCTTGTGCTGTCTGAGGATATCGAAGGTCTGGGCTAAGTGCTGGAGGTGGCTGCCTTTTTGGAGGCTCTTTACCAGCATGTCGTCGATGTATACCTCCATGGTGCTGCCAAGCAGTGGGCTGAACATCTTGTTCACCAACCGCTGGTAAGTGGCTCCAGCATTCTTTAAACCGAAAGGCATCACTCTGTAGTAGTAGAGTCCTCTTTCGGTTATGAAGGCGGTCTTTTCCTGATCTGGAGGGTACATCTGGATCTGGTTGTATCCAGAGTAGGCGTCCATGAAACTCATAAGCTCATGCCCTGCAGTGGCGTCAACCAGTTGATCTATTCTCGGTAGTGGAAAGCTGTCCTTGGGGCATGCTTTGTTGAGGTCTGTATAGTCAACACAGACTCTCCACTTGCCGTTCTTCTTCTTGACGAGCACAGTGTTGGCTAACCACTAGGGATAGAAAAATTCCCGTATCATCCTGGCGTCCAGCAGCCTCTGGACTTCTTCGTTTATAACCAGATGCCGTTCGGGAGCGATCGGTCTTCTCTTCTGTCTGACCGGGGGGTGGTCTGGATCTACCATTAGTTTGTGAGTTATCAGGTTAGGATCTATTCCCTCCATGTCCTTAGTTTCCCAAGCAAAGATAGAGAGGTTGTTCTTCAGAAACCTGACTATCTTTTCCTGCTCGGCGGGCGTAAGGTCTGGGCCGATGTACAAATAACGCCCCTCTGCTCCTGAACTGACCAGTATCTTGATGGGCTCGCCAACAGGCTTGGCTCGGCTATCACGTCCCCTTGGGCTCAGGGGCTCTTCAACGCCGGATGGGCAATCTTCCACCTCGGGAGTGTGAGTGAAAACCGGATCTGCACAGTCCCGAGTGTACTGTAATTGCTATTTTGGAGCTGTCTCCTTGAGGGCAATAGCGTGACATTCTCGTGAGGTTGGCTGACATCCCCGGACCGAGTGCACGCTCTGATTGTGGACGTACTTCAGACATTGATGAAGGGTCGAAGTGACCGCCCCTATCTGGTGTAACCAGGGTCTCCCAATGATGACGTTGTATGGAGACTTCATGTTCAACACCATGTACTCTGAGATGGTGGTCTTCTGCCCTTCACCTTCCCCAATAGTGGTAGGAAGGTCAACTCTCCCCAGGGGGGTGCTGAGGCTGCCATCAAAAGCTGCCATTACGGCAGTGGTGGGCTTGACGCTGTCCTGGTCTATGCCTATCCGCTTAAGCGGTTCGTAGAATAGAATGTTGACTGAGCTGCCAGTGTCGACTAGGACTCTTCTAGTTTCGAAGTTGGCGATTCTGAGGGTGATAACAAGGGCATCACTGTGAGGGCAGTGTACCCCTGCTAGATCTTGCTCGGTGAACTGGATCTCTGGCCCTGGCTTGAGCCTCTTTTCGACGTTGGAGACCTGCAAGATGTTTGGGGCGGTTCTGGCCTCCCGAGCATATCTTTTTCTCGCCCTGTTGGACATTCCTGTAACAGGGGAGTCAGCATGGAGGACGTAGATAACATGGTTGTTCTGCCTCTGAGGCTCGTTTCGTCCTTCCCGCTGCTCTTGCCTCTGTTCGGGCCTCTGATCTGGCCGCTACTGAGGCTTGTCTTCTTGGGGGTTCTGCCTTCCATCTTGTTTGACGAACTCCCGAAGACGTCCCTTCTTTATGAGCTGTTCTATCTCATACCAGAGGGTCCTGCAAGTGTTAGTAGTATGCCCATGATCTTTATGGAAATTGCAGTACTTACTTTGGTCCCGCAGGCTGGGATCTCCTTTGATCGGCTCTGGCCACCTCAGGTTCTCCCGATCTCGGATCTGCCGGAGTACCTGGCTCGGAGTAGTGTTCAAAGGCGTGAAGTTGGTGAACTCCCTTGGTGCGGAGTTGTACACCGCTCTGGGAGCTGTTTTCTTCTCTGGGCTCCTGACCCTCTTTTTGTTGGAGTCTCTTCTGTGATCCTCCTTCTTATGGTCCTCCCGCTTCGGATTATCCCTCTGGGTCTGATCCTTGCCCTTCTGGGCTGAGCGGTGGGCTTCTTCCAGGTTGATGTATTTTTTGGCCCGATCCATCAATGCTGCCATATCAGCCGGGGGGCTTTTTGTCAAGGAGTCTCTGAAGCCACCTTGGGCAAGCCCGGCAGTAAGGGCCGCAACAAGGAATTTCGGGCTGCAATCCGTGATCTCAGTAAGCTCGGTGTTGAAACAGGCAATGTAGGCCCGGAGGGATTCTTCCCTGGTCTGCTTAACATTCAGCAGGAATTCTGGCCCCCTTCTGAGCCTTCTGCTGGTCATAAATCTATCCAAGAACTGTCTACCGAGCTCGTAAAAGCTGGCAACTGAGTTCGGAGGGAGGTTATGGAACCACTTCAGAGCTGTTCCCTTCAAGCTGGTGATGAACGTTCGGCACATGAAAGCATCTGAAGCTCCGTGAAGGGCCATCGTATGCTGATAATGAGATAGGTGATCCCTTGGATCTCCAGATCCATCATAGAGAGTGAATTTGGGCACCACAAACTTTCTAGGCCTCTCTTCGGACATGATGGCGAAGGTGAACGGTGTGGCTAGTCTTCCGAGCAGCCTGGCCAGTTCGTCTTGCTCTGGAGGGTTCTGAGGTCCTCTTAAGCCGATTGTCCGGTCCATAGACTCGGCAATCTCCTCTACCCTTCGCGGGTCTCTGAGTCTGACATCCTGTGAACCCTGCCTGACAGCCTCGGCTTCAGGGTAATAGGGTGGAGTGCGCCCTTCAGATGGAGGAGGAATCCGAACTGGTGGGACTGGCGCTGCATGATGAGGTTCCTGTGGTGCCGGGGGTGCTCCCGAAACCCTCGGAGTTGGGGCTCGAGTAGTGCTCCGGTAATGCACGTCGGGGACAAAAGTGGATGTTCCCCAGCCAGGAACTGTTGATGGCTGTGGATCTCGGCCATTGTGAGCAACGCCTGAAGGGTGCTCAGGCTGGTTAGTAGGGGCCTGCCCACGAAGTTCTTCATTCCCCGTGGCAACCAGGGGTTGCGTTCCTGCAACGAAGTAGGCCGGCGGGCTAGGAGAAGCCGCTGCTTGGTTCTGCGTGAGCGTGGCCAGCGTTCTAGTGATGGCTAGCAACTGCTCCTGCACCAGGTCATTGTGTCGTTTTATTGCTTCGATCTCTTATCGCATAGGGTTGGCCGCTGGTCCTCTTGTGCGTGGAGCAGGCGGCTGACGCTGAGCGTTTTGCGAACTCTGAGTATTCTGTCGGGGTCGGAGATTTGGTGCCATGGTTTTCTGGTGGGGAAAAAGATGAGTTTACGAATAAAGCACGTAGAGATTAGTCGTTTCCCACAGACGGCGCCAAACTGATGCTGCACTTTTTGACTCGCAACACGTGAGGGCTCCGTGACCTGTAGAACACTCAGAAAGATGATCAGAGGACCACCGGGTTGGCTCCGGCGGTAGCCGCTCCGATGCTTAAGTAAGTAAGGGAATTTGAAAGACTGTATTGAAAGTCAAAGAATGAGCATGCCTTTAAAAGCGTACCTCTAGGGTTTAATATATAGGCCAAAGCTTTCCTAAGTTGATTAGGATTCGACGCCATGAATATAGGGATATGATCATCGGAGATCGCAGTTTCCTTATGGGCATTGAGTCGTAGATGGAGATAATCATAAACGGTAGTTTCCGTATTGGAGACTGCTTCCTTATCCTCTGCCCGGAATCCGCTAAGGCGGAGATAATCACAAATGATAGTTTCCGTATTGGAGACTGCTTCCTTATTCTCTGCTCGGAATCCGCTAAGGCGGTGACGAGATCTGAAGCTATGGTCTGGACCCTGTGGTCAGTTCTGGATATATTTGTTGGTCATTTCCGACCTTATGTGATGATCTGGATGTCATTGGCTGAGCGAGAATCATGCTAGTTGAACATAAATCGGACTGTGGTCATACGTGTCAAGTGTTGATTGGCTTGTCCTTTTATGGTATATCAACAACCAAGAACGAAATGACTCTATTTGAATGCAAAAAATCTACATCTTATCGAGACTGGCCTTATCCTTTTTAATATGGGATAGAGGGAGTATAATTTACTTAAGTAAATATTCCTAGTCTACTTATTGATGATAGCCTTACTCTAACTTGATTTTTGGTGCATAGCTTGATGTTTATGTTTTCTTTTTTGGGTAAATGAGCAACCTAATGTTTATGTTATCTCTTGCTTTTGCCTGTGGCAGGCACACACTTGCTCAAAGATCCAAACCATGTATATTTCTTGGTTACTTTCCAAAATATAAAGAGCTTTGGTGTTTTAATTCTACCTTAAACAATATTTTACATTTCAAGGTAATGTATAACAAGTAATGGATGAATTCATGAAGTAATGAAAGAGAAAGAAATCTAAATCAAATTAAATATGTCTTTTGAAACCTCTATATTTTGACCCAAGATGTCCAAACGAACCAAACCCATAGCTTAGGTTGCGATTGAAGGTGTATTTTGCCCAAATTCACGCGTTTATTCTTTCAATTGAACGTCTACTATTTTTGCAAAGTAGGGTTTTTGCAATTACTTTGCATAAGAAACTCCAATCGAGTTGCCATTTGTAGCCATCTTCTTTTTATCTTATACAATTTCCAATTTTGGGCTCAATTACAAAAGCCATAAATTTGATTTTATCTGAGTTTTCCTCTTTTGCTAGTTTTATTAGGATTAACTTCGTAGTTGTGATTTCCTAGTCAACTTAGTAGTTTTCTATTTCTATAAATATAATGTAATAGGATTTTTTTATTTAATTTTCATCAATAATATTCATATTTCAATTTTTAGAGAATTTGTTCTGTTGTTTGTGGTTTTTTTACTATTAAGATATTGACGTACTTGTATCTTATTGTCATGTTTCATGTTGCATTAATTGGTATAAGAGTAATAAGTTATCTGTTCAGATGGAAAACAACGGAGACAAAGCAAATAATATGCTAAAGTGAGATAAGAAGTTAATGATGAGTTAAATGTGATTCGTGAGATGATTTGGGGAAGGTACAACTAGGGTTCAAATGTTGGAAATCAGTCTCTACAAACTATCTATCATCAACCTCACCCAAACCTTGTTCTGGATATTTCCTTTTATCAAGGACCTTATCATATTATTGCAACAAAAATATTGCCATAGAATTTAACTGAAAGAGAAAAAGTTAGGGGTCAAAATACTATAGTCAGTCCAATTAAAGAAACAAAAAGAAAAATTCAAGGAATTCTTTCAAATTTTTACCATTTTGGGCTTGTTAAGAGGAACTTTAGTTTTGGGAACATGGCCACCTTCTAGAAACTTAGTCATGGACCTTTTGCAAAATTTCGGAATGAAAATTTCTAATGGGATGTGAAGCAAGAAAAGAAAATGTCATTTATCAATATGAAGTTATAAGAGTTAATTATTATTAGGTTCTTGAGAATAAGTGTCTTGAAGCTTAGGTCTATGGCAAAACATTGTAACCCCAAAAGTCTTAAAGTTTTTAAATTATCTAAGGTTAAGTTCATATTTGATAAGATGACATTAATCTATTTTTAATGACAAATTTGCCCTTCAAATAAATATACACGCGATCTGTGATCACCTTACCTTTCTCGTATCCATCAACATACAAACTCCCTAATCCAAAAGGTCGACCCTTCCACACTTGAACGAACCAACACGTTGCAGGCTTTCTAATTTTTTTCATTAGAAAACTCGTGGAAGGCTCAACGTCTTTTGTTCTGCCATCGTCAACATTAGGAAATGGCATCATGAAGGCAAATGTAATGGTTTGCCTTTAACTCCACAACTAATACATATAGATGATGACGATAATAAAGAGCTAGATCTTGATGTAGGCTTCTCTAATGACGAAGAGGCAAAAAATCTCAGAATCAATGAACACCTTGAAGATCTAAACAAGGTCTATTTTCAATTTTCCTCCTAACTTTGTTTCTGTCTATTTTTATTTCAAGTTTTTGATTTTCTCAGGTCAATGTAATAATTGTGTTCCAGGATGAAGATTCTCTAGTTAAATTTCTTCAAAGCCTTTTCAAATATGGATATAACATTCAAAGCTCTCAAAATAAATTGTTGAATTGATTTCATTTTTTTTTTATTTTTCTCATTGTCTTTTATGCTGAAAGTGATATCTTGAGCTAGTTGGACATAGGAAATCACAGATCTAATTGCAAGAGGAATAATTAGATAGAAAAAACAGTGGAGCTAAAAGTGTTATCTTGATTGAACCTTGACTATTGAACATTGAACATTGAACATTGAACAACAGTAGTCCACTTCCAATTCATTTAAGATAGAAATTTTTTTCTATTTGCAAGACAGAGAAATTTCTCAGTTGCTACTTATTAGGAAAAAAATATTAGTTTTGTATTCTTTTATCTATCTAATTTTCTTTGTTTTATCAATGTTAGAGTATTACCACTATCCTAATTACAATAAAATTTCATTGTGTTCACTTACACAATAATGGAAAAAAAATTGAATAAAGACAATAAAAAAAATTCTATGTCTAGATATATGACGGCAAAGGGACAAAGGCCTCACTCTGCATAGAGAAATTGCTTTGTTTTGTTCTTGTATTTCTCTTTACAAGTAGAAAAATATTTTTACATTTAAAGATTTTGCATGAGAGTGATTTGACGAATTAAGGAACAAAGAAATTTTCATGCACTATTAAATGTGTGTAATGAATTTTTTTTTGTTTAAACTGGATAAAGAAGTTTCTTTGATCCTAGATAGAGGAATTTCTCTATTATATGGATAAAGAAATGTTTCTGTTTTGTGGACAAATTACACTATACAAATTTTGAATTTTTATTTTAAAATTTTATATGTAATATAGATCTTGTTTAATAGATCTTAATTTTTTGAGTCCCAAGTATATAATTTTTATAAAAATAAATTTATATATTACAAGTTATTTAATTTTAAAATTCATTAAAAAAAAAAGATGACATGGCAGGTGAAACTAGTAGGGAAATCTGTTGAGCGTGTATTTATATAGAAAGGCAACTTTGTCAATAAAATATTGAGAGACTTCTTGGGTTACAATGCTTTGAGTTGGACATTATTTTAATTAAGCACTTATTGACTGATCTATTTCTAAAGCCCCAAATTATAAAGGAGTCAAGAGATTAAAGTCTGTTAGTTTAAATAATTTGTTGTATAATTTGAAGTATTTCAGTATGTGTTGGAGTTTGTGTTCTCGGCTTGCTTGTTAGGGATGGCAACACGGCGGCGAGATTAGGGCGAAGGACCCCTTCTCTAGCCTTTTCCCACGAAAAAGTTTCTCTCAAACTCGTTTAAACCTCGTAATAGGTAGGAGTGAGTCCCCATTTGTTTTAAAATTTTATTTATTATTTATTTGATTAAATTAATTATAATTATCACACTTGAAAGAAAATGTTACATGTATTCAAATAAAAAATATGCATGTTCATAGAGAATTATAATGACATTATTTTTTTTTTCAAACATATAATTCTATCAAGTTTGTATAAACTTTTAATGGGTGACTAAAAATATCATTATAAACATTGACCGTGTAACACAAAATACTCTTATTATCTTATTTTATATAATTGGGGCGAGATGGGACGGGATACCTTCTTTCCAAATCCCAACCGTATGGAGAAAGCTTTCCCTAAATCCATCCCATTAAAAATGGGGTTAGCGAATTTCTAAGGGAGTTGCTTTAAATTGTTATCCCTACAGCTAGTGCATATTCTAGAGACTAAGGATGTTAGGTTTGAGTTGGGCCTGAATCTGTCACAACATTTTTAAACCCAAGTTGAACCCAAGCCAAGCCCATAATTTTGCCTTATTACTTTGTGATATGTTGATTTCTTGGTGTGGACAACTAATCCATGCAGTTTAAATATCATAGAAAAAAATACTTGGGCATGATAAATATACATGTGCCACTATCAAAGGAATCTAGTGGTAAGGAATAACGGGCCAGCATTTCTTTTGTCCAGCCTGTCAAATCAGTTCTAACATAGTGCAGAAGAAAATGGATTGGGGCTCTAAGTTTCAGCCCCCTTCTAACATTGGGTTGGGTACTACCATAATGGATAGCCATAATGCAAGTAAATTGTCCAACCCAAACCAAAATTTTCAACACTAATTCCCAGTCTCGCATTTAGGATCCATTTAAATCCCATAAATATTTAGGAAAATGGAAAAGTGGATAATGACTTTCTTTCTAGAGCATCCCTCCATTCTTTTTCTAATGATGCTCTTACTATATATAAAGTTGTCTTATTTGATTATATATATATATATATGTGTGTGTGTGCGCGCGCGCGGTGGTGTAGTTAGAAATTTTTTTAGTGGGATCATTTAATAATTTAACATTGTGGCAAAAAATACACATTAAATTCAAGTAAAATGTTTCATATATGATTACATTTTATGAAAGTAAAATTTTCTTCTTCTTTCTTAGTGAGTTTTTTTTTTTTTTTTTTTTGTTTTGATCTTTTAAATAAAAAAACCCATAATATTATATAATTGATTTATTTCAAATTTGGGGATTGATGCTTTTCAGCTAAAAATTAATATAGCCTATCATCTTATCAATTTATGACTTGTTAATTTTTTTTCTTTATCCAAAAACTAATAGAGCAGTTATATGGTGAGGTACGAAAAAAAACTCAAAGACAAACATGCCAAAAATAGAGAGAAAATTAAGGTACAAGAATAACAATGAGAGAGAGGCCTTACAATCTTTTGGGAGACGAGAGATGTTCTTCTTTAGCGCAAGTCTATGCGGTGAGTCAAAACAAAAGTGTTGTGAGTTTTTACGGAGACACTTAGGTTAATTTGTGAAAGATTTAAGTAAAATTTGATAGGGATTGTAATATATGCCTAGGAGTAGGACCCTTCGATAGGAGAAAGTTCTCAAGTATTTGGAACTTTACTGTGTATAAAGTTGGAATAAATGCTAAACATGTTGTATTATTCTCATTTTCTATCTTTTTGACTTCTCTTATTTTTTTGAAAAGTATAAAATTGACCCTATTCTCTTTTTCTTTTCTTTAATTTTAGTGGGATCAATTTAGAAGAGTCAATATAAAAAACTTTGTATCACAATATATATATATATAGTGTAATTTATGGCCCAATTAAAAAATAATTAATACCGTATTTAATAATTATATTTTATGTTACTTTTATTAAAATCCCAACACATATAAGAATAAGAAATGAGAAAGATTGTTAGACCTAAGAGTCATTGAAGCTACTAAATTTTGACCAACTTGAAAAATGAAATTTCAAGACTTGTCAAATGTTTTCTCAAAATTTGAATTGGCCAAACTTTCTCTAAAATTTGAGATGATTTTTAGTAAACTGCTATAATTTGAACGGTCCAAGTTTTTTTAATTTAACGGTTCAAATTTGAGCAAAATTATTTCTTGGAGCAAAAATTTTAAAAAAATTAAGGTTGCGTTTGGACAGTGATTGTTCCAAACTCTTCAAGACAGTTTACTATTAATTGGAGAGTGTTCCACACTCTTCAAGACAGGTGAAGATGGTATTTTTCTATGGTTGTTCATGAGTGAGTAAATGATCTTGGAAGGGATCAAAGTTTGAGGACAGCACTCACCTAGAAGGCGGAGGCACTTGCCAGTCACATGGCACGGTGCAGAGAACAAGCTGGAAAACAATGTACAAATGATTACAATTTACAATGAAGGGGAAAAATCTCCATGGCAATTAGTACATGAAAATGGAAAGTGGTGTGACTGACATTACAAAGAAAAAAAAAACACTAGGGCATGTGAAGTTTGTCATAATGCACACTCCCCTGCCCTAGCTGTCATTTTGAATGCAAACCTCAGTCATTTTATTGGCACCCACTTCAATGAGGTGAAACCCCTCCATTTGGACCCATCTCATCTCATAACAATTATCATTATTTTATTATTTTTTTGAATATATTTTGGAAATTGTGTGTAGATTCTCTTAATTTGCTATTCTTTCTTTTTTATGTTAATTTTTCAATAATATTTAGAAAGAATTTATAAATAAATTTGATAATGATTTTTTTTTTTTTTTGTGATGACGAGAAATATTAATATCTGACACTCGTAAAATTTCTTAACTTTGACTTGATAATACTCACTCATTTGAGTTGATTTGATAATAATTTGGTATTAGATAGACATAAAAAAGATTTCATTTAATTATGTTGGTGCGATATGCCATCTTATGAATTTTAGAGCTTAATTATTTAAAATTAAAATTAATTTCAGCTTCAAAATGTTGGTTAATTGTATAGTTCTTCTATTCACCTTAATTAATGACTCCCACCATAATTGGGATTCTCTTCAAGATTAGATTTTCTCAATTATTGATGGACATACAACATGTAAAGTAAAGTAGATATCATATCACACACATATACTATTGTACTTAAAAAATTAGGATAATGTTACGTGATTTATACATATTTGTTTCTAAAAAATTGTTCGAATAATGTAATTAATGTAAGAATCATTAATCGATGAGATGATTTTTAAAAAAATAGTTGATGTAATAGTAATCAATTACTATTTTTTATTTAAACAAACATACATGAGTCATAAAATACTACTCAAAGAATTAACAAAATCTAAGTAAAGAAAATCCATACCAGTTTCACCCATACTAAAAATAGGCTTTTGACTATAAAAGAATATCAATTCCTTTTATTATTTGAACAATTAGAATTTATTCAAAAATTTTGTAAAAAGGTACATTGAGGAAGTAAATTTTCCTGACAACAACATTTTAGATTGCTTACCAAATTTTGCTCATAAATTCAGCAAGAAGTTTGGACTCCACCCAAAAGTAGAATGGCCTCTAAACATTGAGTAATGCTACAATTGTTAAAATTGTATTTCAAATTTTTATTTCAACCAATGTAACATTGATATGTCATTAAATTATTGACAATACTTTAAAGGGTAAATTATAATGACTTCTATGAGGTTTCTGATAATTACAAAGACTCCTTCTATAATTTCTGAAATAATACTGGTATCTCCTATTTTTACTCAAAAATTACAGAGATCTCCCCTCTAACCTTATTTTTTTCAAAATGACAAAAAAACCCTTTCATTTTTTTTTTTTTTTTGCATTTTTAAATATTAATTAAAATATTCTTTGACTAAAAAAATATAAGCTATTTATCTTAAGTTTTTTTTTTTTAACATAAAATGAGAAAAATCTTTTTTTAAAAGTTAGAAAAAAATGGTTAAATAAATAAATGAAATGGCTATTTTTATCATTTTGAAAAGAAAAAAAAAAGGCTAGAAGGGAGATCTTCGTAATTTGTTAATAAAAATAAAAAATGTCAGTGTCATTTTAAAAATCTTAAAAAATATCTACGTAATTATCAAAAATCTTAAGAAAAATTAGTGTAATTTATCCTACTTTAAATCATATAATTAATATAATTATGTCGCATTAATACCATATTAATCAGGATATAAATTTGAATACTATAGCATTTTCCTTAAACATTAATGTCAAAACCAAATCTTAATTAGATAAACATTTCATTGCCTCAATAAAGAGTGCCTATTCATACTCTTTGTTTGCCGGAAAAAAAAATCCACTTTACATTTTTAAAAAGAAAAAGATTACATAAATGTTTTAAATTAAAAATAACTGTAATAACTTCTTTTTTAATATAAAAACAATAGAATAATTTTACTTTTAAAACGAAGGCCTCTGTACATGTCCTAAAGTTCACTCATATTTAATACCTATTGTACCAAATTTCATATTTTTGCACCAATGAAGAATGGTGGGCCCAGTGTATAGATGCACACAAATAGTCCTTTTGGACAGGTGTGAGACAATTTAGTGGAGACATTAAAGCAAGACGCAGCCTTGGAGTAAGTGTAAAGCTTTACACCAACAGCTTTTTCCATTGTTTTGTTTCATCTCAATGTTCATAGTGAAGCTATATATAAACAGGGAAATGTTTTGTTTACACATGGTGTGTTAATAATATTTTTAAAATAATAGATGTATTTGTTTATAAAAGAAATTTAAAAAATAATTATGATAAATAATATCATTTGATAAACTATTTTAGTATACTCAACAGTACTCATATAAATATGTCTGTGTTGAATAATGCTATAAAAATCATTTTATATGCGAAAAGATATATTTTTTTTTTACGAATTGAGTTTTTATTTATTTAGAATACAAACATTTTTGAGTTTTTTTTTGATAATTATAGGATTTTTTTTTTGTATTTCTTAAAATCACACTAACCTTCTATATATTAAACTGACAATATACAAATTCTTTCATTTGTACAAAACTTATCATTAACAGTGTTATGGTTTTAACTAAATTTATTTTATATAACTAAAATACCTTTATATATTATAATGATCTCTCATAATCATAAAGTAGATCACTATAATTATAAAGTAGAAATCATAAGGTATATTATGATATCTTTTGTCCGGTAGATAATTTCAAAATCTCGGGATTAATCGAGATACATGTAAGTTGGTTCAGACATTCGGTTATTAAAATATATATATTTCAAAAGAAAAATTAGTGTTATTATCCATAAAGATAAAAAAATAAATTTATAATTTTTATTAACACCCGTTCTCCAATTATTCTCGTAGAAAAAATCAATATAACATATAACATTAAAGAACATGATAGAATTTTTTATAATTGTTATATATCACAACGAAGTCATTTTCATATAATAAATAAATAAGGGATCTATTTGCATAGGCAAACAACACCTTAATAACATTACCCATATATATATATATATAAATATATATATATATATATTTGTATCCATATACTACTTAAGTTGGACAGTTGGTGATTCTAATTTTTTTTTCTACTGAAGATACTAATTTTTAAACAATATAAACTTTCTATAAAGTTCTAGTGAAGCAATATTATTTTGGTGGGTGGGATGGTGTAAATTGACTGTTATACTGAATAATAATAATAATATTTTTTATATGTAAGCCCTAAATTTTCTTTAGTCATTTTTTTTTATAAAATTAATAATTAAAGTTATAATGTTTTTTTTTTTTTATAATACAAGAATTATTCCACCAATTGAAACTTTAGATCGCGTGACTGGACAGAAATCCGAGGACAAAGTGGGCCCAATTTTTAAAAAGGTCTCACCCACCAATATAGTGTTAGGGTTGGTTTCGAACACGAGATCTCAAACATTTTGCCCAAAACCCTGATCACTTGGCCACCGTCGCATGGTATTAAATTTTTTTATAAAACAAAAACTTATTTTTCAATTATCAAATAATCAATTAGTATAGTTCTTTTTTGCACATGCATTTTCCAAGTGAGCATCTCCAATACAAAATATTATTTAAGTTATGTTGAAGTTATATTTTGGCATTGGTAGAGCATCTCCGATGCATGTAACATTTAGGATTCCAATCTATGGCGGATTTAGACTATAGAGTTAGGGAGGGAAAAATTTAAATTTAAGGAGACTTTTTGTGAAATTATTGAAAAAAAAATTGGGAGGGGGGGATTCTAATTTTTTTTTTTAATTCTATTGAAATTAGGGATAAAAAACAATTTTTTAAAAGTTTTTTTTTGGTGGGGGGACATTGGCCCCGTAGGGTACATGTGGCTCCACCACTAATGCCAATGCTTAAAAATATCACAAAGTTTAATTTCATGCTCCAATAGTATGTTATATGGCCTGCTATAATTTAGCAACGTCAAATTTTGTGCTATATTCACGTAGGATTTGGCATATACCAAATTTTGACGAGTCACATGGCAGCCCATTAGGGTGACACAAGAGACAAATATGATTATTTTAATGGTACTATTAGAATAGTTGTTTGCAAAGAAATGGTGTGATTATGCCAAAAAAAAAAAAAAGGCATTTTTTCAAAATGTATCATTAAAGCGAAAATGATAAAATATAGGATTTTGACATATAGCTCTACTAAATATAGCATTGGCTTGAAAAAAATGGCACGAATCATTGGATGCAAAAATGTTATATATTGGCATTTATGTTACATTAGTAAAATGCCATCATTTGACATAACAACTATTACCTTCCATTACCATTTTTGATAGAAAACCACAAGTGAAGACAAAATTAGTAAACAATGCTATCTTTTGTATTATATTTAGCGCTAAAGATAATATTATTAAAATTTGGCATGAAGAATAATAATGCATTAGAGAATGAATTTTACTAGGGTATGTTGTAATTTGACAATAACATGTTAGAGTTTCTCTAATGCATGTGATTAATGAGTTGCCATTTCTAAAGTTTGGCTAGGCTGTAAAATTAGTTACTCTAATAAACTGCTATTTAATCTGCCAAAATATGATAATATCATATCTAATGCTGCATAGGCGCGCATTAAGAATATCAGATGCTATTTATGCCACGTCACTTTTTTTCTTTGAATTAACTTTGAGTATTTGATCCAACGATTTCAATAACTAGTTAGAAAGAAGAAAATTTATGTTAAAAAATGACGATTTAGTATTAGAGCATAAATTTCAAAACATAATATTTTGACACTATAATAATATCAAAATATAATTTTTCCATGAATCAAATTGCATATAGTATTGGAGTTGCTGTAAGAGATATGCATTGGAGAAGCTATGAAGAATAGGGGTGCAATTTGGGCGGGTTAACCCAAATCCAATACAAGCCTAACCCGAATTTTTTAGAACTTGAGTTTTATTTTTTATACTTTTTTGGGTAAAAGAATTCAAGCCTAATTTAAATAAGGCTTGGATTTGAGTTAAGACTTTAGAAATCCGAACCCAAACTTAATATTTTATATATTATATTTTTTATACTTTAGTTCTGCACCACTAGATGAGTAAAAATTCTTTACAAGTATTACTATTTACATTTTTATAATATCGAAAACTTGTTGACATTTAATATTTCTTTTCAAAATTAAATTATATTGAAAGAATTATTTTAACAACTATTGATGGTTTTAAAAGGATAAACTAAGTGAAATTATTGGAACTTTAACAGATAATCAAAATAGGAAAATAAAATAATTTATTACAAAAATTATGAATAAAAATCTAAAAATTGAAATTGATAATTTAAATTGTTGAGAATTTATCGGCATCGAGTTAAACTAGATATTGATAAATCTTAATTTAGATCAGACTTGGGATTAAATGTTGGGTTCAAAGTCCAGTTCAAACTTAGATTTGAGTTGATTGTTTTAGAACTTAAACTGATCTTCAACATGACTCAGCACACCTGAATTGCACACCTAACGAAGAGGAGATTTCATGCAGGAATGGCAATGGGACAGGTTCGGGGTTGAGTGCCTCTTCCCCAACTACGACCTCGTGTATATTCCCCCTCCCCTCGACCTTTCTAGAGGTTCACCCTAACCCCGTTTAATTCCCCGACCCCTCCCTTCCTGTCCTGCTTTGTCCCGAACCCCGATACTTTTTTTATAAAGTAAGTTAAAACATTTTTGGTGGTAGGTAAATTAAAATTTTATTGTCAAAATAACTAATATGAGAAAAATTAATCAGAGTGTAATATGAAAAACCTTAAAATTAATTTTATATAGTGTGATTTATTAGTAAATATAGTATACATAGAGAAAATAAAAAAAATAATATATAACCGGGACGCGGTGACCATCTCCTATCCCGCCCGAACCCGATGAAATTTTAAAATCCTTATTCCAACTCCGTTTATGAATACTCCATATCTGCCTCTATTAGAGTATTTCCAATCCACAATCTTCAAATTCATCTTCATTTTGGCATCATTTTCATATTTGAAGATGGTGAGTCCTATATTTTTACATTTTCACTCCAACCATACCACTCTTCAAATCATTATTCATTCTTCATATTTCACTTTTCATAATATTATTTATGTCTAAAATATTATTATTTAACATTTATTTATCCAAATTTTAATTATTTATCACATTTTTTTGTTAAAAATTTCTTGATATATTCAAGAAATATCTTGATAATCAATAATAATTAAGAAAACTATTGAAAAATTAATTTTAAATTTTAAATATTTATTTAAATAATATAAAAATAATTAACTATTAGTTTAGAGTATTATAAAAATAATTAGTAAATGAATAGTAAATAAATAGTGTTTGAATAGTGATTTAAAAAATGAACAGTAAACTTTAAATGTGAAGATCAAAAATAAAAATATTATTTATTTTTTTTAAATTTGATGTCAATTTAAAAATAAATTAGAGTGTCTTTTTTTTCACGAAATTTAAAGATGGATTGAAAATGATCTTAGGAAGAGGGAGGCTGGGCGGGGCGGGGCGGCAAATTGCCAGGGAGACATCCCTAATTCCATGAGAGCAACTACCTGTGGTTTTTAAGCACAAAAGTGGGCGCGTGGAAGTCAGACTGCCGTACTCTCTGTCTCACACTGAGCACCAAACGTCGGCAGAGAAAAAGCAACGGAGAGAAAAGGAAAAGACGTGAATTGGAATAGAGTACAAAAGAATCAAGGAGAGAGACACCCCAACAACCCATCATGCTGGGGAGCTGGGAGCATCAACAACCTTTCATGATTTGATTCGAACATTGACCCACCTATATATATATATATATTGACCCATTTATATACAGACATATATATTTAAGTGTTTTGGAATCTAAAAGGAAACAGGCCCAGTTCTTACAAGGTTCCTAGTATTAGAAACAGGAGCAAGTGGTTGTACAATGACCTGCAACTTAGGTTAGAACGGAGGCCTCGCCCAATCTGAAGGAAAGGAAAGTGGTACAATCACCTGCTAGCTAATGGATAACAATATGTGAAGTGTAAACGATAACTTCAGGCTTCACCTTGTACTAGTACAACCGACCAGAGGCCTAGCTAGGTTGCTTTGTGGTTTAATGTTTTGGAGTTCGGACACCACTAGCATAGCTTGTGTATTATCGACCGTTTTTAATTAAATTCAAGTATTCTTTATTCAATTTTTTTGGGTTTGGAGTGTCTCAATTTCATGAAAAATAGATACTCTTCATTTATGAAGAAGAGGGAAAAAATAATTTTTTAACTATTTTTCTTTTCTTCTCTCATGAATGGAGAGAAACGGAGACACTCCCAAATTCTATTTTTTTTTTATTTCAAAGTAATTTTGATTTTAGACGGTACAATATTTAATTCCAAATTTGATAATAAGATTTTTTTTTATTCAAATACGTGTTTTAATTACAATCTGCTACATGTATAATGTACATGTATTTTTTAATTTTTTTTTGTAAAAACTAAATAGTCATGTGAGTGTATAAGTGATACACTAAAATTGTGACACGTATGTGATTAAAAGGAAATTCCTCTTATCTGATTTGGAGTCAAACACTGTCTTTATTTTGAAAAGAAGAATTTTTTCATGTGAAAATAAGTCACTAAAATAAATCACTCTATAAAATTAATAATTTGATAAACAATGACAACCTCTTTATATACGGGAACTAGAAGTTATACCAAAAAAAAAAAAAAAAATTAAGATAAGAAATATTATATGAAATATGCTTTATATGCTACAACTATACAAAGATATGTTAACAACGCTCTCAAAGACAAGGTAGAGTTTGAGAGATTAATTTGAGTATGAAGACAATCACACGTCCCAGAGGATGAGATTTTGTGAAGATCTCCGCAAGATGATAATGAGAAGTAATGGAGTGGAGTTCAAGAGACTTCTGAAGAAGACCATGACGAACAAAGTGATACTCAATCTCTATATACTTAATTCTTATGTAGGAAAGTTATGATATCCTAAAAATAAGGATAATTGTTTCAAATTTATATTACGATTGTTTAGTTTTTAATTTTAATTTATTCATAATTTATCTAGTTTCCTAATTTTATTAGGATTAATATGTGAAATATAGGAATTAGTAGATTTTTATTTAAATTAGTAGTCGTTATTGTATTAGGATTAGTATAAAAATTGGAGTTTTGATTTTCTAGTAAAAATAGTAGTATTCTAGTTCTATAAATATGATATAATAGATCTTTATGGTTAACTTTTTTATTAATAAAATTCAATATCAAATTTTAGATAATTTATTTCTCTTGTTGGGTGAGAAGTTCCCGGGTTACTTGATTTTTAAGAAATTTGATGTGGTCAATTCTCCTTCACATTTTTGTTTATGAAACAAATTATTATGAGTAATTTGAATGACATTCTTATTATCACAATAGACAAAAGAAACAAACTAGAGAGACGCATATGTCTTGTAACAACTATTGTAATCAAAGAAGTTTAGAAGTAGTATCAACCAAAGCATGATATTCAACCTCAATGTTGGATCAGGCAACAATACTAAACCAAGAGATGAGGGAAATGCCAAGGAAGAAATAGTAACTACTAGTTGAAGGGCGATATGTAAGACCATTTATCTTATTGAAGAAGAGACTATAAGGAGAAGTGTATACCATGGAAAAGTATCCTCTTAAGGTAGCGAAGATTGCAAAGGACTACAATAAAATGAGAGGAGCATGGAGCTGCCATGAATTAACTCACCTAATGAACAGCATATGATGTAAAGAAAATTATACAATTTTATGTTGGCAATTCTTTTCCAAAATATGTAATTCTTTAGACTAGTAGTTGTTGAGTTGTATTGAGTCATGTGGATTATTTCTAGTCATAAAGTGAAAACTCAAGAAGTCTCACAAGAACAAGCAAGTCTGAAGAAGTGTGTAATTCAAGGTAATGTTGTCATGCATTTCATGCATCATGCACTTAGGCCCTTAGACCTTAAGATTGTGTTCAAGTTTCGACTTGGTCTTTACACTGATTAAATTAACCTTGGGTATGACTTAGTTTTGACTATAAGTTAAATATATCTATGAAATTTTCAAAAACATGTTTCTAAACTTATTTATGTGATTTTAAGTCATTTATTAGAAAATAGTTAATTTTTCCATTCGAACGCGGCTTGTCCTATTCTAACAAAGGTTTCATTTAAATTTTCAAAAATTTCAAGAACCAAAATCGTTTGAAAAAAATGAGAGTCCATCCGAATGGAGCTATATCCGAATGTAGCTCCTTCTTCCATTTGATCGCGTGTTGATTAAGTCATTGGTTGCATGAAACCTTTTTCGTTTAGGTTTAGGGCTTTTCATTGCTTTGTTATAAATAGGGTCTTATTGTGTCTCACGTAAGGAACCCTAACTTCTTGAAGTATATAGATACATTGAGTAATTTTTAGCTTCAATTTTTATTCATATAGTCAGTTCTTCTACAAGATCGCAATACCTTGTGTTTTGAAGTCCATAAGTGAGGAAAATTTATGTTAAATCAATTATGAAACTTCACTTTTCAAGTTTATGTGTTAGAAATTCATCCTAAAAGTCATTATTGAGTTTGTAATTGTTAGGTTAGATTAAGTCTCATTTTTGTTACAAAGTTAGTCAATCACTTTCTTGAAAACTTGATCAGGCGTGACTTGAATTACAACTTCGAACTTTTAAAGATGAACATTATTGATAACAGTCTATTGCTTCAAATCTATTACAAGAAATGTATAAACACATAAGCATGTGATGCATTCATATTAGTTTATTTGTAAGATGTGTGTGCATTTAATCTTTCAGAGTCTCCATGGGACTTATGTTAAATTTAACATAGGTTACGCTTCATTCAGTTTTAACTATATACTTAAAAGTGGCTTACAAAATTTCTTATATTGTACCTGTAATACTTTGTGGTTTTGAATATACGCTAAAATTCAGAATTGGAAAAAGTACTCAAAACACGAGACTCGTTGGTCCAAACGAAGTAGAGCCGCGTTCGAACAAAGTAGCGTCAGAACGTGTGTCAGAAAACAAAGTTTTTTTTATTAGTTTCCCAATTTCAAATTCAATTAGGTTTAGGTTAACCTATATATGCTTAATATGCACTTTTCTCATAATGAGTTGTGAGTTTTTGTTTTTATATTCTAGACAACATTTTTTGTATTCTTGTTGAGCAGTTAGACACTTTATGAATCCTTATGTTTAATTTAACTATTCTAGAGTTTGGATTCGATATAGTCTCTTATTCACAAAGGCAATTGTTAAGGTTCTTCATCTAAGAGAGTATCGTAGGATACTTTTAGTACCATTGCACAGGTTGTGTGGATCTAAATACTATCAGATCATGGTTAAAGTGGTTAATGTGAAGAGTACAACTATAAAGCACAGTTAAAGGACGAGAACATTACATAAAGAACTATGTGAAGGATTGACTAACACTGTAAGTCTATTAAAAAGTGTAGTAGGTTAGTAATCAATGGTTTATTGGTCTTTGTATTGATTAATTTTCATAGCGATTCGTTCTCTTGTAGTGGTGGGATTTATTTCCTATAAGGGTTTTTGATGTAAGTCTTGTGTTTTTTTTACTCTTGGATGTGTTTATTATATTTGTGCTTGTATTTAGATTTATTTAAGCACGTGGTCATACTTTTGATAAGAATTTAAAGAACTATTTGAATACATGGTTAATCCATTTAAGTTCATGACTTTTATCTAATTAATTGGGATAATTAATTGGAGAAATAACTTAGGGCTATCTAGGTAACTCTATAGGGTAATTAGTTGATTAAATTAACTTTTAGTTAATTAAATATAATTCAAAAGCTCTTCAATTGGTATAAAATAAGATTTTAATAGATATTTAAATAGATACCTATAAAAATATGGTCTCCAAAAAATCCTAATGGATCTAATTAAGCCTATTGGAAAACTTAAATGAGAATTTTCCTTTAATCCATAGACGAAAAAGTATAGATGGTTATAGAAGATAGGTAGACACCGCCTTACGAAGAGAAAGATGGCACTAGGGCACCATAACCTAAATCTTCCTAGACTATAATAGAATTTCAACTGCCAACTATAACTCCAAGGTATTAAATCCAATATTTTCTTAAGTTACACCAAGCGAGTTCTAAAGGATTTCTACTTGCACACTTGCAAAAGAATCTTGGAATGTTTTTAGGATTACCTATGAATGTACCATAACTGATAAAAACTCTAAACTTTAATTTCTCATCACACAAATTGAAACCAATAGGATGGAAGAACATGAGATATTTGTAGAGTTCTACATTTGGTTGAATGAAATTATAACACAATGTTATAATCCTAGTAAGGTAATGAAAAAACAAAATAGTTAAAAAAATCTTAAGATCATTACTTGATATGTTTCAACCAAAAGTAACTACCATGGAAGAGTGTAGAGACCTAACAACACTAAGGGTTGATGAACTTATTAGTGCCCTACAAACATATGAACTGACTCTAAAATCGCAAGATAAAGCGAAAGGTTTGGCTTTAAGAGAAGTTAAAAATGATGGTCAACTAAATGATGATAAAGTAGCCTTTATCACTAAGAAATTCAAAGCATTCCATAGGGATAAACAAGGTAAGAAAGCTAATTTCAGTGACAAAGAGAAGAAAAAAGAAAACTCTAAAAATACAAGTAAAGAAAAGTCTAGTAAGAGCAAAAAACCAATAAAATGAGAAGAATGATGGTCAATGCTATGGCTATCACCAACATGATTACGAAAAAGATGATTGCCCTTTAGAGAAAAAGAAAAATTGGGAAGGAAAAGCTAACAATGTGACCTTGTCAAATGAATCTGATAATGAAAGTGAACAGTCTAAGAAAGATTCAAGTGGCACTAAAGTAGAAGAGGTTGCTAACCTAGTAACCTTTTTATCCTCTTTGTAAGGAATATTTTTTTTCAAAATCTAGCTTTAATGAAGGAAAAGTATAATTTGAGAGTTTGAAATTGAAATCGCAAGAATATACTTCAAAAATTAAAACTCTTAACTCAAAAAAATTTTCTTTCACAAATTAAATTAAATTTCTTCAAGTTGAAAATTACAATGTTCTTGAGAAGATTAAATTCTTAAAATTGAAAATTAATACTCTAGAAAATGAACTAAAATCTAAAATTGTTGCTCTCGAAAAGGAACAAAAAATGAAAGAGACCTCAATGCACCTTCAACACATACTACAAATAGAAAACCTGTTGGAGACAAAACTGGTTTAAGGTTTCATGTGCATAATATGATAAAAAAAATCCCTATAATCCTAAATCTAGTGGTAGTCCTAAAATAAATAATATTCAAAAATTGAATATAGGATAACCTGTGATGACTCTTCCTATATCACACCCACGTAGGAAACTGTTTGTTCCTATCCGCTTTAGATGTTGTGTAAGAGGGCATGTGGTGCAAGAATGTTTAAAACCTAGAAAGAAAAAACATTCTAAAGATGCAACAGAAGAATTTAGGGAAGTATTAAATTTTCATTCACAATTGCAAAATTTAGTAAAGTTACTTAATGAGACCAACTCATCATCTGGTCTTAGAAAAGATTACACTCCTAAAAGGAAGAATACTAGTTGGACTGATTTTGTTCCATCTCAAGCACATGATCCCTCTAGTTTTTACAAGTTATAAAAGCCTGGATTAGGAAGAATGTTTTAAGGAACTTCATTCCATATGCCTTTTCCTTTGGAAAAGTATATTCCTTTCTTACATAATAAGAATAAAAATTCTACAGTTTAGGTTCCTTGAGTCTTAATTCTGAATTATTGAAATCCTATGACTTGCTTTTAAATATTTTTCATTAAAATTTCTCTTAAAAGGTATTTTATTTTTATTTTGGAAAAAATACAAAATACAAAAGAATTTAATTTTGGGAAAATAGTTTTTAACCTATTTCTCTTGGGTCTATATGAGAACTTGATTGGATTTGTTGAGTGAACCCATGATTAAATGAGCTATCATAAGGTAGACTAAATCGTTCATGCAAGTCTAGATATTGTTTGGTTAATTATTGAGTGGTTAGAGAATTTTGACAAATTAAGTTGACAATTCTGTTTCAAAAGGTTATATTTCTTTAGAAATATATTTGTTGACTCATACTTAAATTAAGTAATTTATTTCTAGTCGTAAAGTGAAGACTCAAGAAGCCTCACAACTATATCAATGTCTGAAGAAGTGCATGTGTAATTCGAAGGTACGTTATTATGCATATCATACATTTCATTAGGCATTACACCCTAGACTCGTGTTTAAGTTTAGATATGACCTTTACCATGGTTAAAATGACTTTAAGCATGAGTTAGTTTTGACTATAGGTTAAGTCTACTTACGAGAATTAGTATTTGAGAAATTTCTAAACTTCTTTTAATATTTTTTTTTATAGAAAGTAATTGGAAAATCACATATGATTTTTTTGCTAAAACACAACACAATTCCAGTAGCTTCTCCATTTGAATGGAGAGGGTACTCTGTTCGAACGAACAATCATGTTCGAACGGTAATGAAGTCTCCATCTGAACACATGTCATTAAGTTTATGTTGCTCGGTTGCGAACTTTCTTATTTAATGTCACACCCCGAATTTTCATAAACTTGGGGAGTGAGTGAAATGAATTAAGAAAAATAAATAAAAGGTAATTAAATGGATTTAGTTGATTATTCATTTATTTTCCCATGTTTCTCCAAAATTAAAAATGAAAACTTGCTACTAGACTTACCCAAAATGGTTTTCTAATGCCAATCAAATATCTCTCCCAACCAATATTCAAATTAGTCTAAGTCATGTTCAAGAATGGCCTCCAAGATAGCCTTAAAATGTCTCAAAATATGCCTTGGAACAGTGGCCCATGTCACGCCCTGAATTTCCACGAACCCGAGGCGCGACTATCGAGATAGTAATTAAAATAAAATAAAGGACAACTTAAACAAATTTAACTAAACATGCTTCGATTCCCATCAATATATATAGAAACATAAAATACATTTCACAACTGCATTGTTCATTAGTCATTCGGGCTTAAGCCCTTACATTACAAAACATAAGTCCCATAGGTCAACATACACCCAATGCTGCATTCTATCAAGCTATCATCAAATCTCAAGTAGCTGGGACATCTTCATCTGTAATGTATGTCCCACGAATGAGTCAGCTCAACTGCTGGTATAGTGAAATGCTAATGCAAGAAACAAAGTTAAGGCGTGACATGTGCAAAGTGTACATTTATCTCTAAATGCATTCCAGTTCCATTAATATGATGCAATGAAAGCATGCATGACGCACCCATGCACTCAATGCCACACCCATGTCTCATTTACGGGTACTCCCCAATGGCTCGAAGTACCAATGCAATGGCCAATTTTGGGTTTTTCACCACAAGATCTGCACCCTCATAATGCAAAGCACCACGTGCTCAACTGATGCCATGTTCTCAAAGGATTCACCATATGCCAATATGCCAATGCAATCTCTATGAAACATGATTTCCATAATATAGCATGCTCGGAACAATAATACATAAATCATTAGCTATTCTCTCATGCAAGCATATCTCAAGTAATCAATTTAAACACATGTCATGATTTATATTTATCATTTCACTAAATCATCAAAGAGCGCAGGTAACATGTAAGCATATGAACAACCAACTCCAAATCATTAAGCAAACATATTCCAAATAAACATACAAGTCATTCCAACCATTCACAAAATATTCCTAACTTAACTTCATTTCTAACATTAGCAAAACACCATACCTGACGGGTTAGTCACAACCCAAGTAAACTGCGCTCATAATTTAATGGCTAGTAGTGAGAATGTGGAAGGATCAGACCGCCTTCTCCTTGCCTTTCGATACTCCTAAAACCACAAAATGTAACTCAGTTCGTTTGTCACTTGAATGATGCTATTCATTAAATTTTATGTCTTTAGTTTATAAGTTTCTATTTGGTTAGATTAAGTTCTATCATTGTGTCCGAAACGTCGAAGAAAATAGGTTGGGCCTTCGCGGAATTTAATTTGGACGTTCTAGCTAAAAAGGGCAAAACTATCATTTTGTACTTTTACGGGTTTCCATTTCCCGAGACCTCTCCTCGTAAATCGGACTCCACATTTGAGTCCAAAATATTCGAGATAATAAGATTTCACTAATTGTTTATTTAAATTGGGTTTCGTTTGACTGTGTTTTGACTCAAGGGCATTTTGGTAATTTTTAAGGGTTCCACGGGTCTTTTAATTTTTGGGACCTCGTATCACATCACAACCTCACCATTGGTCTTAGTAGGTCCAAGATAGTAAGAAAACATATATGACTTGTCGTATTTGGGTTCCGGGACATTTTGGTGTATTTAATGTAATTAAATTAATTAAATACTTTAAACATATATTATATATATTTATATGGGGAATGTTACCACGGTTGATAGCCATCCCACTGGTCTGCACGAGCCCCTTCCACGCGCCCCACCGCGGTTCCAGCCGCGGCAGCCACAAATTCTCCCTTTTCCTTTCCTTTTTTTTTTTTGAATTTCGTTTCTCTGTTGGACCCAATCCCCTAAACCAAAACAGGCCCACACCAAGAGAACCCAATGACCCTTAATTCAATAGGCCCAAGACTTGAACAGGCCCAATGGTTTCAAATTAAAACAGCCCAATGGTTTAAAGAGGAGAAGCCCAAACCAGTGGCCCGGTCGCCCCCCTTGCGCCCCCGACTTCCCGACGACGCTCCGGTCGTCTTCTCCAGCTATATCGCCGGAGACCGCGACCTTCCTAGTCCATTTTCTCTCACATTTTACGTCCAAAATTTATCATTTTTATACCAAAATAATCCTGGGACTTCAAGCAATAAATTAGAGTGCATTTCAGCCTTAAACTCAATGGTTTCACCAACACCCATCTCTATTTCCGACCATGCATGCCAGTTTTCCGGCGAGGCTCATTTTCAGTGATTTTATCACTGTTTTGGACCATTTATTTTTCTAAAGGTTCCCTGCATCTCGCCCCAACAACCCCTCATCGTTTTAATAAGGTTTTAACGTCTAAAACACTAGCATCCGAGCTTCAAGGTGGCCATTCATGGAGGCCCCTTCACGGTTTGACGGTTTGGACTCGGTTCAGGCCTGGCCTTTGCATCTAAGTCGAACCTCATACATTCTAGATGCCATGCATGTATTTAATAAATTTAAACAGTATATATATATATATATATACATATATTCTAGAGAGAGAAACACAAATGGGTTAGTGATGTTTCACCTCCAACTGGTGCTTCCTCTCTCTCTTGCTTGCTTCTAGCTTCTTCCCAATGATTCCAAGGTGAGTGAGGGCTGTCTGTAACCCCTCTTCTTCTTCCTTCTCCTCCTTTTCTTCACCCTGTCTCTCCACACTGCTCTTTTTCTCTCTACCTGAACTCACTTCTGTTTCTCTTTTCTCTCTAACCAAAACGAACCCTCATGTATATACACTCTCACAGACCAACTCCATCCCTAGTCAAATCCCAACGGACGCCTATACATCTAAGCTCACACGTCAATCCACTGCCCAGGAGCTCTGTAGCCTCCCCTATCTCTCTCTCAGTTCTCCCAGTCCCAGACCTGCCCCTCTGCTCCAACCATCATCTTCCTTCACAATTAGCTTTGCATTAAATGCAAAGTTGACTTTGCTAATATAAGCATATATATATATATATATTGTCACTTGTCACGCCCCGAATTTCCCACGAACCCGGGGAGCGAGTAACGAGACAGAAAGTAAAATAAATAAAAGGACAAAAGTAATTAAATTCAATAAACATGCGTCCATCATCATCCATACATAAAGTAACATCGAATACATTGTTCATCAGTCATTCGGGCTTAAGCCCTTACATAACAAAATACAAGTCTCATGGATCACAAATACATCACGTGCTTCGCCCTCTCAGGGCATCACTAAGTCTCATGTGGCTGGAGGATCCTCATCTGAAAATGTTGCCCACGAATGGGTCAGCACAACTGCTGGTATGATGAAATGCTAATGCCAGAAATAAAGCTAAGGCGTGGCATGTGCAAAGTGTACATTTATTTCTAAATGACATTCAAAACATCGCAGTAATATATATATATATGAATGGTATGCGTGACACACCCATGCACAACTCTATGCCACAACCCATGTCTCGTTTACGGGTACTCCCCGATGGCACGAAGTACCAATGCAATGGCCAATTTTGGGTTTTTCACCACAGGATCTACACCCTCATAATGCAAAGCACCATGTGCTTACCCACGCCATGTTCTCAAGGAATTCATCATATGCCAATATGCCAATGCAATCCCAATGAACATGAATCTCAATAATATGACATGCTCGGACAATAAGAAATAAATCACTAGTCAGTTTCATATACATGCATATCTCATATGTTCGTACATCATGATTCATGTTCTTCACTTTATTAACTTGCAAGTAACACATAACATGGGAACAATCAATTCCAAATAAACAGGTAAACACATTACAGATAAACACATACAACATTCCAGTCATTCACAAATATTCCTAACTTAACTTCATTTCTAACACTAGCAAAACACCATACCTGATGGGTTGGTATCAACCCTAGAAGATCGTGAACTATATGTAACTGAACCGACGGATGAAAATGTAGAGGATCAGATCGCCCTCTCCTGTCCTGTCAGTGTCCCTAAAAGTAGAAATTACAACTCAGTCCATTGTTGTTTGAATTTATGCTATTCATCAAATTTTATGTCTTTAAATTCATAGGTTTCTATTCTGCTAAATTAAACTCTACCATTGGTTTTAGAATGTTTAAGAAAGTAAGTCTAGGTTTTCGTAGAACTCAATTCGGACACCGGAGTTCAAAAGGGCAAAACAGTCATTTTGCACTTTACACGTGTCCTTACATTTCGTGACCTATTTTCACAATTCGGACTCCACGGTTGAGTCCGGAATGTTCGAGATAATAAAATTTCACTATTTGTTTACCTAATTCGGAGTTCGTCTGACAGTGTTTCGAGTTAGGGGCATTTTGGTAATTTTAAGGGTTACTACGGGTCTTTTATTTTTTGGGACCCCGTCTCGTAAAACGGACCTCACCATTGGTCTCGGAATAGTCGAGATAGTCAAAATACACTAATGACTTGTCTCATTTGGACCCCGGGATGTTTTTGAATATTTATTTAATTAATTAATTAATTAATTTAATTAATAATTTATTAATATTTTAATCAGGTGGTTCAAAGTGTAATTCCTAACAGTTGGGGGGTCAATTTATAATTTCTGAAAGTTCAGGGTTAAGGTTCAAATTCAAAAGGTTCAATTTCAAAAGGTTCAAATTCTAAAAGGGTTCAAATTCCATTTAATTTAAAACAATAGGCTGACACGTGGCAGGGGCGACCCGTACCCGCCCGAACCGGACCCGGATCCGACCCGAGAACCGACCCGGTCACCCCACCTTCTTCCCCGATTTTTCGGTGAAGCAGCGGTAGGGTTCCGGCGCCTTCTCCGGCGCCGGCGACCGACCTCCGACGAGTTTTCCCCATTTTCAAAATGCCATCCTCTTCCTTCTTTCACGTAGATCACATCCCCAACCCCCATTTCCCTCAAAACCTCCTCCATCTCCACGAAATAGAGGGTCAAACCCTCGGTCAACTCTCCGGCCACCCATTTTTCCCCCACTTTCCCCCACTGTTTTGAACCCAATTCAATCCCATTCACTTTCTGCACCTCACCCTATGTTTTTCCCCTTTTTTAAACTAAGGTTCACACATAAAATACCACAACTCATTTCTCCCAACCGTGGCCTGCAACTCCCTATATCTCTCTTGTTTCTAAATCATTTTCCATAATTATTTTTGCATTATCTTCCATTTTTGATACTCTACCAGCCCCCATATTCTAATACACAATTTATGCATTGTAAAAATTAAAGACAGAACCGTATATGCTTACCAATTTTCGGATCTTTCTCTCTGTGCAGGTTTCTCCCTTCTCCTTCAGTTCCTCCGGGTTGTTTCTGCTTCTTCAAAACTCTCTCCTCTTTGCCCTCGGTCTCTCCTTTCTTCACTTTTCTCCTCCAACCGAGACTAGCTCTCCTTTTCTCTTTATTTTCTCTCTTTCTATATCTCTCTCTCTCTCTCTCTCTCTCTCTCTCTCTTTCTCTCTCTCTCCCCAAGGCCAATCACTCTCTGCTGATTCTGCACTCTCCCACTCCCTGAATCCTACTCACACACTCAGCCTTACCCCATGCCTTGTTTGAGTGTATCACACTCAAACTCACACACACACACAACCGGGTACACACACACACCCACATGCCCAAAAATCTGATTTATATACATACATATTCATATATATTTTTCACTTTTAGATATACACTCACATGTATACATATATACTAAATAAATTTATACATATATATATATATACACACATATATATATATACACATATATATATATACATATATACATACATCCAATAATTGTTATAATAATAATAATAATAATAATAATAATAATAATAATAATAATAATAATAAAAATAATTAATTAACAATTGCAAGAATAAATAATAATAATAAAAAAAAATTTCATGTTATAACATCACTTGTATACACCCATACAACTGGCAAGCATTCTCACATATTTATATATATATATATATATATATAAATATTTAAATACTCATACACATACACATACACACACATCATACACATACATTACATCACACATACATGCATACTTATACACATTTTAATTAATAATAATAATAATAATAATAACAACAAATGATAATAATAATAATAACCAACAAAATTTATTTAAAATTTTTTTTTGAGGTTATTACAGCCCAAATGGCCCCAAATGCCCTAGGACATAGGCCAAGAATAGGTAAAAAAGTCTACCAAAATTTGTCTAAGGAAGTAGCCAAACATGGCCCATAAGAGTGGCCAAACATGGTCCAAAAAGGGTGGCCAAACATGGCCCAATAAGGTGGCCAAACATGGCTCAAAAAGGTGACCAAACATGGCTCAAAAGGATGGCCAAGGGCTGGTGCCAAGGAGGTGTTAGGAGGCTGGCGCGCAAGGGGCTGGGTGCGCAAACGCCCTCCGTGAGGGGGGGCATGGCGCGCTGCAGGCGTGGGCGGGTGCGTAGGGCGTGGGGGCGTAGGCAGGAACAAGCACACTGCGTGCAGGAGCCTAAACATGTCGGCGCTAGCGCGGGGGCGCGCGTGGGGGCTAGGCTGGGCTGCAACTGACTGCTGGACTACTGGTTTACTATTCACAACTACAGTAAACCAGTAGCTAAAATGCTACAGTGCCAAAATTCTAACTTTGGCCTAAAATCTTGATTGACATTTTTTACACACATTTTAATTTATTTCATCACCAAACTTGATGTGGGGCCCTATAACATATAAAATGACCATATTACCCTTTTTTTCTTATTTTTCGACCTTAAGTAATTTTTGGACTAATTGGCCCTTATTTTCATTTCCTTAACTTTCTTTTTCTTCTTAAGTCATTTATTTTCCTACTTAGAAAATTTAGGCATGCTCTCCCACTTCACTCAATCTAGTTGCTATATTTTAAACATTTTTACCATAGTCTCATTTGTTTTCTAAACTTTTTCCACCTAATATTTCTCAACACAATCCACTACTCTCAAACTAGCGACCAAACTACATCCTTTAATTCAATTAAACATTCATACATCATTTAAAACATACAATCCATCATATATACACATATACTTGAAATTCAAAATATCATAACTTCATGCTCATCACAAATTTAGGGCCTTGCCCATAGTTTTCATACTATACAAAGTTTTACAAGTTAACATATGTCTTAGGGCTTATGCCCCCATACAACCAAAAATATGCCCCAAGGGCCAAATCTTCTTCAAAGTCCACTTTTCCCTCTATACTTCAAGACTTCATCAAGTCTCAAGTGTCGAGAGTCTCATCTGTAATATGTAATCCCATAAAGGGTCAGCACGACTGCTGGTATGACACAATGCTAATGTAAAGAACAAAGTTAAGGCGTAGCATGTGCAAAGTGTACATTTATAAGCTATATACCTTCTAATTCATCAATGCAATGTAATGGCAATATGCATGACATACACATGCAACTCTATGCCACACCCATGTCTCGCTTCATGGTCCTTCCTCATTGGAACTCAAGTACCAATCATCTGTCTCGCTTCACGGTTGGTCCCCGTTGGATCGCGAGTAGTATGGCCAATTTTGGGTTTTTCACCACAGAATCTACACCTTTATAATGCATAGCACCAATGTGCTCAACACATGCCATATTTCTAAGGATTCACAATATGCCAACATGCCTTGATTTTTTTATGCAATTCCAATGAAGCATTTCATCAAACACATGGTGTATGCCTTAAATAATGCATTATACTTAAAGCAACCATAATTTTTGAATCACAAAACTTTGTCTACATAAACCTAGCATGCAATCCAATCAATTACACATATAAACATATTATATATTCACAACCTTACCAAATTCTCAAAGATTACAAAATACATAAAGTACCAACACATTGAATAAATTATAACTTTCTAACTACAAGACTTTGTCTCCATAAACATAAGCTAGAATACAATGAATTATACATATAGTCATATTACATGTTCATCATTTCAACAAATTTCCAAAGGATACATAGGTACATAAGGTACCAACCCTAGGTTTTCAAAGTAACTATAAGCTAGGTGGTTCTCTAATAACAAATAAGCATGTAAGTCATACAATTAACATATAAAAACTCCTAAACTTAACCCTATTCTTTACTTAGCAAACTATCATACCTAAAAGGATTTTTTTTCAACCTTGGGGAGTTGTGCTCACTGTGCAGCCGAACCAATCAGCTAGAATGTAGCCCTTGACGTGGGGAACAACTTCCTAGAAGGAAGTCTTGTGATATTCAAAGCCTAGAGATGAGTTTTGGAAGGTAGAAAGTTGAAAAATCCTAGGTTTTCTTCACCTTTTTCTCCATGCAAGACCTGCTGCTATATTCTTAGACCAATTTTAAGAATTTATGTCCTAAGTGTTGTATTTATAGTTAAGGGGCTAAGGGGATAAAAAGACCATTTTGCCCTTAATGAGTTCAGGACCCCGTTACACTACAACTTGTCCTGAAATGCCTCAATTTGACATTTTGCTTTAGCCAAAGTTATTAAAATTATTTTAAATAATATTTTTTTGAAAAATTTATTTTCGCCTGTTGGTAGTTTTGGTCGGCCCCCCCCGGGCCACCTAGGATGCCCTTTTTGGGTCCATTTTCTGAACTATCTCTGATTAGACTCAAATTCTCACAGGAGGTGTATTTTAATATTCTAAGCATATTTATCTTCTATGGCACACTCAAATTATACTTCTAAATATGACTTATGTCTAAATGATGTATGTATAGTGCCCTACCAACAAAACGAAAAATTTACCCTGATTTCTCAGATCTTTACATGTAATGTACAAAACCTTTTCCAACTACATTTAGATTACATATATGAGTTTTATAGTATAAATAGGGTACTATGGTATACATAGCAGCAACCTTAGCCTCTTGAATCACAAAGAGTTATAGAGAGATTTTTAGCTTCAGTTTTTATTCATATAGTCAATTTTTTTGCAAGGTTGTAGACCATGTGTTAGTAAGTCTATATACCTAGTGTTGAAATAGTACATGGATGAGCATATAAAAGGATTAGAGACTATATTTCCATTGCATGTGTCTTGCACACTGCTAGAGTTAGTAGATTTGTGGATGGTTCTGGAGCTGTTGAAGGCAAATCCTGGTTGAAGCATACAACGAGAAGATTCATACAGACTAGCGGTAATCCATTGGAGGTTACAGGTTAGTTGTTTGAGGGTCTAGATCTTTGTGGAGTTGTATTGCATTATTTTTTATTAGTGTATCTTTTGCAACTTGGTATGGCTTCCCAAGTAACTCTTCATGCCTCTATTTTTGTGGTTGCATAATTTTATTATCGTTATTACTATCGTGATGCTTTCATGAACTTGAGATCTTAGATATTTAATATGCAAATATTGTTTATAAAAACTTTCTTAATAAATAAGAATATTTAAAAGAAACATTCTTGATTAATTAAATGGTGTTTTAATTAATTAAAACCTGATATAAAATTTTTCACACTTTTGGTATTATCATTAGTTTTTATATCAAATTGAGATTTGGTTGTACAGCATATATTTTGTATCTCATAGGAATAATCTAATTAAAACACCTAAGACGATTATATGTTGTTAATTTTAGATTTCCTAGTAGCTTTGGATTTTATGATAGTTAAATGAAATTAAAATTTAGTATGGAAGTGACTAAACGTTTTAATTAGACTACACAATCTCAAGAAGTGAGACAACAAAATTGAATGTTGATTTCAAAGAGTTTGTATTGAGAGAATAAGAGTTTCTTTGTTCAAGGCGTTGGATGTACTTAATGTATAAACTTGTTTCCACAAAATTAGACTATGTATGTGTCACGACCTGGTTTTTTAAAACCCGATTGTGACCCAAGATCTTTATTCTTTAAGTTGTGTGTTTTAATGGTCACACTCTAGTGAAAATATCATATTTTAGTTTTCCAATATCATATTTTAAAATCTCAAAAGAATGCCCCAAAATCTCCTTAAAACAATCTCAAATGAAGCTTGAAAAGAAAGGAGAAAACAAAGAAAAATGTGGCCGAACCGATTAACCGGGCTGTTCAAAAAATAAAGTGCTGCAAGTGCAAAATAATCGGTCTACTGGTTGGGCTGATCTATTACTTGTTTTCATGTAACTTTTTCAAGCTATTTTGGATCCCTTTTCAACTCTAATGGTGTTCAAGTATATATTAAATATTTTTTTTCATATTTTTGGCATCAATTTCATGAGGTTTCATGTATTAAAAACAACAAGGATACTAAGTTTTATGCAATTTTTATATTACATAAATCTAAAAGGGATCAAAAGATAGTCATGCGCCCTACCATAATTACATCAACATAATCATTAGAGTTCATACCTATTTTAGATACAATTCACATGGTCTATTCCAAAAAACTATATAATCAAGAGTTTCTCAAGGGTTCATGACATCTAACTATACAAAAAATAAAAAATAAAAAAATAGCCCTTAAAGAGGATTTTAATGATTGTGCATGTATTTAGTAGGGGTCAGTACAACAACCCCAATAGGAGAAATTTAAACAGAGGTAAGAAAATATGGCGTCAAGTGTATGCTTGTGCGTGTGTCATGGCACACAAGTGGTTTCAAAGTATGTATTTCATTACAAGCACAATAAGTCAATAGAGAATATCTTATCACACCATCACATTCATAATTATCAAAAGAGAGCACTATGTAAATCAATCAAAGATAAATCAATTTGAAGAGTTCACAAGAATTTAAGTTCTTTTAAATCTTAAGTTTTTCTCTCATTAATTCTCAAGTCTCAATCCCAAGACTAATTTCCTAGTCGGCTCCCGGTAAGCCTTGTGTGCTTTACAGGCTACTAACTAGATGGAGACATACGACCACCGGTGCGGGTTTATGGCTCGCAAGCCGAAGGAAGACAACATTTCACACATTAATCAAAATTCTAAGTAAACACAATCTCACCACGCTTAAAATCACACAATTGACGTGCCCCAATTCTGGCCCATGTTCATCACTTTCCAAGTTCTCATTCTCACATTTCCAAGGGCTTATCATTCACATTTATATTCAGAATTCATCATATGTTATCAAGAAGATTAAACATTGAAGTAATTTCACTCAATCATCATAAATCCACATCAAGCATGTATTGAGGCATTTTCACAAACACGAGGGTTGCAATTTGAATTATCAAGCATAGTACAAGTAAACCCATTTCATGATTCCACCAATCAAACTTTTTCACATTCAACCGGGAGTACATTCAATAGAAAGACAAGATAAAATCAAGTCATTCCAAGGTAGGAATACAACCAATACATGAATTTTCAACACACATACATGATATGCCCTAGTATGTAAAAATGAACAATTCTAGAGCAAAAGATAAATTCATGGCATGATGAACCTATCTACACAAATCCTATACCTAGGTTTAGAAATCCCTCATTATTTCATCACTTTTCTTTTAAATCCCAAGCCCTTTTTAGTCTTTCATTTAACTTTTTATTTTCTTAATAAATTTTACATTATTATTATTTTAAAATTTATAAATTAAAAAAAAATTTGGGTCTTTACGGTGTATGACTCAAGTATTGTCTAATGTGAAATATTGCAATAGAAAGAAATATTTTGTAATAAAAAATTGAAAAAATCACTTTCATTTTGGTTGATGTGCCTTACTGGAGAACTCAAAATAAGGAGATGTGTAAGTTAGTGCTTAAAGTTGTTGTATAGAATCCTTAATTGATTAGTCTAGTCTGATTGTCTTAGACTTGCAATTCATTCAAATTTAATAAATTCCTTATCTAGTTCAAAATTTAATATCTCTATGTGTAGTTCAAAATTTAATGAACCAAATTTAATATGTTAAGAACATAATCTGGACTAATTGAATGATGAAACTACTTTGAGAATTAAACTTAATTTGTGGAGTGTAGCCTACAAATTCTTGAAAAGATTGAATTGAAAACCTTAGGTAATATTTTTTTGAATGCTGTAAATTGGGTTTGAGTTAAGAAATAAAATTGAATAATTTAAAAATAAAAATTTCAAAAAAAAAAAAGGAAGCCATGCTTGAAAGGAAGAGAGTTACCCATTGGAACGAAAAACCTATACACGTCCAAAGAAAAACATAGTTGCATCCAAACGCGTGTGGGAAAATAATTAATTTAAGCAAACCAAAGGTCATTTTTGTGATAACACTTTATTTGAAGCTTCTTAAAATTTCCTTTGAGTTTTATTGTGAGCTTTTCGAGCCTTCCTAGTGTTCTTTAGATTCTTATTTAAGCGTTCTTGTATTTCTAAGTGTACGTTACTCGTAGTTTCATCATATTGTTCTCGTATACTCTTCTTGTTCTGGTATATTTTATGACCAAAGATGGCCATGACGACCATGCAAGACCACAATTGGATACTTGCCATATTCCCCCAAGCTTTCGATCCTTAGAGCAATAAAATACTTTCATCCACTGCATCAATAGACACTTGATCACTGTGGAGTGCTAATTTAATCTAACAACCTTCACCAACGTATAATAGTTTATTCCGTGGTTCAGAGAACATGGCTAGACTTGGTAACTCACGGTTTTTGGTAAAGCACAAGAGTGATCGTTCGTGCTTTCTACCGAGGTATTCGTAGTTATAACACATACACACACACTAAAGTTTTTTTCATAGGATAGAGATCACACCAGCCCTTGTGAGATCCATTTGAGAGATCAAGTGTATGGTGTAGGACATCATATAATGACAGAGTTTTTGCATGAGTCAGACAAGGGTTGTGCATTATTTTCTAAGGCATTTTATTTTTATTCATAGGATATTAGCTTTCCATTGACATAATAGATGGATTTCTCTTTCCTTTCATCCTTGAAGTGGTTTGGCTAACATTGCTCCAACAACGTTGTCTGTTACGGTAAGATAAAGAAACAAGGGAATGACTCATCATGGAGGGACTAAGATATGAGGATTGGCTAGATAGGCTTTGATCTTTTTGAGGGCCTCTTGGCTGAATAGGTTCCAATTTTTGGTAGAGTTTTTTTTCAAAACTTTGAAGATGGATTCATAGATGGAGGTTTGTTGGGATATAAATTGATTGATGTATTGGAGTCTACATAGGAAGCCCCTTACTTCGTTCTCGGCTTTAGAGGTGGCATCTCTAAGATCGCCTTTATTTTTAACAGGTCTACCTTTATTCCCCTTTGGCTCACCATGAAGCTAAAAATTTTACTTAATGTTACCCTAAACACACATTTCTGTAGGTTAAGTCTCATTTAGTATTTCTTGATTGTTTCGAAGAATTTCCTAAAGGTAATTTTTTCATCCTTCATATACTCAGATTTTATGATCATTGCATCGATATTGTAGACACCTCATTTTGTGACCCTTGATTAGATATGAGCAATTCAGTAAATATACCAAGAATCATACCCGTAATAGGACTTTTCCTATCAGAGTCTTATCTTTTGTAGGACTTTTTTGAAAAAGTCCCACTTCTAATAAGACTCTCCAGTCAAAGTCCCATTCCCAGTAGGACTTTTCTCAACTGAATCCCACTTCTACTAAGACTCTTCTGAAAAAGTATCATTCCCAGTAGGACTCTTCCCGATAGTGTCCCACTACTAGTAGGACTCTTCTTATTAGAGTCTCATTCCTATTATGACTCTCATAGTAGAGTCTCATTCCAAGTAAGACTCCTTCTGTTAGAGTCCCACTCTTATTAGGACTCTTCTAGCAGAATCCTATTCATATTAGGAATCTTCTGTCAGAGTTTCACTCCCATTAGAACTTTTCCTGATAGAGTCCCACTCCTAGTAGGACTCTTCCCGACAGAGTCCAATTCCTAGTAGGACTCTTCTTAACAAAGTCCCAACCTTAGTAAGACTCTCTTGTCAGAGTCCCATTCCTCATAGGACTCTCTTGTTAGAGTCTCATACCTAGTAGGACTTTTCTTGTTAGAGTCCCACCTTTGTTAGGACTCTTTTGCCCATCGGCATTTCCGTAATTTCGATAATATTTTGCCTTTGGAGAGCATTTTGATAATTTTGGCACAATTTTACACTCAGTAGGACTCTTTGGTCACTTCAGGGACATTTTTTTTGTAATTTTCATATCATTTTACCCATTAGGGGATAATTTGGTAATTTCAGTCCTTTGATAATAACTCAGGCACATTTTCATTTCTCGAGGGGCAATTTGGTCACTTTCCACTCCTTGATGGCAATTTAGAGATTCTCCATCAAATTGAGAAAAATTTGGTAATCTTGATTGATTGTAGTTGATTTAGGTATAATTAGGACTTTCTATTTCTAGAGTTTTCATAAATCTAGTTTCTTGACATTTCCTTAAGAGGGGATTCATTGAACTTAGAATTTTATCTATTTCCTAGCATAAACTTACTCACATGGGTGCATTGAGTGTGCATTCATGTCATTGGTCCACATGTAGCTTAGGTGGCATATAGGATGCATTGTAGCCATCTCATTAGTCCACTTATCTAGGTGTACCAATGTTGGGTCTACATAAATTGTACTTAGGTGTATATATTATATAATATATATATATATATATATATGTAGGATATAAATTGAGAGTTCCGATTTTTGAGAATTCCCTCACAACTATCCTTATTTTCTTTTTTTAATATTTAGAAATAATCTATTTATCTTTCGCCTCATTGGTTCTTGCATATAGCATTCATTTCGATAGACTCATGCATTTTTCATAATTCATTTTAAATTATTTATTTTGGATATTCATAATTTAGGATTTTTATTTAAATTCTTTTATTAAATCATGTAATTATCATGCAAGACATGATCCAAATCCTTCATTTGTGAGGACGATTATGGGCCCGTGGATTGAATTTTCATATTTTGCCTATAAATAGACCCCCTTGGCCATCACTTTTCAACACACAATTCTATAGCTTTATGCTATTACTATAGTTATAGAGTTCTCTCTCCAAGAACTCTTATTCTTCCAAGACCAAAGCCCTACCGAAGTGACGGCCTCCTTTCAAGAAGCAAGCCTAAGGTTTTTCTAGTTAAAGATTTTGAATCTAACTTTCCAAGCCACAGTACTGCCCAACCTAGGGTTAACAATATTGGACACGACCCGTGAACACAACTAAAAAATGAAACGAACTTAGCCAGTTTCAGTTGGGATTAATCATGTACGGGTCAAAATCGGAGCAGACACGATTAACATGATTACTATTCGTGTCGTGTTTGGGTTGACCCGAACTTGACTCGATTATTAAACGTGTTTTATGACCCATGACCCGAAAATGACTTATAAACACGAAATTGACATGATTAACACGATCATATATATGTTTTACTCTATCTAATAATAATCCTATAAAATAATTTAAAAATATATTAATTATTAAGTAATATAATTATTAGCTTTAACCATGAATATAAATATATAAGTATTAAATAAAAATAATAAAGATATAATATTTTTCTAAATTTTTTTTTATTTGAATTCATCTTTATCACTTTAATAATAAATTTAATGAGATCATATAGATTACAAGAAAAATAATAATAAAATAATTAATAATTTAATAAACTAAATTATATTGATTAATCATAATAGTCTTGTAATCCCTTTAAATATTCTAAAATAATTTTATTAAACTTAAATAAATCATATATTACTCTTCTTTCTTTCTTTTCCTCTCCCCCTAAAATAATGTTGTTAAACTAGACTATATTAATTATCTTTTAAAAAATTATGGTAATATACAAAAATTAACTAGCATCTTTTTTGATATCTTTCTGGAATGATTTTTTAATTTTTTTAAAAATCTTTTTAGAAGAAAATTTTTGTATGTATATTTAATTGAGTCTTGTAAATGCATTTAACATTTGAACCTAGATGAAAAATCGGTTGCTAGAAAATTTTATTTTAATTTGAACAATGCGTGTTAATAAATGGTGAATGTTTTCGTTTATTATTTAAATTCTAATTTGAATAAGAATGGCTTGATTGAGCTACATATTATGATTTGAATGAGAATGATATATAATCTATTCAAATAGTTTATTCATATCAAATGGGTTATTTGTGTCAAGTAGATTATTCGTGTCGTGTTGGGGTATTCGGGTTAACATGACATGTTTATTAAACGGTTTAGTCGAGTCGTGTCGTATTAACTTGTTTAATAAACGAGTCGAGTTCGGGTCGGAGAAGTTAACATGATTAGTTAATTGGGTTGTGTTCGGGTCGACACTATTTTTAGGATAAACGTATCTTGACATGACACACAAACACTAATTGCCACCCCTAGCCCAACCTCCGTGACTAAACAAGGTACGCATCTCAAACCCTTAACAATCTTCTTTAATCTGGTTGATCTCTCATATTTTATTACTCTTAATAAAATAAGGTAAACCGGAGAACTAGTGACTTTGATTCCATTCCAGGATGGATACGTAGGAAGCCTACAAACCCAAGTCAAATCCTTTCCCCTTCCTCTTTTCCTTTTTCTCCTTTATGCTTTGCTTTATTTCATTTGCTTGTTATCGTTCATCACTTTTTTCTTTCTTCTTCTTCATATTCTTTTTACTTTACTCATAATGAAATAGCCTTGAAATTGAATGTTTGAGGCTGATCCATTCAGATAGGACGAGGTGGGTGCCTAACATCTTCTTACTTTGTATCTTAGCCCTTGGATCTATTTTCTTTGGTTTCGTAATTTTAGTGCTTTATTTTATTTAATCTATGTCAAGTTTTTTAGAATGTAACTTGGATCCAAAGCAATGTAATTTATCTAATTTCATTTCTTTCGATTTTTGTGTATTATTTCTCATGGGATGTAACCGGTTTGCTTGTTTAATTGCCCAAAACAAGCTTACAACTCATCTTTTTCTCTATTTCTCGTAGAGGCGTTCCTTCTCACCATCAAGAAAGGGGACAGCCGGGATCCCCTTAATCCACACAAAAGGAATTTTTCCTTCAGTGGGCCCACAAATATATACATCAACATTTTTATGGATTAGGTCATGTGAAATTATGATTGTAACACTTTAGTAGATGGCCCTTGCATTTGTCATATCAAAAGGCATGGCATTGTGGCAATAGATGCCCTATTGCATGGTAAAGGTAGTCTTTTCCATAAGATTAGGGTGCATTTTGATATGATTCTACCCAAAAAAAAACCATCAACGAATGACATTATATCATGATGGGTCGTGTTATCTATCAAAATGCTTATGTTTGACAATGGAAAGTCATCTTTGGGGTAGACTTTGTTGAGGACTCTATAGCCACACACATGAAAACTTGACCACATTTGTAGCACGCCGACCCAATTAAGTGGGGTAATTAAGGATAATGGGGATTGTCATAAGATAATAATTATGGACAATTCTAATTGAGGCTAATAGTCAATAAATATAGAGAGGAATGTGTAAATAAGAGCAACTAGTTTTAAATTGGAGACAATTAATTGTAAGAATGTGAGTCAATGACAACGGTCATAACGTGATGACAACTTACGATTAGTGTTAATCGAAGATTAATACATGAGTAGTTATGAAAAATTAGTACACAAAGTGCACTTAAGCAAGACTAGTGTGATACATGAATAAAGTGTGTTTAATCAAAATTATCCCAAAGATTATAATAAACTTTTGAGAATAATTAAAGTGTGACAAAATACACCAAGGCAAGACTAGTATTACATGGATGAAGTATGCTTAATCAAGAAACCTTGCAGGAATTTCAAGAGACTTTTATGAGTTTTAAATTGCAAAGTTTGGGAGTTTATTGAAAGTACCCTAAAATACAATGTAATGCATAAAAAAACAAAAATAGAAGGAATAAGTCAAAAAGGACACCTACCAAGGCTTAAACCCTTGCACTCTACAAAAGTTAGATTCTAACTTCCAAAAAGAATACCAACTAGGCTACAACACTTTTGTGTTATAATACCAACATGATATGTATATACACACTAATATGCAGATATGACTGCATACAAAAGCTGGTGTCATCACCTTATTGGATCAACACTTCAGCCAATTAAAATGCATGCAAAAATTGAATGATGCATGTAGCTAACTTGAGGTTATATGATCTAAATTAGACTTGTGAGTTGGGAGTGTTCATCAGACCTTTTGTGTGTGTGTGTGTGTGCGCGCGACTAAAGAGAGAGAAAGAAGAAGAAAGAGAAAAAAGAAGAAGGAAGAAATGAGGAAAGGCTTACATGTGAGTTCAAGAGCAGACTTAAGGAGACCAGAAGACTCAGAACTGAACCTAGAGAAAGGGAAGCTTCACTGTAGAGGTAAAATACCAAAATTGAAATTTTCCCTCTCTAAGAAAACTTATTGTTAAATGCTATTTGATAAAGATAGACCATATGATTGATCCTTATTAGTGATATGTTCGGGTTAGGGAGTGAAAATAAGACCCAAGAGGGCTTATAATATAAGAACCATAAAAAATTCGCCATCGTTGGACCTCAGGAAAGTAGGTCTGAAACAACTAGCAAGAAACATGCTTCTATCACTTAGGTTAGAAACTAGATGACCCAAGGATTTCAAAACACTATCCATATTTGATATTGGACAAAAAATGAAAAAGAAAAACCCACTTGTAAGTTACGAGTTTCAAACCCAACCTTACCAATAAAGCTTTAAGCTCGATTTTTGGAATGAGAACTAAGTCCCCATGTGAATAGGATCACAACAAACCAAGAACCATCAAATTTAGTGGAAAAACAAGCTCAAACCAAGCTTGTTACAGTCACGAGTATCAAAGCCCAACTGAGTTATTTAGCTCATTTTGAACCCTAAGATCAATGCAAAAATCTTCCTTATAGTCTTAGAACCCCACGAAATAGAGATTGAAGATTTCTAAAATTAGGGCAACAATGAAGGGAGATTAGGGAAGACGATGAACAGTTCGGGTCGATTTTGGGTCAGGTTTCAGGTTCGGGTCGGAACCCGCCGAAGCGTAGAAATGAATAAGTTAAATAGTGTCATTTTGGGGCATTTGGTTTTAAATTAAATGAATCCGACCTGTTTGGCAACATGGATAAGGGCCTTGATTTGATAAGACTGGGATATCTTATCCCTGTCTTACTTCCCTATCCATTGTTTGGCAAATCTAAAATTAGGAAAAAATAAAGGGAGCTGTAACTCCCCAGAGTCGAACCCTTAACCTTTGTGCACGTGAGAACCTAAACACCAAGCATGTGCCATCGTGGCACTTGTGAAATAAATTGAATAATATAAATATATATTATTAAATAAAATAATTAATTTAATTTAATTATAGAAAAATATTTTGTTGCCCAAATAAAATAAAAAGATAACGTATTCTGATTTTTTTTGACATTTTGGACCCAATGGTGAGGTCCGTTTTATGATATGGAATCCCAAAAATTAAGACACGTAAAATATAAAAAATATCATTTTTTCCTAAATGATGCCCGAAGCCAATTAAATACAAAAGGAGTCTATCTTAACTATTTTGGGCATTCCAGACTCAATGGTGAGGTCCGTTTCTTCCAAATAAATTCTGAAAAATATGGAATGACAAATGAAGTAATACCCATTACGTCCCAAGCATTAATTTAGCTATGAATGAATTCAAAAAAAAGGGACGGGACCTAACTTAATGTTTTAAGGCTACTAGACCAATGAATAGAATTCGTTAAGAAAAATTTAGTTACAAAAAATAATAAGTAGCTGATAGTAATGTTTTAGTTATGTTCTAATACAAAGTTTTGTGCATTTGACTCATGGATCTAGGAACTAAGGACAAGGGAAAAGAGATTAAGGAAATAGACTGAGGACTTGAGGTGAGTATCCAGCATCTTGAATTAGTAGTGTTTTATCTCCTATTTGAAAAATGCTTAATCCATTTTGTGAGTAATCTGGTATCTTGAATTAGTGGATTTTACATCCTGCTTGGAAATGTCTACCTTATGAATTTCTACATCTGCTTAAAATACTTAATCTATTTTGTGAGTAATCTGACATCCTGAATCAATGGTGTTTTATCTCCTACTTGAAAAATGCTTAAGTTTTATCTCCTACTTGAAAAATGCTTAATTTGTTTTTATGAGTGATCTTGTACTTTGAATCAGTGAATTTTTATTTCTGCTCAAATGTCTATTTTGCACTTAATGAAATATCCGAAAGCTATGATCTTCATGACTATATCTTAAAATAACCTTCTTATGTATTGATTTGAAAGAAGTTGTATGCTTTGAATCACGACTAAATTCTTTAGCAAAAATGTTAGTAAACCATGACACCCCCTTCAATGAGAAAAATGATTTTTGTGAACCAATTTTGACTATGTAAACTGAAATGTACATGTTTTGATTCAATTCTTGTGTCTATTCGAGGCCTACCCATGTGGTGCTCCGACTCTGGTGATAAGAATTACCCACATGGCATTCTGACTCGATTCTTGTGTCTATACAAGGTTTACCCATATGGTGCTCTGACTCTTGATGAGACTTATCCATATGGCGCTCTAACTCGTTGTGGAATTAATGATTGAGACTACCTATGTGGCGCTCCGACTCTTGATGAGACTTACCCACGTAGTGCTCTGACTCAATATATGATTCTTTGATATGTGTAATATGTGTCCTTCATCCATCTCGTGTTATCCATTACTCGTAATCAGATTTTAGAAGTACCCACTCATGTGCATTTGTTATTCGATGTTATGTTATCTGTCCCGCATTAATTACCGGAACCATATTTTAAGAAATGCATGTGCTATTATATGTTTTGTGAACAACTCTTCATCATCTGCTTTGTGTTTTGATATTTGAACTGTACTATTGCAAATGATATGTTTTAGAAATGCATGTATTATATTTTCTTGAACCTTCAGTATTTTTTAAACATGATCTGTTTTAAAAATGTTTTATTTATATTCTTGAGTATGTGTTGTTTGTTTGAGGAAACTTAATGCCCATGGTATTTTGTGCAAAACCCTACCTTTGCAAAACCTGTAACAGGATGCAGGAATTACTCACAAGCTTAGTGAAGCTCACATGGATTTATCGAAACATATTTTAGGTAATTGAATTAGTAAGGAAGTGGTAAAGTCTACACAGAAAAGCAAAAAGTGTGAATGCAATATATCTTTTACGCAAGGATTATGATTGAATGTGACATGGAATCTTTTTGGTAACACATGATGTATTTTTTATCACAACGACAACTTAGACTTTTGGGAATTAGTACTATGTACCTTTTGGGCACAACAAAAACTTAGACTTTTGTTGGGCATTGCAGAATGGTGGACTGATTTGCCCCTCCAATGCCAAGGGTTGGTGAAAGTGGCCAATTTTGGACCATTCTTAGACTAGATAGTCCATGTTAACCATAACCAGAAGATTCTCTATGCTTTGGTAGAGAGATGGTCAGATACCACCAACATTTTCCACCTATGGTTCGGGAAGGTAACCTTGACTCCCCTCGACTTCTCAATGATCATGAGCCTTCGGTGGTGGGGTGCGGTGCGAATTAGGCATATCTTAGAGAGCTTTCATTTCTGGGAGTGCTGGAATACTTTTAAGGAGGACCAGTTGACCAGAGCCTTCATGCTCTTTGTCATTGGTCAGACCCTCTTGGCAAATGCCAGTGACATTATCCACCTTTGGTGCCTCCTTACTTTGGAGGATATGGAAAACTTCGAGTGCTTCAACTAGGGAGGCACCGCAATAATTATTTTATACCGCTGGATGTGTATGCTATCCCGGGAGGTCACCAAAGGACTCGGTAATTTCAACATTGTTTAGGAGGTTTGAATTTTTGAATTCCCTCTTTTCCTTTTTTGAGAAAAAAAATGTTATGTTGATTGACTTTCCTATTTTAACAGATTTGGGCCTATGAGGTCCTTAAATTGTTGCCTTACTCGTTAGCGGAGGTAGAAGATAACATTTTTCTCTGCATGTGGCAGTGGTGGAAGGCGAACAAGCGGACTCGCCGGGGAGCTAACGTGGTGTAGAGACTCCAGGAAGCCTTAGACATGCTCTAAGCGGACACGGTTAGTTCCATTTTTTTTAGAGATTTCCTTTTGTTGATATGTGATGTGAGAAATTCATGCTTTTTTATTTATGACAGATTCAATGGAATCCTTGGAGAACGGTCCCAGCTTCAATGTAGTGAAGTATTGGCATAGCGTACCGACGTTTGATTTTGGAAGGCCCTTTTTGTAACAACCCAATCCGATTGTTGAGAATTTAGTCGCTAATTTAATATTAGAGACTTATGAAGCAAAATATTGATTATGAAAATTTAAATCAAGACAATAAAGACTACAATAATTGATAAGATTTCGATTAATGAAATCGACACATGAAAAAAATAAATAAATAATACAAGTATATGAGGAAGAAAGAAAATTAATGCAATAAGAAAAAGGTGATTAAGTGCAAAATGCCAAACAAGGCATAAAAAGAGAAAAAGAAAGAAAAGAAGGCCAAAAGTGTTAGCCCAAGGTCTTGAACCCAAGACCAAAAGCTTATAGCTAAAAAGAATAGCCAACTTTGTTACAACACTTTTGTGATGTATGTCCCACAAGATATATATATATATATATATATATAACCCATATAAAACTCCATGGTTGCACACAAAAAATTGAGGTGCCAACACCTCATTGGACCAGTCTTTCCTCCAATAAAAACTCATGCATAATATGATATATATATATATATATATAAGATGTATATATGTATATTATGTGTGTGCGCTATGCGTGTGTTAACAAAAGAAACTAAAGTGTGTGTGTGCATGTGTGTGTGGTTAGAAAGAGAGAGAATTGTAGAGAGAAGAAGAAGGAGGAGGAGTTGCATGCACTATGAGCCCAAACCAGAGGAGCATCTAGGGATTGAGAATCAAGCCAAAGGAAAGGGAAATAGTGGGGAAGAGGAGAAAGGCTGCCATTGGAGGTAAGAGAAGGTTTTCTCTTTCCTCACTTTTCTATTTTAAAAACCCTACAATTGTGAATTCTAATGGCATACATACATGTGAAATTGAAAAAGAATGAAAATTGAAAAAAAAATGACATTATTGAGCTTGGAAAAAAAATCCTAGAACTCAAAACCTAAAATATTAGAAAACTGAGTTTTTGGTCTAACTTGAATAAAACTTAAAACTAAATTCATGGCTCAAAAGAGCATGAAAATTGGAGTGTGCTGCAACTTGAAGTAGCAAAAATGGTCAAGAGACCTTGGGAATATCTTGAGTTGCAGGTACGGTGGAATAAACTTTGGGTAATCGGAACTTGGTTGTTTTCTTGGTTTTAGGAATGGGGAAAGTGTTCCCTACACTTTTAGAAACACATAGGAGGGAAAATGGGGTTAAACGCACGTCTGTAGGTCTATGAAATAGGAAAATAATGAGTCGTCGAAAAGTTAGGCTCTTGCCGAAGCCGACTGTAAATCCTCATTTTTTACGAGCCAAAATGCTTAAAGTCAAAATATGACTTTAAATATGAAATCCTCACCAAAAATAGATTTGAACCACGATGGATTGTGGCTGGAAAACAATTAGCGACGGTCGCTAGTGCGAGAAGGAGACCGGAACCCTCGTCGGAGAAGGGGGAAGAAGAACAGTGTCGGGTTGGGTTTCGGGTTCGGGTCGGCACCCACCTAGGCCCAGAAATGGGTAATTGAAACTACGTCGTTTTGGGGTTTTAATTAAATAAGAATTAGGGTGTTTGACAATAGGCACAAGCCCTTGATTTAATATACCCATTCAGACTTGGGATATCCTATCCCTATTTAGTCTCTTATCCGTATTTTGGCAACCTAAAAATCAGAAATTATAAGAGGAGTCGTAGCCCCCATAGTTTAAAACCCCCGACCTTGTGTGTGTAGGAAACTTAACCCCAAACACGTGGCCACTGTGCCAGCTTCACACATGTGAACATTATTAACATAATATATATATATATATAATATTAATTAAATAATTTAATTAATTTAAATTGATTTAATTATAGTACAATGTTTTCGTTACCTAAATAAAATAAAAGGGTAGTGTAACTTGACCTTTTTCGACGTTTTGGACCCAATGTCGAGGTCCATTTTTTGAGATGGAATCCCAAAAATTAAGACATGTAAAATGTAAAAATTACAATTTTACTCGTAATGATGCCCGAAGCCAATTAAATATAAAAAATAGTCTATCTTGACTATTTTTGGACATTTTAGACTTAATGATGAGTTCCATTAAGCCCAAATAAATTCTGAAAAATATGGAATAACAAATTAGATAATACCATTCCATCCCAAGTATTAATTTAGCTATAAAATGAATTCAGAAAAAGGGAGGGACTTAACTTAAAGTTTTAAGGCTACTAAACTAACGAATAAAATTCGTTAAGGAAAATTTAGTTACAAAAATAATAAGTGGACGATAGTAATGCCTCAGTTATGTTCTAATAAGAAGTTATGTGCATTTGACTTATGAATCTAGGAAATAAAGACAAGGGAAAGGGGTTTAAGGAAACAGACTGAAAAATTGAGGTAAGTAATCTCGTACCCTAGATCAGTGCTGTTTATCTCCTGTTTGAAAATTGCTTGATCTATTTTGTGAGTAATTTGACACCCTGAATTAGTGATGTTTGACCTTCTGTTGAAAAATGCTTAAGTGTATTATCTCCTATTTGAAAAATGCATAATCTGTTTTGTGAGTAATCTTGTATCCCGAATCAGTGATATTTTATCTCTATCTAGAAAATGCTGAAGTGTTTTATGAGTAATCTAGAATCTTGAACTGCTGGATTTCACATCCTACTTTTAAATGTCAATCTTATGAATTTCTATATCTGCTTAAATGTTTATTCACAGTTTTAAAAATATCTGAGAACTATGATCTTCATGACTATATTTTGAAATGACGTTCATGTGTATTGATTTGAAAAATGTTTGTAAACCATGACACCCCTTCAATAAGAAAAATGATATGCGTGAACTACTTTTGACTATGCAACCTGAATCACACTTGTTTTGATCCGATCATGTGTCTGTGTAAGACCTACCCATGTGGCGCTCTGACTCCTATAATGAAACCTACCCACATGGTGTTCTGACTCAATGTGTAATACGACTCTTGTGTCTGTTCGAGGCCTACCTATGTGGCACTTCGACTTTTGATGAGACTTACCCACATGACGCTCTGACTCGATTCTTATGTCTATCCGAGGCTTACCTATGTGGCGCTTCGACTCTTGATGAGACTTACCCATATAACACTTTGACTCGTTATGGAATTCATGTTTGAGACTTACCTACGTGGCGCTCTGACTCTTGATGAGACTAACCCACGTAGTGCTCCGACTCAATATGTGATTCTTCAATGTGTGTAATATGTGTCTGTCCTTTGTCTCATGTTATTCACTATTCAAAATCAAATTTCAAAAGTACTATCTCGTGTGCATTTGTTATTCGATATTATGTTATCCGTTCTGCATTAATTATCTGAACCATAATTTAAGAAATGCATGTGCTATTATACGTTTTTTTAATAACTCTACATCAGCTGCTTTGTGTTTTGATATTCGTACTGTGTTATTGAAAATAACGTGTTTTAGAAATGCATATGTTATATTTGCTTGAACCTTCAGTATATTTTATATGTGATTAGTTTTGAAAACATGTTTGAAGATATTACTGTCTATATGTTATCTGTTTGAAGAAACTTGGTGCCCATGGTATTTTTTTGCAAAACTTTGCCTATGCAAAACCTGTGACATGATGCAGGAATTACTTACGAGCTTACTAAAGCTCATATAGATTTATCCAACATATGTCAAGTAATTGAATTAGCAAAGAGGTAGCAAAGTCTACATAGAATAGCTGAGAGCGTGAATGAAATGGATCTCTTGTACGAGGATCTTAGTTGGATGTGATGTGAAGCCTTTTTGGTAATCTTATGATGTACTTTTGGACTCTGATAAACTAGAATTTTGGGAATTAGCATTTTGTACCTTTTGCAGACACCCATATGGTTGCGTATATAAATATTGATGAATTATGATAGTGATGGTGATCGTGATGACTTTACCTTGAGCATCCTTCATAAATGATTGGTGTTGAATTAGTTATTAGATGAGTTTCTTATGTGTAGCTTCCACAATTAATATAAAAAAAAATTATCACTCTTGTGCAAAATTTATTTGATTTTGTACGGCCTGTGTAAGTGACTGTTTCAGTCACCGACCCCTAATCCGTATAGGGCGAGTTTTGGGTCGTGACACTTTTGAAAGGGTATATTACTCTGGCGAGAGAGTGATTCTCCAAATAGATATGGTTGTGTAGCTTTTCCCACCTATATCGCCCCTGGCTAACATGAGAGACGTGGACTCATTTGACTCTGACCCCGACTTCTTGGTGCTTTATGAGGAGGTGGCCGTGTAACGATTTTTCAACCAGTTTGGCCATATGGCAAGCTACTTAAAGGAGTTGATGCCTCTTTTGACTGGGGTTCCGCCTCATCCATCTAGGGCTGGGAGACCAAGTGCGAGTGATAGGTCATCTTAGGAGGCTGCCGCAACAGCGGCTGACGCAGGGCTACCGATAACTTTTCTGGCTTTCAATGTATCGATGATGGCCGATGATGGGAATTTCAAGCTCGAAGAGTTATCTCGACCAACTAGGGCTATTGAAGGACTGCCGGCTCCTAACCAGTTGATTGGTCTAAGAACTTGCCTAATACTTTTCATAGTTTTTTTTCCCTTTAAATTGAAACAAACTTTTGTTGGAAATTCAGGTGGCCCGGACCATTTACAAGGGGGGCCTGTGTATGCATTACGGCCTTGAAGCATAAGGTTCCCCAAGTCACCGTAGATTCATAGCAAAAAGCCATTTGACATTAACATCGTAAGGACATGATTCCCATTTTTTTACTGTTCATGCATTGACTGCATTTTGACATTGCGTTGATTTGACTTGGAGACTTATGATATTTTAGGCCATTAGAGTCTCTCGTCTTGAGAACATGAATTAAGGACAGGATCACCCCAATGGAGGGATTCCTAACGGGAGAAAGGCGGGAGTCAACTGAGTAGCTCTGGTACTTACTAGCTAGGCCGAGCAGGACGTCAAGATAAGTGTTGGAGAGCGAGAGTGAAGAGACTAAGGAGAAGAAGGCTCCTCCCCATCAGTCTTGATGACAAGAGGGAGGACGGCGAGGACACCGTTAAATGAAACTTTTCTTTTTTGTATGAACAGTTTGTTTGATGAACAATTTGTCCTTTTCTAAGCTTCTTGTTTTTATTTTTTTTTTGTTTTTTTTTTTTGAAGAAATGAATGATCAATGCATGCACTTTTATTTATGAATGTGTCAAATATCAGCAAAATGAATAAGATTTGGTATCCGATATTTTTCAGATTGACAAAATAGGAGGAAAACATACGAAATTGGGCAAAGTGGCATGAATCCTCTCTGTGTGCCGATCAACACATAGAAAGAGGGGTTTTCTTGGCCTATGTGTCGATCGGCAATGAGCTCTGTCTTGGGTTGTTACGCGGCCTGTTGCACATTTTTGCATGTTTTCAAAAAATTAGTCTCCTAAACTAACTTGATAACGAACTTGCGAGTATTTTAGGATATATTGCAAACCCTAAACCTCTCAACTCATCATATTTAACCTCTTGACAGCTCCATTTCTGTATTTTCTACCTCTTTGCTCTAATGGCTTCTATAATCATGGATGCGGTTATTTTTTACCAAAAAATTCGTACATGATTATATTGCCTCTTGAGCTCGGAGAAGATTAACTTGGGGGCATTGAGACTAAAAACTATTTTCTCTCTTGCCCAAGCTACCATAGAATGGCATTTGTTGTGAGCTTATGCTCACTTTTGGGATCCTATTGATCGCTGCTTTCACTTTCATGTGGAAGAAATATGTCCCACCTTTGAAAAGTTTTGTGTTCTTTTTGATGTCACGGTTCAAGGTAAACTAATCGTCCCTTCTATATAGCGTGGTTATTCTTCTTCTCTGTCCTCTTTACTTGACTTAGAAGTTAAGAAGGCAAAGGAATTAGTTCATGGTGAATCTTTTTCCTTACTTTCCATATTGGAAATTTTCATGAATCAAGAGGCTAGTCGCACCAAACTGTATGCTTTCGCTCTATGCATTATCCTGAGGTTCTAGATTGTCTAGAAGCCTGATTAGGCTGATGTCCGCTTAATTATTGTTGTGACTGAACTGAACAAAAGGCAATAATATGATGGGCATTGTTCTTGCCGAGACTTTGAATGGCTTGGAGACTTGGTTTATGAAGGCTCAAATATTTTTCGAGGTAGCCCCTTGCTGTTGATGATGTGGCTGCTTGATAAGTTGAAACTCTTAGCACATTTAGTTACCATCCCTTATATGTCAAAACATTATTGTTCAAGGGATTTGTTGGTAACAAAAGATAATGAGAGAGATTGATGCGAGTTCCTTACTCAACTTTCACCTTATGATATTGATTGGTCTATTGTTCACTGGCAAAGCAGAGCCCCTCGCTTGTACTCTCTTGATTATTCTTGTGTTATCTTAGTAGGCATAAGAAAGACCTCCTTTTATTATGCCATCCGAATACTGCGTCAATTTTAGTGTATGCAAGTTGTTTCGAGGACTTGGGGTCCTTATTTCATTATAGAAAGATTGACTCCATCTGTAAACACGAAGATATCCAACTGTTGGGAATGTGTTCATGTTCTAGACTTGGATAATACAGATTATTTAGACAAGGTGTTTATGACAGAAGAACATTTATGGTGGCTCTGGGACCTAATCAGTGAAAAGGAAGAATTTAGGGATTTTATCTTTTTTAAAAAGACTGTAATAAACATTAGTATACACATAACTTCAAAGTTGGAAGCGATCAAAGAACCTTACAAGGACTTCGAATGAGAAGGAATGGTAAAGTTGGACTGGGAAGTAGTGAGCCAACCACGAGGTGTAATGGAAATAGAGATAACAACCCCTTTAAGTTTGAAAAGGAAACAAGAAAGGCCTAACAAGACACCAGAATTCAAATGTAACAATGGTGAGCTGGACTTTGAGTGTTTTTCTTTACATGTAGATTCAATGAGGAATTACCTGGGTTTCATTAAGAATGAGACAGGTCGCCGCTTCGAATTGGAGGGTAGGTTAATGGAGAAAAAGAGTGAAGCAAGAATCTGTGTATCCTCTAGCAATGAAGATTTAAAATTTTTCTTTTCTTTTTTGTTTTTCTTTTTTTCTTTTCTTTTTTTAGAGGAAGTTAATTCCACGTTAGACTTAAACCAAGTTGATAGGGCTTTTACCTATTATTAAATAAAAGATGATCTTTAACTTTTGGATTTGAAAGAATGAAACTTTTATTGCAATTTTTGAGACTACACTCACAGTAACTTCGTGAGCTACCTACGTACCCCCGTATTGCATGCGTAGCAAAAATATGTAATAGGGGGTCAGGTCATCATAGTTCAGTACAATGGGCAGCTAGCCGCTTAAACAAAATATTTATTGAGCTAGTTAAGGTTGGTAGGTGCTGAAAACTCTTCTCCATCCATATCAGTGAGCCATACTGTTCTTCTAGTGGCTATTTTGATAATGAATGGGCCACTCTAGTTGGGCCTAAATTTACCACTCGGGTCAAGTATCGGTGCTTGGTTTTCCTTTAAAACTAAATCTCTCACTTTCATGCCTCTCTTTTTCACCTTCTTAATATAGGCTTGGACTACCTTTCTATGATACCCTTGTGTTTGATATAAAGCTTTGAGTCATCTTTCATATAAGAAGGCTAACTCATTGTATCTGCTTTGTAACTAATTAGTTTCAACAACTTGATTCTCGAGAAGTACCCTGAGTGAGGGTATTTCTAGCTTGATAAGTAACACTGCCTTCATCTTGTATGTTAGGGAGTATGGGGTTTGTCCGGTAGGCGTTCTGATAGATGTACAATACCCCCATAAAGAAAAGGGGAGTTTTTCATGCCAATTTCTGCTCATTTCTGTTGTTCTCCTCAAGATGTGCTTCAGAGTTTTATTCACCGCCTTTACCGCCCCGTTTGTTTGAGGTCGGTAAGGTAATGAATGATGATGGGTGATTATGAGCTCTTTGACCAAATCAATGACTTGCCCTTTGAAGTGCAAACTATTATATGAAATTAGTTTGTGGGGTACTTTATATCGGCAAATAATGTTGGCCCTAATAAACTAAGCTATTTTCCTTGCATTGAGGATAGCAAAGGAAATGGCCTCTCCCTATTTGGTAAAGTAATTAATGGCTACCAAAATGAACGCATAGCCATTAGAGGCTTTTGGTGTGATTTTGCCAATAATATCTATCCCTCAAGTTGCAAAGGGCCAGGAGGACGTCAAGTTATACAACTCCCTAGGAGGGAGATGTCGAAGATTGGCGTGTATCTAATATTTGTGGCACTTCCTGACAAAGGCAACACAATCTTCATCCATGGTATTCTGTAATAACCTTGTCGGGCTATCTTTTTGGCTAACATGTGTCTATTCATGTGAGGTCCACAGACTCCTTCATGGATTTTTGTCATGACATGTTTAGCTTCAAGTTTATGCAAGCACAATAGATGTATTCCATTGAAAGATCTTTTGTGAAGTTTTCCTCCACAAATGATGAATTGGGTGACCCATCTTCTTAGGGCTGCTCTGTCATTCTTGGTATATCCTTCAGGGTATTCTGAGTGTTTGATGAATAACCAAACCTCATTGTACAAAGGTGGAGACGTCGAGTCCTCTATGACTTCATTGATGTTGCAGCAGCATATTAGAATTTCTCGAGTTTATACCAAAAACAGTTTAACTATGGCTTCTTTCGGGATGTCCACCATTAAGGCAAGGGTGGCTAGGGCATTTATAAAACTATTTTTAGCCTTAGGTATGTAGTAGAATTGTACGTATTTGCACTTAGTTTCACTATTTCTAGGTACTGATGGTAAGGTACGAGCTTTTCCTTTTCGATTTTTCACCTTCTCTGGACTTGGACAATCACGAGGGCTGAATCCCCGTATATATCTAAGAATTCGTCTTTCAGTTCTAAAGCCGCCTCTAGGCCTATTATATAGGCTTGATATTCTATGGTATTGTTGGTAGAGGGGTATTGTAACTTCATAAATAGAGCCATATGTGACCCATCTGGGGCCTCTAAAAGCATGCTAATGTCATATCCTTTCTTGTTGGTGACACCGTTAAAGAAAAAACACCACTTATCCTCATGAATCTGCATAATTTCTTCATTTGGGAATTCAGCTTCCTTAACAATCTCACCCTTAACTAGGCAGTTTGCTAGGTAGTCAACCACGACCTTTTCTTTGATGGATTTATGAATTATGTACACTATGTCAAATTCAAAAACAATAGTAGCCACCGAGTAGTGCGGCTTGATAGGGTCGATTTTCAAAGAGATACTTCACAGGATCCATGTGAGAAACCAAGTGTATCGTATAGACCACATTTAATGACGGAGTTTTTAGGTAACCTAGACAAGAGCAGTGTACATTTTTTCAAGGGCATTATAGTTTTACTCATAGGAGATCGACTTTCGGCTCACATAGTAAACGACCTTCTTCTTTTTTCCTATGTTTGATATTAGGCTAACATAGCTCCAGTGATTGTATCTGTTACTGTGAGGTACAATAATAAAGGAAAATCGAGTTGTAAAGGGAACCAGGACTGGTGGATTGGTCAGATATTCTTTGATTTTTTTGAAAGCCTCTTGGCATTAGGGGTTCCACGTTTTGGAAGAATCTTTCTTCAGTAGTTTGAAAATGGGCTCACAAATAGTAGTCAACTGTGATATCAATCAACTAATGTATTAAAGTCTCCTTAAGAAGCCCCTAACTTACTTTTCTATTTTGGGCAGAGGCATTTTCATAATGGCTTTGATTTTTTCGAGATCTACCTCTATCCATTTTTGACGTATCACGAAGCCTAAGAGTTTTCCTGATGTGACCCCGAATACACACTTTTGAGGGTTTCGTCTCGTTATGTATTTCTTGATTCTTTCAAAGAACTTTGTTAGGCAGTTAAAATGACCTTCTCTACCTTTGGATTTTATGATCATCTTATCGACATAGACTTCAACCTCTTTATGAAGGTCATGTAGGATGGTAATGGCTGTTTTCTGATATGTAGCCCCTGTATGTTTTTAGGCTAAAAGGCATAACTGTGTAATAGTATGTCCTCCACTGTGTTGTGAATGCAGTTTTTTCTATATAATCTGGGTGTATCTTAATTTGATTATACCTTGCAAAGCCATCTACAAAGGACATCATGGCATGTTGAGTTGGGTTATCTACCAAAAGGTCTATGTTTGGCAAAGGAAAGTCATCTTTTGGACAGGCTTTTTTAAGGCCCCTATAGTCAATGCACATATGGACTCACCCATCCTTCTTGGGGACAAAGATGATATTAGTTAACCATTGCGGGTATTCGACCACGGCCAAGAACCTTACAGCTAACTGTTTCTCGATTTCCTATTTGATTTTGAGGGACCACTCTTGCTTGAGTTTCCTCAATTTTTGTTTGATTGGTTTGGCATCAGCATAAGTTAGGATTTTGTGTTAGACTATGTCTATGTCCAATCTGAGCGTGTCCTCGTAGAACCATGCGAAAACATCTTGGAATTCTCTTAACAGTTCAGACAAGATTTCTTGTTCACCTTGGCTAAAGGTTACATTGATCTTGACATCTCTAGTCTCACCTTCTAACCCTAAGTTAATGGTCACTGTTTATTCTATGACAAGTGGAGCCTTATCTTGAGATTTGGTGACTGTTTTGGCCAAGTCTATTAGAAACTTTCTATCCTCTATGTCAAGATTATTGTATTCTTCAAATTTATTATCATGTTTATTATTTGCAATTAAAGGATACTCAGAAAAGAATTTATTTAATCAAATGAAGGAAAAATAAAATTAGTGAGTTCGTTAAGATTAATGAAATCTAAAGAAAGAGAGTCCTTCAATTCAGAGTTAAAAGCATTGTCAGAATCTGTATCAGTCAAGTCTAAGTAACCGAATTTCTGTTCAAATTGTTCATCTGAAGCTGGCACCACTTTGACTAGGAGCCAATTGTTGATTAAAGCTTAGATAGGTGTAATGTCTTTGACTAGATCTTCTCTCATGTTGCTCGTGGAGATCATATCAACCATATCGTCAGTGAGTTCCATCTTGGCAACGCATTCTATTAGCCCTCTAAGCTCCTCAATCTAGTCTTCTTGCTGAGGATCATGTTGTTCAACTGGTACCACCACCTCCTTATCAAAATCACAGGTGCAATCACCGAATATTTTGAACTCTGGTCTTGGCCTTGGCATTGTACTATGGCTCAGGAAACCCATAGTATAAATAGTTCTCTCTTTGCTTAACAAAACCCCTTTTTAAGGTGGGGAAGTAAGGTTTTATTTCTATGAGTTTGAGGGGCAGTCCCTGTTCTCTAGCAATTTTCTTGGCTCGTGCGACCAAAGACTTGTCATAGAAATCTTCCTCAGTAGGTGAGTATTCAAGCCCGAATGTGTATTCCCTTTACGGTTGATGGGTTGGTATAGGTAGACCTTGCAAATTGAATCCAAGACTCTTGCCCAACACATATCCCATATGGACCACCATGTTTATCACAGCTTGTTTGTATAAGCCTTTGTCAAGTACTTGTTCTATCTCAAGGCTCTCTATACAGTCGAAACCTGACAAAGGTAAATCATTGGCATTGTATTGGATCCTTAGTATAGGGAGAGCATTACGGGCAGGATCAACGTCCCCATGTATAGTGACTACCCTAGTTTTACAGGCAAATTTGAGCTTCTGATGTAGAGAGGATGTTACGGCTTTCATTTCATGTAACCATAGCTTTCCAAGTAGCAAATTGAAGGATGCCAAAATGTCTAGCACTTGAAAATATGCGGTACTTTCAACCGGACCAAGATTCATGTTAAGTGCCATAACTCTAACAACTTCCCTCCGAGTATTATCATATGCCCTAACTGCTTGGGCTAATGGAATAAGATCGGCTACTTCTAAGCCAAGACACTTTGCAGTCTTTAGAGGACAAACATTGAGAGCAGAGTCGTTATCAATGAGCACCATAGGTGTCATCTTTTCGAGGGCATCTATAGTAATATGTAAAGCCTTAGTATGGTTGGCCCCTCGTTTTGGTAAGTCATGATTAATGAAAGTGACAATATTGTTAAATTAGACCCTTCTAATGATTTACGTGAGTTGTTCAGGGGTAGTGGTGGTAGGAACCTATGCTTCATTGAAATGCCTCAAAATATCCTGTTTATGTGGAAATGATGATGTCAACAACCCTCATACTGAGATGTTGGCTTGTATTTTCTTGAGTTGTTTGAAGAGTTCATCTTTGATAAGAACCTATGGTGGGACTCCTATTGACTTTTTGGGTTTTAAGAACTCTGTGAGTAGGTTATCTGCTTGTAGATAAATGGGCTTGAATGGTCTCCCCCCTCGTATGATATGTCCTGCATTGGTTGAGCCAGACTGACTTTTTTTCCCCATAAGTTTATCCTAAGTGATCATACTACGCCTAGAGACATTTGTGGAATCATTGATGAGGTTGCTTGGATCTGAATCTTCGAGACTTAACATGTTGATATTAAGTTGTGCATTGTGGGTCAGCAATGGGTTGATAGTGATATTGGGCTTTGTTGGTAAAGCCTCTATTGTTCCTCCATCAATTAGGTCTTGAATAACATGCTTCAGAGCTCAGCATTGATTTGTGTAATGTCCGTCGCCTGGATGATAGACGCAATGCTGGTTCAGATCGAACCCCTTGGGTTAAAGGTTCGGAGCCGGTCTTGGTTCCAAGGGTTGAAGAAGCCCCTTTTCTTGGAGGTTATTATATATCTCACCCATTAGTGTTGGTAAATTTAAAAACTACCTTTAAGGGTGTTTCTATGGGACACCCTGCGATGTGGCCATGAAAATGACCTTGATGTGTTGACAACAGTGATCATGTGGGTCGGACCACTTGGCTTTGAGGTTGGAAAGATCTTGGGAGGCTTTGAGTCACTTGCTTTGAGAGTGCTATCATTAACCGCATCTTCTACTTATGTTCTGGCCTTTACTAGTGCTTTGAACTTCTCAAAGTATTGGGCAAAGAGAGTTTCATGATAAACCGGACGCAATTTCTTTTTGACATTTGAACCTGTTCGGCCTCATTTGGCCAGTTGATCACTTGAGCCACTTTAGTTTGCCACCTAGTGATGAACGTGGAATGACTTTCTTTCATTTCTAGCTTGGTGGTCTCCAAGTCTCGAAGAGTGATATCAAGTTCATTGTTGTACTTGTACTGCTTGACAAAGGTGTTACATAGTTCCTCTCAATCTTTGGAAAGTGTATCTTCTAAGTTCAAATGCCATTGCAAAGCAGCTCCGATTAGGGTATGGTGAAACATCTGGACCACGACATTGGTGTTGGGCCCTAGTGGTTGCATGACCCTTACATATAGCTTAAGATGAGTTCTTGGACATCTGGTTCTATCAAATTTGTCAAGGTTCGACATTTTGAATTTCAAGGGAAATTGAATGTATGGATAGAGAGATAGCTTGTGAATATTGACCATATGATCACCTCGATGAGCTTTGTAAAAGAGAGTCTTCATTTTTCCAACTTGTGAGCGACGCCCTCTTCTTGTTGCTTCGGGATCTCTACAGGTCCGTACTGTTCACCCTAATCATAAATATTATGGGTGGACAGATCTTGGTTTTGTTGATGTTGTTGTTATTGTCCATCTTGAGGTGAGATTAGTGGCACTTGGCGAGGATTTTTATTATCTGTCGGGACAAGAGATTGTGGTGGTAAACTTTGATGTACCAGATCTTGAACTGTGAGGGAGAGTCTCTAGTTCTCCTCTCATAAATCAGCCATGTCTTTCTTGATGTCGGCCAGAATCTGAAGTAACTGTTCAGGGTCCATTGCGATTGAAGCTGTGCTTTTCTGATTTGTTTTGAAGGTTAGAAGTTCGGATCAATTGGCCTTAACTAATCCATTTCCAAGCCAGTTGTGGGTACCTACTTTCAAAAAACACCTGTGTCATTTAACTTATATGGTGTTAAGGAAAATCCAAGAAGGTCTCATTTTTAGCCTCGTTACAACTTGCAAAATTGATTTTTCAAGAAAAAAATCAAAGATTTTTAGAAAAATTTAGAAATATGGACAAAATTTTGTAGAGCAGAAGGGTTGCTCTCTGTGTGCCAATCGGCACACAGAGGTTTTTAACCTCTATGCCAATCGGTTAACAGAGAGGGGTATTTTTTTAACTTTCTGAATTTTTCTAACTTCACAAAATTACACAAAAAAAAAGTCCGTGTGTCTCTTACCAAAACTAGGTTTAAAGTCCCGAATCATAAATCTAGGGTAGATTATATGCATGACATTTCGATCAGGTAAAGGTTTCAAGGCTCCCGACAGGATGTGCCATATAGCTCCTACAAGCATTAGATTGTAATGACTAGGGTCAAATTGTACTGCATCACTTTTTTACATACCATCCCAAGGCCACTAGAATGTAGTGTCACTGATCAAGCAGTATTTGATCAAGGAGTAAAGGGCTTTCACCGGCAACACTCGTTAAGTTGAGTGAGCATAGGGGGTGAGGGCTATTAACTGTTCAAGGTTTAGAGGGTATGTAGTGTAAATGCAAATGTTATGGAATGACATGTGTGTAAGGTATTCAAATTTTATTCCTTTTTTATTCATCCATCCATACATTCAAGCATACATCCATTCATCCATCATAAAGCATAAAAATAAATGAATGTAAAACAAGTAAACAAAAATAGCCTTGAAGTAAATACTTCAACAAGTCTAGCCCTCTTTAGTCCCTAGTGAAGTCACCACTGTGGGCATAGTACCGAGAAAAAAAGGGAAAATGTGTCATCTTTTTTGTAGATTTAGAGGGATCCTAACAGTCTCCTTCCCTAAAGGTAGGAAAGAACACCTCTTATGGAAGATAGGAAAATTGAGGAATCGTCGGCTTGTTTTTTGGTAAGAAACAAACAAACCTGTTACAACAGAATATAATAAAAAAGGAAATTGAAAAGGAATGAAATAATTGAAATTACATCACCTTGTCTTCTAATTACATTCTAAAGATCCCTTGACATGGATCAAATAAAACAAAGCACTGAAATAAAGCAAAAATTAAAGAAAACATGGATCCAGGGGTTAAGATATGAAGTGGGAAGGTGTTAGGCACCCACCCACCCCGCCCAAACCAAATGGATTGGCTTCGAATATTCACTTGTAAGGCTATTTTATTATGAGAAAACTAAAAAGAGAGATGTGAATCTGGAAGAGATAAATAACAAAGAATTTGACATGAATAAATAAAATAAAATGAAAAGAGAGAAAAAAGATCTAACTCGGGCCTAAAGACTTCCTACGTATCCATTTAGAAAATGGAATCAGAGTTATGTAGTTCTCCAGTTTATCCTCTTTTATCAAGAGTGATAAAAGAGGCGAGATCAACCAAATCTAAAGAAAATTGTTAAGGGTTTGAGAGCGTGCCTTATTTAGTCATGGGAGTCGGGTAGCACTTTGTCTAGGAAAGTCTGATTCAGATGCTTCAGTCGGGCAGATCTTCGCCTTGTTCTTCAGTTCAGAAAGTGTTGCTTCGGCTTGCTCCTTGAAGAGAAGTTTCCACTTCAGTAAGGCTTCGACTTCAGGAGAGGGAGAGTTTTTGTGGAAAGTACTCTATAATTAAACTAACAGTGTGAGGCTATGAAAATTTGTGTTTTTTCGTACATTCAAATAATGGGCAAGAGGCTCTATTTGTAGGAAAATATGGAGATTCAATTCAAAGGTCTAAGATGAAACCCTAAAATAGAGGGCTAGGATGATGTCTTGAATGATAATTATCTAATTAAATAAATAAAAAATTAAATAAGAATGATTATTCTAACTAAATGAATTAATAAATAATTATGACAATGCATGAACCAATATAATTGGTGTCTACATGCAATAGCCAATGAGATAAAAGAGAAATAGAATTTAATTAGAAAGTAACCTCTAAAATGAAAACATCAAGGTTCGATGTATCTCCATTCAAGGAAATATCAAGCAACTAGATTTATGGAAACTCTAAAAGTGGAAAGTCCTAATTAAGCTAAAATGGACTACTATCACTCAAGATTACCAAATCTCCCCCTATTCGGTGAAGAATCTCTAGATTGCCACAAGATATGTGAAATGACCAAATTACCCCTAATTCCAATGATACAAAGGCATTTCCATAATTTCTATAGAATATGTTGGGAAATTCTTCAAGTAGGGTTAGTTTTGTCACTTTTTGGGAGTTATTGCGATGTTTCCCTTCTAGGAGTATTTTGGTCATTTTCTAGGGTAGCCTTAGGTCAATGGACATTTTAGTAATTTTCACATATTTTGACCTCAGGGGTATTTCGATAATTTCATACATCTTGAGGGCATTCCGATAATTTCTAATGGCTTCCTACCCTTTAGGGACATTTTGGTAAATTCAAAAAAAAAATTCACTTTCTCGGGTTATTTCATTACTTTTAACATCATATTACTCTTTTAAGGGTGTTTTGGTAATTTTGGCATGTTCCTATCCTTAGGAGGTCATTTTAGTCATTTAAGGACATTTTTGTAATTTTACACCATTTACCTTAATGAAGGATATTTTGATAATTTCAGCTCTTTAAGAATAATTAGAGGATCTTTTTGTGCTTTAACATTGATTTGGTCATTTCCTACACTGTGGAGATAATCTAGTGATTTCTCACCAACTTGAGGGTATTTAGGTAATCTTGAATGATAATTATCCTAGGATATATTTTTGTCATTTTAGGATAAATTAGATTTATCTAGAGTCTCATCGGTCCATTTTGGGGTTAGGTGCATTATGATTGGTACACGAATTGTAGACATGCATGTGATTGGTTTACATCATTTGGATTTTTTATATTTTTCATTTGGATAATTAAATCTAGACAATACCATACTTATATAGTTTTTAGGATAATAAATAAGATAATCAAGGGATAATCTCGATTTATCTTAGTTCTATTGTTTTATCTTTGTGGATTTTCATCTCATTGGTTGATTAGTTTATTTTCATATTTTCTCATTTTAAGATAATCATTTTATAGGATAATTATTAGAATTTTATTTTATTTAATAATTATCATTCAAGACTTAATCCTAGCACTTCATTTGTGAGAATCAGGTCTTAGGTATAGGATATGGTGAGGGTGTAGAACAATACTAGCAGCATGTAGGTATCCAAGAGGACCATATTCTTAGTTTTTCACATCTTCCAAACACCACAAAGAAAATTAGGGGCATCATGCCTAGGTAGCCCTTAAGTCTTAAAAGAGTGAGAAAACTTGGGTAAAGAATTCCTATCTATGAAAATGAAATATCACTCTTATGTCATGAATGATTTTGATCCCCGTGGATTGAAAAAAGATGATGCCCAGAACTTGAAGAGAAACTGACGAGGAGAGGATTCCTAAAGAATTGAGAAGATAGAATACTCATAGAGAGGAGTTAAATCCTAATGGAGTGAAGAAAATTACCTTTAAATTTTGAGGAAAAGATTCTTAAAAATTGGGAAAAGATAGGATTTCTAAACCTCATTTGAATCGGACATTAAGAAGTAGGACACTCAAAAGGATTTTCGAATTATGATGAGAATATGCCCAAAAATGTCCTATTTGAAAATTGTTTTGTTGGTCCATAATAATAATTCATTAGTGGTCAAGAAAGCCCCAAAAAAGTCATGTTTAAAGGCCCAACAATGAGAAAAATTAGAGTTTTTTTGAGGGAAAAAATTTGAAACTTTGGAAAAATTTATGAAATTACAGTGTAGAGCAAGGCATTCACTATGTGCCAATCGACACAAAAAGAGTGTGTGAATTGGGCTTTTTTCAAGCTTTCTTATGACACGATTTTCGCGCATGTCTGTGAGTGTCTTATGTAAAAATTAGGTTTTTCACCTAATCTAGGGGTCCAAGGTGAACTAAATGCATGGCGTTAAGTCACGTAATACATGTTTTAGGCTTTACTTGACAGGATGTGTTATATACCTCTTGTGGTCATTAAGAAAATGACCACTGTAATGACATGAAATTTTTTTTTATTTATTATTATTGTTATTTGTTTTTAACATTATCATTGTTATTATTATTATTATTATTATTATTATTATTATTATTATTATTATTATTATTATTATTATTATTATTGTCATTATTAATATTATTATTATTATTATTATTATTAAAAGTGTGAAATGAAGGTAATGTTATGTATGTGTGGCATGTTTATGTGTGAGATAATTATATGTATGTGTATATGTGTAAAATGATGTATTACATGTATATGTGAATATGTATATGTATATATATATATATATATATATGGCAGTGTGTGTGTGCAACAGATCTGGTGTGTGTGTGTGTGTAGTGTCGGTTGAGTGTGTGTCTAGTGTGTGTGTAATGAGTGGTGTATATATATAGGGCAGCTTTGCATTTAATGCAAAGCTGCATTGGGGAAGAGCATAGTGGCTGAGCAGAGGGGAAGAAGTCAAGGAAAGGGGCTGGTGGTGGGAGACGTGAGAGAGTTGGTGAGTTAGTGTATATATGTGTTGGTCTCGGTTGGGAGAAGAGAAGGAAAAGAGAAACAGAAAACGAGAGAGAGAGAGAGAGAGAGAGAGAGAGAGAGAGAGAGAGTTCTGGAAGGAAGAGTCTTGGAGCTTGAATCAAGCTTGGAACCAGAGGGTGAAGGAGGTGCACGGCTAGAGAGAGAAACCCAACAAAAACCTTAAGTGACCCAGTTCTGTTTTATTTTTTTTTAAAGCATGATAATTGATTTGATGTATATGATCTTAAAGAGCATGTTATAAGGAAAATAATGCAAAAAGAATGAGATAAAATGGTCGAGAAACTAGGGACAAAACTCGAGTTGCAGGTTTCGGTTATGGGAGTTGGGTCTTGACATTTTATGTGTAGAACTCGGTTTAAATGATAGGGAACGAACCCTAGGAAGTGCAGAAACACTTTAGGGTAAGAATGGAGGTTAAACCGTGACCAAAAAGCCACGAAAATGAAAAGAGTAAGGTCGGCCGGAGAGTTGACCGGAACCTTTGAGCCCTATTTCGTGAAGATCTAGTGGCTTAGACCCAAACCCAACCTTAGATATAGAATCTATGTGAAAAACTGAAGAGAACCACATTCAGAAACCCTAAAAATCCCACCGAAAAAATGTCGCCGGCGCCGGAGAAGGCGCTGGAACCCTATCGGAGGCTCACCGGGAAAACGGGGACGAAAGGGCACTGTTCGGGTCCGGGTTAGGTTGGGTCCAGGTTCGGATCGGGCCAAGGGCAACCCGCCCCTGCCACGTGTCGGTCTCAGGTTTTAAATTAAATGGGGATAGGGGCTGTTTGGCTACGGGTGTAATAAATTGAAAAATTAAATTGGAACTGGAATAGGGATATCCTATCCCTGTTCTGGACAAAACCCTGTTTGGGTAACTGAATTGAGAATATGAGGAAAATTGGAATTTACAAATTAACCCTTGTACTTTTAGGGAATTGACTTTGACCCAAGACTTTCAGAATTTACAAACTGACCCCCCAACTGTTGGTTATTCTAATTTAACCCACCTGAATAAAATATTAATTAAATTAATTAGTTAATTAAATTATTTAAATATTCTAAAATAATCCGGAGTCCAAATGGGACAAGTCATTAGTGTGTTTTGACTATCTCGACCATTCTGAGACCAATGGTGAGGTCCGTTTTATGAGACGGGGTCCCGAAAAATAAAAGACCCGTAGTAACCTTTAAAATTACCAAAATGCCCCTGAATTGAAGTACAATCAAACGAACTCCGAATTTAGTAAAAAAATAGTGAAACTTTATTATCTCGAGAATTCCGGACTCAACCGTGGAGTCTGATTTGTGAAAAGAGGTCACGAAATGTAGGGACCCGTGAAAAGTGCAAAATGACTGTTTTGCCCTTTTGAACCCAGATGTTCGAATTGAGTTCTACGAAAACCCAAACTTATTTTCTTCAACATCCTAGACTCAATAGTAGAGTTTAATTTAGCATTATAGGAACTTATAAAGTAAAGACGTAAAATTTGTTGAATAGCATCATTAGGAAACAAATGAACTAAGTCACTTGTTATGGTTTTAGGGACACGAAAAGGTAAGGAGAAAACAGTCTGATCCTTCCACATTCTCACTACATTATGAGCGTAGTTTACTTGGGTTGTGACTAACCCGTCAGGTATGGTGTTTTGCTAATGTTAGAAATGAAGTTAAGTTAGGAATATTTTGTGAATGATTGGAATGATTTATGTGTTTATTTGGAATGTGTTTACTTTATAATTTGAAGTTGGTTGTTCACATGTTTATGTGTTACTTGCGTTCTTTGAGAGTTTAGTAAAGTGAAGAACATGAATTGTGATGTATGAACACATGAGATATGCATGCATATGGAACTGACTGATGATTTATATGTTATTGTCCGAGCATGCTATATTATTGAGAACCATGTTCATTGAGATTACATTAGCATATTGGCATATGGTGAATTCTTGAGAACATGGCGTGAGTTGAGCACGTGGTGCTATGCATTATGAGGGTGTAGATCCTGTGGTGAAAAACCCAAAATTGGCCATTGCATTGGTACTCCGTGCCATCGGGGAGTACCCGTAAACGAGACATGGGTGTGGCATAGAGTTGTGCATGGGTGCATCATGCATACCACTCATATATTACTGCGATGCTTTGAATGACATTTAGATATAAATGTACACTTTGCACATGCCACGCCTTAGCTTTATTTCTTGCATTAGCACTTCATCATACCAGCAGTTGAGCTGACCCATTCGTGGGCAACATTTTTCAGATGAGGATACTCCAGCTACTTGAGACTCAATGCTACCTTAATAGGGTGAAGCACTTGGCATATTTTTGGTCTGTGGGACTTATGTTTTGAAATGTAAGGGCTCAAGCCCGAATGACCTATGAACAATGCAGTTGTGAAATATACTTTATGTTATTTTATGTATTGATGGGAATGGATGCATGTTTAGTGAACTTATTTACATTTGTCCTTTAATTTCATTTTATTTTCTGTCTCGTTAGTCGCGCCTCGGGTTTGCAGAAATTCGGGGCGTGACAATCACGGTAAAATGATATGACATTATCCCTTTAATATACTTCTCATGGTACTATCAGAGGCTTCTATAGTCAACTGGTATAGGATCGAAGAGTGGAAGGCTTTTATCGACGTTCCCAGCAATAAAGAACGAACTATGGCACGGGCTACTAATCGTCTGGGGGTTAAAATGGTATGTAGTGCGTATGCATATGTCATGATGTGAATTATGTACTTGGTATTCCAATTTTAAATTCAATGGCATATGAATTTTATACAACCATTCAAGTAATAAATAGAATAGAATAATATAGGAAACAAATACACAACAACGGAAGCCTTGTAGATGAATAGAATAATGAGTCTAGCTCTTTAAATATCCTTAGAAGAGTCGCCACTATGACCGCAAGAGCTGGAGAAAACCCCGGCTTGTCCGCTTCCTCAAGGTGGGAGAAGAACGCCCTCTTTTGGGATTGAGATGTACTTGAATACAAAAAGGAGTCCCCAGTTTGTTTTAAGCTAAATAACAAGCAAACCATATACAATCCATAGAGAATACATGTAAAGGAAATAGCAAAGAAAAGTATAAATACATAACTTTGGTCCTAGTTACATTCTAAATCACTTGATGTTGATCGTTAGTTGTGCAATACTCTGTTTTAAATTGAGTATAACTCTGGTTTGTGTAGAATAGGGCTTTGGCTTGTGTACAATAAAGCTTCAAAAATACAAGAGTAGAAATATATAGAGAGAAGAGTGAGAATTATTGCAGCAGCATTCTGACTCCTAAATTTTTCACCCTTAATTATAATAGCCAATGGGTCTTATTTATAGGAAAAATTAAAGAGGTTTGATACAAGGGCTCACAATAAATCCTATGGATGAAGGGCTTAGATTAATGTTTAATGTGCAAGCAAACAAGAAATACAAAGTTTCTTTTGCATATAATTAAAGACAAATCCCTTAAAACACAGGAGGTTGTTAAGGAAACTCCTTTGAGACAAGAAAGCGATAAAAATAGACAAGTTTCTGGTGCACACCTATATTTAATATATTGCCCTTAATTCGGTGGAGAATTTACGGACATTGTAATTACAAAAATGCCATTAAGGCATAAAAAATCAAAATTGTCCCTAATGGCTAAAATGACCAAATTAACCTTATATGGGTAAAATGACATGGAAATTACATGTATGCCCTTAAATAGTCAAAATAACCTACAAGGGGTAGGGTTATGCTATAATTACCAAAGTACCCTTAATGGTAAAACATGTGCATAATGATCGAAATGCCTGTAGTGGGCGTAATGATTGAATTGCCCTTAATAGGTGAAATGACCAAAATTTTCTTAGTAGGGATAATGACTGAAACGCCCTCAATGGGCAAAATGACCAAATTGTCCTTAGTGGACAAAATGACCAAAATGTCCTCAATGGGCAAAATGACCAAAATGACCTTAAGAAAAAATTGACCAAAATAGACTCGATTGGCATAATAATTGAAATGCCCTTAATGGGTGAAATTATCAAAATACCCTCTGTGGGCATAATGACCAAAATGCCCTTTGATAGGCAGAATATGAAATTACTAAAATACCCCTAGGTGGGACATGTTGTAGTAACCTTCTAAAAATGACAAGACTAAACTTATACAATTAAGGGTCTCAAAATGAGGTGTTTATAACTTGTTCTAAGGAAAAAGATTTGTTATGTTATTCATTGCATTCGATTTAATTTTTAAATATTTGACTTGGGATACCCTTACTACTAAATGATTGTAGTTTGTGCTTGAGTAAAAATATAGTTAATTTTAGTTGACTCATGAAGGTAAACGAGGAAATACTCTATTAGTATTGTGGAGGCATGCAAAAATTTCACTACCCATGCATGTGATTTAATTTAGATTTATTTATTTATAATTATTGTTATTGTTTAAGGATGGTCTCTACGACTAGAATGGCATGCCCCCATTAATAGGTTTCTTATCACTTTAAAAAATATCCACGATTTGCTCATATTTTGGAGAAAGGGAGAAAAAGTTAGAGTATACAATATCGATATCTGCGATCTACTCATATTGAATATTAGGTATTCTTGAATTATATTGATGACCCAGTATGTATGTGGAATTAGTCCTACGGAAGCAGGATTTCAAATAAGTCAAATGATTTGATTAGATTGCTTAAATAACAAAGTAACAATGTACTTAAATGTTAATGTCATGTAGCCCATCTATGTATGTTCATGATGAGCAGAATTATCCAACTTATTCAATAACATGACATTCAAAATATCAAAACCATGATGTTTTGTAATTAATTATGACTTGTTGATCCAAATACAATCATGTAAGTGGACCAATGATTAGTTGATAAATTTAGATTGAACATTGCGATAAAGAAATAAAAGGATTTATGATTAAGATTATGATGGAAGAATAATTTATCAATATTAGTCTATTTTGCTAACAAGTGTGAACCATTATTATAAGTCTACTTTGGACCAAACTTTAAAATATTCCCTACTAGCCGAAGACATGCTACATGGTAGAAAGTGTCGTGTTTAATGTTGTTTACGATAGTGAATATAACTTATCATCCACTATATAAGGTAGAGGCAGTATCATGAATCTTGTTACTTTACATTTTGTTTGATTTATCTTCCTAAAAAAAGAGAGTAATACCTTCTAAAGCCTTGCACAAATTACATCGAGGTGCACAAATTACACCGAGGTAGTAGCGCTTGTATATGGGTCCCATATCAACAAATGTTTCCCAAACTTCGTACTATCAACTTAGATGTATTGGTAGTGGGATAAAATTATTGATTATGAGTTTGTTTTGTGGTGAATGACTATTATTAAGAGAAAATTAGAGCATTGGTAGTGTTCTACTAAAAGATATAGTCTTTAAATATTAGTTAAGGTTTATAGAGTTTTGTTAACTTTAAAGTAGTCACATATTGGTAGGATAGGATTTTGATCATGGTGAAAAACTTATTGAGCTAAGAGAGAATTGAAGTGTTATTATAAGTATTAGTTAAAAAAATAAAATTGTTCATATCTTTAGCCAAATAATACTATTTATCCGAACCTGTTAACAGTAATGGAAGCATGTCATGATAAACAATAATGAAATAGTGTACTCGGGTCGTTAGAAGAGGGTTTGAAAGGTACGGTACTAAGAATGGAGCGTCAATGACCTTTATGAGAAAGGAAGTCAAGGTTAACAGCCTTGCATGTTATGGTGTTGTACAAATGGATTTTATTGCTTACATTCCAAAGTGAACTTCTGCGAAGGCAATACGAATGGATCGTAAGGAGATCGTGGTAAGAAGTGCCATGGCACTTGCAACAATAAATATGATACGTAGGTCCCATTATGATAGTAATGATGTTATACCACCTAATTGTGTGCGGAAGTGCTCTAGGTGACAATTATACGCAAGCCCCACTTTTTAATTTTGAGTTGCATGACTTGTGGGTTCATGAAACACAAGCCAAACAATGAGTCAATGTGTATTGAAAAGTTAGCCACATCAATATGCTTGAGAAATCTTCTTTTTAGTGTTAAAGTTAATGCTAAAGACCACCTCGACTGGTGTCCCTCACATTTTTTACTTTGTTGATTATCTTGTATTGAAACCCGAAGCCTCATCACTCAAGTTTCGCCAATAATATATTGAATAAGACGTTATTAATAGAGAAGTTATCGATCTCAAATAAGTTAGATCTTGCATTCCTTACCATATCATTGTCTTAGAAGGTTAATGTGAAGGGCTCATTTTTAGTTGAAGTAGAGAATTGTTCAGGCCATATGATTGAGAATGGAACTTATTCCTCACCATTAGTTCTAGTGGTTAGTGATATGGCCATAGGTGCGAATGAGGATGATGGTAGAGTTTGTAGTCCGATTGAGGCAAGTATGATCTTATCTTGGGTCTTGTGTATCTTTAAGATTACTTGACGGAGGTTAGAGTCAGTTGGTGGTGGAGCTGCAATTGTGGTATTTGTCATCATAAGCTCCACGACAAATATATGAGCTTTTGATCATGAATTTGAGGATTTATCGAGGTAAGGCCCTTTCTTTGGTGCCATTCTATGAGTGGTACAATCTCCAACAGAGTCATAGAATTGTAAGTGAAAATGGGAGTTCCTAGAAGCCTTCCACTTAGAATGGAAAAAAAATGGTGATGTAATGTAAGAGATCATTGGACTAGTGGAGAAACTGACGAACAAGAGGTCAGGACAATGAGAGTTAAGGTGATGGTTGTCAATAGAGACAAGAGAAAAATCATCAAGGAACCTTTCTAGGGAGTGATTTTTCATCGCTCTTCCTTTTAAACAAGGTTGCTATTTATAGGCACCTCGGTTGTATAACATTAGGGTTCTTGTATTTTGCATTCTTCATGACATTTGTCCTTATCTCATTGTCCTGGATACCTGAGGGAATATTCTCGATCAGTCAATATCGAGTTGATAGAGAAAATGGCGAACAAGAGGTTAAGACAATGAGAGTTAAGGTGGCGGTCATCAATGGAGACAAGAGGAAATTACCAAGTAACCTTTCTAGGGAGTTATTTTTCATTCCTCTTCCTTTTGGGAAAAAGGTTTCTATTTATAGGCACTTCGGTTGTATAGCATTAAAGTTCTCGCATTTTGCGTTTTCCATGATGTTTGTCGTTATTTCATTGGCTTGGGTACTTGAGGGGAACATTCTTGATCAGGTAATGTCGAGCCTCTCTTGACAGTCTTTAATCTACTAAAGTCCTTATTCCTAAGGTGGACTACAACCTGATGTATTATAGTTCGCACTAAACTACACTGCAAGCTATGAACAAGTCGCACATGGGAGCAAAACCATGATCCCATGACGGGGTGTGGCCTGCAAACACCGCATCTTAGGGTTGAAACATATCTTAGCTTGGAGGATCACCACAACCACGGGGATTAAAGCACGTCGTAACTTGGGAGCATACCATAATTATTGGCTCGAAGACATCACTTTGAGTGGATGCCTCACAATCGTTGTCTAGTCACTGCCTTGGACTAGCACCGGCAAACATTGGGTCTATTTGACTTCTTCGACGCTAATCCTTAAAAATCTTAAGGCAATTGGTTTTCTTGAAAAAATTATAGAGATCTTGGGTCAATTGACTTTCTCGACGATATGATAGAGATCTTAGGACAATTGACTTTCCCAATGACATCATGAAAATCTTGGGGCAATTGACTTCCCCGACAACATCATGGAGATCCTTATTTAACAATAGTTCACTTATCATCCCTCAATGATAAGGATAATTTTGGAAATCCCCTCAACAAAATGAATTTTTTGTTAAGTGCCTTGGTGTGAGTACTTTGTAATTCTTACAAAAGACAAGCTAGATTGAATTATAAAATATGTTTCTAAAAATGAAGTATGATTCTAAAATTACTTTACTAAGAAAGGTATAAGTACACAGAGAAAATGAATTGTATACATTGTAAGAGTGTGCATTTAATCTTTCATTATTTGTCTTTTATAGAGACGCATTTAATTTTAGACATACTTTTAAGACTTGTAATTTTAACTATACATTAGAACTATCTTAAGAATGTGACTACTGACCTTTAAGTTTAAGAGACTACTGCACAAAGATATTAAATAGATATTTAAAATAAGAGAAATAATAACGTCAATAGTGAGAGTAGAAACTTGTAATTTAATTAATATGTGCATTACAAGTGCCAATTTCACGAGCAATCACACCCATGTGTGTAATACGTACGTTAATTAAATCACAAGTGATGATCATTTACGATTGACGCTAACATCTCTCTTTAAAATAAAAATTTGAATGTTGGGAGGCTAACACTAACCGTTTGAAAACCTTCTCAACATCATTCACCACAGCCAACTTAAAATTTTATATAAAATTGGTACAAAATCTTAACAATTCTAACGCAGTTGTGGACCATACTGTTTAGTTAAATTAGATGCTTAAAATTGAATTTTCATTCCATACAATTGGAAGATTTATGAATAAGAAAAGAGTTACCCACCGTCTAACCTTGTCTTGTCATTTACCAAAACCTAAAAAAATAGGAGAATTGGTATGGAGGATTAGGCTTAGAATGAACTTATGACCTACTCAATTGTTAGGTTTGGAATATCTTTGTAAATTCTAGTTTAATTTGTACTCCACAAAAGTTGTACGACCTAGCCCTAGCAAACAAACCCTTTTAGAACTTTACAAGACATAGCGAACAGAAATCCCATGGCAAGCATAGCGCGTAAACACCACGCCGCCGTAGCAAGTCACACCACTTTGATATGCAGGCACATTATACAGTTGGGTTGTCAGAGTTTAACATTGGATATACTGGACAGTCTTAAAATGAGATTGTTACTGTGACCTCTTCTGCTTTATTTAATAATTGTAAATTTTTTTTTTATATTTTTTCAAATTATATTCATCTTCTTTTTATTACAATAATAATAAACCAATTCTTTCATTGTATAAAATTAGGTATTAATAAAGTTAGAATTTCAATTAAAATTTTGTAGAACAATACTCGATTTCAAATCAGGTAGGAAGAATTTTTTCCTATTTATTTACATATTATCATCATAATGTATCACATATGTAATTCACGTGTATTTTTTAATTTTACTTAATTTTTATTTTTTAATTAAAATTAAATAATCACATAATATATATGTGTAAATTGCATACATGATAGATTATAGTTGTGACATTTATATGGACTGGTTTGGAGCTAAGCATTTTCTAATTTTTTATATAATTAAATGTCTTTGTATATTATACTAACTTCTCATATTTTTTAAAAAATATAAAAATTTCTTTTTATAATTATCAGATATCATAAAAAAATCAATGTTATTATTTTTATTAATAAAATAATAAATTCATGTTTTATATTAATATTTATTTCTCAACAATTTTGATAAGTTAGCAAGTATAATATCATAAATTAATATAACAAACAAATCACATGTTGGAATTAAAAAAAATACCTAGTTACAAAGTGACTAATTTGTCATGACGAAATATTCTTTGATTCAATTGATATAATATGTGATAATATATTTTTTTAATAATATTTTATTATACATATTATATTTTATTAAAAAAATAAGTCATATAATACATAATAAAATATTATTAAAAAAATAAAAAATATTACATTTAAATACAAGTAACAAAAATTTATAATTTAATTAATAAATAGACGCGTACAAGTGCCAATCAAAACGCATGCATCGGCACTCACTACTAAACACAGCAATCCTCTTGAAAAGATACAATGATACTTTATTCAACTAGACGTTATTGAAGAATTTTCCCTATCGTGGGATGCCGCAGCCAAGGGGCGCGTGAACAAAGGGTGGTAGGGAGCGCGTGGATTAGTGAATTCCTGTAATCTCTTATGTGTGATGACGTCATCAACTGAGTAAGCGACCAATTGTGTTGGACCGAGCGGCCCATAGACCAGCAGACCTTGTCTTTAGTGTTAAATGCCATAATAGATTATTTTAAGGGCCCTCTCTCTCTCCTCGATGCATATCATCCATCACGTGACCTGCCTTTGGAGAGAGAGAGAGAGAGAGAGAGTGTGACCCAGAGGCTAAAGCCAAAGGGCTCAAAGCAAAGCAGCTCCCAATCACCAAAACCCAGAACCCTCTTTGAGATTCTGTCTCTCTCTGTCTCTCACATAGTGAGTGTACTGATAGTCTGCAATTACTGTTACTGCCTCAGTATGCAATCTGTGTCTTGAGTGTCATTGTATAACTTAAAAGACAACATAGTAAAGCAAAGAGGGCTCTCTTCTCCCTTGCAGTGCTTTCTCTGTTCTGTTGGAGTGAGAGTGAATTACAGGGGGGAGAGAGAGAGAGAGAAAGACGGATATAAAAGAAAGGAATGCAGCAGCACCTGATGCAGATGCAGCCCATGATGGCAGCCTACTACCCCAACAACGTCACTACTGATCACATTCAACAGGTCTTCCATTCGTTCCCTTTCTCTTCTTCTTTGTCACCTCTCTGCCTTTGCTTTGCTGGTTCTTTTTTTGCTCTTTCTGTTTACTTTGGCTTCTGCTTCTGCCGTTTTCCTGCTTTTTCCTTTTAGTTGCTTTGCTAATAGAATCGTTTATTAAATGACTGTTGTCTAATAGGAATTTGTTGTCCTCAATATGATTCATAATCTTCTATTTAGTTGTTTACTCTTATTACTTTATGGGCTTCATTTATTTATTTATTTGTTTATTCAGGTGTGGATTTTTATGCGTTTTGGTGAATGGGTATTTGTTCTTATGATTATATCCTCCGGGGGGTTTCTTGTTTTCGGGTTTAGCTTTGACATGTTTTGGTTCCTGTCTATTGGCTCTTTTAAGTGTCTTTTTTTTCTTAAATATTTAGAGATTTAATACTTTTGTTTCTCGAGAAGAAATCGGTAACCTTTTTGAGCATTGGTGTTCTATTCTTTACTGTATTAGGTTTTGTTTGTTTGTTTGGTGGTGGTTGTTGTTTTCTTTTTTAATAATTGTTAATCAATTTTTGTTGTTTATTATATATGGAATTTGATGATGGTGGGTGGATCCGTTGGTATTGCTTTATAACTCGCTGTCTTTCCTCCTTTTCTTAGCTTAATATTTAACAAATGTTCTTTAGAATGATATATTGCATTTTTCCTGTCTCCACCCTGCTCAGAAAGTGGGTATTTCCCCCTTTTTTAATTTGTTTTTCCAGTAGAGACAAGATTGACGTGGAGATTAATTAGTGGACTAGGTGTCTATTTTCTCATCATCTTATTGTGTTTTCATGTTTCTATGCATGGATACCTTGTAAGAATTGTTAGCATTTGAGGGGACATGGAAATGATTTTTTGATGCCCTTTCATCCTAGTTTTTTTTTTTCATTTTGTCTGCATCAATTTACTTCAGTGGACTTTCCTGTGTTATTGTTTGCATTACTTGTTGCCTTCCAAAATTAGATGTGCTGGGATGCTTGAAATTGCCACTGCATAAATTCCCTTTATCCACTAGCTGTAAAGGACATGCAAATTAAAGATACTTAACCAGAAAAAAATGACTAGCTCAGTCATGGGCTGTTTTTGGAACTCAAAAATTAGGCCACCTGCTTCCTGTTTAATATGGCTATTTTTGCACAGTGACCCCAAGCTGGTCCCTGCTGTACTGCATGACTATGTTTTGGTGTAAACTTGGCTGTCTCACTATCTAGAGTACTCTAACAGTCCCTTAGACATTGGATAATATTAATGAGGAAAAATATTCGTAATTTTGTTTTTGTAGATGTCTGTTGTCATTGCTAGTTAGAAATCTGGCCTGAAGGGGGACATACAATGATATTGTCAGGTTAAATCATTGTCAATTCTCTCAAAATAATGAAACATTTCTTTGTGAAATCTGGTATTTATTTGTCTTAATATTTCATATGGAATTTGGTGGCTTATTTTCGTCTTATACCATATGGTTTTGACCCAGCTATGTTCTACAAGTTCCATGTGTTATTTAGAGTCTTTTTAAGGATGCATCTATGGGCTATGCATTGTTTCACAAACAAAACTAATTTTTTAATTTGTATCATTTTCTTGTAGAATCACATACAATGTATTCCATTTTATTTGGGTGATTGGGTGTCAATATCTCAAATTTTCTTGTGACCTTGATATTGCTTCTTCTGACAACTCTATTTTTTTTTTCCTTTGATAAGTCCCTTTTTACAACTCTGTTAACCATATGCTAATATCTTTCTCAAAAAAAAAAAGAAAAATGAAGTTTAATGCAAAAAAATGAAGTTTAATGGATTTTCTAAAATTCTTGAATCGTCTATCTTGACGTTGGAAAATATATTATTAATCATTTTTTTACCTTAGGGAAAATAATTGATTAGACCTAAATACTCTTTGATGCTATCGATATGTTATCCATGTTGAGTTAGGTGCTTATAGGACTGTGCACATTGAGGTTCTTTGATGGAAAATGGCCGTGGGAACAACAAATAATAAGCTATCGAGTCAACACTTTAGTGAGTCTTGTTATTTTATATATATTTTTATTTCTCTTTGTGTATTCATTTGATGCCTGCTGCTAATGACCAGTTCTAGATGTACACAGTTAATATAGTGTAGGCGTTAACCCCCCTCTCAAAGAAGAAAAAAGAAAAAAGAAAAAGTTGAGTTGTCCACATCATATTCCATATTGTACACTTTTCTTCTTTCTTTTTCAAGTCATTTTTCTTTCGAGCTAAAACTTTTGGCACATTGTGTGGTTTTCTACCCTACACCCACAGCTCTTTTCACAGTTCCCCAATTAAATTTGTTCTTTTATTTGTTTTAGGCCTAACTTGCAACTGTTATGTCACTGGAGGAATCTCAAATTGCTACATAAAATACTATCGTCAAAATTGAATACCAATTGATTTTTGCAGAACTAAGAGTGGAGTCGGTGGACTAAAGAAATAAATCTTTTAATGTGATGAACTTCATGTTATTAGGTGTGCTCAATAGTGGTTTTTACAAAATTGGTGTTTGTTCACAATAACTGTGTTAAAGGTTTTGTTTTTCCCATTGTAAGCACAATTAGAATAGTTCAAATTATGGATTTAAATCACGGTCACGAGATATGAATCAGTCGCTGTCGTAGTGTGACAGTATTGGTAGTATCGGATTATTCGTAACGAGAATCAGAAACCGCAACTGTAAATTTTTTTCAAACACTAGCAAATCACTAAAATGTTAAAGATACACATATCTTGACTACAATTATTACATTTTAATATTTTTTACTATTACTTTTTAATTTTCTAACATCTAAAAAATATTTTTTTTACAAATAACACTTAAAGAAGATTTTTTATTATTTCATATAGATTTTTTAAAGTTAAACTAATAAGAAGTGTTATTTAATTTAATAACATTATAACAAGTAGCATAAATAATAACAAAAGAATTATATAAGCATGAAAATCATTTTAGTGTGATTAGTTGTGGAATAAAAAAAAATTAAAATTTTTTAGGCCAAGAGGCATTTTCGAGTTCGTATTGACTCAAATGTTTTGGTAAGCTATTTTAATTTTTTTTGGATTATTTTGTTAAGTATCTTTTTTGTATATAAATTTTATAAAAATAGAAATTTCAAAATTCTACCAAAAAAAAAGTTTAAAATTAAAAGAAAATTTAAAATTTGAAAAAAAAAATTAAAACAGCTGTAATAGTCCTATAACGGCCGTAACGGCCGATACGATTATGAATTTTAGTCATACCGATATATTGGCCAGTAACGGTATTGATATATCGGCCAATAACGGTACTGATATATCGGCTAGTAACGGTATCAGAGGGTCAACAAACCTATACGTAATGGCCGATATGTAATGCCGTTATTTAAAATCATGGTTCAAATATTAGATTTGGCAAGTACAAGGTTGAAACAATAAAAACCAGCCAGCCTCCTTTTACACCCTCCCTTCTCCAAGTCAAATATAAAACTCCCATGGTGAGCTTTGTACTTCTAATTTATAACTGAGGTGCAGTTAACATTTTTCTTACATTGTTATGGTAAGAAAAAGTGTTATTGTAAAATGTATTGATTGGAATTGCATGTGTGTTTGAGTATTGTATAATGATGATGAAAGAGTTGGAAACATGCCTGGATGTTAGGTTGTCAATAGCCTTTGATGTTTTTGGAAAGAGGTAGCTGTGTTTCTCTCAAAAACAATTGGCACAAATAGGCTTCTGTGGGGATCTCGATATATTCATTCTTCCGTATTTTTTCTCTAACAATTTCAGAGAAAAACTGATACTAAACAAAATTTCATAGTGCCCTATTTTGCATTTAGCACCCAACAAATGCATCAAAATCTGTTTCAACACAATATCTTTATAGGGAAATAAGTAAGCATGATGTTTACAAGTTGTAATGGGAGGTGGTAAGACATTCCATTCTTCGGTTTCTTAGCTGGTATCCCAACCATTGTCAGTTGTGCCAACTGAAATAAGAAGTGAAGCACTTAAAAATACAAATGAGATTTTTTTAATTAATTAATTAATTTACATTATTATTGCTCCACTAGATATGCTAGAAGCATCCTGGACTAAACACTTCCAAGGCAAGTGTGTGCTATCAAATGTTCCTATTTAGCTTCATATCTATATGAAGAGTACATAGGCCTACTGAAGCTTTGGGCCTTCCATTTGCACGCATCTACATCTTTCCAAATCCTGATGATTCTTTGGTCAAAATTTCTCATCATATTTTCAGGATCCAGGATACTACTAGTATCTTCAAAATTCCACCCATCTTTGAATTGTGTTTGTGGTTTGTTGACAAGATACTCATGTCCATATATGCCCTACACCTTTTTGGAATCTTCATCTGCACACACCTTTGTTTATTTCAGATGTGTAGAAAGGTCCATGTATAGTAAGTAACATTTTTACTGTGGAACCTGCTTTGAACTTGTCGTTGTTCTATCCTAGTTATGATTTATTGATACTTTATGTTGTGTCATATAGAAATATTCATGGTTCTTCCACAAACATACAGCCAGCCGAACTCATTCCCCTATGCAATTGCACAAGTATACATGTGTCTCGTTGTCCAGATTTTCTGGAGTTGTCATGCCTGAATCCCATAATTGTGATTAACTATGGCTCATGCTAGTGTCAAGACTCAAGTCTTCTAACGGTGAAGTTTCACTTACTTTTACATACTCTTTGCAATTTTTGGAGTGCAGCCATGTATTTTTAGTGAAAGAAACCTTTATCTGAAATATCAGCGAAACCTTTTATCTGAAATATCAGCGAAATGCTTTATCTGAAATAAGGGATGGTTGATTTCATTTGTTTCCCCTAATGATTAGTATTTTCACCGATGATTATGAAACGTGTGAAGGATTGGTTCTTTTGTGCAGAAAATATCTATTTTAACATATTATTTTTTAGTGAGACCACCATCAGTTTTAAGATGGATAATTTTTTTCCCTGAAAGAAAAAAATAACCAAACCATGTAGGTTATCAACTATCCATGTTTTCATGTAGGAGATAGAAATATTTTGCTCAATTTTAAAGGATAGCTCTTTAAGAAGAACTATCTAGAAAGAACAGGGGACAATTTGCATTCACATGACTTCTTAAATCTGCATTTATTGTTAAAACTGTTTGTGAAAGGTTTTAAATGCACTAAATGTGTTTTAGGTGCTTGAAAGATGATTAGTGTTGCCATAATTTATGAAAACAATCAAGGCCATTAATTTCTCAAGATTGTATCTGTAAGTTTCTGGTCCTTGTTTTTGGAGTTCCTTGATCACACATGCCTCTTTAGTGAATCATTTAGTCCATCGGGGGGTCCACTTCTTTGTGAAGATTGGATGGTCTCCCATCCGTTCAGATTGTGAATCAAATCTAATTAGTTTGTGTACCTGTATTGCTGCGTCAGCTGATTAAATGATGCAACTACTTCAATGTTGCTGCAATAATGTTGTAATCAAATATGACAAATCATATCCTTTATGATTATTGTGAGGTAACATCAATTGGATTGGTTACTAGTAATAGATACAGAAAATGTGCTTCTTTTCATGTTGGACAAGAAGGTTGGAAACATCTTCCTTATGGTTTCTTAATTAAATTTACACTAAAATGATTGACAATTGGATATGTAATGGAAATTTTTGTAAAGAGACCAGTTGTTATGTTTCTTGCTGAACCTTCTAAAAGAAATAGCAAAATGGAGCATTTTCTATATTTAAGGACAGATTGAGTCGCACATATTTAGAAACTATGATTTTTCAAGGTAGAATAACGGTTGATGGTGTGAATACAAAGAGCGAATTTTGTTGATATAAAATGCCTACTGTTTTTGGCCTTTTTCCCAATCTGAGTTTCATTTTTTTAAATTTAATATTCAGTGTCTCCATATTTGGATATTTTACTCAAAAAAGCCTTATTTCAATTATTTGGGATCGGTTTCTAAACTTCAACTCAGGTATTAACCATGCCATTATATTTCTCAATTGTTGCTGGCTTCATTTTGTTATGTGCAGTATCTGGACGAGAACAAGTCATTGATTCTGAAGATTGTTGAGAGCCAGAATTCTGGGAAACTAAATGACTGTGCAGAGTAAGTATGATCCCCCCTCCCCAAAACCCCCAACCCCCATCTCTTCACCTTGACTTTGTCTTTGAAATTCTAATATATTGTAGCTTTGCATAACCAAGCAATCTTTTAGCCTATGATTTCTCAGCCGTACGATTTAACTAAATAATCCAATCATCGTTGAAGTTATATTGTGGTGTCTTTGGATTCTAAATCCTATTTGCAATTTTGCATCTTTTCTGGTCAGTGACATGGCAATTTCTGATGAGATGTACTGGTCCAGTGGATGTTGTATGACAACTATCAAGAGTTCTGCACAAATAAATATATGGTTATCTAGATTAATACAGTAAGCTTCTTATTTGGCATATGATTTCATAAAAGAGAAAAACGAGGGGTCGAAAGCTTCCGGTCATGTACATCACTTTCAAATGCAATTTCGGGCTGGCAGTTTAGTATATTTTATCTGCATAAAAGCATAAAAGGTTATGAACTGGTTGAAAAGTCTAATGGTGAAAAAAAAAAAAAAAAAGTCTTGAAAAACAAACGATGATAGGTTATTTTATTGTATATATCCAAAATCAAGCAGTCAGTTTGCATCAAAGAGGGATCTCCTGTTTAATAGGCAAAAATATATTTTTCCAGTTTCAGCATACTAATGCTGAACAATAAGTGACCTAGTCCATGGCATTAGACCAGTTTCTTGCTTCATTATTTCAACCTGTTTCCTATTCTTGGACTATTTATCCCGTGAAAGGTGAACCAGTAGGCCAAAGGACCTGAGTCCCAACTGGTTCAGATGGATGGCCTTTTTAAAAATAATTTTATTTTAGTTACTTTTTCTTCTGAGTGGTAGTATGTTTTCTTCTGAATCAGTCTCCACAGCTATGACTAATTGCACCCTTACCCTATCATCCTTTCCTGTTTAAGATTTTGGCCCTCTCTGGTCCCAAACATCAAATTTTTGTTGGTTGTGGCTTTTCTTACAGGTTTAATTTTTGTGAATTTCTTTGAAAAAAAGACATGCAGGGGGGGAAAAGGGTATGGTGCAGAAGAAATATTGAATTGAATTATTACCTAAAATAAAAATTGGAATTAAATCTGTATAAGACGTCATTATCCAGTGATGCAATTAAACTTGTATTGTGAGGTAAATTTTCTCACCTTGAGTTATGGAAGTTCAAACTCAAGAATATCGGGAAGCATGGTTTTGTTGGTTGAATTTTAGACTACCAAATATCTCCGATTATTTCTAGAAATGGATATAATCAATAGAACATTTTGAAAGAACAAGAATTTTGTGAAAGTTAGAATGATGGAAGTTATGTTAATTATTTCTTATTCATTATAAGCTGGTATTTTCTTTTCATAAGTCTTCATAATGTGGTGGTAGTTGGATTTGATGTGCCTAGATGAACCTGATGTACTACTTGGTTTCTGTGATTACAGTGTAGGCTGCAAATCTATAACATAATATAAAGGTTCTTGGTTTATGTTTTTTTCAAGAACATCAAGTGAGAGGTGTATAACATTAATAGAACCCAACATGTGCTTTCTCATTTGTCTATTTCTTTAAAGAAGTTAAAAACATTTCCACTGGAGATCTCCTTGTGTATTGGAAATGTTGTGATCCCTTTCCTTTCAAGTGACTTCCAAAATTAAGATAATATATCTTAATCTAGACTCTGGACTTTGCTGGCATTGATATCTCTTATGTGATCTTTTTTTTTTTTGGTTTGGGGGGGGGGGGGGGGGGTGTTGCAATGTTTGTTCATGCCCAATGTAGTTGGCATTCAAAGTTGAAGCCGTCCATCACTCTTACATGGTTAGAAAATGACCAGATTTTCAATTTTGACAAAGTAATGGCAGAGGGAAATTATTCTACAATGTCAGTATGTTTGTTGATTCTTTTCATATAGTTCATTTTCTTACATTCTCTGAAACATGATCTCATTAAAGTTTTTACTTCACTGTAGTCCCAAATTTTAGAAATGGTGGGTGGCAATTTGTTGTTTTGTAATTTTTTTTCCTTGTTTGCTTACCAAGAAAATGGAGCAAGACAGGAATCTTACTACATTCCCTAGATCCCGTAGCAGTGTGGGAGTCTTGTGCACTGTCCTTTAAAATGAACTGGTTTTGGGATTTTTTGGTGCTAGTTTATTTCTCTTATTTGTTTAATTAAATCAAGTTATAATTAGGACTCCCTATTTCTGCAAAAGCTTATTGTTAAAGTGTTCAAAGTATTCCTTTTGACAGGCAATCATCTTCTCTATTGCCTGCTTCTTTCACCTTGTGTTATCAATATTGCATAAGTGCACCCAAGCCTAGTCCTCTTTTGTTATAGGTGTACTGGAAATATGTTACGCCATATTGCAGTCATCAATCTTATGACCGTATTCTAGTTGAAAGAGTGTTTGTGGCTGAAATTGGGTTTCATAATCTATTTTGATCCTGGCCAAGATTTACCTTTAGTTTCTAAAGTTCTTTGAAACTATATAAAAACTTTAAAACTTGGAGGCATGTTTGCTCCACTTTAAATGCACTGCCCTGGCAGGCCAAGCATATAGCAGGAAGAAAGATGCTTCAATTTGCTGGACAATTCTAGTTTTGGTTGATGCGAACTGTCTCTAGTTGAAAAAGCTTGTACTTGAAACTGCTATACATGTAATCCTTCCCTATATTATGGCAGGAACCAAGCAAGGCTTCAGCGAAACCTTATGTACCTTGCTACTATTGCTGATTCTCAACCTCAGGCACCTACCATGCATTCTCAGGTAAAGACCTCTTTTTGGAATGTAAGATTTTATATATATTGAATGCTGTTTGGCACATAATAAGTAAAGGGATAGATAGAGGTAAATGGACGCTACCTTGATGGTTCAGAATTCAGCATTATTCCAAGTAATTCTGATGGGACAAAATATGCTTATTTTTCTTCTTAACATGCACTGGTTTCCCTTCACTCAGTGCATGCGTAAACTTTATCCCCAAGTTATATCTGATACTCATGATGAACGTTTATTCTATGACGACTTCTTAACATCCAACTTATTTCAGCATGTAATAGATTCTTAATTTTTAAATGCCACTTTGTTTAAAGCCAGTATTTCTACGTTGTGAAATATCTGATCCATAAACATTGATGTCCTACAGTTTCCTCCTGGTGGCATTATGCAGCCAGGAGCACACTACCTGCAGCACCAACAAGCTCAACAAATGACACAACAATCACTGATGGCTGCACGGTCCTCTATGCTCTACAGCCAGCAACCATTTTCGGCACTTCAACAACAGCAAGCCTTGCATAACCAGCTTGGCATGAGCTCCAGTGGAAGCAGTGGAATTCACATGCTGCAAAGTGAGGCTAATAGTGGAGGAAGTGGGCCACTTGGGGCTGGAGGGTTTCCCGAGTTTGGCCGTGGCTCGTCTGGGGAAGGCTTGCAAGGTTCTGGAAGGGGACTGGCAGGTGGGAGTAAGCAAGATATCGGGAGTGTTGGATCAGCTGAAGGCCGAGGTGGGAGTTCAGGAGGCCATGGTGGTGATGGGGGTGAGACTCTTTACTTGAAAGCGGCTGAAGATGGTAATTGAGAGGTAAGATGATGGACCTAGTGGTCTGTTAACATCTCAACTAGGAATGTCATAGTTAGGGAAAAGTATTTACCGGAACTGGAAAATCTTGCTTCTTAATGGGCTTGTTATCTTATGCAGAATGTGAGGATTAATATTCAGACCTTGTGTTAGCATTTTAAGTGGTGAGACAATGCATCTGCGGTAGTGTTACATGTAAATTTGTAGATTTTATTGTGATGTGCTTTGGTCATGCTTTTATTTTCCGTTTATTACTCTTAACAGTTCTTCCTTCCCACAGCCGACCTCCCCCCCAAAAATGATTTTGTTCCAAAACCAATTATTTTTGAAATTTTGGCATTTGCACAAGTTTTCTTGAACATTCATCAGTTTCCTAAAAGTCCCCCTTTCCGCCCCTTATTATTGTCTTGAATTTTGCTGTAGTCAACATTTCCATTTGCCTGTTGCAGTGTCAACATTTCCATTTTCAAGAAATTCTCAAATGGAAATTGCACAATTTTTACCTTTCAGTTATTCTGGAATCGATCTTTAAAGGGGTTATTGCTTGGTGCAATTGTAAATTCATTTTGACCGTTGAGCTTAAAAATACAAGTTCGATTATGAGTAGATACTTTGTCCAAATACAATGTTTAACATTAGGATGGGTTTTAGTCTATTTTGGACTAGTCCAGCGGATGATTGGGTTTGCAGAGGGTTAGATATACATAATCTTATTTTCGTATACAGAAACTATTTTCTTGACTTGAAAACTTGGTTTTCAGGTTGCAATGAAGCAATTTTATTGTTGTGGCAAGATTGGTCTTCAAGCTTGTTTTAGTCTATCACTATTATATTAATGTTAAGAGTACTAACATGTCAAAACTCACGTAGGAGCTTTTTGGGGGGGGGGGAGATTTGGCCTAGAACAATGGTCTGAAGGTTAATAATGCCCCGGGTTTCCATCAGTTGGTTAGGGTTAGTTGATCTGATTCAAAACATATTTAGATATAAAGCATGCCTCTTACATTTTCAATAATTTAAACTTACATGGTTTGTGGACTTAATACTTTTCAAACATTGAACTTTGTTGGGCTTTGCCTATCAAGGCTAATCTTTTCAAATCCCATCTTTTGGATATTGGGTCTATTGGTTGAATTTTAATCCTATATTTGACTGAAAGAAATATATATATATATATATATATATATTTTTTTTTTTTTTCATTTTTCATTTTTTTTATTGTTTGATAATATGATAATCTCTATTCACTGTCTGTACTGACAGGTATTTTCATAGTATAATTCTTATTACTCATGAAATGATGGATTAGCCTTTCTATAATTGGCCAATGGATCACCATATTGTAAATTCTATAATTTAAGAGAACATGATCAAAGAACTCTACTTACGTGAAAAGATTATAATCATACTCTGTTGTAGGATAGCATAAAGTGTTGCATGTCATCTAGAGGAAGAGATGATATTAACATTAGTTTGCTATAGGGGAATAATAGAAGGGAAGGAAAGGGAAAGAGAAGGGATAGAGTTGCTTTCATGTGTTTGGTAGAGGGGAAGTAAGAAGGAAAAAAGAAAGGAAGTAACCATTTTCTTTTCCTCCGGAAGTGGGGGAAAGGACGAGGGAATGATATCTCCTTTTTTTTGGCCCTTGGAATATATATATATATATATATATATATATATATATATATGATGTTGCTCTTTTTGATCAGAGATGCCTCCTGTCCTTCACTACCTGTCAAGAACTTAAGATCAGAGAATCACTGAGAAGACTCCGGTGGTAGCTGCTTTGATGATAAAGTCAGTAAATAGAAAGAAACTGTAATTGAAAAGGATAATTGAACATGAATTGAAAGTGTACCTTATGATCTTATTTATAAGTTGTAGATTTCTTAAGTTGAGTAGGATTAGGAGTTACAAAAGTAGGGATTCAAAGATATTTGAGAATAGTAGTTGCCATATTGAACTTTATTTCCTTATTTTGAGGTCCGTAGGATATGGAAAGCGGTGCTATGTTCTTAACCCTTTCTTACAGATATTTTATTTTCCTTACCACGAGGTCTGTAGTGAACTGATCGGTACCCCATCTGTTTTGGAGGCAGGGTTGGAAGTGGTGCACTATTCTGAACAATATACCTCTAAACCCCCGGTGCCTATTTGATATGGATAGAAGAATCTTTCTTGATCTATACCCCAAAGAGTTATGTATATACACGTGTCATGCTTTGAATATACTCGTCACTTTATGGTATATCAGCTACTCCCTCCCCTAAGCCTTAGTTCTGTGAGACTTGTGCGGAGCTGGGGTTAAGGTTTCTGAAGAGTGACGCGTGATAGTTATAAATGCGCTGCTCCGTCTTCAATGACAGCCGTTGATGCGACATTCATTGCATTAACTGCCGATTGGAATTGCGAGGCCATTATTTCCTTAATTACCGTGATAGTTTGGAATCGAAGGCCTTTATCATGACAAATGTTAGACCCTATAAAAAGGTGAGGGAGTACATTGACGCCCCTCCTTTATCATTTTCTGCTTCTTGAGAGCTTCATCATATTATTTAGAGAAAAAGCCCGAGTAAGACAATTTTTGGCGTAAGAAGATCAACTCTGATCAAATTTGCTGTCAGGTTTGGTTCACACATATTTTCTGACTTCCTTGCATCTTCTTCTACTCTTCCCCATTTTCTACTTAGACCATGTCGACTTCTGATGCTCAATCAAGCACTGGCTATGAAACAGAAGAATCTTTAGAAATGTATGACCAAACAGATGTGAACCTTGTAGATAGTAGCCCATCGGGGAATTTAGAAAATAAGATTGTCAACAACCCGAACCCTAGTTTTGAAATTATGATAGTAGAAGCTTTTGCCGAGCCTAGGAATATCGCGGGGAAAACCTCGGGCAGACCCTACAGAAGGGAGGAGGGAGAAAACGCCACGACTCAGGGCATGATAAATGCTCTGAGGGCTGCTTTTGACTTCCCTGCCAATGTATCCTGTAGGGTGTCAAGGCCCATAGATCGTCCCTTTGATACTACGCAAGGTGAGATAAGTGTCTACCTTAAGTAGTTTGAAATAGGGGTTAGATTTCCCTTTCACCCTTTAGTTAGGGAATTTTTTAGTTGGTTCAATGTCTGCCCTACTGATCTGAATATAAACAGCTAGAGGCATTTACTAGGGTTTATAGGTTTAGGGCACCTGAACAATGTCGAGGTGGACCTCCCACTAATAAGGAGCAACATGGACATGAAATTCCTGAAGTGGGAGGGCATGTTTTATATGTCCTTCGACAAAAGGTTCAGACCTCTTTCCTCTGTACCCACTTCCAACAAGACTTGGAAGAAGTCGTACTTCTTTGTAAAGGAAAGATGGGAGTTCGAGGACTTCGAGAGCCGAGTTTCAACTTTCCCACAGAAGATTGGGACTAAGGGTGAGGTCCCCTTTATATTTTGTATTTTTGTTTTAGGCTTTCTGATTGTGTATTGCTTCTCTAATCTCATTCTTCTATGGATAAGAGAGCTTGGAAGAGATCAATTTTCACAGTCGATCTTCAACAAAAGTACAAGAGGCTCTTTCAGACCAGCAACCGTTCTCACAACGCCATTCTCTACCCCAGTAATTTGATGGAGGCTGGCTTAGTAGGGGATCAGTCCGAGAGCTTGAAGAAATCCCTGGTGTCCGGATGGGCCCCAAGAAAGAAGAAAAAGAAGGTTGGGAAAAACTCTTCCCATGCCGAGCCTTCTTTTCCAATGAAAAGAAGGAGGCTAAAATCCAACTCCCCTAAGAGGACCGTCTCAAAGAATTTGGGGATTTCCCCTATTTAGGAAGCCCTACAACCCCTAGTGCCTGCAGTTTAGAAGAAGAAAAGGGGGAAGGGTAGGTTTGTTGCCATTTCCCCAAAGCCTAATGATTCTGGCGCATTGGTCGTGAAAAAGGTTTATGAAGATTCTTTGGCAATAAGCCCAAGTAAGTTAAAAGGTCTGAGGACGTAGAAGATTGCCAAAGACCTGATGGCATTCCACATGAGGATAAGTTCTGCATAATAGTTTTTCCTCCTTTTTTTTTTTTTTTTTTGGTTTTATAACATATTTTGACTTACTTGTACTACTTGTTGTTGTTCAGGTTGTGCATGGCTTAGCAACCATCATGGACTCTCCCGAGGATCCCGAAGCAAATTGACACCCTCCAATCTGAGCTCGATGAAACGAGACTCTAGCTGGGAACAGCTCAGTTCTTTGTAGCAGCAGCAGAGGAAAAGCTGAAGGAAGCCGCCAACTCCTATTCGATTCTAGAGTTTGAGAGGGACGCCCTTGCTCTTGAACTAGAAGACCTCAAAAGGAGGTTTGCACACTTCCAAGCCGCTTCCATCCAAAAGGTTTAGGACACCGCTGAAGCCGTCAGAGCGGAAACTAAAGTGGATCTGAAGGCTGAAATCCAAGATCTAGGTGGGGAGCTGATCGAGCATGGATATCGAACTTTAGGGCGAAACTTCGTAAGAAGTATCCTAACTTGGATCTGACTGGGGTAGATGACATTGAAGTTTCCCAAGTTGAGATTGATGCGCAGGATGCTGATGATGGAGAGGAGGAGGTGGATCCTAAACTCCTTTAAGTCGCTGCTTCAGAGACTGCTGAACCAGCAGTGGAGTAGATTAGGGATGCATTTGTATGTTTTTTTTTTTTTTTGTTTCTATCTTGTAACTTACCCATATTTTGGGCCAATATATAAAATTTGAGTTCTTCTAAAACTCGTGTTTTGCTTGATTTTTAGATAATCTCTTCAATAGCCAGGCCATTAGAAATTCCAAATCACCCATGAGATATTTCAGAGTTCGAAATAATAGGATACTCAAAGCAGTCATACTTGTAAAAAATAAGGGTTCTTAGGTGTCCGCATATTGATAAGTCATAATATACCGACCTTTGATACTTGTAAACAAGCTTATTCCAAAGATCTTCAACACTTTAAAACAAGTTTTGTCCGGAGATCATCAATACTTGTAATTAAAAAAGCTCTGTCCAAAGATCATCAATACTTGTAATTAAAACAAGCTTTGTTCAGAGATCTTCAATACTTGTAATTAAAACAAGCTTTGTTTAGAGATCTGTAGGGTGAGAAAATCGGATCAGACCCATAACACTCGTAATGAATGGAAGGTCTCTAGATCCGTATAATTGATAAAATAGACCAGACCTATAGCACTTATAATGGATACAAGGCTTTGAAAGGTCTGTGCATTGAATGAAATAGACCAGACCTGTATCACTTGTAATGAATACAAGGCTTTTAAGGGTCTTTGCATTGACTGAAATGGACCAGAGTAGTAGCACTTGTAGTGAATACAAAGCTTTTGAGGGTCTGTGCATTGATTGAAATGAACCAGACCTGCAACACTTATAGTGAATACAAGGCTTTTAAGGGTCTGTGCATTGAATGAAATGGACCAGACTTGTAGCACTTGTAGTGAATACAAGGCTTTTAAAAGTCTTTGCTTGAATAAAACAGACTAGACCTATAGCACTTGTAGTGAATACAGGGCTTTTAAGGGTTTGTGCATTGATTGAAATAGACCAGACCTGTAGCACTTGTAGTGAATACAATGCTTTTAAGGGTATGTGCATTGATTAAAAAGCTCTGAAGTGAATCAAAACAGTTTTTTTTATATTGATAATACTTGCATAAATGTTCGATATTCCAAGGTCTGGGTACAGACTTCCCAGTCAGATCTTTTAACCAATAAGTTGTGGGTTTGACAATTTTTATTTTGTAAGGTCCTTCCCAATTGGGGAAAAGTTTTTCCATAGTGGGATCTTTAATATTTGGGAACACCCTTCTTAGGACAAGATCTCCGATCTGAAAGTTGATAGATTTTAACCCTTGGTTGAAACATTTATCCATTCTCTGCTGGCAGGTTTTGGTCCTAATTCGAGCTTGCTCACATCTTTCTTTAAGTAGGTCTAGATTCTCCGCGAGTTATTGTTTATTGGTCCCTTGGTCAAAGTAGTCTGTCTTAAGGGTCGGCATGCCAATTTCGATATGAATGACTGCCTTGGTGCCATAGGCAAGTGAGAGTGATGTTTCTACAGTTGGGATGCTTCTGGTAGTTTGGTAGGCCCAGAATACTCCGAGGAGTTCTTTGACCTATTTTCCCTTAGCTTCCTCCAACCTTTTCTTCATTGCCTCAAAAATAGTGCGGTTGGTGACCTCGGCTTGCCCATTATCTTGAGGGTACCCTAGAAAGGAGAAGTGATGACTGATGTGTAGGTCTCTACAAAACTTCCCAAATACTTTCCCAGCAAACTGTGTCCCATTGTCTAAAATGATGGCCCAGGGTCTACCGAACCTGCATACTATATTTTTTCATGTGAACTTCTTTACTTCTACCTCTTTTATGTAGGTTAGTGGTTCAGCCTCCGCCCATTTAAAAAAAATAGTCAATGGTGACTAATAAGAATCTCTTGTTCTAAGGGGCTTTGGCAATGACCTTATGATGTCCATTCCCCATTGAGTGAAAGGCTAAGGACTAGTGATGGGAATGAGTTCATGATGAGGTTGATGTTGGTATGAGGCAAATCGTTGACATTTGTCACATCTCTAGACATATTCCTTAGCCTGTTTTAGCATACCAGGCCAATAGTAGCCTTGAGTTAGTGCTCAGTTGGCTATTGTCCTTCTGCCATTATGGTTGCCATAGATTCTTCCATGTATCTCGGTTAGGACGTAATGGGCCTCTTCTAGAGTTAAGCATCGAAGGAGGGGCTGTGTATAGGATCTTCGGTAAAGTTTTTCTTTAAGAATTAAGTACCGAGCTGCCCTAATTTGAATTCTCATGGCATGATTTTTGTCCTCTAGAAGCAACCCCTCCTTTAGATACTGGATGATGGGAGTCATCTAATTATGAGGTCGTTTTGAAATTTGAAGGGATTGTATTTCCTCAATGTTTGGTTCTGACTTGTAAGAGATTTTCACCATTAAGTCCCTTTCCGGCTTGAGATAAAAGGCCATGTTTACTAAGGCATCGACCTTGGAGTTTTGGCTTCTTTCGATCTTCTGAATGGTGAATTTGTGGAAGGACGGCTTTAGTGATTCCACTAGCTCTAAATATCTAGTCATCTTGCTATCCTTGGTAGAACAATCTCCCAAGACTTGACTCACCACAAGCGGAGAGTCAGAGAATGCTTCAAGATCCAAAGCTTCACATTTTACGGCCAGTTTCATCCTAAGGATAGGCGCCTCATATTTGACTTCGTTATTAGAGGCTTTGAATCCCAAGCTAACCATTTTTTTGGTTACGATCCTATTAGGGGATTGAAGTATTATACCTACTCCAGAGCCTTTTGTCAGTAGACAAACTGTCGGTGTGAAGTAGTCATATCGAAGTGTCTGTAATGGTTTGAGCTTTCAAATGTAGTGTTCGGGTGAACTCTGCTACAAAGATTTCTAATACCTGGCCTTTGATAGCGTTTTGTGATACATAGGATATGTCAAATTCCCCCAATTCTATTAACCATTTGACTAGTTGTCCCGAATCTTCAGGTTTGTGTAAGATTGATTTTAAAGGATAAGACGTAGGGATTATGATAGGATGGGCCTGAAAATATGGTTTGAGCTTTCGAGCAAATATCACCAAGGCTAAGACTAATTTTTTAATTTCGGAGTATCTTGTCTTAGTGTCCAGAAGTGTCTTGCTATCATAAAAGATAGGCCTTTGAATTCCCTTGTCCTCCCTGACCAAAGCGGAGTTGATGGCATTTTTTGATACAGCTAGGTATAAGAGTAGTTTTTCCCCTGGTACTGGTTTTGAAAGGAGTTCGAGGGAAGCTAAGTATCTCTTGAGTTCTTGGAAAGCCTCTTCGCATTCAGGGGTCTATTTTAGGGCCTTATTCCCCCTCAAAGCTCTAAAGAATAGGCGACATTGATCCGTAGATTTAGAGATAAACCTATTCAAAGCTGCCATCCTTCCATTCAGGCCTTGGATGTCTTTCTTAGCTTTAGGTGACTCTAATTCAATTAGGGCTTTGATCTGTGAGGGATCTGCCTCAATTCCTTTTTGAGAGACTAAAAAACCCAAGAATTTCTCTTTTGTGATCCCGAATGTACATTTTAAGGGTTTAGATTCATTTTATGTTTCCTTAGGATATTGAACGTTTGGCTCAAGTGCTAGATGTGGTCGTTCTTCCAAACACTTTTAACAAGCATGTTGTCGATGTAGACTTCCATTGTGTTCCCAATTTGGGGGGATAAACATTCTGTTTACGAGCCGTTGGTACATAGCTCTAGCTTTCTTTAAATCGAATGACATCACTATATAACAATATAGACGTCGTTCTGATATGAAGGTCGTTTTCTCTTGGTTTGGAAGATACATTTGAACTTGATTGTATCCAGAGTAAGCATCTATGAAACTCATAAGTTCGTGACCTGCTGTGGCATCAACAAGTTGATCAATTCTAGGAAGAGGAAAGCTATCCTTAGGATAAAATTTATTTAGGTCGGTATAGTCAACGTAGACCCTCCACTTGTCATTCTTCTTTTTTGCGAGAACTGTATTCGCACTCTGGGTAGAATACTTCCCTTATCATTCCAGCATTTAGTAATCTCTAGACCTCTTCATTAATGATCTTGTAGTGTTTAGGGGCAAATATTCTCATTTTTTATCTCATCAGAGGATGGTCTAGATTTTTCATTAGCTTGTAGGAGATGAAATTAGGATCTATTTCCTCCATATCTTTAGTTTCCCAAGCAAATACTAACAGGTTGTTTTTTAGAAATTCAATAATTTCCTCTGACTTGGAATAAGAAAGAGCTGAGCTAATTTACAGATACTTTCCCTCTCATTCAGTGCTAATAAGTATTTTGATGGGCTCTTCCATTGGTTTGACCATGATGTCCCTTTCTCTCGGACTTAATGGCTCGTCAATTTCAGAGGGACACTCATTTGCTTCATAAAGGTTGGAAGATGAGGAACTTTCCCTTTCATGAGGGTGTTGTAATTGCTATTTGGGGGGACCTTTCTTTCAACGCTAGAGCATGACATTCCCAGGCAGTCGGCTGACAGCCCTTCATGGAGAAGACTTTGTCATTATGGATATATTTTAAGCATTAATGGAGGGTTGAAGTAACCACTCCTATCTGGTGGATCCAAGGTCTCCCAATAATGACATTATAAGGGGATTTAGAGTCTAAGACCATGTATTCAGAGATTAGTGTCTTTTGTTCGTCTCTTTCTCCCGTCGTGGTCGGCAAGTCAATTTTACCTAATGGGATGTTGAGATTTCTGTTGAATCCTGCCATGACAGTGGTGGTAGCTCTGATGTCATTAGAGTTGAGCTTTCTGTGTTTGAAGGGTTCATAGAATAATACATTAGTAGAGCTTCAAGTATCCACAATAACATTTCTGATCTCGAAGTTAGCAATTTTGAGTGAGATGACAAGAGCATCATTGTGGGGATAATGTATCCCAACAAGGTCCAATTTAGAGAACTGGATCTGAGGTCTTAACTTTATCTTTTTCTTAATGGTCGAGATCTGGAGGACATGGGGTTTTTCCCTTGCCTCCGGAGCATATCTTTTCCTGGTTCGGTTAGACATTTTCATTGTCGCATTGTTAGTGTAAAGGACAAAGATGACTTGATTATTTTGCTGTTGGTTGTTTTGGATTTCTTTCTGTTCAGGTCTTTGTTCTTGCCTTCTTTGCGGCAGTCTATCATTACAGGGGTCCTACCTTCCATCCTGGTAGACAAACTCTCTTAGTCGTCCTTTTCTGATGAGATGCTTTATCTCTTACTTGAGAGCTCTGCACTCTTCGATTGTGTGCCCATGCTTTTTGTGAAAATCACAATATTTGTTCTGATTTCTTGTGTCGGGGTTGCTTTTTAGTGGTTCTGGCCACTTCAAGTTTTCACGAGTCTGGATTTGTTGGAGTATGTGGGTAAGAGAAGCATTTAAAGGGGTGAAAGTCCCATACCTCCCAGAGTTAGAATTGTTTTGGGCTCTGGGTACCGTTCTCTTGTCAAGGCTCCTGATCCTTTTCCTGTTAGCAACGTATCCCTTTTCTAAACTTGCTCATCCTTTTGAGCTTGTTCTTTTGCTTTTTGGAAAGGCGTTTTTGTATCTTCAAGATTAATGTACTTATGTGCTTGCTCCATGAGTGCTGTCATGTTGATGAGAGGATTATTGGTCAAAGAATCTTGGAAGCGTCCAGGCCCAAAGCTTGTATTGAAGGCGGGAAGCTTGGACTGCAGTCGGTTATTTTTGTGAGCTCGGCGTTAAAACAAGCTATATACTTGCGAAGCAACTCTCCCTTTGTTTGCTTTATAGTCGGCAAGAATTCTGGTCCTTTTCTTAATTTTTCCTGGTTAGGAATCAGTCAAGAAACAACCTACTGAGCTCATAGAAATTGCTGATGACTTTTGGGAGAGGTTATGGAACCACTTAAGGACGGTACCCTTGAGGCTCGTCATGAAATTTCGGCACATAAATGCATCAGTAGCTCCATAGAGAGTCATTTTGTGTTGATAGTGAAATTGGTGGTCCCTTGGGTCCTCGGATCCGTTATAGAGGGTGAATTTTGGGACAACAAACTTTTCGGCCGTTTTTCGGTCATTATGGCAAAGGTAAATGGTGTAGAGAGCCTTCCGAGAAATTTACTTAGTTCGTCTCGCTCTAAAGGCGCATGGAATCCTCTAGTTGAGATTGTTTGCTCCTAGGAGTCTGTTATCTCCTTTACCCTCTTACGGGCTCTGAGCAAGACTTGTTGTGGGATCGGAACCTATTGTTGATCTTGTCTTATATCTCCAGATCCTCGACTCAGGGGAAGAATCGGTCTGGTGTTAGTAGACGGATTAGCCCTCCCAAGACTAGGGGGACTAGAGTATCAGAAAGTTGGAATGCCTGTGGCGGTGGATTGGCTCTAGAGGCTATTGGAGTAAGAATCCTCGTTCTGCTCTGATAGTGGACAGTTGGATGAAACGTGGACATTCCTCTCCTTATGGTTGTTAACTTTTGGGGATCAGCCCCTATATGAGTGGTATCATGTGTAACACCCTGATTCGAAAAATTACACGTAAATCAAAATATCGAGTCATATGACACGCATTTTGAGATCTCGAAAAAATAGTTTAGAACTTACTATAAGAAAAGATCGAGGGTTGAGAAATATGAAATTGTACACATAATTTCGTATGCTTACTGTTCATGTGTGCACATATAAGTAAGATAATTATGTAATATGTATATATGTATATAATGAGTATAAAAATAAATACACACACCACATGTGTATTGTGTGTGTGTGTGTAGTTAAATGTAGATAGACTTATATGTATATATGTATATATATATATATATATGAAACAACAATGCATGAAAATATATAAATATGTATATTGATATATAAGTATGTATATTGATATATATATATATATATATTACACTTGCTGAGGGAAGAAGTATGAAAGGGTTGAGTGTCGGCATAGTTGTGTGTGTGTGTGTGTGTTTAGTGTGTGTGTGTGTGTAATATAATATACATGTATCACACAAATATCCCTAGAACATTAAATGAAAAACTGAAAATGGAAAAAGAGAAATTCAATGGAGTAGAAGAAGGAAGGGAGGAAGAGAGAGAGAGAGAAAGAGGGGCAGCCATATAGGCTGTCTATCTATATATATATGTGCACTGAGTGTGCATTTAGGGAGAGGAATTTGAAGCTAAAGAGGCTCTGAGATATAAGAGGAAGAAATCAGACGAAGAAGGAAGAGAGAAACACTGTTAAAGAGGTGAACAAAAAATTCACCATATTTTCTCTCTCTAAAAGTTTATGTATATATAAAAACTGTTTAGACAAATTTCAAGCATGTATGATGTTTAGAACATGTAAACTTGAATAAATCATGAAAATCTGACCTTAGAATAGTCCAAAAACACTAAATCCATACGTGGCTACCATGAATGGACCTTGGATGGAACAGGTCTGAACCAACCACTACCAAGCCAATTATGGCTTATTGGAACCACAAATAGAGACCACAAGAGTTTCAAAAACACTCAGACGCGACCAAAAACCTCAAGGGAAGACCACTAAAACCTGACTTGCAGGTTTAGGTTTTGAAACCCAACCTTTTAAACTTACACCTAAACCCAAATCTAAGAATAGGGACTTAATTCCCATGAAGAATGGATCACTATGGAAGAAACCTCACAAACTTTGGACTAGAAATGAGCATAAATGACCTAGTTGTAAGTTTGATTATCAAACCTGTAACAGAACACTTGAGCTCAGTTTAAGCTCTTATTTGAATGCCAAATCCATTCTTATTCTTTCAAAAACATTTAGAAGGAAAAACATAAAGATTTGAGCAATCCATAACGAATGAAATTGGAAGTTTAGGAATTCAAAAATTAGGGCAACAGTAGCTAGATTGAGGAAGAAGACAATGAGTCAACTCGCCAACTCGATTGAATCAGGCATGTTGACTCAGACACGTGTTGGGAAAGGGGGTAGCCACCGCATAAGTGGAACGGCATCGTTTGGGCTTAAAGGTTTTAAAATTTTAAAAACCTAGATATGGGTTGTTTGGCTACCCAGTTTTGGGCCTGATTTGATAATCGTGATATGAATAAGATAAGCCCATTCCGATTTTGAATCTTTATCCGCCGTTTGGATTAAGAATTCCTTGAAAAATAAAAGGGGTCGTAACCCTTAAGAATCGAACCCTCAACCTTCCGCATGAACAAAGGCCTTTCACCCACTTGGACAGGCAAGCCCGTGGGAATATTTCTCACCAAATATATATATATATATATATTATATTATATTAAAGAAAATAATTAAGAAAAAATAAAGGGGCCGCAGCCCGAGGGGTTCGAACGGCAGACCTCCTAAGACCTAGGACCTTAAACCCAACCCTCAAACCCATGTGAACAGGCAAGCCCGTGGGATATATTGGCATATGATATATATATATATATTATATACAAGAAAATTTTAATTAATTAAATTAATTAATTAAATAATGGTAAAATGACCCGATGTCCAAATTAAACATGTGAATAGTATATTTTAACTATTTTGGACATTCTGAAACCAATCCAATGGTGAGGTCCGTTTTGAGAGACGGGACCCTGAAAAATAAAGACACGTAAAAAGGGTAAAATGACCATTCTGCCTTTAGTACCCCTAAAACTAAATCGAAGTCCAAGAGAGTCTAAATTGACTTTCTTTGACGTTTCAGAATCAATGGTGAGGTCCATATTATGAAATAAAGTACCAAAAAATATGACATGTAAATATGTGAAGTTATTAAAGCAGCCTAAGATTTAATGAAGCTATCAGAAGAGTATACTTTAAAGGTATAACGTCTAAGATTTAAAATTAGGATTTAATACGATCTAAGCATAAGTTAAGAAGTATCAATAGGTCATATTTTAGTGAATGTGAAGTTAATAGACTATTTATAAATTGTTCTTAAGAACTATAGAGGAAGAGGGAAAGCGCATTAATAGCATTAACCCTAAAGACAGAGGTGAGTAATCCTGTATTTGAAGTGGAGATTTAACTCTATGAATTTGAAGAAGTTTTAAGTTCAAAAGATCTAAAACATTTGAATTACAAATTCAGTATTACATGATTCCTATTTTAAAATATTTCTGTTCTTATAAACCCTATTGTGACATGCTTAGTGAATGGTTTCTACTACAGTCCTCTTTAAAATATATCTTAGCATGTCTAAGTTTAAAATGTCAAATCTCTTTAAATATTCTGAATTTGCATATTCCAAGTATTTGAAGATTCTATCATGAAGTCATGAATATTATGTTTTGAATTCTTATAAAAGTATCTATTTAAAGAAGTCATATTTTAAATGCTCATGAAAAGCATCTATTTGAAGAAGCCATGCGTTAAATGTATTTAAATGCAACTACAGGGAGGCCACGTGTTAATTCTTTCATAGAATCTACTTGTAAATGTTTTATATGCCTCCTATAGCTACTAGTAATGAAAGATAAGTTGTGCACAAGCACTCAGAATGATTTTTGGGTTCTTCGGAACTCAATTAACATGAAGAATGCCAAGTAGCAAGATCTAATCCCCCAAGCATGAGATTCTCCATTGCAGAAGTAAAACTGGAATCTGGTTCGAAACAGATTCTACTAATAAAAGTGATAAGATGATATGTTGTGAAAATGGAAGCAGGTTTTACCCTCATTTTACTATGCATATCTACATGTTTTGAAGTTCATATACTCTATTTGAAGAAGTACATGTTTAGCTTAAATACTTTAAATGTTTTAAAGCTATCTGTTTTAAAGAATGCATATATTCTATATTCGAAGTATACAAGCAATTGGTAGTGATTGTTTTATAAAAACTCTTATGCTAAACCACTGGCAATTGATAACCCATGACAAATGCCAGAATTACTCACAAGCTTAGATTAGCTTACCCTGATTTTTATCCAACTCCCTTTCAGGTGACTAACAGCAGTCCTGACTTTGATGATGATGATGATTTGATCTTTTCCCATTTTGCGGAAGGGTATAAGCAGTTACTTACAGGACTAGCAGTTTTAGGAAGCATTATGAAATTTTAGCTAGTTACTTTTTGTATTAAAAGATAGTAAGACTGTTATGTATTAAGCCCCACGGGGCAGCTGAACATGTATTAATTATAAAGTCTTTAAGTTTTTAATTATGCTCTGAATGTATAATCATTTGTACCATTCTGAAGAGTGGTAGTACCGGGCGGATGTGCGAAAAATTAAAATAAGAAAAGAAAAGAAAAAGTTTTTCACGCTTCCGCAAACACAGGCCGCATTGCCGTCCGATACCGTCGCTTATGTGAGCCTTGCCCGACGGCCCCCGGGCTGAAGTGTGGTGGTCGAGATTCGAGATCCGCACAGGGTGGGTTTCGGGTCGTGACAAAGTGGTATCAGAACTTAGGTTAATGGTTTTTGGGGAAGACTAAGTCATGATTAAGGTTGACCTAGACAACTTAGTGACACTAGAAGGATTAGAAACAGAACTATGAGTTAGGTAGGTCCTAGGCTACCTAAGATATTGAAATACGTGATTTGATTTGAAGGCGGGGTATGGGACCCGCATTACACAGATTATATATTAAAAGTACGTGACTTGATTTGAAAGCGGGGTATGGGACCCGCATTACATAAAGCAGATATGTGAAGTACGTGATTTGATTTGAATGTAGGGTATGGGACTTGCATTAGAGTAAAGTAAGTGATTAGAAGTACGTGTTCGATAGGAAGGCGGGGTATGGGACCCGTAGTTAAACAAGAAGTAGTAAAACGAAGACAAGAAGTAAATGTGGACTATAAAACCACTACGAAAAATTAAAAAAAATAAACTTTAAATTTTAAATTACGAGAAGGTGATATAACCTTATGTGATTATAGCATGAAAAAAAAACTAACCATACTTGTTTTACTAAATCATGGTTGGTATACAAGGAGACATGAGTAAATTAGAAGAACGAGTAAAGAGAATCGAGCAGATTCTAGAAGTAATAGTTTAAACTGTATACGATGCCGAAACCCAACATGAAAAACAACAGAAAGCACAAGACCCCCCACCCACAGGAATGACCAACTATAAACAAGGATTGGAAGATAGGGGGAATCAATAGTAACACGACCGTTCCACCATGCCCTATCTGCAATAGGAAGCATTTTGCACCCTGCCGAATGCTTACTAGGACTTGCTACAAGTGTGGAAAAGTCGGGCATCGCATAAAAGATTGCCCAAAGTGGAATCAGGCCAACAAGGGACCCATCTGAGGGTCAACTAGGTATTTTATCTAACTATTTAATTTCTGTCTTATATATACATGACTGTCATTAAATTTGATTATTAGATACATGAGCATGATAGATAGAATGTAGCAAAGAATGAAAAGATAATAGAATCCTATCGAGATTAAGAACACTCGAGTTTTGAGGACAAAACTCTAATAAAGAGGGGAGAATGTAACACCCTGATCTAAAAAATTACACGTAAATCAAAATATCGGGTGATATGGCATGTATTTCGAGATCTTGAAAAAATAGTTTAGAACTTACCATAAGAAAAGATCGAGGGTCAAGAAATATGCAATTGTACACATAATTTCGTATGCTTAGTGTTTATGTGTGCACATATAAGTAAGATAATTATGTAATATGTATATATGTATATAATGAGTATAAAAATAAATACACACACCACATGTGTATTGTGTGTGTGTATAGTTAAATGTAGATAGACTTATATGTATATATGTATATATATATATATATATATATATATATGAAACAACAATGCATGAAAATATATAAATATGTATATTGATATATATATATATATATATATATATATATATTACACTTGCTGAGGGAAGAAGTATGAAGGGGTTGAGTGTCGGCATAGCTGTGTGTGTGTTTTGTGTGTTTATTGTATGTGTAATATAATATACATATATCACACAAATATCCCTGTGACATTAAATGAAAAGTTGAAAATGGAAAAAAAGAAATTTAATAGAGCAGAAAAAGGAAGGGAGGAAGAGAGAGAAAAGAGAGGGAAAGAAGAGAGAGAGAGAGAGAGAGAGAGAGAGAGATAGAGGGGCGGCCATATAGGTTGTCTATATATATATATATATATACACGTGCACTGAGTGTGCGTTTAGGGAGAGGAATTTGAAGCTAAGAAGGCTGTGAGATATAAGAGGAAGAAATCAGAAGAAAAAGGAAGAGAGAAACACTGTTAAAGAGGTAAACACAAAATTCACCATATTTTCTCTCTCTAAAAGTTTATGTTATAACATGAAAATTTTTTTTTTATTATTTTATTGTTTTATTAGTTATTCTTGCAAATATTAATTATTATTATTATCATTATTATTATTATTATTATTGTAATGATAATGTGTGTAGGTGTATATATATATATATATGTGTGTATATATATATATAATTTAAATTATATGTTGTGTATATGTGTATACATGTGAGTGTATATTTAAATGTGAAAATATATATGTATATGTATATATATAAATCAGATTGTGTGAGGTATGTGTGTGTGTAACCGGTTGTGTGTGTGTGTGAGTTTGAGTGTAATACACTCAAACAAGGTATGGGTTGGGGTTGTGTGTGTGAGTGGAACTCAGGGAGTGGGAGATGCAGAATTGGCAGGGAGTGGTTGGTCTTGGGGAGAGAGAGAGAGAGAGAGAGAGAGAGAGAGAGAGAGATATAGAGAGGGAAAGTGAAGAGAAAAAGGAGGGTGTCTCGGGTGAGAAGAAAAGAAAGGGAAAGGAAAGAAAACTGAGAGCAAGGGAGAGGGTTCTGAAGAAGCAGAAGTGACCAAGAGGAACAGAAGGAGAAGGGAAGCAAACCAAAAGGAAAAAAATCCGAAATTTAAGGTAAGTGGGTTGCTTCTATTTCAATTTTTTTTAAAGCATTTTAATTGATTTAAATTGTAGGATCTTAGAGAGCATAATGTAGGGATTAAATTGCAAAAAGAATGAGGAGAAATAGGTGAGAAACTAGGGAGAAAACCCTAGTTGCAGGTTTCGGCCATGGAGGTTGAACCTCATCATTTTATGTGTAAAACTCCCTTTAAATGATCCTAAAATAACCCTATGAAGTGCAAAAAAAGAATAGAAAAAGAAAGAGGGAAAAACAATAGGAAAATGGGCATGAAATTAGAAAAAAATCAGCTCGCCGGAAAACCGGCCGGAGCTACTAAACCCTCTATTTCGTGAAGATTAAAAAGGCTTTGAGGGAAATGGGGGTTGGGGATGTGATCTACGTGAAAAGGGGGAGAGGATGGCATTTTAAAAATGGGGAAAAGTCACCGGAAACCGGTCGCCGGCGCCGGAGAAGGCGCCGGAAACCCACTGTTGCCCTACCGAAAAATCGGGGAAGAAGGTGGGGTGACCGGGTCGGGTCCCGGGTCGGATCCGGGTCCGGTTCGGACGGGTACGGGTCGCCCCTGCCACGTGTCAGCCCATTGTTTTAAATTAAAATGGAATTTGAACCTTTTGAATTTGAACCTTTTGAATTTGAACCTTAACCCTGAACTTTCGAAAATTACAAATTTACCCCCCAACTGTTAGAAATTACACTTTGACCCACCTGATTAAATTATTAATAAAATATTAATTAAATTAATTAATTAATTATTTAATTAAATTAATTTAATTAATTAAATATTCAAAAACTTTCCGGAGTCCAAATGGGACAAGTCATTAGTGTATTTTGACTATCTCGACCATTTCGAGACCAATGGTGAGGTCCGTTTTACGAGACGGGGTCCCAAAAAATAAAAGACCCGTAGTAACCCTTAAATTACCAAAATGCCCCTAACTTGAAACACTGTCAGACAAACTCCGAATTAGGTAAACAAATAGTGAAATTTTATTATCTCGAACATTCCGGACTCAACCGTGGAGTCCGATTTGTGAAAAGAGGTCACGAAATGTAAGGACACGTGTAAAGTGCAAAATGACTGTTTTGCCCTTTTCAACCCTGGTGTCCGAATTGAGTTCTACGAGAACCTAGACTTATTTTCTTAAACGTCCTAGAACCAATGGTAGAGTCTAAATTAGCAGAATAGAAACCTATAAATTTAAAGACATAAAATTTGATGAATAGTATAAATTCAAGTAACAATAGACTGAGTTGTAATTTCTACTTTTAGGGACATTGACAGGACAGGAGAGGGCGATCTGATCTTCTACATTTTCATCCGTCGGTTCAGTTACATATAGCACACGATCTTCTAGGGTTGATACCAACCCATCAGGTATGGTGTTTTGCTAGTGTTAGAAATGAAGTTAAGTTAGGAATATTTGTGAATGACTGGAATGCTGTATGTGTTTATCTGTAATGTGTTTACCTGTTTATTTGAAATTGGTTGTTCACATGTTATGTGTTACTTGTAAGTTAATGAAGTGAAGAACATGAATCATGATGTACGAACATATGAGATATGCATGTATATGAAACTGACTAGTGATTTATTTCTTATTGTCCGAGCATGTTATATTATTGAGATTCATGTTCATTGAGATTGCATTGGCATATTGGCATATGATGAATTCCTTGAGAACATGGCGTGGGTAAGCACATGGTGCTTTGCATTATGAGGGTATAGATCCTGTGGTGAAAAACCCAAAATTGGCCATTGCATTGGTACTTCGAACCATCGGGGAGTACCCGTAAATGAGACATGGGTGTGGCATAGAGTTGTGCATGGGTGTGTCATGCATACCATTCATATATATTACTGCAATGCTTGAATGTCATTTAGAAATAAATGTACACTTTGCACATGCCACGCCTTAGCTTTATTTCTGGCATTAGCATTTCATCATACCAGCAGTTGTGCTGACCCATTCGTGGGCAACATTTTCAGATGAGGATCCTCTAGCCACTAGAGACTCGGTGATGTCCTGATAGGGTGAAGCCTATGATGTATTTGTGATTCGTGAAACTTGTATTTTGTTATGTAAGGGCTTAAGCCCGAATGACTGATGAACAATGTATTCGATGTTATTTTATGTATGGATGATGATGGACGCATGTTTAGTGAATTTAATTACTTTTGCCCTTTTATTTATTTCATTTCTGTCTCGTCAGTCGCGCCTCGGGTTCGGTCAGAATTCGGGGCGTGACAGTTTATGCATATATGAAAACTGTTTAGGTAAATTTCAAGCATGTATGATGTTTTGGACATGTAAACTTGAATAATTCATGAAAATATGACCTCAAAACAGTCCAAAAACACAAAATCTGTACGTGGCTGCCATGAATGGACCTTGGATGGAGCAAGTCTGAGCCAACCATTGCCAAGCCAATTATGGCTTATTGGAACCACAAATAGAGACCATGAGAGTGTCAAAACACTCCGACCCGACCAAAAACCCCAAGGGAAGACCACCAAAACCTGACTTGCAGGTTTGGGTTTTGAAACCCAACCTTATAAACTTACACCTAAACCCAAATCTAAGAATGTGGACTTAATTCCCATGAAGAATGGATCACTATGGAAGAAACCTCACAAACTTTGGACTAGAAATGAGCATAAATGACCTAGTTGCAAGTTTGATTATCAAACTTGCAACATAGCACTTGAGCTCAGTTTGAGCTCTTATTTGAATGCCAAATCCATTCTTATTGTTTCAGAAACATTTAGGAGTAAAAACAGAAAGATTTAAGCAATCCAGAATGCGAGAAATTGGAAGTTTAGGACTTCAAAAATTAGGGCAACAATAGCTAGATTGAGGAAGAAAACAATGAGTCAACTCGCCAACTCGATTGAATCAGGCGTGTTGACTCGGACACGTGTTGGGAAGGGGGGTAGCCACCGCATAAGTGGAATAGTGTCGTTTGAGCTTAAAGGTTTTAAAATTTTAAAAACCTGGATATGGGCTATTTGGCTACTCAGTTTTGGGCCTAATTTGATAACCGTGATACGAATAAGATAAGCCCATTCTGATTTTGAATCCTTATCCGCCGTTTGGATCAGGAATTCCTTGAAAAATAAAAGGGGCAGTAGCCCTTGAGAATTGAACTCTCAACCTTCCGCACGAACAAAGGCCCTTAACCCACTTGGACAGGCAAGCTCGTGTGAATATTTCTCACCAAATATATATATATATATATATATATATATTATATTAAAGAAAATAATTAAGAAAAAATAAAGGGGCCACAACCCTTGAGGTTCGAATGGCAGACCTTTCAAGACCCAAGACCTTAAACGCAACCCTCAAACCCACGTGGACAGGCAAGCCCGTGGGATATATTGGCATATGATATATATATATATATATTATATAAAAGAAAATTTTAATTAATTAAATTAAATTAAATTAATTAAATAATGGTAAAATGACCCGATGTCCAAATTAAACATGTGAAAAGTGTATTTTAACTATTTTGGATATTCTAAAACTAATGGTGAGGTTCGTTTTGCGAGTCAGGACCCTAAAAAATAAAGACACGTAAAAAGCATAAAATGACCATTCTGCTCCTAGTACCCTTAAAACCAAATCGAAGTCCGAGAGAGTCTAAATTAAACTTCTTCGATGTTTCGGACTCAATGGTAAGGTCCATATTATGAAATAAAGTATGGAAAAATATGACATGTAAATATGTGAAGTTATTAAAGCAACCTAAAATTTAATGAAGCTACCAGAAGAGTATACTTTAAAGGTATAACGTCTAAGATTTAAAATTAGGATTTAATACAATTTAAGCATAAGTTAAGAAGAATCAATAGGTGATATTGCAGTGAATGTGAAGTTAATAAACTATTTATAAATTATTCTTAGGAACTATAGAAGAAGAGGGAAAGCGCACTAATAGCATTAACCCTAAAGACAGAGGTGAGTAATCCTGTATTTGAAGTGGAGATTTAACTCTATGAATTTGAAGAAGTTTTAAGTGTAAAAGATCTGAAGCATTTGAATTCCAAATTTAGTATTACATGATTCTTGTTTTAAAATATTATTGTTCTTATAAACCCTATTGTGACGTGCTTAGTGAATGGTTTCTACTACAGTTCTCTTTAAAATATATCTTAGCATGTCTAAGTTTAAAATGCCAAATCTCTTTAAATATTCTGAATTTTTATATTCCAAGTATTTGAAGATTCTATCATGAAGTCATGAACACTATGTTTTGAATGCTCATAAAAGCATCTATTTGAAGAAGTCATATTTTAAATGCTCATGAAAAGCATCTATTTGAAGAATCCATGTGTTAAATTTATTTAAATGCAACTACAAGGAGGCCACGTGTTAATGCTTTCATAGCATCTACTTGTAAATGTTTTATATGCCTCATGTAGCTACTAGTAATGCAAGATAAGCTGTGCACAAGCACTAAGAATGATTTTGGGTTCTTCGGAACTCAATTGACATGAAGAATGCCAGGTAGCAGGATCTAATCCCCCAGGCATGAGATTCTCCATTGCAAAAGTAAAACTAGAATCTAGTTCGAAATGTATTATACTAATAAAAGTGATAAGATGATATGTTGTGAAAATGAAAGCAGGTTTTACCCTCATTTTACTATGCATATCTACATGTTTTGAAGTTCATATACTCTATTTGAAAAAGTACATGTTTAGTTTGAATACTTTAAATGTTTCAAAACTATCTGTTTTAAAGAATGCATATATTTTGTATTCGAAGTATACGAGCAATTGGTAGTAATTGTTTTATAAAAACTCTTGTGCTAAACCACTGCCAATTAAAAATCATGACAAATGCTAGAATTACTCACAAGCTTAGATTAGCTTACCCGGATTTTTATTCGACCCCCTTTCAGGTGACTGACAGTAGTCCTGACTTTGATAATGATGATGATTTGAGCTTTGCCCATTTTGAGGAAGGGTATAAGCAGCTACTTACAGGACTAGTAGTTTTTGGAAGCATTATGAAATTTTAGTTAGTTACTTTTTGTATTAGAAGATAGTAAGACTGTTATGTATTAAGCCCCATGGGGCAGCTGAGCATGTATTAATTATAAAGTCTTTGAGTTTTTAATTACGCTTTGAATGTATAATCATGTGTATCGTTCTGAAGAGCGGCAGTACCGGGCAGATGTGCGAAAATTAAAATAAGTAATGAAAAGAAAATTTTTTCACGCTTCTACAAACACAGGCAGCACCAGCGTCCGATACTGTGGCTTATGTGAGCCTTGCCCGATGACCCCAGGGCCGAAGGGTGGCGATTGCGATTCGAGATCCACACAGGGTGGGTTTCGGGTCGTGACACCATGGGGGTGTACCGGGTGCATGTTAGGCAACTTTTCGTTGGGGGATCCTCCACTCGTGGTGGTAGCAGGAGGTTGGGTTCCTCTATGAACAGCGTTACTAGGAGGAGTAGGATTGCTCCGCTGGCTCTGGGCCAATAAAGCCAGAGCTTGTGACATGGCAGTGAGTTGTTCTTGCATCTGATTAGATTGTCTTTCAATCCGACCAAGCTGTTGTTGCAAACGATTGGGTGTTTGACCCTTCCTCTTACAACAAAAGGCTGATTTTGAGAGTTTTGGGAACCCTTTCTAAGATGAAGGCTAGGAGCCATTGCTTCTTAGAGGAAAAAGACAAAACGTTAGTTATTTTGAAGAAAAAGATAGCAAGAACGATTTTCGTTCCCACAGACGGCGCAAAATTGATGTTACTCTTTTTGATCAGAGAGGCTTCCCGTCCTTCGCTACATGTCAAGAACTCAGGATCATAGGGTTACCAGGAAGGCTCCGGTGGTAGCCGCTCCGATGATAAAGTCAGTAAATAGAAGGAGATTGTAAGTGAAAAGAATAATTGAACATGAATTGAAAGCGTACCTTATGGTATTATTTATAGGTTGTAGATCTCCTAAGTTGAGTAGGATTAGGAGACACAAAAGTAGGGATTCAAAGATATATGAGAATAGTAGCTGTCATATTGAACTCTATTTCCTTATTCTATGGTCGGTAAGATATGGAAGGAGGTGCTATGTTCTGAATCCCTTCTTGCAGATATTTTATTTTCCTTACCACGAGGTCTATAGTGAACTGATCGGTACACCATCTATTCTAGAGGCAGAGTTGGAGGTGGTGCACTATTCTAAACAATATACCTCTGAATTCCCCGTGCCTGTTTGATCTGGATAGAAGAATCTTTTTTTATCTGTACTCCAAAGAACTATATATATACACGTGTCATGCTTTGAATATAGTCGTCACTTTATGGTATATCAAAATATATACTCCCTCTGTCCCAATTTAAAAGTCCCTTATTCCATTTTTTCATGTCCCAAAATAAATGTCCCGTTTGAAAAATCAATGCATAAAACTATAGTGAAGTTTCCAAATTACCCTTCTTACCAATTTGTTGTGTTGTACGTAATAGCCAGAGTAAAAGAAGGTTAGTATTGTCAAATTATACTACCTATTTAAGTGTAAAAGCATTAAATACATGTTCCCTTAAAAAGTTAGTTTTCCAAAAAGGGACTTTTAATATGGGACGAAGGGAGTATATATTTTTTAAAATATTCGCTTGTGGCATAGTAGCCCGGTGGAAGGCTCGCATGGATGGCTGGTATTAGCTCAATGTTAAAGCGCACCTTTAATAATTGTGTTATTTTGCCTGGTATAACAGTAAAATCATAATATCCCTTCAATTCATTTGTCTCCTTTCTCTTACCAAATAAGTACATTCCATCCTTATATAATTAGTATTTAATAACTTAATAATATTTAATAATTAATAAATTTTTAATAAACTAATTTGCTTTTTCTTGTGGATAATTAATAATTTTATTATTAATAATTAATAATTTTTTAAAAAATTTCTTTCTATATTATTAATTATCAGAGAGATAAAATAGTTATATACTCTATTTGTAACTTGTTTTGATAATTGTATTTATTAATTTAACATAATTGAAGTAATTATGACATCAAAAACCATAATATCTTTACTTGAATGGGAGATTAAGAGTTTTTTTTTTATGCCTTAGATTGAGCATTATATGTATTATTCATGAAAAATCAAAATGTGGTTAAAAAGTTACTTATAAGGTTTTACTTTTATATCGAAAATTATTTACATGTATGAAACAGTTATTGGTTAATGAAAATGTGAGAAAATTTAATAATTAATAATTTTATTAATTAATAAATTTTTAATCTTTTGTTTATTAATTATAAGAGGGTTTTTTTCACATAGAGTGTCACAAGTCTTTGACTAAGGCTAATCCCACTCAATGGTGCATGAAATGAACTCACATTCCGTACACTAACAGGTCATGGCGAGAGCAAGATTTGAATAGATAACCTCCAAGTTTACGTTACGTCTCCCATCTACTTGTGTTACACGTCTGGAATAATTATAAGAAGTTTGAATGAATAACCTCTGAATTTACGTTACGTCTCCCGTTCACTTATGTTACACGTATGGAGTAATTATAAGAAGGTTAATCATAGATCCTTATTCTTAATTTTCAATAAAAAGGATAATAGTATTAGAATATGGTAGTAGATTAGTTCTTATTCTTCCTAATAGAAAGAAAAGTAGTATTAGAATATGGTAGTAAATTAAGACTAGAATATTCTTGATTTTTCTACGAGAAGGTTGCAGTCTATTCTGATAATTAAGAAGAAAATTTTCATGGTTGCACATATGAGACTGTTCAACAGTTCACTGAAAATAAAATGGTAATTTTGCTCCATGTTTGCAAGAGGAATGTGACTCAGCCCACGATTAAAATTTCCCTTGTAATATTTATGCATTAATTAAATTATTAATAATCTGGTGGTTCACATTCATATCTTCTGGCATTGAATCTGTATTGTTTGGACGATCAGATAAGAAATTAAGATTGGATAAAATATAATTGGATTGGATAGAATATAAAATCTTGTGGAATATTAAATATTCTAATCCAGTATTTGAAACTGACTTGGATAGAAGGTCAAGATATGTTTTTATATCTCAATCCTGTACTTGTGTATTTACTGGACATAAAGTTTGAATATAACTATTTTTAATTTTCTTATGTATTATTTTTTTCAAGATTTTCAAAAATTATTTTCTGAAGGTCATTAATTTTTTTTTTTCCAAATACATGCATACAAGATATCTAAAAAAAAAAAATCATGATTCGTATTTCTAAAAATCATTCAAATCAATTATTATATACATGAAAATGCTACAACTGCTATTATAGGGTGGGAGAAATGACCACTAGTCATGAAAAATTATCAAATTATCCTTTGATAATTTTCTGGGTCATTACACGATAGTTGTGGTGTTCTTCTTAATAATTGCTACAACTGCTACTATGGGGTGGGAGAAAAAAATGTGTTGGTAGGGTTTGTGAAATATATTTATATACAAGTGTGTGTGTATGTATGTTTATGTAACGTTTCATAAATTTAGAAAATTTAGAAATAAATAAATAATGGATAATTATAGTTTTGCTTGATTTTATTGGTCACAAACATAGGGATGAATGTGGATTAACTTAGGTGAATGTGCATGGAGAGTGGAAATTGGTTAAGAACACTTAGTAAAATCTTGAATGGGCTTTTGGGTTGTCGTTCGAACGAATGTGAGTTCGTTCGAATGAGCACAAATAACCCTTCATCCGACCTTCATTCGAAACTTGTTCAAACAAGGCCTTGTTCGTTCGAATGAGCGTGCAATAGACTACTTTATGCTATGGGCTAAAAAGCTCATTCCCTCACAACTTCCCCATTTTTTCTCCTCCAAAGCTTCTCTAGACAAGAGAGGAAGTTAGGGTTTGGATTTTCATGGATTCCCAAGCCACATAAACACATCCTAGTGCAAAGATTAATCTCTAGGAAGAATCTTACCGATTGAAAATTGGGATTTCTTCAAGAACAAGGGGTAAGATTTAGAGTTTTTCATCTTTTTTTTTAGTTCTTCAATTTTCTTATGAGTATAACTTGATTAAGTAAAATAAACAGTGTAAATCTCTTGTTAACAAGGATTGAAGATTGGATCTTGGAATCTCTCTATTTCTACACATAAGAAATCCATTTCTCTCATGGTTTTGAGATAGGGATTTTAACCTGAGTTGAAGGTTAGGTGTTTTTCGTGTGAAGCATGATGCATTGTACTTATCTTGTGATTTCCTCTATAATGTCATATTTTACTATATTGTTCATGCCTTGGATTATAATGAAATGTTGAGTATCTTGATTTCACTAGTATTGGTATATTTTTATGATGAATGATGAAATTGTTGAATAACATATATATATATATATATATGTATTTCTCATGTTTGAGAAAATAAATTAAATTGTTGAAGGTTATGAGGTTGTGTTATCTTTATTGTACTTTGGTGATAAATGAGGAAATGATGTTACTTTTTGGCATGTTTGTAAATGAATTAGGAAACATTAATGATGATAGAAAAGATGAAATGGAAATCAATGACAAATATATGTGTATTTACTTCTTGGGATAAATTGAATAAGGAGGGATGTGAGATTGTTAGAATTGTGATGCCTTGGTTGGGAATTTAATAAAAGGCTTTAAAATTGCGAAATAGCGAGAGTCTGTGCTAGTGAGATTTCACTATTTCTCAATGGATCTATTTATGATGGGGATTGTTTCTCCCTCCGGTTACGGATCGTAACCCCACACGGGTGACGACGTATTGCCAATGTGTTAGTAGCTCATGAAGCGTCAGGCTTTTCAGGGAGGAGGTAGAAAAACTAAGTCTCAGAATGATAAGATTCGACTTGAGAGGAATGAAGAGTGAACTCAATCCATAGTCACATGATGTGTACTTACTTTCTCTTATAGATTACGTAACATTTGCTTATGTTTATTGTTTATTGCTTTTTCATATGGTTAAATTGAAGTAATTATCCAAAGAATTAAAATGAAATGAATGTCTTGCTATTGATGTATATGCATGATGAATGAACACTTATTTGATAGTACACGGTCACATGTATACACTTAACACTACCTTAATTTTTTTCTATTTTAGAATCTCTACTAGGGTTGTTGTTTTGACTCCTACCAGATGCAAGTAACGGCAAAGAGTCAGCCACTTGATGACATGCATTGACGAAAACTTCTTTTTTGACCTTTTGTTTATTTTTGGGAATGTAAAAGACCTTATGGTCTCTATGTTGTTGACATGAAAGCTTGGAAGCCTAGACAGGACATGGATATTTTTTTTTGTGTATTTATAAGGGTAAACCTTGAAACTTATGACTTGTATTCTTTTGGCTAAGAAGAAATACCATATGATGAATACACTTTGAAATTGATGAATGTGAACCTTGTTAGGTTAATATATGAAAATGTGAATGAATACATATATGTTATGAAAATTCAAGTGAGAATATGTCAATCACTGTGTAGTTTAGAATGAAAAAGATTATTATATGTTTGGCCTTGTCTTACAAGGCCACCCTCGGGTCTTTAGGGCCTTGGGCATGACAATTTAGGACATGGTGTTACCTTAAAAATGTATATGTTAATGGGCGAAAATTAGAAGGCAGTGAGATAGAACAAAGATAACTGAAATTTTAAGATATAATAAGGAAATTTGGAAAAATATATGTTAAAGGATGAAATTAAAAGGCAATGGGATAAATAAGGGATAACTTGGAGTGAATAACTTGGAGCGAAATCTTATCTGAGTGGTGCGAGTGTTCATTCCTCACGTTGTTGGCATGGGTTGGATTCTCCTCTCCATCATTGTATAAAAAGAAAAGGGCTTTGGTGAACAACCCTCAACTAAGTTGTTAATTAGGTTTAGGTCCAACTCCATTCTTTCTAACCCAAAAAATCCCTTAACTATTTTGTGATTAAAATAACCCTCCATTCAAATCCAGTATTTCTGTCCCAAATTTCCTTAATCGTTTCTCCTTGAATTTTGGATGTGCCTCAAAAAAGTTTTTTCAAAATTCAATAACCCATAATATATAAATATATTTTTAATAAACTTTATATATTTGAATTCTAAAAAATAAAATATATCAAACAAGATCCATATTGCATATCAAATTTTGAAGGAAAAAAAATTGCATCTCCAATAACAAGATTTCACTATCTTTTTTAAAAAGGCATTAAAACTTCATTGTCCTTTAAAATGATAGTGAAATTTCACTATTTATTTTATACTCTATGAAATTCAATGTCACTTGAATTTTCTTTATTATGTTTCCCTTTCATTCCACTTCTACTCTTTTCTAAGTCATATTTAGCTCATTAGTGATTTCATTAGAGGTTCAAAAAGCATAAAGTTATCATAACATATTTCAATTCGAGAGAACCCATATCGAGTTCTCTCTCTATAAGACATATTTTTCCATATAAATGACTTCACAAACATACACATACGGTTAGACCCACACATAGTCTATACTAATTCAATATTGTTTAGGGTTCAAAAACATTATCAATATGACACTAACTTAGGGCCAAAATATGGAACTATGAAGGTCCTCCCATAATTGTTAACATACATATATCAATACACACACACACACACTACAATGCACATGTTTTTCATATCTATAAGTTAAAAGCACACAGTCGTCCAAAAATTAGGAGACCCACAAGTGGATATCTATAATCACCGCCCACTATCTACATATATATATATATATATACATATACCAATATATATATATATATATTCATCAATATTTACAAATCCACAAACATACATATATTCACTTATAATTTCTGCAATTTGGACTAAATGGAACGTCTAGAAAGCCCATACGTAAAGTTGTCATTTCTTTAGTGTTTATAGAAAGTTTTGTAGATAGAGAAATCCCAACTTTCTTTATTAATGGTCGACTCGAGCTCCTTTAGTGCGCCACCTATGTCCATTTTTAAGCTCTCGAATTCCATCCAAATCTCTTATCCCATGATCGTGTCAACTCCAATAGAAGTTTCATTGTCCTTTTAAAACACAGAGAAATTTCACTATTATTGAAATATGATGAAATTTCATCGTCATATAAAATAACATATGTTAAAAAAAAAAAAAAAAATTTCACTATGTAACATAAAACCAAAATTGACATAGTTTTAATATTGTTTAAGATTGTATTCTACTTTGAATAAATATCATTGTGTTAGTTCAAATTAAAATAACTTGAGTATACAAAATTAAATTAAATTTTCACTATGTAAATCAAACTTCATAGAGTTGTAAAATTCTATAACATAGTATTTTATCTTTGAGTAAATATCATTGTCCTATTTGAAATTTAAAAGGCAGTAAAATTTCAATGTCTTTTTTAAAAAAAGTGAAATTTCACTATCCAATGACATCTTAAGAATCTTCTTGTACTAACACTTCTGAATAGAGCACATTCATCTCCAATGATTTATCATTTTCTACTATTTATTAAAGGATATCTCAACAACGACAAAATTTCTATTCGACTTTGCTAATATCAATTGATTACAATTAAATAAAACATATTAAAATTCAACTATACTTCTGCACTCACTAGAATGTTGTGCATACCTGAAGAAAACAAGCCAGAAAACCACTTCGTTATTTCAAAAACTTTGTCGCAAATGTAATTTCACTATCCACTAGAAAACAATAAAATTACATTTTCTTTTTATACAATGAAGTTTTAATTCAACGTCAATAATATAATAACCTTTAACCTTACAAACTTGATTTGCATAACACATTACCAATATCTGTATCATTTAGGCTACCAAAAATTAATCTTTGTCATAATTATAGAGACAGTGAAAATTTAATGTGTTGTACAATATAGTGAAATTCCATTGTACTATACAACATAGTTGAATTTTACTATTTTGATAACATCAATAGAATGAGAACCCGAAAGCCACTTTATGCAAATTTGCTACCCAATCCCAAAACCTTGACACCCATACACCATCATTGTTAACCATTTTTTTCATTGCACACCTATTGAAAGATGAATATAAGTTCATCTGGTTTTTCCTAATCATTAACATTTTATTTCCTTTTTCATTTTACTTCATACATAACACACTGAACTTCTACCAATGCATAACAGTACTTTTGAAACCCTAATTCATTAACGACGTTACGAAGTGTGAATACTTTAGAAGCCAACCTGTGTACACACCCTAAAACACATCGCTCCCATACTTGTAGCATTCTTGATTGATCTCGAGCCTGTAAGTCTCTCAAATTGTCATTATAGGAATCAAAACACTTACCATTACTTGAAAGATGATGGGAACGACAATACAAAAAAACAAGGTCAAAACAAAACACTGACCATCACATTGGATATGGCATAAATGAAGAAAAAAAAAAGACACTGGTTACCTTTATTATAAGGGTAAAATTGTCATTACAAAAAATTAATTAATAATAAATCATCAAAAAGGACCCCAACTCAAAAATAGAATAAACTAGTTGGACTTACAAAACAAAACTGTTGGAGCCTGAACTCACACTCCAAATTGTTTAATTTAAAGGGGTTATCACCTAGGGGTGAAACTTGGGCAGGCCAACCCAAGCCCAACGCAAATATTTTAGGATTTGAGCTTCATTTTAAACACTTTGGAATGAGCCTAGATAAAAGAGTTCAAATCTGATATAAATTAGGATTAGACTTGAGTTAAAACTTTAAAAACTCGAGCCCAAACTCAATATATTATATTTTTTTATACTTTAGTTATCTACCATTAGATTAGTAAGAATTTTTTACAAGCATTACTATTTACATTTTATAATTTCAAAAACTTGTTGACCTTTAACATTTTTTTCAAAATTAAATTATGTTGAAATAATTATTTTAATGGTTTTTTTATTTCTTTTAGAAGGAAAAAGTGAGAAATTATTGAAACTTTTTAGTGTGCAATCAAAATAGGAAAAAGATAATATTTTATTGAAGAAATTATTAATAAAATTTAAAAATTGAAGTTAATAATCTAAATTATTGAAAATTCATCAGACTTATGTTAAACCCGATACTAATGAATTTCAATTCGGGTCAGGCTCAGGATGAATTGTTCGAGTTTACGGTTAGGTCGGGTTCAGACTGACTGTTTTAGAGATTGAGTTGAACTTGTACATGACTCAACCCGAGTCTGATCTGCGCAAATTGCACCCCCTATTATCACTAATAAACCAAAAAAAAACAATGGAGAAAAATGAAATTGTGGGATATAACTGACATTATGCGTAATGGCGTGACTGCTATTTTCGAAAAAGATAATGGACAAAACTAGAAAAGTGAAATGTCATCTAGTGAGGTGTGTGTCCTATTAGGCAAGTGCAACATAGTACTTTACAATGCCCAACAAGCACAGATGGGCCAATGGATGCAAGAACGCATAAGCTGGGCTTCCCAAATGGGCTCTTCGTAGTAAGGTATAATGAATTATGATATGGATTTTTTCAATTATGCCATCTCCACATCTGTTCTACTTAATTCCCTTTTCATACATAGCCCACAGCTCACCTTTAAAGTCATTAAGTTGGTCACCCAAGGCCTGTCAAAAAATAAATTTTCAAATGTTTTAAACCCACTAAATATCATTCAAGTAAAAATATATAAAGAATCAAGTCAATATAAAACACTAAGAATTTTTTTTTCAAATAATAAAAAATGAGACAAATTACACTGACCTCTTCTGAAATTTCTAATAATTACAGATGATACTCCTCTAATTTCTGAAATTACATTACACGCCTTATGTTTTGTTTGTTGATAATAGATTCCCCTTGTCGTAACTTGCCATTATGAATTTTGCTAATGTTATCTTATAATATTTTTTAAATACCTATTTTGCCCTTATTAAAATTGAAAAGACTTATATAATCATAGTTTTCAAGTTAAAATTACTAATATAACCTTATCCCCTCCAAACCATCCTACAATTAAAAATTGAATTGTCATCTCTATAATATATATTTATATATATATATATATATATATAATTCTAGCTATTATAATTTCACATATATTTCACTATGATCTATGCAAAACCCTCAAGGATGTGTTATGTTGGTATATTCTAATTTTTAAGGAATGAATGAGTGAGTGATTATATAAACAAAGATTATGGAGAATCTGTGTTGGACAAAAGGAGAAGTCCAATATATGAAATTCCAAAGAAATGGATTGTCATGATAGATCTATAAATTAATTTTACAAAGAGAATTACAACTTCTAATTTTTTTGAACCCAAGATGCCACTAACTTAAATCTAATCCCTAATCTTTTTCACCCAAGATGCCATTAACTTAAAAACCACCATTATCATGGAAGATGAATAAACCACAACTCTCTAACAACTGACCAAGTGAGACAATAGTCACTAAATTTTGATTTTGACTTCAAATCCTTTTTCTTAATTGGGTATTCCTTTGTAGGTTGAAAAAAAAGAGGACAAAAAAATGAATTCAAACATTCAAAAAATCTTTCACACTAAGCCAAGAAATTTAAGAAAATAAATTCTCTCAAATCAACATCATCAAACCCACTGTTCCCATCAGAGCAGGCATTTATCATATTCTTAATACTTCCTACCTTATTCTCTGTGAGGCTGAAGAAGTAACAATAGTCCTTGCTCTGCGGGGAGGCAACTATGAGATCTAGGCATCTACCCCTGTGAAAATCTTTCAAATTAAGCTAAGAAATTTAAGAAAATAAATTCTCTCAAATCAACATCATCAAACCCACTGTTCCCATCAAAGCAAGCATTTATCATATTCTTAATACTTACTGATGTACCAAAAAATGATAGTCTAACCCAAGCTTGACACGTGTCTAGTTTCTTTTATGCGCAAGTTAGGAGAGTGAGGGAAATTCAGATCTAACGGGTGCGGACCTACCATACTAAGCAACGAGTTCATGGGGTACCGATCTTATCAGCACCTTGCTTACCCTACCGACCTCAAAACAAGGAAACAAGATGCAATATGGGAACTAACATTCTTGGATATATTCCAATCCCTATCTTCACAAAGATCAGAATGCAAATTTCCATATCCAGATTACCATAAATCCCCGAGATTCATGGCTCCAAATCCTGACCAAATTAAGAGACAGTCGGCTTATAAATACACCCTAAAGGTACGTTTTTATTTCATAGTTGATTATTCTTTTTCAACTTTAGCTTCTCTTCTTCTTCATTGAATTTATCATTGGAGCAGCTACCACTGGAGCCAACTCGGTGGCCCTTTAATATCTCCTTTCAGAGTTCGTGACAAGCGACGAGGAGCGAAGCCCCACTGGTTAGAAAAGTGCAGCATCACTTACTACCTTATTCTTTGTGAGGCTAAAGAACTAACAATAGTCCTTGCTCTATGGGGAGGCAAGTTTGAGATCTAGGAATCTACTCATGTGGTAGCTTTAGTGATGGCAAAAGACTCCATCGCATAAATAAAAAAGACTCTTGTTTTTCAAACATTTTGCTTCCGAATAGAGGAGGACAAGTCAGAGCGGTAGAGAGGGATTAATTGGAGTTGGGATAGAGGCGGAGCGTGCTGAATATTTAGGTTTATATATATATATATACATATAAGAGAGAGAGAGAGAGAGAGAGAAAGAGGATAGAAAAGGAAAGAGATATTTTTTTCCCTTTCTGACCAAAAATATTATTAAAATATGAATGATAAATTTGTAAAAGAGTTATTTCTGTTAACTCCGTTAGTGTAAGAAGTCTAATAGGTGGTGTAGTGTAATTTCAAAAAGGGTTAGTTTCACTTGCCTTCCTTGAGGTTTCTGACAATTGCAGAAACCTCTTCTATACTTTTTGAAATAACACTGTACCATTTATGTTTCTAATGTTAGTAACAAACAACCCCTGCCGTCCGACACCGTTAATGACCCAAACGGAAAACAATGACATTAGCATTAAAAAAATTTAAAATACCAAATTTACCCTTCGTTGTGAAAGAGTCAACCCACTTTCTCATTGCCACTTTTATTTCTCTCTCCTCCCAAAAGGTTTTCCTCACTTTCCCTAAAATAAATTCAACTCCCTCCAAACCCACCCACCGATGGCATCAATGCCACTCTCCCCCCTTCCTTCCACCCACCACCACTACCGACGTCACCAACCCTTCCCTCCGTCCACCACCCCTTCCTGTCACTAACCCCTCTCTCTTCCATCATTGATCTTCCTTCCCTACCATCACTAATTCTCACCACTGAATCCCACCATTGCCGCCATCCCATGGTCGTCACCCCACTACCACAACATTGCCTCTTTTATTTCTCTTTCCTCTGCAAGGTTTTCCCTCACTTTCCCTTATAGAAATTCAAGTCCCTCCAAACCTACCCACCAATCCACGAGCCGCATGATAAGAAAGCTCTCAATCCCGGTGATTTCAAGCATGGAGACGTTAATTCTAGTGGTGGCAATCAGAGGAAAACTTCCAATTTCATCTACAATTAGAAGGCTTACAATCAGAGGAGATCTCTTTCTTCATCGCCTCACATCATCACCTCCACCAAAGGATTGTGCACTGTCGGTGGTGGGTATGGCGCCGTGGTGGTGATGCCTCTTATGGTTGTTGTGGGTAGAAAATTTGAGAGTGAAATAAGTGAGATTGAGGAGGGGTTGCATAGATAGAGATGAAGGGCAGTGAAGTTAAATGCAGATTTGTGATTGGGGGTTACATCTGAAATTGAGGGTTGATAATTACTAATTTTTCTCGTGAAATTAGGGTTCCTTGCTCTTACCACCACTGCCATCCCTTGGTCACCCCACTACCACAACATCCACCTCCACCCAATCAAAAATCCCAAAATAAAATGTACAAATCCCTAGCTAATTTAAGACATCACTAAATCTTTGGATCTAAATTGGCGATGTCACTAGTCAAGCATTCTTTTTGCCATCCAAATTATTGAAGGGGTTTCGTAGTGATTTGATCATACATTTTTTTATGAAACTTGCATTTTCCTAACAAGGAGGGAGAAAAATGGATGCTTTGTTAATACTACTGCAAAGTGCAGAGAGTAGATTTTAGATAGAGGATGGGGGAATAATAAAGAGAGCAAGAGTTTAAAATAGAAAGAGAAACTGGTTGTGATTTCTTGAGAGAAAAATGGATACTCACTAAGTCATGGCCGACAGCCATTGTAGGAATTAGAAGCTCTATCTTTCTCTCACTACTTTCTATCTACAAGGTAATTTATCCTCTATCATTTTTTTTGTTGTTCTCTCTTTTTATTTATATATATATATATATATATATATATATATACCTTTAGACGTGTAATCTTTGAAACAATCCCAATTAAGGCTTTTTGTTTAACAAAACAAAACAGAGATGGGAAAGATGTCGTCAGAGCCCAAAGAAGCAGCTTGGGAATTCTCTATCATTGAAGCTTCGTCACTGTCTTCATTGATGTCGCGGTGTAGCAGCGAACGACAGCGATGGCAGCAACAACCGATGATGCTCTGGTGAGAGAAATGATGTGGAATTGGGTTAGAAACTTAGAGAAAGAGATGCGTACGAGAGGAAAAAAAAGCGAGGAGAAAGAATGGTTGATTTTTTATTAAAATATATTTTATACAATCGGTAATTTCATAATTTTAAATTTGCTGTTAACGCCGTTTATCGACAGGTCTGACAAGGGGGACAATGTTATTTTAAAAAGTATAAGGGAGGTATCTGCAATTGACAGAAACCTCAGGGGAGGTAGTGTGATTAACCCTTTCAAAAATTAGAAGGGTGCCATCTACAATTGTCAAAAACTCTAGAAGAGATCAGTGTAATTTACCCTAAAAAATAACATTCAAAAATATATTATCTTTTAAGTTCCCCTATTTTTGACTTCTCAAAGAAAAAAGGACTCCGGGGGTGTAGCGCTAATGGATGGGAGGTGTACCATAAACTTAGTGGTTACCCGTTCGAATCTTGCGCTCCTCTTAACTTGCTGGTGTACGGAATATTGAGTCGTTTCGTGTAGCCTTGGGTGGGATTAGTCTCAATTAAAAACATAAGACACCACATGTGAAAGAGTTGAGTCGTTTCGTGTAGCCTTGGGTGGGATTAGTCTCAGTTAAAAACATAGGAAACCATATGTGAAAGAATATATATATATATATATATATATATATATATAGAGAGAGAGAGAGAGAGAGGTAGGATCAAGCTCTTATTTGAGTGGGGCTATAGAGTCAACTAAGCTATTTAAGCTCAGTTCAATTAAATGTTCATTCGAGATTAGTTTGCAAGATAAACAAACTAAATTTAAACATATTTTGAGATTTTTTAATTTATTGAATTCGGCTCATTAAGTCAAAAGTAGTTTAATACTGTATAAAAAAGTAAAGTACATTAGCTTAGCTTTCAATAGGTTCGATTAGAAACACATTCGGGATCGGTTAAAAAAATTAACAAGTTGAGTCTGAACATAATTTAAGGCTCGTTTATTTTAATGAGCTAAGCTTGAATAGCCTACTGTTCAGTTTGGCTCAACTCGACTCATTTACAGTCTTATATCTGAGTGGTGTGATTGCCTACTTTCTGCGCAATTAACATGAGTTCAATTCCTCTTCTTCATCCTTCTATCCAATATATATATATATATATATATATATATATATATATTGGATAGAAGGATGAGGAGGAGGATTAATTTGATATTTTTTTTTATAGTTATATATATATATATATATATATATATAACCGTAAAAAAATCTCATTATATTTAAAAGGCCTAGTTAATTAAATATTAAATAAAGAATTTAAATAATATAAAAAGGTAATTAGTATTATTTATATTAATATATAAAATTTAAGGTAAATTACACTGACTTTTCATGAGATTTCTAAAATTACAGTGACTTTCCTTACTTTTATTGACCGACTAGAAACACCTCCTTTTAGTCAAATTATTTTTTTTTCAAAATGATAAAATTATCCATTTCATATAAATTTTTTCGCATTTTTTCAATTTTGATCAAATTTTTTAACTTTTTTTAAAGATTTTTTTATTTTATATAAAATAAATTTAAGATTTTAATAAATATTTATTTGAAAATAAAAAAATTAAAAAAAGCAAGAGAGGGATAATTTTGTCATTTAAAAAAAATAATTAGAAAGAAATATTTGTAGTTTGTCAGATAAAATAAGAATATTAGTGTAATTATTAAAAATCTTAGAGAACATCAGTATAAATATAAATTTTAATCAATCTGCTTTTTTTTTTCTTTTTTAAAACTTTGTAGTCGGGGTCCACCAATGGTGAGGGGATTATAGACTATGAATAGAGAGTTACAATACTACCAAATGATTGAAAAGTAGCATTCTTAAAATTGAAATACATATTAATGATTCTTTGATTTGAAGAAAGTAGAGTTAAATAAAAAATTATTTTATGATTAATGTTAGAAATTTTTAATTATATTTTAATGTAACATGTCGGTATATAGTATTCTTCAAGATATTTGAGAATATGATTCACTGATACCTCATATTTAGAATATAATTAAAAAATTCTAGCATTTTTTTTTTTTATTTTATAGTAAAAAACTGCAAAAATAACTGAAATGGACAACTGCCGACGAAACAACACCGTGGACAATGTATGGATCGACAGCTTGGGCTTCTCGCCGCGGGAGGCTTCCACGGAATCCCACGTTATTAAAGTAGTTCCTTGAGAGGGAGAGAGAGATTGTCCTTCCAAGTCCCTCCAGATGTTGGCACAATTGGATACAGAAAATTCAAGTCAAATTTAATTTGTCTTGTAAAAGGAATTGAAATTAATAAAAAAATAATTATATTTTTAATTAATCTATTAAAATATTATAATTTTTTATTTTATAAAATATGATTTTCAAAATTACTATATATTCACATATAATATTAAAAATATAATAAAATATATAAGTTGGAAATAGTAAGAACTGTAGCTCAAAAAATCAGCAACTAATTATCACTGTTACGCGGCAACACGAGTCAAGCCACAAAAGCATGCAAAAATGGACAAGGAGACCAAGTTGCCGCGTATATACATATACTGTTTAAAAGGCATGCAATCGTGGCAATCAGAAGAACAACTCCTCTCACAAGTGTCATACTTTTTCTCCTATAAATTCCGACCCCATCACAACACCCCCACCAACCTCAAACCAGCAATAAACTACTCTTATCGATGGCCAACTCCTCTTTGCTCTCCATCACTAGTCTTTGCCTTCTTCTTCTGTGCCATAGCTGCCTAGCGGCTAGGCAATCTCGACAGCAAGACCAACAGAACGAGTGCCGAATCCAAAACCTCAGTCCGCTTGAACCAGCTCGCAGGATTCAGCATGAGGCCGGTGCTACTGAAATTTGGGACCAGAACAAAGACCAGATGCAGTGTGCCGGTGTCGCCGCCACTCGTCATATTATTGAGCCAAGAGGCCTCCTCTTGCCTCAATTCAACAATGCTCCCATGCTAGTTTACGTTGTCCAAGGCTCGCCCTCTAAACTTTAATTCAAGCTTTTCCGTGTGCGAGTGTTTATATATATGTGTGTGTGTGTGTATTCATTTTCTCATTTCTTTATTTTAGCACTGTGAGCATGGTATACGAGCAGAATGAGATTAATAGATACTCAGCTCACACGTGCTTTAATCAAAACGTTGCTCTGCAGAATTTGTTAGAAAAATTAGTACATTATTGTCACATATTAATAATCCATACTTAATTACATAGGTATAAACATGTTTAATACTAATATATATATATATATATATATATATATATATATTACTTTTAAAGAAATTTTCATAAGTTATATATCACCCATGAACAGGTCAAGGCATACTTGGGACCATGCTTCCTGGCTGCCCAGAAACCTACCAATCCTTCCAGCAATCTCAGGAAGGAAGACAAGCCCAGAGGTCCAGGGACCAACACCAAAAGGTTCGTCAGTTCCGACAAGGAGATATCATTGCCTTACCGGCTGGAATAGCACATTGGTCCTACAACAATGGCAACGACCAACTTGTTCTGATGGTGGTACACGACACTAGCAACGATGATAACCAGCTCGATCAAAATCTGAGAGTAAGAAACCTTAACACCGCTCCTACCGAAACCGACACTCATCCCAATTAAATTAGTATATAACCCAACCCACCGTTCACCAAGAATTGCAATTTTTTTTTTTATGTTACAGAGGTTCTTCCTCGCTGGAAACCCACAACAACAACAATCCGGAAGTTTTCGTAGGCAAGAACACTCTGCAAACAATATTTTCCAAGGTCTTGACAGTCGGATCTTGGCTGAGGCGTTTGACGTGAGCACCGAGACTGCAAGAAAGCTACAGAATGAGAACGACAGGAGAGGGGACATAGTGAGAGTAAAAGAAGGGCTTCAGATGACAAGGCCAGCAAGCTTTGAAGAGGAGGAAGAAAGATCAGAAAGGAGAGACAATGGCTTGGAGGAGACACTCTGCACAATGAGGTTCGGAGAGAATATTGCTGACTCGGAACGGGCTGACATCTACACGGCTCGAGGTGGACGGATAAGCACCCTCAATAGCCACAACCTTCCTATTCTAAGAGATCTCCAACTAAGTGCTGAGAGAGGATTTCTCTACAGGGTAATATATAATACATATAGACACACACATACTTAAGACATAAAAACATATATATATGAGCTATTTTATCTTTGTGCAGAATGCTATGGTATCACCACATTGGAACATAAACGCGCATAGCATTGTGTATGTCATAAGGGGAAGCGGTCGTGTTCAGATTGTTGGGAACTCAAATAGGCCTGCCTTCGATGGAGAAGTACGCCAGGGGCAGCTGCTGATTGTTCCACAAAACTTCGTAGTGGTGAAACAAGCTGGGAACCAAGGCTTGGAATGGATTTCGTTCAAGACCAATGACGTAGCAAAGATCAGCCCTCTTGCCGGAAGAACATCAGTAATCCGGGCAATGCCGGAGGAAGTGTTAATGAATGCCTATCAGATTTCTAGAGATGAAGCATGGAGGTTGAAATATAACAGACAGGAGGTGACTGTCCTTAGTCCAACGTCTAGCTCTCGGGGTCAGGAGCAGGAGCAGGGCCGGGCCTCTATATGGAGCATCGTTTAATAAGTTGTTTGTATGGTTAGATCCTTTATCTATGAGAAATAAAAATAAATGTACTACAAAAGTATGAACAATAATGTACTAAAAAAGTATGAAAATTAAGCGGCTGTAACGATGTATTGTGACTCGAAATAAGACTGAAAATAAATAATGCTTATTCACATATATATATATATATGTATATATATATATAGCTAGTTCCTTCTGCATCTTTTTCCATAATGCCAAACTTATGATCAGCCTATCAAATGATCTGGATTAAAACAATATTATAGTTGGTTTCACTATCATTAATCATGTGCCTAATAATTTAGTAAAATATTAATAAAATTTTCACATCTAAACAAAAAACAAAAGAAAAAGAGTTAAGACTTTAACTCCCACAAGAAGTTAAGGTCAGTTTCACTTAAATTATTTCTTATTAGTATTTGGAGTTTTATGAATAGTTTTAGTCATTATTAGTAAAGACGGTAAATGTTATTTAAATATGTTAATTCGTTTTAATTTGTTTACTAATGAATATGGATACTTTATTTAGTTAATGAGTCATAAATAGATTGGCTAATAAAGAATTTGTTAATTTAACGGATCAATACAGATTGAATATAGATATTTGACAGATTAAAAATGAAAAATAATAAAATAGTATAAAAAAATATATAAATTATATATATATATATATAATAGCAGTATTATATATATACATATATATAAGAATATATAACAGTACCATTGCTATTATTACATATATATATATATATAATTGCAGTATTACATATATATATATATATATATATAAAAGAATATATAATAACAATATTATGTTTCTATATATATATAATTAATATATATTACATATACTAATATATATAGATAGTTAATGTAAACATGTAATACTAATATATATATATATATATATATATATATATATATATATAGACAACAACCAATCCAATTTCTTTCTCTAAGGCTTAAGAAATGTCTTTCCCTCATCATCGACAACAACCAATCCAATTTCCTAGAAGGAAGGAATATTCTTGATTGCATTCTAATTGCGAATGAAATTGTGGATTGGTGGAAAAAAAAAAAGCAAGAAAAATGGTATTCTCCTCAAGCTTGATTTCGAAAAGGCTTTTGATAGTATTAACTGGAGTTATTTGTTAGGTTTATTAACAAAGTTTGGTTTTGGCTTAAAATGGATCAGCTGGATAAAGGAATGTATCAGCTCAGCGAAAGTGTCTGTCCTTGTTAATGGTTCTCCTTCTTCTAAATTCTCAATGGAGAAAGGATTGCGTTAGGGTTATCCTCTCACATTTCTTTTTAATAATGCAGCTGAGGGTCCAAGCATTTTATTTAAGAAAACCAAAGCAGAGGGTCTTATCAAAGGAGTAAATATTAGTCCAAATAGGATTAATGTTAGCCATTTACTGTTTGCAGATGATACAATTGTGTTTTGTGAAGCTGAATGGTCAGAAATTCTCACTATTAGGAGGATCTTGAGATGCTTTGAAGTAATCTCCAGCTTAAAAATCAATCTTCGCAGAAGTGTTGTGTGTGGTGTAGGGGTTTCATTTGAATTCGTAAATGACATAGCAAGAACTTTGAAATGTGAGCAACAAGTTTTGCCTATTAAGTATCTTGGGTTGCCGCTTGGAGCCAGCCCCAGGTTAAGGAAAACTTGGGCTCCAGCTATTGAAAAATTCCAAAAGAAGTTCGCTTCATGGAAAAAAAAGACTTCTATCTTTTGGGGGAAGCTTGACTTTGATAAAATTTGTATTACAAAACTTACCATTGTATTATGTGTCTTTATTCAAGATTCTTGAAGGAGTTGCAAAGCAAATTGATAAGATTCAAGCCAATTTTCTATGGGGTGGTGGTAATACAAAGAAAAAATTGCACATGATCAATTGGGAGAGAATTACTATGAGTAAATCTCTCAGTGGTTTGGGCATCAGAAGACTGAAGATCATGAATGAGTGTCTCCTCACCAAGTGGTGGTGGAGATTTGGTTCAAAGAAAAGCTCTTTATGGAGGAATATTTTGTGGCATAAATATGGCTACTCAGTCAACGAGTGGTTTCCTAGAGTTACCTCGACAAACAGGATCTCAAAAATATGGTTGGATATCATGTATCTCGTTTGAAAAAAGAACTGCTTCTCTATTCCAATTTTTTATATCTAATATTTGTTTTACTGTAGGTAATGGTTAAAGGATTTCCTTCTGGTTGGATCCTTGGCCTGGAAATTCATCTCTACGAGCATTATTTCCCAGACTTTTTAGTATTTTTTCAAATAAGAAAGGAAAGTTAATTGATTTTGTTGGTCAGCCTTCTGAAATTTAAGTTGTTTGGTCCCTCTTTTTTCATCGAAATCGTTTTGCATGGGAGGAAGAAGAGTTGTCCAGGCTGCTCGATCTTTCGAAGAATGCTCCCTCCATCCCTGGAAACAACTGTGACAGGTTGTCATGTAAAGCCCACTCTTCAGGTCAGTTTTTTGTGAACTCTCTTTACAAAAGCTTTGACGTAACTCTCGGTCCTCCTCTTTATGTGTTGAAATTAATTTGGAAAAATATCTCGCGGGCCAAAAGTTTAATTTTTTAGTTGGTTGGCTTGGAACAACAGGGTTAAGTCTGCTGAATTCCTTCTCAAAGTTAAAATTCTGAGAAATTCAAATGATTGTTTGTGTTGTTTTTGCAGTCTAGCCATTGAATCAACAAACCATGTTCTTCTATTTTGTGATAAAATATGGAGGATTTGGGTTGATTGCATCAGTTGGTGGGACATCTCTTGGGCTACTCCAAAGTCTACCAACTGTCTTAGAATGGTGGCAAAGTTTCGGATTTAGAAATTTGAAGAAAATAATTTGGGAAGCTCTTCCCTTCACAATCTTATGGTCCATATGGAAACTAAGAAATGACTACATTTTCAACAAGGTTCAACCTAAGCGGGATTCAGTTATACCTCTAATTAAGGCAAGGATCGCTTTTTGGGTTAAGTCTAAGAGAAAGGAAATCTTTTACTCCTTCAATGATCTAATCTTTTTTCTTCAACAAGTGATTAGTGGAGATTGAATTCTTTCTTTTGTTGTGATTAAGATGTGGATGTAATTGATTTTTGGACTTCAGGTGTTGGCATCTTGCCAACTTGGTTTTTTTCTTGTGTGCTAAGGATTTTTGCACATGATTGGCTTCTCCCTTGGGTGCTAACCTAGTTGGGATTCTTGGGTCTAGCAATGATGCAGTAGACATACCCTTCAATTTTGATGCCTTTTTTGTTTTGTATCTATCAATTTTTCTTATATCTTTGATTGTACTTCTCATTTGGCATCAATATATTTTTATTCTTTTGCTGATCATAAAAAAAAAAAAAAAAAAAAAGTTCACATTTTCATTAGTTTTAAGGGAGTCTGTGTTTGCCCTTCCCTTTTTGCCAATAGGCTTCGCATCGCCTTTTTATTTTACGGAACTACACAATTGTCCTTTGTTGAAAATGAATAAGATTAATTTGTTTTTTACATGTAAAAGGCAATTGAGTAACAACACTTTTATAGTGAAAACCCTTGCAACAAAAATGGGAGTGAGAATAGCATTCTCGTATATTTTGTTATGGTTTGCAATGCTCTATCTTTATTTGAAAACCCTTGCAACAAAAATGGCAGTTGAGTAACAACACATTGCATTAACTTCTTTAGAGATAATACTGATGCTGCACTTTTTGGCCCACGTGAGATCCAAGCTCGGCTCCCTGCGAAATACTCAAAACAGAAGATCAGAGGACCACCGGGTTGGCTCCGGCGGTAGCCGCTCCGATGCTTAAGTCAATAAACTGAATTGAAAGACTTGTAATGAAAGCCAAAATAATGAGCATGAAAATAAAGCGTACCTTTAGGGTTGAATTTATAGGCAATGGCTCTCCTAAGTTGATTAGGATTTGGAACCATGAATATAGGGATTGGATCTCCGGAGATATCAGTTATCTTGTTGAACATGGTAACTCAGTGTGGTAGTTTCCTTGATGGAGATAGCTTCCTTATTTCCTGCTCGGTGCTCATTGAGGTGGTGATTAGGTCTGATCATCGATGTGTCGCACTGCAGACTTGCATCTATATAAGTTAGTCTTTTATAGGAGAGCAGTCCTGCTTTAATACCATGAGCTCGGTCCATATAGGTTATGCCCTTGACTGACCGAGGACGAGATATATGACCGAGCATGTACTGAATGACCGAGCATGTATTATAAGGCTGCACATGAGCTGAGTGACCGAGCACAAGTCATATGGCCGAGCATGAGCTGTATTATTAAGCATAAGCCGACCTGTAGTTACACTTGTCATGTAGTGGTTGGTGTGTCACATAGTGGTATATCAGTTACTCCCCCCCCCAAGCCTTAGTTAGAGCTCGGGGCGTAACTAAGGTTTTAAAAGTCATGCGTTCTATCTTCTCGTTTTCCTAGACGTCCGTTGGTACATCATTTATTGCGCAGCCGGTTCTTGGGTTTCTCGAATCATTATTGTTGCGATATTGTCATGACGGTTCACTTGGGTAGCCATTACTCTCTGAATGCATATAAAAGGGAGAAAAAGCTTTGTACGATTCTTTTACCGTCTCTTGTATTTTGAAAAGAAATATACATTCTGCCATTGTCGAACCAGCAAGCTAACCTGTGAATATTTCCATTCATCCGAAGTCCCTTACTTTTATTCAGGTTCGGTTTTGGTATTTTTGTTCTTCTTTTCACTTTCTTCTCTTCTCCTTTTCGTTATTTTGGAATGTCGACTTCCTCGGCATCTTCTGGTGTTGGTGATGGGTCAGTGGGCCTCCCAGAGGCTTATTCCCTATCGCAAACCCTAGTTAGGGGTAGTAGTTCCCTGGGGACTAGGTCAGAAGAGGCTCGTTCTAGTCCCTCAATTAGGATTGTTGACGCCTTCTCAGAGTCTAGGGATAGAGAGGGTGAGGTCTCTGGTCGGTCTTCTCAGGGAGAGGAGACTGAGAGTATTGTAGCCTCCTCCTGGTTAGATGCCATAAGGGAGAGGTATGACTTCCCTTCAAACGTTACCCTTAGGGCTCCCGACGACCTAAACTACCCTTGGGATGTTAAGGAAGGCAAAATTTGTGTTTACACTGCCTGGTTCGAGATGGGGCTACGCCTTCCTTTCCCTAGATTGCTTTGGGATTTCTTTTGTTGGTTCAACCTCTGCCCAGCCGACCTGCTTTTGAATAGTTGGAGGCACCTATTAGGGTTTATGGCTTTGGGTCGACTGAATGGCGTTGAGGTTTCCTTAGATTTGATTCGTAGTAAAATGAACCTCAAGTACCTGAAGGCGGAAGGCCTCTACTACATGTCGTTTGATAGGGGTTTCCGACCTTTGTCTTACGTACCGTCCTCCAATAAATTTTGGAAGGATCGGTATTTCTTTGTTAGTGGAGAGTGGGAGGTGACCGACCCCGAGGACCAGTTCTCCACGTTCCCACGGAGCACGGGTTTTATGGGTGAGACCCCCTTTTCTTTTGTAATTTTGTTCTGAGCTTGTTTCTATGTTTCTGACTAACCATTGTTCAAAATTCCTTTGTGCAGACAAGAGCATCAAGAAGAGGCCTCAATTCACCCCCGTTCTGAAAGATCAATACAAAAGGCTCCTTCAGACTCCAAATAGAGACTACCGAGCTATTCTTCACTCGGGCTCTACAATGCCTCCCAAGGACAAGAGTGTTGTTGATGAAGTCCTCAAATCCGTTGCTGGTAAATGGGGGTCTTCAAAGAAGAAGAGAGTGGCGAGCCAGCCTCCTCCTGCTGCGTCTTCTTCGAAGAAGACGAGGACGACCGACCTGTCCTCTTCTGTGCCTCCTAAGAAGGGGGCTGTCTCTTCTGCTTCTCCCTCTTCTCGACCTCCTCTGAGAGGTGTTGTGATCAGGGAGCCCTCCTCTGCCCCCCAAAAGGGGGTGGTAATCAGGGAGCCTTCTTCTGCCCCTCAGAGGGGTGTGGTGGCACCCAGGCCTGTCCCCTCTTCGGCTCAAAGATCTCAACCGAGGGGTAAGGCGAAAGCAGGTGCTGAGATGCCTGATGGATACAAGGCCGTCCATCAGGCCATTGAAGATTTCTGGGCGGAGGCCCCTCGAATGGACTCCCCTTCCTGCAGTACTAGGAAAGGTACTGAGAAGACAGTGATTGGTGCCATGAGGGCCCATTTGAAGGTAACGACCGACCTTTCTTTTTTGGGGTTTTCTTTCTTTTCTTCCTTACTAATGTGCCTTCTGTTTTATTTTTGCAGACTTTGCATAACTTGGCCGCTTTGATGGAGGCCACAATGGATCTGCAGGCTGTGGAAAGGCTGGAAGAGGAGCTAGATGAAGCTCGGCTGCAGCTCGGCACGGCCCAATCTAAAGTCACCTCGGCCGAGGATGAGCTCAAAGAGGCGAAGAATTGTCTCTTAATCATGGAGTCCGAGAGGGATTCCATTAAAATTGAGAGGGACTCTCTTCGGTCTGAAAGGGATTCCCTTCTTCAGGACCTGACCAAGCTGAAGGAGGAGAACAGTACCCTTCAGGACTCCGTTGCTCAGAAGGTTGAGGAGGCCAAGGTTGAGACCGAGGCCAGGCTGAAGACCGAGCTTGAGAAGATGGGTGATACGATCGCGCAGCTCGGTTATGACAACTTCAAGTCCAAGCTTCTCGCCAAGTTCCCGGATATTGACCTGTCTGGGATTGACGACGATGATGAGGACGAAGATGGTGATGAGGACGATGGATCTGCAAGCCCTTTAGTTTAGGGAAACTTTTGTAGTCCTGTTTCATCTTTTTGTAACCGAGTTCACATCTTAATGAAAATATCTTCTCTTCAGATTTCTGTCTCTATCATTTTTTTACTGTTGGCAACTTTGGGTTTTGCTCTAAAAATGTATCAATGTCTTGTTGTGTGTAAACGGGCTTCGGCCTTTAAGGTTTGTATTTTGACACAAGTAACCCTGCTCGGTATTCAGAGTTTTGTTTTTACCGACCATGGTTTGTCTCCCAAATTAACTTATGGCAATCCCAAAATAATACGCAATAATTAAGCAACTTGTACCGAACTCTTTATATTAGAGGGGCTTTGAATCCTGAACTTCCTTTAAGAAAGATAGCTAAAATAATAATCAAGCAATCTGAGTACTAGTCACCAACTGTAAAGACTTGTATAAGACAGTTACCCTAATTACTGAGAGCAAAACCTGAGCTTCATTGCCGAGCAAAGGGACTTGTATTTGTAAGGATTTTTGATGGTCGGTGTGACTGAGCACTTAGTTATTATGTCCGTTTGTAACTTTTGCCACATAGTTTAGTGTACTATGATGGATCAAACATTAGCCTTGTGTATCAAGATGGACCAGACATGAGGTCTGCACATTGAGATGGACCAGACTTAAAGTCTGTACATTGAGATGGACCAGACTTGAAGTCTGTGCATTGAGATGGACCAGACCTGAAGTCTGTACATTGAGATGGACCAGACCTGAAGTCTGTACATTGAGGTGGACCAGACCTGAAGTCTGTACATTGTGATGGACCAGACCTGAAGTCTATACATTGAGATGGACCAAACCTGAAGTCTGTACATTGAGATGGACCAGACCTGAAGTCTGTACATTGTGATGGACCAGACCTGAAGTCTGTACATTGAGATGGATCAAACCTGAAGTCTGTACATTGAGATGTTTTACAGAGTATCTTAAATAAAAAAAAAAATTACTTTATTGATAATACTTTCATAAATGTTCCATATTCCAAGGTCTGGGAACAGGTTTCCCATCCATGTTTTCCAACCAATAAGTGGTCGGTCTTACTGTTTTGGTAATTCTGTAGGGGCCCTCCCAGTTAGGTGATAACTTCCCCATGGTGGGATCCTTGGTGTTCTGGAACACCCTTCTTAGGACGAGGTCCCCAACTTGGAAGATGGCAGGCCTGAGGCCAATTTTTGAGCGGCTAACCATCCTGCGCTGGTATGCTTCCATTCTGATTACAGCCTGCTCTCTCCTTTCTTCGAGCAAATCCAAGTTTTTCGCTAGTTGTTGGTCATTGGTCTCTTCGTTGAAAACTTCAGTCCTTAGGGTAGGCATGCCGATCTCAACAGGGATTACTGCCTCTGTTCCGTAGGCGAGTGAGAAGGGGGTTTCTGATGTTGGAGTTCTCCTCGTTGTTCGGTAGGCCCAGAGTGCCCCAGGGAGTTCCTCGACCCATTTTTCCTTAGCTTCTTCTAATCTCTTCTTGAGAGCATCTAGGATTGTTCGGTTAGTGACTTCTGCCTGCCCGTTTGCTTGAGGATGACCAGGGGAGGAAAAGTGCTGGTTGATATTTAAATCTTGGCAGAATCTCTTGAATATTTTTCCAGTAAACTGTGTGCCATTGTCTGAGACGATTACGTGAGATATGCCGAACCTGCAGACTATATTTTTCCAAGTAAAATTCTGGACCTCCTTTTCGGTGATGCGAGTTAGTGGTTCTGCTTCGGCCCACTTTGAGAAGTAGTCAATAGCCACCAATAGGTATCTCTTGTTCGGTGTGGCTTTAGGCAATGGGCCTATGATGTCCATTCCCCATTGTGCAAAGGGCCATGGGCTAGTGATGGGGATGAGCTCATGTCGTGGCTGATGCTGATAAGGGGCGAACCTCTGGCATTTGTCACACTTTCGAGTGTATTCCTTTTCTTCCTTCAGCATTCCAGGCCAGTAGTAGCCTTGAGTTAGAGCTCGGTGGGCTATGGTTCTTCCTCTGTTATGATTTCCACAAATTCTTTCATGAATTTCTGCCAGGACGTACTGAGATTCCTCGGGTGCTAGGCATTTTAACAATGGCTAAGTGTAAGATCTTCGGTAGAGCTTTCTGTTAAGGACAAGATACCGAGCTGCTCTAATGCGGATTCTTTTTGCCTTATTTCTGTCTTTTGGGAGGGGTCCTTCTTCCAGGTACTGGAGTATAGGAGTCATCCAGTTCTGAGGCTGTTCTGTGATTTGGGCGACCTGGATCTCTTCGGTGCTGGGCCTTGACTGGTAAGAGAACTTTATCGTTGAGTCCACCCTTGTCTTCATGTGAGATGCCATGTTTGCCAAGGCATCGGCTCTGCTGTTTTGACTTCTTTCTATTTTTTGGATTGAGAATGTTTGGAAGGAATGTTTCAATGAATTGACTAGCTCCGAATATCGAAGCATTCTCTCATCCTTGACAACGTATTCTCCTTGAACTTGGCTAACCACCAATTGGGAGTCGGAGAACACTTCGAGGCTCTGTACCTCGCACTCCTGAGCTAGCTTCATCCCCAAGATAAGGGCCTCATACTCTGCTTCGTTGTTAGAGGCTCTGAACCCCAAACTAATTGCCCTTTCGGTTGTAAGCCCGTCAGGAGAATGTAGTACCAGCCTGGCCTCGGCACCTCGATCGGTTGATGACCCGTCAGTATACAGTTTCCAAGTCCCCATGTCGTCACAGAGTTTTGCTTTGCTTAGTAGTGTGGGAGTGAATTTTGCGACGAAATCGGCCAAGGCTTGCCCTTTAATTGAGACTCGTGGAACATAGGATAAATCGAACTCCCCTAGTTCCACAGACCATTTGACCAGTCGTCCTGATACCTCTGGTCTTCTTAGGACTGTTTTTAATGGGTAAGCAGTTGGAATCTCTATGGGATGTGCCTGGAAGTAGGGTCTGAGATTCCGTGCAGTACTATGAGTGCAAGGGCTAGTTTCTCAATTTCGGGGTACCTCTTTTCTGTGTCCAATAGTGCCTTGCTGACATAGAAGATGGGCCTCTGCACGCTTCTGTCCTGTCTGACCAGTACCGAACTGACAGCGTTATCTGAGACTGTAAGGTAGAGGAGTAGCCTTTCTCCCTGGATCGGTTTTAACAAGAGCTCGGGCGAGGCTAGGTACCTTTTGAGTTCCTGAAAGGATTTTTCACATTCGTCAGTCCATTATAGAGATTTGTTACCTTTTAGAGCCTTGAAGAATGGTAGACAATGATCCGTGGACTTGGAGATAAATCAGCTAAGAGCTGCTATCCTGCCATTCAGAGCTTGAATGTCCTTCTTGGTTTTTGGGGATTTTAGTTCGATCAGAGCCCCGATCTGGGTCGGATCTGCTTCTATACCCCTCTGAGAGACTATGTACCCCAGAAATTTCCCTTTTGTTACACCAAAGGTGCATTTTGAGGGATTGAGCTTCATCTTATACTGTCTGAGAATATCGAATGCTTGTGCTAGGTGCTGGAGATGACTGCTCTTCCTTAGGCTTTTGACCAGCATATCGTCAATGTAGACTTCCATAGTGCTGCCGATTAGAGAGCTGAACATCTTGTTAACAAGACGTTGGTATGTGGCTCCGGCATTCTTCAGTCCGAACGGCATCACTCTATAGCAATAGAGACCTCGTTCGGTGATGAATGAAGTCTTCTCTTGGTCGGGAGGATGCATCTGTATTTAGTTGTACCCAAAATAGGCATCCATGAAGCTCATGAGTTCGTGCCTTGCAGTTGCATCGACTAACTGATCTATTCGTGGAAGGGGGAAGCTATCTTTCGGGCATGCTTTGTTGAGATCTGTGTAGTCGACATAGACCCTCCACTTGCCGTTCTTCTTTTTGACCAGAACAGTGTTGGCCAGCCAATCAGGGTAAAATACTTCTCGTATCATGTTGGCGTCGAGCAACCTTTGAACTTCGTCGTTGATGACCTGATGTCGCTCTGGAGCGAGTGGCCTTCTCTTTTGTCTCACTGGTGGATGATCCGGATCCACTATTAGTCTGTGTGTGATAAGGTCGGGATCTATTCCTTCCATGTCCCTTGTTTCCCAGGCGAACACGGAGAGGTTTTTCTTTAAGAACTTGACCAGCTCATCCTGCTCGGTATGTGTCAGGTCGGGACCTATCTGCAGGTAACGCCCCTGATCTTCCGAGCTGACCAGGACTTTAATAGGTTCCCCTATAAGCTTGGCTCTGCTTTCCCTTCCTCTGGGGCTTAATGGCTCGTCAATCCTGGAGGGACAGTCTTCTGCCTCGTGACAGCAAGGGTGGATTGCATCCTTGCATTCACGGGCATGCAGTAATTGCTATTTAGGGGCCTTGGCCTTGAGTGCGAGGGCATGGCATTCTCGGGAGGTCGGTTGGCATCCTCTGATGGAGTAGACGATCTGATTGTGTACGTACTTCAAGCATTGGTGGAGAGTCGAAGTGACTGCTCCCATCTCATGTAGCCAGGGCCTCCCAATTATGACGTTATAAGGAGATTTGGCTTTTAGGACCATGTACTCAGCTATTGTGGACTTTTGCCCGTCCCCTTCTCTTGCAGTTGTGGCCAGGTCGACCCTTCCCAATGGAGTGTTGATGTTTCCGTCGAAGCCCACCATGATTATACCAGTGGGCTTAATGTCATTAGGGTCGAGTTTCATATGCTTAAAAGGGTCGTAGAACAGTACGTTAGTCGAGCTTCCCGTATCAACGAGGACTCTTCGGATATCGAAGTTGGCAATTTTGAGGGAGATGACCAGGGCGTCACTGTGAGGACAATGAACTCCTATAAGGTCATGATCCGTAAACTGGATTTCGGGCACAGGTTTTAACCTTTTCTCCAAGTTAGCGACCTGTATGATATTGGGAGCAGACTTGGCCTCCCGAGCATAACGTTTCCTCAACCTGTTAGAAGTGTCTGTTGTAGGGGAAGCTGCGTGTAGGACAAAGATCACCTGGTTGTTTTGTCGCGGGGGCTCGTTCCTACCCTCCTTCTGTTCTAGCTTCTGGCCGGCCTTCCTCTGTTGAGGTCGTTCGTCACGGGGGTTCTGTCCACCGCCCTGCTTGACGAACTCTTGTAGTCGTCCTCTCCTTATTAGCTGCTCAATCTCATGCTTGAGAGCCTTGCAGGTATTGGTTGTGTGCCCTCTGTCCTTGTGAAAATCACAATATTTGGTTTGATCTCGGTAGCTGGGGTCTCCCTTCAACGGCTCCGGCCATCTTAGATTTTCTCGTGATCTTACTTGCTTCAGTATATTGTACGGAGAGGTGTTTAGAGGAGTAAAGTGGTTGAATTCCCTTAGCCCAGAATTGTAGGAGGTTCTAGGGGCCCCCCTTTTTTCTGGGCTTCTGGCTCTTTTCCTAACCGAGCTGGTATCCTTCCTTTGGTCGTCCTTCTTCTGACCATCTTTCTTCTGGTCGTCCTTCTGAGCTTGTTCCTTGAACTTTCTGGAGGTGTCCCTGGCCTCCTCCAAGTTGATGTATTTCCTTACCCGGTCCATAAGTGCCGCCATGTCCGCGGGGGGATTTTTAGTCAGGGAGTCTCTAAAGCCTCCTTGTGCCAGACCAGCGGCCATAGCAGCCACTAGGAAATCGGAGCTACAATCTGTCACCTCGGTCAGCTCAGCGTTGAAACGTGCTATATACCCCCTAAGTGATTCTTCCCTTGTTTGCTTTATGTTTAACAGGAATTTCGGACCCTTTCTCAGCCTCCTACTAGTCATGAATCTGTCCAGAAATCTCCTGCCAAGCTCATAAAAGCTAGAGACTGAGTTTGGCGGGAGGTGGTGGAACCACTTCAGGGCGGTACCATTGAGGCTGGTCACGAACGTTCGGCATAAAAAAGCATCAGAAGTACCATGTAAAGCCATGGTGTGCTGGTAGTGGGAGAGGTGGTCCCCCGGGTCCCTAGTCCCATCATAAGGGGTGAATTTGGGGACGATAAATTTCTTGGGTCTTTCCTCAGCCATGATAGCATTAGTGAACGGGGTGGCCGACCTCCCGAACAGTCTGGCCAGCTCGTCCTGTTCCGGATACTGGGCACCTCTTACAATGGCAGTGCGGTCCATTGATTCGGCAACTTCTTCGGCTCTTATTGACCCTCTTGGCAAGATGGGCTGGTGTGAGGCAAGTTTTGTGACTTCAGGGCCTACATGAGTAGGCTGATCTTGGCCCATTACTGCGGGGTTGTTCTGATTCTGTTGCACTGGTGGTGTAGGAACCACTCGAGGTGGTGATCCTTGTGGGGCGTGGTTCACTCCCGAGGCCCTAGGGATGGGGATTCGGGTGGTGCTTCGATAATGGACCTCCAGGATAAAGGCAGGAACTCATCGGCCGGCTGCCGTTGACGGCTGGGGATCTCCATGAATATCGGCAGCCGTAGGAGGTTGCACCTCCTGAGTGTTTGTGGCAACAAGTGGATTTCGGAGATTGGCTTCGTGATTCTGGGTGAACATTGCCAGGGTCCTGGACATGGTCAAGAGTTGTTCCCGTAGCAACTGGTTCTGTCGCCTAGTTTCGGCAAGCTCCTGTTGTACGGAATCAGTCACTCGCCTTCTTCCTCGTCCGGTAGTTGGTTGAGGATGAGGGTTTTGAGTATTCTTCCTAAGTCGCAAGTTGGGAGCCATGATCCTTTGATAAGAGGAATGAGGTCTGATTAAGTAGAGCACTTGGTGATTGTCGTTCCCACAGACGACGCCAAACTGATGCTGCACTTTTTGGCCCACGTGAGATCCAAGCTCGGCTCCCTGCAAAATACTCGAAACAAAAGATCAGAGGACCACCGGGTTGGCTCCGGCGGTAGCCGCTCCGATGCTTAAGTCAATAAACTGAATTGAAAGACTTGTAATGAAAGCCAAAATAATGAGCATGAAAATAAAGCATACCTTTAGGGTTGAATTTATAGGCAATGGCTCTCCTAAGTTGATTAGGATTTGGAACCATGAATATAGGGATTGGATCTCCGGAGATATCAGTTACCTTGTTGAACATGGTAACTCAGTGTGGTAGTTTCCTTGTTGGAGATAGCTTCCTTATTTCCTGCTCGGTGCTCATTGAGGCGGTGATTAGGTCTGATCATCGATGTGTCGCACTGCAGACTTGCATCTATATAAGTTAGTCTTTTATAGGAGAGCAGTCCTGCTTTAATACCATGAGCTCGGTCCATATAGGTTATGCCCTTGACTGACCGAGGACAAGATATATGACCGAGCATGTACTGAATGACCGAGCATGTATTATAAGGCTGCACATGAGCTGAGTGACCGAGCACAAGTCATATGGCCGAGCATGAGCTGTATTATTAAGCATAAGCCGACCTGTAGTTACACGTGTCATGTAGTGGTTGGTGTGTCACATAGTGGTATATCAAATACTATCTCCAAAAAATTGCATGATTTGTAAAGGATCTTGTGAGATATTCTTCTCAAGATTTTATAATTGGAAAGAAGTTTGCACAATAATTTCATCCAATTTTTCATGTGTTATGTACTAAACCTAGGTGGTGGATATTATATTCTGGGAGCCTTGAAATATTTCCTATTGTTAAGGAATATCGTACCTTAATTTGGCCTTGTCTCTTGAAACATATCTTTCATTTTTTTTAATCAGAAACATATCTTTATTTTTTTAGTGATAACGTTTTCTTTTTTCCTTCTAGGTCTTGAACCTTAGTGTAGATAGTTTAGGGCATCAATAATTGCCATAGAGTACTAGACAAAGTTGCATTTATCCAGGTTGAAGGGCCTTTATTTCTTCTGTTTTTCCTCTAAATTTTATAAAATATTCTTTGAATTTGAAATATATGTAATTTCTTTCAGCAGAACCATTTCAACTACTAAATCTTTTGTTTTAATGTCAATTATATTAACTTTCCTCGAGTGTTTTGGCAATTATAAATTTTTTTTTAAAATTTCTGAAATTACGCTGTCTTATCCAATTTTTATTAACAAACTACATATGCCTCCCTTCCAATCAATTTTCTTCAAAATTACAAAAGTGTTCCTTTTATTTTATTTTTATTTTTGAATTTTTTTCAATTATGACCAATGTTTTAACTTTTTTTAAAAAAAATAAATATTGATTAAAACATTCTTGATCAAAAATCAAAATATAAGTTATTTACTTTAAATTTATTTTTATATAAAATAAAAAAATATATTTAAAAAAGTTAAAAAAATTTAGTCAAAATTGAAAAAATATAAATAAAAAAAAACATAAAAGGTAGTTTTGTAAATTAGAAAAAAATTAGACACTAGAGGAGGTATGTGTGATTATTTAGTATAAGTAGGAAAGGACGGTCTAATTTTAGAAATCTATCTTTATAATTATAATTTACCTTTAATTTTAATTTTAATTTTAATATACTCCACAATAAAAACAAAAAGTTGCTAATAAATCTTTCCGAGGACCATAGAAGGCTTTTTTTTTTTTTTTTTATTCATAGAAACGAACGAGTGAGACTCTTATATATAATTGGTAATGTAAAGTTTACTATTTTTTTTTTTATGTATAAAAAAAAGATATAGTAAGAAATTATTAAATTGGATAGTTAGACCTAATCATTACGTTGATATGGTGGTCCAACTCTAATTAAATTCTAATGAGTAAATTAATATAATAAAAAATGTGATAGGCAATCACCAAGAAAATTTATATCATGCATGTATATATATATATATATATATATATATATATTTGTTGAGATCTAATTAAAACATTATATAATATTTGTTCCATGACACAAATAATCTCTAAAAAATTTCAAAAGAATAGTCGAGATGATGAAAGAAGAGGAACTAAGTGTTGGAAGGCTTTCAGATTCTTGGATCGATTCTTGATTAGTGCTTTCGAGCCACCCCATGTGCACACCATCAAAATTCAACCTGTATTTTTTTTATTGGCAAAATAAAAAAAAATTTAAATTTTGGTAAGGAATGAAATAAGCATTACTTGAATTTTGATAAGAAATGAAGATTTCTATTTTTTTAGGAATAGTTTTTTTATTTAGAATAATCATTTCAATGACTATTCTGACTTAAAAAGTCTAAACAAACACAAGAAAGGAAAAGCATTAAAAATGCGTCTTTTATTCTTACCCTCATTCCGACCTATCAAACATGACCTAACGGGGGACTACTTTCGGGTCACCCTATGGGCACACTGTATAGCCACCGGCAGAGTTTCCGCCGTTGCAAAAACGAAAAAATTCTAGAAATGTTTGGTTCTATAGCATTACTCATACGGACTCATATTCTCTACAGTAAGTTATACATATCCTACTTGCAACAAAAAGTATTATACATAAAAAAAAAAAAAAAAAAAATTTATAATGTTCACATAATACAATAATTAAAAGTTTTGTAGAAAGATTATTGTAAAAAGGTTTAACTCTACTCATCAAATATATATATATATATATGAAAAAGCACTATGTACTTGTATTCTCTCTCAAACCAGCAACTGTGCTTTCCGGCGGCCGTACGTAAAACTGCTGCAATACTGTTAGGATAACACAAGAGCCCATGCAGAAGTAGACAACGTGACAAAGCTGCCGCGTATTCACTCACGGTTTAAAAGCAAAGGAGAGGTGCACATCAAGACAGACCCTCTCAACAACCACTACACATGTCATCCACTAACCTTACTTTGCTCTCTATAAATTCCCACTCCGGTAACCACAGTCCCACCAGCAATAAGCTGATCTGTCCTCAAACCAGCGATATAAACTCTATCCCGCCATGGCCAACTCTTCTTTGCTCTCCATCACTCTCTGCCTTCTTCTTCTGTGCCATAGCTGCCTAGCAGCTAGGCAATCTCGACAGCAAGACCAACAGAACGAGTGCCGAATGCAAAACCTCAGTCCGCTTGAACCAGCTCGCCGGTTACAGCATGAAGCCGGCGCTACTGAATTTTGGGATCAGAACGTAGACCAGATGCAGTGTGCCGGTGTCTCCGCCATGCGTCATATTATAGAGCCAAGAGGCCTCCTCTTACCTCATTTCCACAATGCTCCTGTGCTATTTTACGTTGTCCAAGGCTCGCCCTCTAAACTTTGAATATGCTGAATTATAAGCGATTCAAAAGGCAACATAAAATATATATATATATATATATATATATGTGTGTGTGTGTGTACGTGCGCGCGAGTACACGCGTGTGTTCGTGTTCTCGTTTCCTTATTTAGCACTGTGAGCATGGTCTCCATGCATAGTGACATTAATAGATACTCAGCTCACACGTGTTTTATTCAGAACGTCCGTTTGCAGAATTTGTCACTATTAATGCAATAATGTGCATGCTTAAAAGTATATAAAAATATGTCAAATATTAACATGTGTGTGCAGTGGACTTGGGGGAAAAAAATTTTATAATTTTTTTTTATGAAAATATAAAATTTTAGGGAGAAACAAATCTTAATTTTTTTTAAAAAAAAAAATTATTAAAATTAAAGGTAAAAAGTGAAATTTTAAAATATGGGGCGTTGCCCCCTAAGCTTGTTGTGGCTCCGCCACTATGTGTGTGTGTGTGTGTATATATATATATATATATGTATGTATGTAAATATAACACATATATATGACTTTTATTGCAATTTTTTAATGCTTTAATAGTTATTACCCATGAACAGGTCAAGGCATACTTGGGACCATGCTTCCTGGCTGCCCAGAAACTTACCAATCACTCCAACAATCTCAGGAAGGAAGACAAGCCCAGGGGTCCAGGGACCAGCACCAAAAGGTCCGTCAGTTCCGACAAGGAGATATCATTGCCTTGCCCGCCGGAGTTGCACATTGGTCCTATAATAATGGCAATGACCAACTTGTTCTGGTTGTGGTACACGACACTAGCAACAATGACAACCAGCTTGATCAAAATTTGAGAGTAAGAGCCCTTAACACTGCACCCACCCAGACCAACACTCATCCCAACTCAATTAGTATTCACAATGAATTGCCTTTTTATGGGTATGTAACAGAGGTTCTTTCTCGCTGGCAACCCACAACAACAACAACAAGCTGGAAGTTTTCTTGGGGTAGAACGTGCTGGAAATAATATTTTCCAAGGTTTTGACACTCAGATCTTGGCTGAGGCTTTTGGTGTGAGCACCGATACTGCAAGAAAGCTACAGAATGAGAACGACAGGAGGGGAAACATAGTGAGAGCAAAAGAAGGACTTCAGATGATAAGGCCGCAAAGATTTGACGAGGAGGAAGAAAGAGAAACGAGATACAATGGATTGGAGGAGACCCTTTGCACAATGAGGTTCGGTGAGAATATTGCTGACTCGGAACGGGCTGACGTCTACTCGGCTCGTGGTGGATGGATAAGCACCCTCAACAGCCACAATCTTCGTATTCTAAGAGATCTCCAACTGAGTGCTGAGAGAGGATTTCTGTACAAGGTAATAAGATATATACACACACACACACACACTCTTACTATATATTTTAAGAAGACTTTGTTTTAGTAGCAATAGTTGTTTTTCTTTTTCCTTTTTTGTTTCCAAAATCATGAGATTTACTTTTAAAATGCCAACCAGAATGCTTTGGTAGCACCACATTGGAACATAAACGCGCATAGCGTGATCTATATCATAAGGGGAAACGGTCGTGTCCAGATTGTTGGGAACTCAAATAGGCCGGCCTATGATGGAGAAGTACGCCAGGGTCAACTATTGATTGTTCCACAAAACTTTGCAGTGGTGAAACAAGCTGGGAACCAAGGCTTGGAATGGATTTCGTTCAAGACTAATGACGTAGCAAAGATTAGTCCTCTTGCCGGAAGAACATCAGTTATCCGGGCAATGCCGGAGGAAGTATTGATGAATGCCTATCAGATTTCCAGAGATGAAGCAAGGAGGCTGAAATATAACAGAGAGGAGGTAACTATCCTTAGTCCCAGGTCTAGCTCTCAAGGCCAGGGGCGGGCCATCGTGTAATAAGTTGTGCTTGTATGGCTAGAACTTTATCTATGAGAAATAAAATGAAATTAATAAAAATGTATGGAAAGCGCTGTAACGACGTATTATCACTGGAAATAGATAATGCTTATTTAAATATCTAGTTCCAAAATATTCTTCTCTACATTTTCCATAATGGAAAACTTTTAATTAGCTGACCAATTGGTCTAGACTAATGAACGTTACGAGTGTGACAACAATACATTACTGCAAATGGGTCTTACATTGTCATGGAAATTAATTGGTGTCAGTTTCGATTTTATAAATATGTCACGGAGTTTTAGGATGGTTTTGTCTTAGTTTTGGGTAGTTTTATAAAAAAAAAAATGACTACATAGAAAAAGTAACAATTATGTCATGCAGGAATGGTCAATGTTAGTGAATAACTAACTATAGAGGTACCTTTATAAAAAAGAAACTATAATGTAAGATAGAATAACAATATGAGACAAACAAGATTTAAGAGGTTGACATTTTTCTTAGAGTCGGAGTCCCTGCAAATAACTAACTGTGGAGGTACCTTTATGAAAAAGACCAGTGTAATATAAAATTAAATAACTATCTCACAAAAACAAGATTTAGAAGTTAACATAATAAAGTTCACATTTTCATTAGTTTTATGGGAGTTTGTGTTCGCCTTCTCTTTTTTGCCAAAAGGCTTCACATCACCTTTTTTATTTGAGGGAATTACACAAATGTCCCTAGTTGAAATGAATAAGATGATTTTTTTTTACATGTAAAGGCAATTAAGTAATAGCACTCTTATATTGTAACCCCTTGTAGGAAAAATGGGAGTAGGAATAACATTCTCTTATTTTTGTTGGTGTTTGTATTAACTATCTTTAGAGGTAATATTAACTCCAAGAAATTGCTTGATTTGTAAATGCACAAGTACTATATAAGATAAAATAACTATACCAGACAAACCAGATTTATTAGTTTACATTTCCTTGAGAGTTAAAGTTAGTAAATAACTAACTACAAAGAGTACCTTTACAAAAAGGACGACTATAATATAAGATAGAATAACCATATTAGACAAACAAGATTTCAAACGTCAACATTTTTTTCTTGAGTTGGACTAATTGTAGTAGGTAGTACCTTTCTATGTTTTCCTATTGATTTATTATGTAATTGACACACATGTGTTTCACATGTTTATTAATAGATTTTGTTGTCGCATTATGTATTTTTTATATTAATTTCCAACCAAGTAATGATGCATAAATTAGTATCGAATGTTAAATAGGTAAACTAAAAAGGGTGTTTGACTATGAATTGGCATTATCTAATTAGTTAAGCGATGGATTGAAATCAAGAAGTAGTTTTATAACAGTTTTGTTTTAGTTTTTGGAAGTTTTGTAAAAACTACGTAAGAAAAGCAACAATTGTCTCATGCAAGATTGGTCGATGTTAGCAAATAACTAACTATGTAGGTAGTTATATAAAAGGGACAATTTAATATAGGATAGTTAACCGTATTAGACAAACAAGATTTAAGAGGTTGATATTTTTTCTCGAGAATTGGAGTGTGTAAATAACTAATTAGCCTTTGAATTACGGGCATCCAAAAACCTTGGACTAGCCATTTTTAAGTTTTAATTAGCCTTTGAATTTCTTAATTTATCATCAACGGCATTTTTCAAATCTTAAATATTTATGTGGGACCACTTTACACTACAAAAAATTATAGTTTTTGCGACGCACCATATTTGCGACGCCCAGTCAAGCATCGATAATCGTGTCCTTTTGCGACGCACATCACGTGTGTCGCTAAAAAGCAACAAAAAGGAGTTTCTCGCACGAAAAAATAGGCGGAAACCTATTAGCAATGCACCATTGGCCATTAGCGACACATACGTACATCGCTAATAGTTAAAGCTTTTAGCGACGCACGATCGAGCGTCGTTGATAGTAATGTATATAAAACGCTGTCGTTTCACTTACCTTTAGCGACGCTCAATGACTTATTAGCGACACATAGTGCGTGTCGCTAATAAGTCCTATTGTAAACTGATTGGTCTCTCGCTCTTAGCGCTGCGCCCTATTCTCTCTCTCTCTCTCTCTCTCTCTCTCTCTTGCTCTCTTTGTTTTTGATCGACACTAGCGGCTATCTCTTGCAGCATACACATCGATTGACAAGGGGCAAAACATCATGTTTTGATGTAGATTGTTTCTCTAATCTTGTGCACTATTTTTCTCTCTCTCTCAATCAAGCTTGTGTTGTCTCTCAAGCACTCTACAGGCATGCCTTGTCTTTGCTCTCTGTCTCTTCTCTTTCTATTTTCTCTTTTACCATCCAATGAAATTTTGGGGCAAAGACTTGTTTCTCAACAAGTATAAGTGTAGATTATATAAATATGTCCATTCTTTATTTTTTTTTGTCTGTCATCATAATCTTTCTTTTTATTTAATAACTTAATATTTGTTGAGGTTTTTTTTATTATGATGAGCAATTAGATTGAATCACTATTGTGTATCATATCAAATGAGAGATTTTGTATTATGGCCAAGGAATTAGTTACAGCGGAGACGAAGAATGTGGTATTGGTTGTGGTAGGTAGTTTGAATGGTAGATTTTAACACTGGTGGGATTAGGGACTTTGATGAGAGTAAATGAACAAATATAGCTTATTCTTGTTTTAGCAAGTAATTCATTTACCTAGATGACATAAAACTTTTGATTACTTAAGTTGTATCTTATATAGTTTCCCCCTCCCCCCCCCTCTCTCTCTCTCTCTATATATATATATATATTTGTCTTGGTTAGTGATTGATGATTTGGATATTGAAATCCAAATTCTTACAAAGCTAGAAACTTGATTTCATACTAAAATATAAACTATCTGGTTGGATTGATTATGGGATTAGGATAAATGAGTTTAAATGAAGTGCTCATTCTGACTTTGTTGTAAACTTAAATGATTATGTAACTATAATATATAATTAGATTTTTAACTATCTGAAAACCTTTCTCTTGCCTTATTAATGGTGCTAAAACCCTTTCTCTTATCTTTAATCCATAATTCCCGTAGGATGCGACCGTAATGTTGGAAGAATCTAGGGTATAGAATGAAACAATCTATTTACAATGATCCAATCTATTTACAAGTTTAGATTCAGATTTTTCATGGCCTCCGTGCCAGCCTCCATAAACAAATCCACAAAGGACTTTATTTATTAAAATTAGTAATTAATAATTTAATAAATGTTAAATGATAATAGTAATATTATTAAGGACTTTGTTGACATCATAATTTAATAAATATTAAATGTTACTATTAATATTATTAGAGATTTTGTATCATGGCCAATGAAATTTTGGGTCGAAATCCTAGTTTTTTTTTTAAATTCTAGCAAACCAGGGAATAACACCTTAGTCCCCCCCTCCCCCTCCCATTGCCACTACCTAGAGAGGTCTATATTTGATTCTACACATAACTTTTGAAAGTTTTAGTATTAATTATAGGTTAGAAAAACTTTAGAATGTGATTGATTGACCCATAGGTTCATTAGTACATAACACATGGCTATATGAAATGGAGAGACAAAATAGTGGCTTGACTATTCAAATACAACTCTTGATTGTTCGAATGATGAACATTTTGTTTGTCTTTGTTCACTAATAATGTTGTGTTAAAATTATGTAATATTAATATCACAACCTTTATCGTCCCAACATGGACTTGAATTGTTTGAACGTGGACATGAACCGTCCAAATGTAGATACAATATGTATGTCAATCCTCATATTTTTATGTTAAAAATTATATAATTAGTGGCTTAGTACTTGAGAACTAATGTGCAGGTGTGTTAGAGTTGGATATCATGATCTATCTAGTGTGACACACATTTTATAAGTTTATAGTTGAAATCACACACACATACACACACTAGATAGCCGACCAACTATCTAGTGTGTCACACGTTTTATTAAAGAAAAAAAATAAAAACTTTCACAAAGTATTCATGTAAGGGATTGCATTCATGTAAGCCTAGCCCCGTTCGGGAGTCATTTTCATCACATGTGAATCCTGTTGTGAAATTTAATCGCGATTGGGCTCGTGTGTATGAAAATCTTGTTGCGAAATTTAATCGTGATTGGACTAGCCATTTCCAAGTTTTAATTAGCCTTTGAATTTCTTAATTTATCGTCAACAGCATTTTCCTAATTTAACATATTTATGTGGGACCACCTCAAGTTCCCAAATGTCCAAACTGTCCCCGCCATTTAGTCTACAATGCCCAAAAATCTTAAGAATGCCATTTCTCGCATTTTTATTGGCTTTATTTTGAATTTTATAAACAAGTGAATTTTTCTATAATTTCTTAAAAATTTGTTCATTGATTTGTAATTATTTTAATTGATTCAACCCTTTTGTAATTTCATGAGTTTCAATTTTTAATCCCTGTAACCAAATAGGACTAATTCAATTTCAATTTCAAATTCTGGAATAGGATTAACCATATTCTATTTTCCTGCCCCAAACGATAGACAACATTATTCAAGCATCCAAACACTCGAATTCCAAACCAAATAGCCAAAGAAGCCAGACCCTCTTGTCATTAGGCTAACCCAAGCCCAAATTGAGACACAACCTATGGCCTAAACTAGCGACCCAGTTGACAAACTCGAGTTAGCGTTGACCATTGACTGGCCCGAGACAGTGTTGACCAATCCCACTCCCACTTCCTTATGCTTAAACAAACACATCTCAAGTCACTCCCTTAAACACCAACCAACTCATTATTTTCGCCTTTCGTGACATTGAGTCTTACATCACCTCCCACATCATTACCATGTCAAAATACCTCATAGACAAGCTTAAGAACATGGGCGAGCAAATTAATGCCATGGAGGTTGACATTTATATCTTGAAGATGCATGTCGACTCACTCTATCAACCTAATGAATAAAAGCACAATGAAACCCGAGCGGACATCATTGAAGTTAAGAATATGCTCAAGTGGATCTTGATGACTCACTATCCTCCACCCCAATGATTATTTTTTATAAAGATCAAGGGGGAGAAAATGAAAAGATAAAATAAGAAAGATGAAAGAAAAGAGAAATGAAGACACACACCAATATAAATCAAAATTTGTGTTTAATTAAATTGAAGCCCGGATGTCTATTTTCCTTTAAAATTGGTTTTATACAAAAATTTAAAGTATATAACTAGAGTTACGGATTTTAGAAAATCAAGTAGTCATTTCTGAAATTTTGGGCAGACAGCATTGGTTGTATCTTTATTCTAAAAACTGTATTAATTGGTAAAGTATTTCTAAACAACAATCATTAGGAACCAAAATATGATGTTTTAGCTTTCATATAAAATTAGTTTTGTATAAATTAGTTTGATAGTCGATTTTTGGTGAATTTTTAAATTTTAGTACATGCTACATGGAAGGACCTAGAAAATCATCAAAGGAAAATTTAGTAAATTGCCAAAATAGACTGAGGCCAAACTAGAAATAAATTGAAGATGCATCACATGGACTATAAAATGAGTTCATAAGTCATTACTATAGTGATATTTAAATGGAGTTTTGGTTATTTATTTAGGACTAGTGTGAGTCACGGGACTACATAGTCATAAATTGGACGCAAATAGGTAAAAAAATCCAAACGATGGAATTTTGAGAAACAGATACATATTTGAAATGAAAGCGTCAAAATTAGCTAGGGTGCCAAATTTGGTGTCATTTCGAGACCGTTTAGCTTTGAGCGCGTGTGCACACACAGCTGGCCACGTGGCACATATGGGGGTGTGCAAAGCTTCCATAAAAAGCCTTATAGTATTTTAGTTGGGACATATGCTCCTATTTCAGTGGTCTAGAGGTTATCTTTAAAAGGGTATTATAGAGTGCATGTGTGTTCGTTTGGGTAGCTTTTACACTTGGGTAGGTGGGAGACAAGATACCCTTCCCATCACTTTTTCACTCTCTCTCTCTCTCTCCCTACCCTTCGAGTGACACTTTCTCCACCTCCTTACGCAAGTTCCTCTCTCTCTCTCTCTCTCTCTTCCCCCTCTCTCCCAAAATGATTTGTATAGGTATAATGCATGTATTGTGTGTGATTGAGAGAAATGGGAGTATGTAGCCATGGGAGAGAAGAAGTGTGTATGTGTGTGTGTGTGTTGTGTATGGCCATAGAGAGAAAGGAACACACTATGTGTGCATGTGTTTCACTATATGTATGTGTGTGTTTAAGTGTGTGATGAACACACAATGAAAGATTGAACCAGAGAAGGAAAACAAAGGAAAGGAAAATGAAGGAGAAAACTACATGGTAGCAGCTATGGGAGGGCCTCTCTCTCTCTCTCTCTTCATATCTTCTCTCTCCAAGAAACAAGGTTGAGGTAGGGATTTTCTTGAGTGTTTTGGTTCCATTATGAGAGGTATGTTGTATTTGTATGTCTGGGAGTGTCTTAGTATATGTATATATGTGTATATAGTTGTATATTGTGAAAGAGAACCAAACTAGGTTTTTTTTATTCTTGCTATTTTAAGAAATTTCAAACCCCAAAACCAAGTCTAGATGAATTGAAGGATTATTATGAAAGTTTTTTAGACGAATAGATGAGAAATAGATAGGAAAGATCGAAGAAAACATAGGGTTTTATAAATCACAAGAAAACTAGGTTGAAATAGGGTTATTGGACTTTGTGGAGTTTGAGGTGATTTTGATTCACTAACTGGCTCTTAAAACACTTAAAGGACATTGGAAAATTCAATGGTATTAAAATCGAAGAAGGACAGTGATTAAAATAGAGAGAAACTGAGAAATTTCACAATCACCAAAAAATCAAAATTCTTCAGAATCCCTTGTTTTGACCCCTCAAATCTTGGGATAAATGCCATAAATTTAAGTTAAAAGAAGTCAAGGGGAAAAATGATTAAAAATGGTGAATAAAAAGGGGTAAAAACCAATGTATATCGGCACTAGAGAAGGAGACATTATTCTGATGGGTTGACTGATCAACTAAGTTGACCCGGTCAACGATCAGTTGAGTTTGTCAACCAGGTCAGGTTTGGTCAACGGGTCAAAGTCAACGGGTTTAAGTCTTGGTCAACTAGGTTTTTAGGTTGGTCTAATTGATTTAAAAGGGCAAGGGAGTTGTTTGGCTTTATGGATTGGGCTAGATGGTTTACTTGGGCCTGGGTTGGGCTTTAACTTGTTTAGAAACATAACTGGTTCACTATTGAACTAGTTCTGGGTAATTAAAATTACTAAAATACGTTTTCTTTAATAATTCAAATTATAAATGCAATTAAAATGAAAAAAGGGTTATTCTTAAAGATTTTGGGTATTTCGAATTCAATGGCGATATCAGTTTAGACATTTGGGGACCCAAGGTGGTCTCATATAATTTTATAAAATTACAAAAATACCTCTAATGATAGTTTAAGCAACTTAAAGGCTAATTAAGATTTAGGAAGGGTTATTCCAAGGTTCTTAGATGCCCGAAATTCAAATATATTATCAGACTAAACAATTTGGGACTCGGTAATGGTCTTACCTAAATTGGTAAATTGACAATTATACCTTTAGTCTTATATTAAGCAATTAAAAGTCAAATTAAGATCCGGAAGAGGCGTTTTCAATATTTTTGGATCTCAAGAACTCAAATATAATATCAAAATAATAAAATGGATACTCGGAGTGGTTCCACATGAATATGTGAAATTACTAAAATACTCTTAGGCATGAAATAGATACTTATAAAAGATTATAAAATGTAAAGAGGACACTTTTAAGGTTTTTGGATCTTCTGGATCTAATTTCAAGATCAGCTATGTGAAATTGTGTCTCGGTAGACGCATAACTTGTCCAATAAATTACAAAAATACCCTTATGAGTTTAAAAAATAATCAAATGACTTAGAAACAATATGATAGAACCTCCTTAGTGTTTTCAAGGCCCAGGAGCACATTTTTTATATCCATTTGGGCAAACGGGTACCTGATATGTAGGCTAATGTGTAATTAGTCATAGAGAACCTTAAGACTCGACAAGATACTTTAGTGTTAAGGGCCAAGTTAGTCCTAGAGATGGAATAGTAGATGTATAAGGTAATTGACGAACATTATAAAAGACACATATAGTGTCTCTTTGTAGTGGGATGGTAATTGGGACTATGGCAATGTCCTGACTTATTGATGTGTGTACTTATTATATGATCTAATGATATATTTGTCATCACTATCTTATATCTTGTGATTAATGTATCAGTGTGATATGATTATTTTATTGATTGTCATGATGTTAGACTACTGTATGTAGTGTCTCTTTGTAGTGGGATGATGATTAGGACTAGAAAAATGTCCTAACTTATTGATGTGTGTACTTGTTATATGATCTTCATGATATGCTTGTCATCACTATCTTATATCTTGTGATTAATGTATCAATGTGATATGATTATTATATTGATTGCCATGATATTAGACTACTGCATGATATTCTTAGATAAATGTTGTAACCATATTGATATTGACTATCATTTCTATTTCTGTCATGAATGTATACGATCATTGTTGCTTCTATAATTATTGGTAAATCAGATATCCTGTTTGGCATTTATTAGTGATCACAGTGGACTATGATGATTTTTTTATTCATATTGCTGTGTATACCCAAGTTTGAGATTTGAGGAGATGTTGATATTGATGAGTACCATGTGAGGTGTAAAATTGAGATATTTAGAATCATGGATTGAACTGATTTATGAGAAAATGACTTGTGATGGGAATTAGTCACGTCTTTTGTGTGCTCTTGAGCTTGGTGAGATTGCGCTTTACTCGGGGTTCTATTTGTGATAGGGATGGTGTCTTTCATTAACTTTCGATCGATAAACCCACGTGGATGGTCATTTGTCTCCATTGGATTAGTAGCCGATAAAGCACATAGGCTTACTGAGGGCTAAATTAGGTGGATACTCATGGGATTAAAATTATTAAGAGATGAGATGAAATGCTTACTCGCGATACTTGTTGAAACTATAATTTAGTCATGCACATATATTGTTCTTGTGGCTTTAAATAGGAAATGGATGTGTTTTGTGAGTTTGTATACTCATATTTACATCTTGAGATTCGATCATGCATATATATTGTTCTTATGGCTTTGAATAAGAAATGGAGGTGCTTCGTAAGGTTTGTATGAATATACGTATGCCCTATATTTGACCTTGCATGTACTGACTGTCTTGATTATTATTATTATTATTATTATTATTATTATTATTATTATTATTATTATACAACACGAAGTGGTGCCATGTCTATAGATTATATTGTCTAATCTTATGATTAGTGGATGTTGATATTGTGTGCTTGAGATGCATACTGGGCATCAGGGATTGTCATCCTCAGACTTGCATTAGTTTTTGCACGCTAATTGTTTGTGTGTTTTAAGAAATCCTATTGAGCGTTATGGCTCACGCCTACTGTTCATGAGAATGGCAAGTATTGGACTAAAGCATTACAAAAGGACGGAGGGCATTGTAGTATTTAGTTCACATTCATTGTATTTATTAAGGGTGCCTATACCCTTTAAACCACTTATGTTTAAGTTTTGTATATAAGGACTGCTAGAGTTAGATATGAACATTGCTATATTATACACTATTAATGGATGGCTAGTGTAGAGTCATTGATAGTAATCATTTTCATTTAATCCCGTTAAGGGGCTTGAACAATTCTAATCATGGAATAAAACTGAAACCGATTAAAGAGAAACCAATTAAAGGAAATCAATTCAAAAAAATGGCTTGTATTTTATATACTTGACTAGGATGGTTAGTCTTATTACCTTCCTTTCGGGGTTCTAATGACCCCTTAATCCAGCCTTCTATGTTAGGGGTGCGACACTGCACTAACAAAAATAATGCTGCTACGAGTTTGAAATAAAATAATATTTTTGACCTGCTAATAAATTTCTTAGGCTATGATGTTTATTTTTCTTCAAGAGAAATGAGTAGTATTTCACTTAAAATTAGTCTCTTCGAGAAAAGTTGTGAGATAAATTTTATAAAAATCATTTAGTGGCTATAATTTGTTGAAATCAACATCGTAATACGTTATTGTTGGACCGTATATATTTATTGAATTAAGAATATTCTTGCGAAGTGTGAATGGACATGTTGGTAGAAATAATATATGATGACAAAACATATAATATGATATTTGAGCAAGTGATGCATGTGTTTGTAGGAATAATGTTGATTGAAAATAATTGTTGATGTATATGATATGAAAATGTTTGATTTATATAAAAGACTATAATTTATGACTTTAAAGATGGAGTTGAATTATAGATATACATATGCATGTAATTAGGGATGATCGTTGTGCTTCGGGCTTGTCTTGTGAAGCTAGAAACGACAAATGAACTTTTATGGGCTGCTTGGTACATTTTAGGGGTTGTTTGGTTGGGCCTTTAGAGGTTGTTTGGTTGGGGTTTTAAGGGTTGTTTAGCTGAGCTTTTAGGGGCTATTTGATTGAGCTTTTTTTATCTCTATTTAGTATAGTTTTATGGGTTATCTAATACATTCTAAGGGGATGTTTGGTTCTCTTAAGGGTGATATTTGGTATTATTTAAGGGGTTGTTTTATACAATTTTAAGGGAATATTTGGTATTTTTTAAAGGGTTGTTTGGTATAATTATTTTAGGATTGTCAAGCCTAGTTTAAAGGAGTATTTGATTATCTTTTTAGGGATGGTTTGATTCCACGTATGTTATTGTAGAATTTGATTTGTTTATATGTGTTAGTTGTGAGCAAGATTACACCAAATGATTGACATGGGTTGGTTTGTGTCATGACATTTGTATATTTATGAAATTTCATGTGTGCATGAGATGTCATATGTATTTACACAATGCATGTATTGATGGGTAATTAATTTGGGTTAAAATCCCTAAAATAAATGGAAAACTCTATGTACTTATTAGCCCTAAAAGTTTTCAACCCAAGGCATCTCAATAATTTTAATTATAACAAAGCAATATCAATGTGGACTACTGTTTTATTCAAGTGGCAATGCAACTAGGTTATCTAAGTCAAAGAAGATTGTTGACTGAGAAATGAGAAAATCCATCAGGCTAAAGGATTCTGCTCAAGAATATGCTTCAATGCAAGAATCAAATCAAGTGGAATACTCTCATGATGAATCAAGAAAATGGACACACTCTAGCCCAAGGATTCAAAGACAAGTCAAGTGAAGAATTTTATTTTTCTTATTTTTGGTTTAAAGTGATTTAGCATTAGATTGGTTATTTGTCGTAAGTTCTTACTATTTAAAATGATCAACTAAGAAATAAGCTTAAATGATTTTTCAAAACAAAACAATTGCCATAACTTGAGTTTTAAAATCAAAAGGTTTTGATAAAAGTATACTGAGAAAAATAAGCAAGAAAACATTCATTGTGCAAACCAATCAACCAATTCATAGAACCAGGGGTTGATTCTTAAGGGTAATTTTTACATTGATAAAACTAGTCGACCAGTTCCAAGAACTAGTCAACTGAGTCACCATTATCTTAAAACAACCTAAACTCACTATCCAAAATAGTTGACCTCTAAGAATAATCAATCAACTATTTTTCAAGGCTAAAATAGTGTATATCACAACCAGTCGACTGATCCAAAAGACAAGTTGACTGATCCAAAAGACCAGTCGACTAATCTAAAAGACCAGTCAACTAATTGTTCTTGAACAATTAAACCTCAAATCCTCTAAACAATTTAGTTTACCAAATCAGTTGATCAATCCTCAACCCAGTTGACTGGTCGATGATTCAGTTAACTAAATTCGTCGATCTAGCACATTGAGATTCAAATTTTGAACAAACAAAAAGGGGGAAACGACTCTTTTTAAAAGTAATAGACATATTCTTTTTAGGACTTTAAATAGAGGTTATCTAGGACATTCTATGTCATCTCTTTATATGCTTACACTTCTACATCTTTATTTTTGACTTTAGATCTAACCATTGAAAAGCTAGATCTGAAAGTTTTACTCATTTTAAATATTCTAAGCTTACACTTGATCTATCTATAGAGAGTGAGCATTTTATTGCTCTAAATCAACTCTTGAAGAGAGTACCTTTTGGTAAATAACATTGTATCATCTCATTGGGGTGAGAGATATGGGTAGGTGCTAACCGATAAGACAAAGGGGTATATTTTGTTAGGATAAGAGGGTTGTGATTTTCGCTTTGTAAATGTTTGGTCTCCACATACAAGGACGTCACAATAGTGGTAAAACTCATGTGGGGATCCTTGAGTCGATGAAGTAGGAAGTTTTCCAAACATCATAAATCGTTATATTTGTTCTCTCTCTCTCTCTCTTTCTCTCTCTCTCTCTCTCTTTACTCTTTACTCTTTACTCTTTACTCTTTACTTATGTATTTATTATATCCTTTCTTAAAGTTTATAAAAGAAGCCAATATTTACAAAATACCCTATTCACCTCCCACTAGGGTAAATATTTGGGCAACAGTACTAGTATACTTGAAATGATAAGATCGCATTGTATGAACTTGTGTAAATGTTGAATCATAGGTATGTAGATTTCAACTAATATGATATGACACCAGTGGGTACTATATGCCTTGAGACCTGCTGATTGCATCGGATGTGAATGCATATTTTTGGTGTGCATATGGGTGTTATGCTTATCGGTATTCTACATTCTGATATAGATTGTGTTTTAACATTACATGGTAAATATAAATGGGACGCTGGTATTGGATAGGATATTTTGGTAAGTGTGATGTGATTGCTTCTCTAAGATACTTAGACACCAATAAACCAATAGTGGTATAGTTTAAGTGAGTCAACAGGCCCCATTAGGTGAGGTCACATATTCCAATACTCTATGAGCCAAAGGGTTGAGGTGCACAAGTTATCATTGGTGACTAGCATGCCACTATAGAGCTAATAGAATACTTGTAAATGGATATTGTGAACCAACATGCCCCATTGGGTGAGGTCACATATTCTGATATTGATAGAATATTTATAGATGGATATTGTGAACCAACAAGCCCCACGGTGAGGTCACATATTCCGATATAGATTTGTATCTATCTGTATTGTGACGGTGACTTAGTTTCCCTTTGGCTGCAAGTTGTAACCCCGTGTAGGAGGTTGCCTTGGTCCAATGGGTTAGTAGCTTATGAACGGCACTTCAGGTACTGAATCTTGTAAACCCATAGGTTTTAAGACTTTCAAGGGTCCTATGTATTAAAGCATTTCATGGAATCATAAAACATGTTTAAGACTTTCAGGGGTCCTATGTATCAGTCATCTAGCTGGAAGAACATCTGTTATCAGAGCAATGCCAGAGGAAGTGTTGATAGATGCTTATCAGATTTCTAGAGATGAGGCAAGGAGATTGAATTATAATAGAGAGAAGGTGACTGTCCTAAGTCCCAGGTCTAGCTCTCCAAAAAATGCTTCTACTTGGACTATTGTGTAATGAGAAATAAATTGTGTACTAAGAGGCTGCCTATGGTTTGTAATATGAGCAATGATTTATGATTATATATTTATATCTTTATTTACATATTTTTATTTATATGATGTGTCAAGATGAAGGAAGAATGAGTAAGAGAGAGGAAAGAGTGAGATCACATGAATTTTTTTCACCTAATGACACATCAGAAGAATAGTTTAAAGATATCTAGATAAAGATATAAGAGTTGTAAATCATTACTCTTGTAATAAGATATGAAAAATGGAAATAAAGAATGCTTAGTTTAGCATTTATTCTGCCAACTGAAAATGGTGACATCTTGTTTTACCAAATCCACCTTATCATTTAATGTACACAAATTAAATTAAGAGTAATGTTAGTACATTGAATTGATTTATCGAATAATATTATTTATCATAATTTTTTTTAAAATTTAAATAAAGATACCAAATACATTTATTAATTATAAAAAAAAAATTCATTGACACATTATTTAATAAATCAAACCGATATACTAATCATTTTTCTTAAATTAAAGATACTGAAGCATTTTCCGAAAGAATACTTGTGAGTGCATGAAGTGCATGAACATAGATTATGAATCATTGCTCTTTAAAATTTTATAAACTAAAAAGAATGTATAATAAACTCAGGAAGTGTTCAAGCCTAGTATAAAGTAATTGTGCACAATGAATTTGAACAGAAGTAATTATCACACAGTGCCTTTGTTATTTCAACAAATGCAGTTATAATGAAAGAGTAATGATTCATTGGGCACGGAATTAATCAATAGGTGTTTGTTAAATATGGTTCAAGAATGAATTTGAATTATCAATTTTCTATTTTATTCTTCATTAAATAGACTGTGTATATATTATAAATAAAGTAACATTTAACAAAATAATTGTATAAAATTTAATGTATAATGCATGTAATTATATATATATATATATAGTGACTATTTAATTTTAATTAAAAAATTAAAAAATATATTTAAATTATGTATTTGACAGATTATAATTAACATACCTATCTAGATAAAGAGAGATTTTTCCAACTAAGTATTTTTTTAAATTTTATTACATTAATTTATAATAAAGGCTATTACAATATCCTATATAATTATACAACATAGATGAGGAAGGTGGATCTTACACGTTTGGGCGGCCAAAGCAGAAGCAAGCACCCAAAACCAGCAAACAGACGCAGCGTGTGTTTTAGTCGCCCCTAGAATGAGATATTAGTAACTAAGTGGAGATCAATCTCAGAACTAACTATAAAAACTAGACCCGAAAAATGCCTTGAATCTTAGAATCCCAATTCTCATCTCAGTTTTAGTAAATCTTGACCACTCTTACTATAAATAATTAGGAATATTATTATTTTTATTTCACACAATGAGTCAAAGAGATAAATTATGAAATAACTATGAATAAATTATTTGATTTGTTATTGTATTTAATCAGCTTTCAATTTGGCTTAAAATTTCACACCTAGTATCATTACTCTTATACTTATTAAAGGGATCGGGGGAGAGCACCCTGGAGAAATTCTTGACCCGGCTTTGACCTGTTAAATTTTGATATGTTTCTTTGTATTTTTCCGGTTTTTAATAGTACTCAAATTAGTATTATTAGTTAATTATTTCACAAGTATAAAGAATTAGTAGTTTCCTAATTATACTAGCAGAAGAAGTTAGTTACATATTAAAATTAGTATTTTTAGTTCTATAAATATGATGTATTAAACCTCTTATTATTTATCTTTATCAATAATATTTTAATTTTAAAATTGAATAGTTTTCTCTTTGTGGGTGAGGAGTCCATTTGTTTTTTGGTTACTAAAAAATTCGATGTGTTCGATTCTCCTTCACGTTTTCATACTACGTTAAATAGTTTCTTTACTTTGTACTTGTGTCAACCTATCCTTTGTGTATTCACCTGTATAACTTCCAATTTCTCTGATACCTTGTAGCATTAGAATAGTACACCAAATGAGCTAGCTTTATTAAACAAGTTCACAAATCTACATCAATTTCTTTTTTCAAATTGTTAGACGCGCAACCCAATTCTCACCTGAAAGTATTATCTGCGTTTGTCTGTCAATTTACTGACGAGCTTAAATGTGATATCCCGACCCGGGATACGACACGTATATCGAGACAAATTCATTGAATAGTGTAATGTGGGCTGTTTTGAGCTCTATATTATTTTATCGCATGTACAGTACAGTTTTAAAAAGTGAATAGTATCAGTGATATAGCCAGTGTTGGGCAGTACCCAAGCAACTCAGAACCTTACCTCAAAAATCGTGCATGCATGCAAGCCATACATGCATACGTACGTACATATGCATAGTTCACGAAATATTAGTGTATGTATACGTGACTAAAAATACAGTTATATGTATATATATAGTTATAAATACATGTATAAAAATATGTATGTTATATGTGTATATATGTGTATAATGTAATGTATTATGTATATAAAAAGAAGTAATTAAATTAAGATAAAGAAAAAGGGAAGGGAAACTTCCAAGCAACAACATGTTAGTGCAGTGTGTGTGTGTTGGCCAAGGTGTATGTGTGTGTGTTGGTGTGTGTGTAGTGTGTGATATATATATTATATTACATATACACAAATATCCTACACCAATTAAATACAAAGTTGCATTTGGGAGAGGGAAATCAGAACTCTTGGTCAAGAAAAGGGGCTCTAGAAGGGGGGAGAATCAAGAGAGAGAAATGATAGGGGCAGTGGTGTGTCGTGTAAGACATATACATATATATGTCTTACACGACACACCACCAGGAAAAATTGTGGAGAAGAAACAGAAGTGAACCAAGTAGAACCAGGAAAGGAAAGAAGAAGCAACAGGAAGAAATCAGAATTTTGAAAGGTAAGTGGGTTTGCTTCAATTTTAAATTTAAAAGCATGATAGGTTGTTTAAATAATAGGGTTCAAATCAGTATGATCTATAGGTTGTTTTACAAAAAGAATCATTTAAAACGGTTAAGAAATCAAGTAGAAAGATAGAGTTGCAGGTATGAGAATAATTCGGGTTCATTAACATTTTATGTAAGAAACCTTGTTTAAATGACCCAAGTATGACCCTATGAAGTGCAGAAAACCATTAGAACCAAATAGGGGTCAAAACAATAGAGAAACAAGCATGAAATTGAGAAAATACAGTTGGCTGGAGTCACTGTTTTTCTCTATTTCGTGAGGAATCGGTGGTTCAAATTGAAAACTAAGTTTAAAAATAAGATCTACATGAAAAATAAAAGGAAATAGCATTTAAAAATGGTTGAAAAGTGACTGAAATTTAGTAGCCGTCGCCGGAGAAGAAAACTATTCACCACCGGAACCCTACCGGAGTAATGGGGAAGATGACCGGAATGTCGGGGGCATTTCGAGTTAAGACGAAACCGAGTTTGGGTTCGGATCGGGTGGGGTCGGGACCCGACCGAAAATAAAAAAAGGGCAGTGAAACTGTGTCTTTTGTATTGGCTTTAAAATGAATTCAGGTGTGTTTGGTAACATGAACAATAAATTGAAATTAGGGTTTGGGGTTATCCAAGCCATGGATAGGATAAGGGAGGGGTTATTGGGTTCCGGTTCCTTGAAATGGACTGAACCGTTTGGTTCAGTGAGAGGACAGACCGGTTTAGGGTTTCTGGTTGTGAACCAACTGGTTCAAACCGCAACTCTGAGAAATTATGAACCGACCCCAAATGTTTTAGGAAATGTCACTATGGCCCAAACAGAAAAATTAATAAAATATTTAGTTTTACAAAAATGCCCCTATTTCAAATATAGGTCAAACGAAGTCCAAACGATGCAAATAAATAGTCAATTTTTATTATCTCGGACATTCTAAGATCAATGTGAGGTCCGTTTCACGAGACGGGGTCCCAAAAAATAGAAATAATTGTAAAAGTGTAAAATGACCATTTTGCCCTTTTTAGTACAAAAGTCCAAATGAAATTCCGCAAAAGCCTAAACCGACTTTCTTCGGCGTTCCGGAATCAATGGTAAGGTCTAAATTAGTATTAGAAATACTTATGATAGCAAGGCATAAAATTTGTTAAATAGCATTTATTTTGAAACGTATTACTGATATATAGGGAACTCGAAAGGCAAGGGCACACTCACGGATTTCTGATATAGAATCACGATAGAGGTAAGTAAATTCACCTTCTCTTCCATATGGTGTTTCCCAGCCAAGTTTATTCTTTACTGCCAAACTTGTACTCTTGAAAGTACCTCATGTTATTGCTATCCACAATGTGATATTGTTCTATCTTGTAGACATTGATTGACTGCTATATCATTGTTATCATGTTAAACCATGCCTTGAAAGGCCTACTACTATGTCTTTATTGAATATATGATATTCCATTTTATACTTCTATGGAATTATGAATAATCATGATATGTTATGAATACGGGATTTGTGCTCAGTCACAACATTCATCTGATGCTTTCTGATTGACTGGAGACCTACGGGTCAAGTACATGAATGGACAGGTGGCAGGAATGAATTCCTCGAAGGCTTTCCACCGGCAATTGACTGGCATTTTCATTGCATTTCCATTAGCATTTCATTTACATTTTCATTGGCATTTTACCTGAGAACAGAGTAAATGCATCTCTTAAGGATTGATATGATTACGTTATTGAATGACACTATTCCTTATGACTTATCTTAAACTGAGACGACACTCTTCATTGAATTGATTGTGATCGGTTTATTGTGGCAGTACCTTCTTGTTGTTATATTATCATAGAGAGATTCATATTGATGTTATTTCCATTACTCCTAATTGAACATTGTGACCTATTATTCATTGGCCACCAAGGCAACTGTTCTCATTGGCTATCACAGCATCTCTTTTCTTATGATTGGCTATCATAATCTTATTCATGGATTCATATTTCACCGATACTAGTGTCGGAGATCTGTTTTTACTTGTTGAGCTCTCGTAGCTCACTCCACCCTACTTACCCCCATTTCAGGTGATGACGCTGCAAGACCCCAGTAGGAGTCTACGAGCGTAGGAGGACATTTTGAGGAACTGTACCATTCTATGTTTTAGTTCTCCCATGTATTCACCACCCACGGGTGCTGGTTAGGTCTGGTTCTTATTTTTGTTATTGTAGAACCATATCATGTATTAAATAGACTTCCGCTGACATTGTGTACTGAAAGACTTCCGCTGATTTACTGTTACTGAAATGACTTCCGCTGATCACTGTCATTGCTAAGACTTCTGCTGTTATTATTTTAAGATTTTAGTACTTTGCATATTAGTACTATGATACAGGAATGGAAAAAGTAGGGACGGCCTTAGGGTCGGCCCCGCGACACGAGATCCGCATAGGGTGGGTTTCGGGTCGTGACATTAAACTTCCAACCTCATGGCAAAACCTCGAGGGTTTGTCCATTTTGGCCTTAAGTCCAAAAGTCGCTCTTTTTTATTAGTCCATCATGGATATCTTTCACATCAAATGTGAGACAACAACATCCGCACTTGTACGCAGACATGATCATGATTCTAATACCATGTTAGATGTATAACCCATTGTTAGTAATCTAGTATTAGTTTTATTTGTAGAAAACAAAATTTAATTTCATAAAAAATAGAAATTATTTTTGAAAACAAACCAATATGAAATTGGTAAAAACAGAATCTGTAAGAAAAACAGAAACTATTTTACAAAACAAAATACAAATGGAAGACCAAAAAACTATAATTTAGACTTATAATAAAAGTTGCAGAATCAGAATTGATTGAGGCTAGTGTTTTACACTATGCCTTTCAAGCAATTTACACCCTCACAGTGGTGCTTATGAACCCTTGGACGCTTGTTTCCCAAGATACAATGATCTGACCATGCATAGTAGAAGCACTTCAAACTTATGTGTTTGGCGCTGAACTAAGAAAATATTTAAACTCTCTCATAGAATTTGCAGGAAGAAAGATTTTGAATTTATGTTATGCATGTCAATCCCCGAATTTTCATAAACCTGAGGTGTGAGTGAGAATAATAAAATAAAAGAATGAAATTAATATATTTATTTTTAATTGACTTTTACTTGTTAATCTCTAAGATCATGTCTTATAATTGCTTAAAGTGTAGGCTAAACATAGCCTAGGTGCTTTCATAACCTAACTTCGAGGTAGTGACCAAGCATAGTCCAAATGGTTGCTTAACATAGCCTAAAATGATGATGAAGTATGATCAAGGTTTGGTGGCCCAATATGGCCTAAGTAAAGGCCAAATATTTTTCTAAGTAGTGACCAAACATGGTCCTAAAGGATGGCCAAACATGGCCATAAAGGTGACTAAACATGGACCAAAAGAGTGGCCAAACATGTCCCAAAATGGTAGCCAAACACGGCCTAGGGATTGGCCAAACATGGCCCAAGGTGGTTGGCCAACATGGTCTAGGGGTTGGCAAAACATGGCCCAAGGCAAGTGGCCAAGGGCTGGTAGCAAGGGGTGTAAGGGGCTGAACATGCAGGGGTGTAGGCCCGCAAAGGGGGAACAGGCGCTACGCGCGTGGGCATGAGCGTGGGTTGGGTTACTACTGTTGTTTTATTGTTTTACTATTACAACAATGTATTTGCTGCAACCTAATTTCTTCATTTTCTGAATTTTTTTTTTCAAAGTGCTACAAGCTAATTTTTTCAATTTTTAACCTACTTCCTCAAGGTTTTTAACCCCCACTTTTTTGCACTTTTTCTATTTATATATGGGCATTTTACACACCCAACAACTCTTTGTAATTCACAAAATTTTGACATGGTCTCCTTTGTTTTCTAAGCATTTTTCACCTAATATTTTACAACCAAATCCATCATCTTAAACTAAATACCAAACTACATCGTCTTACTTAACTAAGTCATTCATACATGATTTAAACAACAAGCCATTCATACATAATTTAAAACATACATCCACCATATATATATATATATTTATATGTGTATACTTGAAGCTTAAGTGTCATGAGCTCCATGCTCACTACAAATTTAAGACATTGCCCATTTTTTCAATGTTATACAAAATTTTACAAATTAATACATATGTCGCAGGACTTATGCCCTCATATAACCAAAAATATGCCTCAAGGGCCAAATATTCTTCAAGGTCTATTTCCCCCTCCATGTTTCAAGACTTCGTCAAGTCTCATGTGCTGGGAGTCTCATCTGTAATATGTAATCCCATATAGGGTAAGCACGATAGCCCAGTATGACATAATGCTAATATAAAGAATAAAGGTAAGGCATGGCATGTGCAAAATGAACATTTATAAGCTATATTCCCTCTAATTCAATGATGCAATGCAATGAAAATATGCATGACACACACATGCAACTCTATACCCAACCTATGTCTCGTTTCATGATCTTTGCCCGTTGGAACGCAAGTACCAATCGTATGTCTCGCTTCACGGTCCGTCCCCATTGGAACGCGAGTACCATGGCCAATTTTGAGTTTTTTACCACAGGATCTACACCCTCATAATGCATAGCACCAAAGTGCTCAACACATTCCATGTTTCTAAATATTCAAGTATGCCAAGATGCCTTTATTTTTTTATAAAATTTCAATGAGGCATTTATCAAACCCATGAAGTGTGCCTTAAATAATGCATCATACATAAAGCAAATTATAACTTTTAAACCACAAAACTTTATCTACATGAACATAGCATATAATTCAAGAAATTATATATAAAATCATGTTACATGTTCACAACCTTATCAAATTCTCAAAGATTACTCAAGTACACAAAGTACCAATACATTGAGCAAACCATAACTTTCAAACTACAAGACTTTGTCTACATGAACATAAATTAGAATGTAATGAATTATACATATATTCATAGTACATGTTCATCACTTCATCAAATTCTCAAAGAACACACAAGTACACAAGGTACCAACCCTAGGTTTTTAAAGTAACTATATGTTAGGTGGTTTTATAACAACAAGTAAGCATGTAAGTTATACAATCAACTTATAAAAATATTACTAAACTTAACTCTATTCTTTACTTAGCAAAATGTCATACCTAAAAGGATTTTTCTCAATCCTAGGGAGTTTTGTTCACTTCAACACTGAACCAATCAGTAGATTGTAGCCCTTGTGGTGGGGAACAACTTCCTAGAAGGAAGCCTTGAGAGATTCCAAAGCTAGAGATGAGTTTTGGAAGGTAAAAAATTAAGAAACTAAGTCTGCGTTTGGATAGTGATTCAGATATGATTTTCTTGAAAATGTTTCTGAAATATGTTTCAGAATTTTGTAATTGATTTTTTAGAAACAACGAAAATGCATTTGGATATGTTAATCAGAATTCAATTTCTCAATTAAAAATTGTGAAAATGTGTTTGGATATAATAATTTAAATTTAAAAAAAATAAAAATATGTTCGAATATAATTCAAAAAAACAAATCCAAACAAAATATATATACAGATGCACTAAAAACCACATCAAACCATAGCTCCAAGCACATCGATGATTCGATGAATTCAATATGAAGTAGACGATGGCAAATCGAATGACGACGGTGTTGAGATCAATTAACCTAGACATCATAACAAAGCCCAAGAAAAATAGAGAAAATTTATAAAGAGAGAGAGAGAAACCTTCTCTGTTGTAGCCATGGTGAGTTGAGAGAGATACTGAAAAAGAAAAAAAAAAAAATCTATTGTGAGAAGGGGTGAATGGGCGATGGGTCTGTCTCTTTGTCTTTCTTCTCTAGAAGTAAAAGAGAAAAAGATAGTGAAGCAAGCGCAAGCAATTGATTCGTAAACCCAAAGAAATCTTTTGATTAAACAACACATTAACCAATTGCTAAACCCACTACAATCCCCCCAACCTTCTCTTTCTTCAACGAACACCAAATCCATCCCCAAAGACTCACAAATTACTGATACCTCTCAATTCCCACATCTCTCCACGCACAATCTCTCTTCTACTAACGGAGGGAGAGAAAATGAAGCTTTCGGTATTGCAACAGAGCTACGCTAATCGCCGAAACAACTTCTTCAGGGGACCAGCGCCATTGGATTCGTCATAGACGGCGCTGTCAAATCGCCAGCGGTAGTCTTCTGGGTAGTCCTCCAAGGCTTTCATTGAGAGAAAGAGATGCAAAGGCTTCCTCGTGTTGTGGGTGATAGAGAGAGCGATTCAGTAAGGGCTTCACATTTCTACTGTCGGTGGGTGAGAGAAAGCGAGAGATCACAATGATCATGACAACATGCGTCAAATCTCCAAAATCTCCAAAAGCAGAGGTACATTTCAAAACAAGTCAGAAAACGTGAGATGTCAAATCTCCAAAATTTATATCCAAACAGGTTTTGAAAAAACCAACTTCTTGAAATATGTTTGAAGTAGGTATCCAAACAGAACCTTAGGTTTTCTTCATGCTTTCTCTCTATGCACGACTTGCAGTAACTTCTCCAGCATTTTCTAAAGAATTTTGATCTTAAGAGTCTTATTTATACTAAAAGGGCCAAGGGGTGAAAAGACCCTTTTGCCCTTAATGAGACGCGGGACCCCGTTACACTATAACCCGTTTCGAAACGCCTCAATTCGATATTCTGATTTAACCAAAGTCCTTAAAATTATTTTAAATGATATTTTTCTAAAAAATTTATTTTCTCTTGTTGGCGGGTGTGGCGTCCACCGGGATGCCCTTTTTGGGTTTATTTTTTAAACTATCTTTGATTAGGCTTAATTCTCACAAGAGGTGTATTTTAACATTCTAAGCATATTTTCCTTCTATGGTATACTCAAATTTTGCTTCTAAATATTACTTATGTCTAAATAATGCATGTGTAGTACCCTATCAGCAAATAGTGCATGAATCGTGTCCTACTGGCAAAATAAAAATTTTACCCAGATTTTTCAGATCTTTACAATGCATTCAAGTGCATGTTGTATTTATAGAAGGTATCGTGATTGTTCAGCATAGTCACGAGGCCAAGGTTCATCGTAGAGGTCACCTCTATTAATGGCGAATAATTATTGTTGTTTAGTTTGAACAAACAGACACAGTTGTTCAATTAATCACATTCTAAAATGAAAATGTTTTAGAGTTTCCCAAATCGTATTAAAAAATTTAAGAAAAAATTCGAATAAATTTTGTTTAAAAAGATATATACAGTGGTAATGTGGCACAGTGCAGCGGTGGTAGTGCCCATACGCACGTGTATAGTGAACCTAACTTGGGCTAGGTCTTCTCTCATCTACAAAACTTGGATACCCCTTGCGGTCCAAACCCTTATTTAAGGTAATTGTATATATGCTCTTTAAAAACTTTGTGCCAAACCTACGTGAGACACAAACTTTTCACAAGCTTCACACCTTATTACCATTTTTAAGTGGTGATGTTTAGAGTCAATTTCTCATTCACTCTTTAATAGTTTTGAGCAACACAATATATGTTCTTAATATCCTCATGGAGAAGAACACATTTCCATGTGAACCCACCTCAAATAATGTACGGGGACCACTTTTATTTTAGCTCAAAGTTGGCCAAAAAAACTTGCTTTAAAACCTATTTTCTCAACAATTCCCTACATAAATGAAATTGACTAAAAGCCATGCAAATGATATGCAGAAACTAAGAGAGAGTTCAGTTGGAAATCACTTGAATAGGAAAAGGTGGCTTGTGGCCTTGAACCTTTTCTTATGAAATACTATTGGGGTTACTAGTTGATTAGTGAACGTGATATCTTGAACTGTTTAACCGTTTGTGTAAACTAATAATAGCATTCACACAGAATCTTTCTTGACACAGTTGATTCTCATGATTGTATTCATTTTGGCCCTAAACAATTCCTAGTTTCATAAATACTCTTAGAGAATTTAGCCTTATCATTTTCATATAACTGTTCTAGTTCACACTCACAAAAGTGATTCTTATTATGAGTATCTTGTTATACCCCACTTATATTTAACAAGATATAAGAATCATTAAAAGCTTAGCTTATCTTGTTCAACATTATAAGTATCACTACTCTTATCATAGGAATGAGTAGGAGATTTTATCTACATAGTGATCTCGTTGAATCACATACAATTCGGTTGTCCTTTCCAACCTAGATCTTGGGATCTCTAGTCAACTAGGTTGGGTTGCCATTATAGCAATTTTTAATGCATAGGCTTTAAACTCATTCCCTTCGATGAATTATTTACGTGCTCTCTGGTCAAACCTTTAGTTAACAGATTTGCAATGTTGTCGTTTAACCTTGTGTACTTAATAGTTATAATGCTATTAGAGAGCAATTATTTTATGGTATTATGTCTCTGATTGATATCTCAAGACTTACTGTTATACATATGACTCTATGCCTTACCAATCGCTGATTGACTATCCCAATCAATATAAATAGTTGGCATAGGTTTTGACCACATTGGAATAAGTGACAAAGTCGCTCAACTTCTTCGCTAGCTTTTTCTAATCCAATAAACTCATATTCCATCATTGATTGAGCAATGCATGTTTGTTTAGAAGATTTTCAAGATACCGCTCCACCAGCAAGTGTAAACAAATAAAAACTTTGTGGATTTTAAGTCTTTGGTATTGGACATGCAGTTCAGATCATAGTATCCTTCAATTATTGTTGGATTTCTTGAGTAGTGCAATCCATAGTTTTGGGTGTATTTCAAATACCTCAAAATCCTAACTATTACCTTCTCGTGGTCTGAACCCTTGATTACTTGTGTATCTACTCAAGTTGTTGATAGCGTATGCTATGTGTGGACGAGTACAATTCATCACATACATTAAGCTGTCAATTATTTTTGTATACTTTAGTTGTGATATACTTTTGTCATTATTCTTAAATAAATGTAGATTCACATCTACAAGTATTCTCGTTGGACTGTGAATGAGACACCTAGTTTTCATTCCATGCAAATGTAAATTAAAGAAACATGCTTGGTAACATCAATTTGCAATTTGTAAACAAGGTGGATATAAAAGTTAAGCTCTATCCAAACTCTAAGCCTATGCCTCTTCTGTAAATTAAAGAAACATGCTTGGTAACAAAACTACATAAATGAAGCACTTATGTCACTATTTTTGTAGATGAAAATGTTATGTTATGCATCAACAGGTCTATTGATCAAGTTGCATAGCTTGTCCTCCTTATGGAAGTCTAGAAAACCTAGTCTCAATTTATAAATTGTTGTGGTCTCCAATGGGTGGTTCTGAAGTCCATAAAAGATATATTTCATTAGTGATTCAGCTTCAAATTTAAAGATCTCAAGAAATTAATTTGGGAAACCATTCCCTTTGTCATCTTATGGATTGTATAGAATCAAAGAAATATCTACGTATTGGGAAAAGTTGAACCAATTTGGGAGAAGATTCAGGATTTAATTAAAGTTAAATTAGCTTTTTGGGTGAAATTCAAATAAAAAAAGACTGCCTACTCTATCAATGATCTTATTTTTCAAGTCAATCGAATCCTCAGTGATTGTTGATTTGAGCTCACAGTTTGAAACTCAACCCTCTCTTTTCCCTCATCGTCGATTATCACAGTGGCCAACCGCATGCGTGCCCAACACCATAACTACTCTTGGCCACCACCTTGGTCGCCACCTATGGCAGCTAGCACTAAGCGAAGTTGTTCCCGCCTCTCGACAACGATGGTAGTTGGCCCTCAATTGTGCTCCACCCATAGTAGCCGTCAACCAAAACCACACCAAGCCAATCGACATTTGGTAACTATTGGAAGGCAAAGAAAGAACTTTATTGATTCAATTGTGATAGATGGCAATTATGTAAATGGTCCAATGATAATGAAAAGGTTGATTCTTGGATATTTTCAAAATTTGTTTACTGAGGATTGGGTAAGAAGGCCACTATTTTCTAGTTGCGAAGGGCAAAGCATTGAGCTGATGGATAATGTCAATCAAATTGTAGAGTTTTCTGAAAAGGAAGTCTTTAAGGCCATTAAAAGTTGTGATGGGAACAAGGCACCAGGGTGGATGGATTTAATTTGATGTTTATCAAAAAGTGCTGGCATTTTACGAAAAAAGAGATAATAGATTTTTTCTCTGAGAACAATAAATTGGTTAAGGGGCTGAACACTACTTTTGTAACTTTGATCCCAAAGAAAGTGAACCCTGAAGGGATTGGAGATTATTGACCAATCAGTTTGGTTGGAAGCATATATAAGATCTTGTCTAAGGTTCTATCAAAGAGACTTGATTGGTAGTTCCCAAGATTGTTGGTAAAGTGCAATCAGCTTTTGTTGGGGGAAGAATAATTCAATATGGGATCCTTATTGCCAATGAAGTAATATATGGCTGGAGGAAAAAAATACAGGAGGGATTAATTATTAAAGATGCAAAAGGGAATTAGGTAAAGTGATCCGTTGTCCCCTTTATTATTCATTTTGGCAGCTAAAGGGATGAATCACTGATGTAGGATAGATTGCAAAAGAATTCCTAGTACAGAATTACATGCAACGTCAGAATTGTCAGAATTGCGTGAAATTCGATGGGAGACTTGGAATCGATGTGTTGATCAATACTCCTCGCTTTGTTAGGACATATGTCGCTTTTTGGGCAAATTCCGTCGTTTTGGCATTCAAAAGCGCATTTTTGCTATTTTTAGTAATAATGTGCTGCTTAATTTCGGGAGTTAGGTTTTTTTGTTTAGAGTTGTCCTTTTACTAGATTGCTATTTAAGTTTAGGGCTTTTGATTTATACTTTTAATTAGAATAGTTATATTTTGAAATTTTTAGTATTTCTCCTCATTTTAATTATTTCTTTTCTAAATAGTTCTAGTCGAATTAGGAATTATAGTTCTAGACAAATTAGGTTTTGTAGCCTATATAAAGGCTATTTCTTTTCATTGTAAGGTTAACCTTCATCAAATAAAGAATTTTCTTTTTGAAATCTTATTTTTTCAACTCGTGGATTCGAGTGTGTTACTTTTTATTCATAAATTCGAGCAATTTTTCAAGAAATAGACGATACCTTACTCTTTATAAGATTATGCTACGCCACAATTGTTTAAGAAAGCCAAGAGTAAAGGTTTAATTAGAGGGATTAAAATTGGCCAATAAGGGTTAGTTATTTCACATCTTCAATTTGCAGATTTGCAGATGACATCATTGTTTTTTTGTAATGTTATGGAGGAAGAAGTGGTCAATTTAAAAAGAATCTCGAGGTGTTTGGAGATTATTTCGGGGCTGGAGATCAATTTTTTAAAGAGTACAGTCAGTGGGGTGGGAATCGATAAAGAAAGACTGGATAGTTTTCCGAAAATTCTGAAATGCAAAAATCTCTCTCTTCCCTTAAAATACTTAGGGATGCCATTGAGTGCCAAGCCTAGAACTATGAAAACTTGGATGTCGGTTCGTTATGGACAAGGTGAAGAAAAGGCTCCCTTCATGGAAGAAAAGAATGTTATCCCTTGCAGGTAGAGTGATTCTTATTAAGTCTGTTCTTAATTCTCTTCCATTGTACTATATGTCCCTTTTCAGAATGCCTATGAAAGTGGTGAAGGAGATTGAAAAAATTCAGAAGAGTTTCTTGTGGGGTGATGAAGTTACCAAGAAGAAAATACATTTATTAAATTGGGAAAAAGTGACTATGAATAAGTCGAGTGGAGGCCTGGGAATAAGGAATGTAAAATTGATGAATGAAGCTTTGTTGGTGAAATGGTGGTGGAGATTCGCATCAGAGGAAAAGGCTTTATGGAGAAGAGTGATTGTGGAAAAATAAAATCTCAGATCTACTTCATGGTTTCCTTATTGTGAAGATATCAGGTATATATCTAATATATGGAGGGATATCTCCCAGTTGTCAATCAAAAATACTTCGATTTTTGAGAAATATGTTGACAATATATGCTTTCAAGTGGGAGATGGTAAAAGGATTTCGTTCTGGTTGGACTCGTGGAAGGGTAATTATTCTTTGAAGGAGAGATTCCCCAGGTTCTCTATAGTTGTCGAAAAAGAAGCTTGTCTAGCGAAGTACATTGTTACAACTAATGGAAGAAACATGTGAGAGATTAATTTCATAAGACAATTATTTCTTTGGGAAGAAGACGATAAGATAAATCTCCTAGTTCTTTTGGGTGAATCATCTAGTTTAAACGAAAATTGTTTGGATTCTTTGATATGGAAAGGTAAAAAGTCAGATAAATGCATGGCGAAGGATATATATGAATTGTGTGATCCTGACGTTTCTGATAAGGAAATTAAGAAGAAGAGATTCAGTTTTGTATGGAACAATTTTGCCCTGCCTAAAACTCAATGTTTCGCTTGGTTGGTGTGTAGGGATAAAATTAAAATGGCAGATCGGTTAATAAAATTGGGTATCTTAGAGGCAGATGAGGGGACTGAGTGCAAATTTTGTGGAAAAGAATTTGAATCTGTGAACCATATACTCTTTTTCTATGTCATAAAGTATGGTTGATTTGGGTTTAATGTCTTAATTGATGGGGAGTCCAGTGTATACAACCTAAATCTTTCCTGGAATTGATTGATTGGTGGAGTGGGTGGAATTTCAAGGGGCCAGAATTAGCTTTATGGAAGGTTATTCCTATGGCAATAGTTTGGTCTTTATGGAAGACGAGAAATCTTAATATTTTTGAAAAAAATGTTATCTTATGGAAAGAGGTAGCTGAGTTGATAAAGTTAAGGATTGCTCTGTGGGTAAAATCAAGGAATCTTTTCTCTGGGTATTCTATTCATGAGATTACCACGAATTTGAGAGGGATCATAGGATTTCCAGTGTGATTGAATGGATTGGGTCTCTGATTTCTCAGTGTTGTTGGTAGTCTCGATTTAGGTTTGTTAGGTATTTTTAATTTTCTTCCTCCTCTCTTCCTTGTTTTGTTTTCTTTTTCTTTCCTCTTCTCCTTGTCCTTTGCTGTTTCGTAGCGATGGGTGAGTTCTGGTATGAGTCTTTTTTTTTTTTCTTTTTTTCTCCGTTCTTTAGTTGTTTCTCTTTTCCTGTGTCTTTTTGTCGGGTATCTTTTGTTTAGTTATCCTTTGGCTGTGTGGTTGTCAGTATTCTCTGGTTTGTTTTCTGGGATTTCTTGGTAGCTCTGGGTTTTTCATGTTTTCTTCTTTTATGTTTGTGTCTCATTAGTTCAGAGTATGTATTCAAGATTGGTGATCATGTTCTCTGGTTTTGAATTCTGGGATGAAGGTGTGCATGATTCTTGCTCTAAATAGCTTCGGTTCTTGCAGTATTATCCTTTTATTGTTGCTATTTTGATTTTGTCTATGGGCCGATCAGTATGTTTGTGATATCTCTTTGGATTGATGGTTCAGAGTTTATGTAATGTGTGTGTTTGTGATATCTCTTTGGATTCATGGTTCAGAGTTTATGTAATGTGTGTTTGTGATATCTCTTTGGATTCATGGTTCAGACTTTATGTAATGTATGTTTGGTAAGGTTGGTTTTCAAGAGTTTTCGCATCAGATTGATTCTATGCTGGGTGTAGTTTAATGATTTCTTCAGGTAAGATTTTTTGCTGATTTTGGTGAAAATATGTTTGAAGGTATGAATCATCGGGTGCTTCTGGGATTTTTTATAAGCTGATGTATTGGGTCTCAGTCGGGTTTTTGGGTAGTTTGGGTGGCTCTTTATTTAAGATCTTTACTATTTTGTAAGATTTTGTTACTATAAGATCTTGATGTAATTGGGTCTCAGTTGGGTTGTAGGCATATGATTATCTTCCGGCTTAGTGCCAACCTAGATGTGATGAAGTTTGGAGATTATGATGTCGTTTTCTGTTCTATCTTCTTTTATCTTTATTGATGTCTTCTATATGTATTCTTTGTATATTTTGATTATTCATCAGTAAAGTTCTTTTTCTTTTGCTGTTCAAAAAAAAAAAAAAAAGTTTGTACTTGGTGCTTGGACGTGCTTTTGTATAGCTTTTTTCTTCTTCGTTTTTTTTTTTGTTTGGTCTCTTTAGTACACAACCTACTTATCCGACAAAAAAAAATCACACCATTCCATTATGGCACGTAAAGTAAAATTCAACTAAGTTTTATTCATTTATTTTGGGTCTCGATAGCTAGCTTACTACAAATGTTTGCGTTGGCCGCCCTGTTTTTAGCAGGTACACTTAGTTTAATTTATTTGGCATAATTAAAGATCTAGTAATTAGACAATGGTGAAAACAGAAGGCCTTCCTTGAGAGCTAGACCTCGTGGGACTAAAGACAGTGACCTCCTGTCTATTATATTTCAGCCTCCTCGCTTCGTCCCTAGAAATTTGATAGGCATTCATAAGAACTTCCTCAGGCATTGCACGGATAACTGATGTTCTTCCTGCGAGAGGACTGATCTTTGCCAAGTCATTGGTCTTGAATGAAATCCACTCCAAGCCTTGCTCCCCAGCTTGTTTCACCACTGCAAAATTTTGGGGAACAACGAGCAGCTGACCCTGGCGGACTTGTCCATCAAAGGCCGGCCTGTTGGAGTTGCCAACAATCTGAATGCGGCCGCTTCCCCTTATCACATAAAGCACGCTATGAGCATTAATGGTCCAAAGAGGTGACACCATAGCATTCTGCAAAAAAACATGACATGAATGGCACGACCCTTAATTTTAATCCGTAATGGGATTCTCTTATATATATATATATATATATATATTTAGCCAACCACTAATGCCTAATGGAAAAAAAAAAATGTCAGCATCAAGTAATGCATATTTTAATTCTTACCCTGTAGAGAACTCCTCTCTCTGCGCTCAGTTGGAGTTGTCTTAGAATAGGAAGGTTGTGGCTGTTGAGGGTACTTATCCGTCCCCCTCGTGACGAGTATACATCGGCCCGTTCTGAGTCGTCAATATTCTCACCGAACCTCATGCTGCAAAGGGTCTCCTCCAAGCCATTGGATCTCATTTCTCTTTCTTCCTCCTCTTCCAATCTTGGTGGCCTTGTTAGTTGAAGCCCATCTCTAACTCTTACAATGTTTCCTCTCCGGTCGTTCTCACTCTGTAGCTTCCTCGCAGTGTCTGTGCTCACCGCAAAAGCCTCGGCCAAAATCTGAGTGTCAAAACCTTGGAAAACATTGTTTCCAGAGCGTTCTTGCTCACGAAAACTTCCGGCTTGTTGCTGTTGTGGGCTTCCAGCGAGGAAGAACCTCTATTACATTCAAAAACAATAAATTTTGTGAGCTAGTTGTCGGGTTTACACTGTTTGGATTGCGATAGTGTTGTTAAGATTTCTTACTCTGAGATTTCGATCTAGTTGGTTGTCATTATTGCTGGTATCGTGTACCACCACCAGAAGAAGTTGGTCATTGCCATTGTTGTAGGACCAATGCGCAATCCCAGCCGGCAAGGCTATGATATCTCCTTGCCGGAATTGACGGACCTTTTGGTGCTGATCCCTGGACCTCTGGGCTTGTCTTCCTTCCTGAGATTGCTGGAATGATTGGTAGGTTTCTGGGCAGCCAGGCAACATGGTTCCAAGAATGCCTTGACCTATTGATGGTTAAACAGCGTATACATCGTATACATCGTTAATATTTTTATCAAAATATCAAACAAGTATATCAATATCATATAATCAGAACAATAATCTGTAAGGTTGAGAAAGCAAGCTAGCCTTGGATGACATAGACTAGCATTGGAGCATTGTTGAATGAGGGTAAGAGGAGGCCTCTTGGCTCGATAACATGACGAGTCACGGCCACGCCAGCACACTCAATCTGGTCGTTGTTCTGGTCCCATACTTCAGTAACACCAGCCTCATGCTGAATCCGGCGAGCTGCTTCAAGGGGATTGAGGTTTTGGATTTGACACTCGCTCTGTTGCTGCCAAGATTGCCGATCTGACAGGCAGATATTGCACAGAAAAAGAAGACAAAGAGTGATGGAGAGCAAAGAAGAGTTGGCCATGGATGGAAGCTAGCGAATGGAGTTTAATTATTACTGGTTTGAGGACTGTGGGATGGGATGGGAATTTATAGGAGGGAAAAGTGGCGGTTGTTGAAGGTTTGTTTTATCACCTTCTCCACTTTTTGGCACGGCTTTTAAACCGTATGTGAATACGCGGCATGCAAGCTTGCCAATGTTGTCCATTTCTGCATGCTTTTATGTCTTGTCCAACGTTGGCATTTTTTATGATGACGCGTGTTTTTGTGGTGACAAAAGTTGGTGACGGCTCGAAAAATGCAGAGCTGAGAGAGAGAGAGAGGAATGATCCTTCACATCAAGGTTTCAATCGCTTGGGTGGATTCATCTCTGCATGAAAATACCCAGCCATCATGTACACATGAATTAATCAAATCATTGGGATCTTGGTTGATGCGACAGTGAAATATTTATTTTCTTCTAAATATATAGTGTATTAATTGGACATGCAGCAGGGCATGTATAAGAGCTATTAAGCTATTAAGCTATTAAGTACGAACAATGTTTTATGATGTATAAAATTATGTTAAAAGTAGGATATAGAGTGTTTTTTTAAATAATTATCACATCAACCAATGAACCTTGCTTCATTTGAACACTGTTTGGATAAAATTTTTTTTTTACTACAAAACTTTATCCATTAAATATTTATTATATTAAGTGTCATTATTTTTTTAGCGATGCTATATACGACTCAAATGATATTAAAATGTTCAAATATTTACATCAAGTTAATTCATTATAATAATGTCTCATTTTATGTAAATATTTGGACGTTATATTTGAGTCATGAATCATTATTCTGTATGACTCAAATTATTTTTTAACTTTTAATACAAGATAGTTAAATTCAGTATAAAAAAATGTTTGTGAATTTCACTATTATCTAGAAGAAGAAAAAATTAGGTGAAAAAAACTACTACCGGTAACATACTTTATATTGAAGGTGAAATAATAAAATAAAAAATCTATGAGAGACCGTCATTCTATATTAAATAGTGACGTAAAATGACAGTCTCACTGTACAATTTTTCCTATTATAGACAAGACTAACTAAGTTAGGAAGAATTTAAGCTCATCTTGAATTGCTTAACATGCAGCTTGATTTAGCTTGCATGTCTACACTCTTGTATGTATGTAGGAACAGCTCCTAAGGCCAGTTGTGTTACAAAATCTATATTCAAATTTACACTACCGGATGTAAAAGGAAAAGAGAGAGAAAAACAATGAAAGATTATATTCTGATTATTCAAAAACAAAAAATTCGTTTTGAAGTTAGAATGGTATTAAACGTGAGAATGCAAGTTTAACTTTGAAAAATACTCGCTTCATATATAAATTAAAAAAAAAGGCAAATGTTAAGTTTATTTCAAGTCTCTCTCAGTACTGTTTTATAAGCAAGACCAACATTGGTAGTGACCATTTTTAAGTTAATATGATGTATTTTTACTCTACCAAGAAACTATTACCCGTAACATAGTTTATAACATACCCATATATGAAATCACTTTTGCCAATATCATAAAAAATCAATGGATTCGTTAGATGGTATCAATTAAAACTCCTCCTTAATTAACGTTATAAAGGATTTTAATAAAATTATTTGGTTAATTATAGTTACAAACTTGAACGAAAAGAAATACCATTAAATTAAATTGAAGTTCAAAGACAACATTGTAAAAGTAGAAGAAATTCCCTTTCCTTGTCGAAGACGATTTAAATTAATGAATCTAATAATTTAAAAAAAAAAAAAAAAACCTTGTAAAATGTTGTCATCTTATTGTAGTATTTTTACTTAAAAAGAAATGAATTTTCTTATTGAAAGACAAGTTTGTAGATGTTTTGGTTGGTTTTGATGATTGTTGGGAATAATGAATTTATATTTCTTTTTTTATTAGAAAACGTTTATTATTGTGGACAAAATATATAGAGAAAAGGGTCGTATTGCAAGACTCAAACTCGATTCTCGAGAAAAATGTCAATTTGAAAACAATAAATTATTTTGTGTTGGATGTCAAATTTTATTTTCAATTACATTTCTCCTTTTTCTAAACCCTATCTAATATACATTTTTTTTGTTAATCACTCTAAATGTCTCGAATATAACATGATAATGCCTTTTTCATAAAACTGTAAAAAATTGACACAAACTTGAATTCTTCTTACTCTCAAGAAAAGTGACAATTTTAAACCAAAAAGAAAAAACATTGTTTGTTATTTATTTACGTTTATCACTTCAGATATCTCGTTTATAACCTGTAATATCCCAAAATCAAATTAAATATTAATAACTAATATAAGTTAGAATTATGGAATTATTTAGAAATTGTTACATAAATTTTGACTTTGAGTTGTATATTTAAATCAAGATCAAATTAAGCATTAATAGCTAATTTAAGTTAGAATTATGGAATTATTTAGAAATTTTTACATAAATTGTGACTTTGAGTTGAATATTTAACTTTACGCCGTAACTCAAATTTAAAAAAAAATAATATGATGAAATTCGATTATAATATTTTGTGTGCAAAATGTATATCTTCATATAAAGAAACAAAATTAATAATAATTTTTTATAAAGTTAGTTGTATTATCTATAAATTAAAAGTAAATAAATTTTTATTTTTGTTTCCCAAGTTCTTTTAAAGATATATAAGTCATGCCAAAAAATAAAAGAAGAGGAAGAAGAAATAATAAATATATCTATACACACACACACACATATAATATAATGATTATGTGAAGCAATGCCTAGGCTTAATATATTCTTCACCAGGTAAACAAAGAGATAAAAACTATTAATAAGTTAGAGAATGAAGGGGCGTAATTGTGTGGAAGAATGAAGAAATTATTTATGTAGGTGGGCTCCAAAGATAAATAAAATAAATTAATAAAGTTAATGTAAAGTATCAATATATAAATACTTATTATGGAACCTAAATATAAATGTGTGTGTGTGTGTGTGTATAAGATGATGGAAATCAAAAGCACTTCATTCTTACGTGGTGTCAATATATTAGACAAATGAAAATATTATGTAAAAGTTACTAGAAACCAAAGGCATGATATATGATATACATGGTTTATATATATATATATATATATTGAAATCAGGTTTGGGGATGAGTGTTCTTGCTAAGAATCACAATTGATGAAAGAGACGATCACCATAATTTGTGCACAGGTTATACAAATATGGGTAACACACAACCACTTTGTGGAAAACGTAGTCTTGGAGATGGAAGGATATAAGCTTGGAAGAAGAAACCGAAAAAGAGAAAAAAAAAAAAAAAAAAAAAAAAAAAAAGGGAAATATAGAGGAAACTATGACAGTAGGCTATGAAACTGAAAGAGAGAAAATTGTGAATAAATTTTGAAGGGTAAGGGTTGAAGCTTGTGCATGACAAATTTTTTATAAAGATAAGGTAAGTATTTCATGCCTTATTAAAGTAGTTTTTATTATAGATATATGTATTTAACTCAAATAAAAATTTTGCTATTAAGTATATATAATTAAATGCAATTTGAAAACAATTCACTGACATATATTATGGTCTTTTCTAATTTGAGAAATATGATTTGTGAAGTATAGACTTGTTATGAAATGCTTTGAATCATTAAATCCTAAAGTTCTTTATTGACTTATTTCTTGAATTGTAACGCTTCATAAAATTGAAAAATAAATAAAATAAACAAATAACGAATAATATTAATTTTTCATGATAATAAATCTCACAAACGTAATAATAAGATAGAAAGAATTTAAACAACGTAATAGGGAGTGACGATACATGAGTGATAAATGAAAAATAGTAAAAGAAAACTTGAATTATAGAAATCAGAAAAAGACGTAAGATTTTCTAGTATTCGTTAAAATGAAGGATTCGTTCATTCGTTCGAACGAATGTACAACAGAACACTTTAAGTTGCGGGCCGAAAAGTAATTTGAGCATAAAATTCACTTTCCCCTCTCTTCCAAACTCTCTCTAGACAAAGGAAAAGTTAGGTTTAGGAAATTTCTTAAGCATTCATGAATCTTCAAGCCTTGTAAACACATCACAACATAAGGAGTCAAATATAAGAAGAATTTTTACCGATTGAAAAGTTAGAATTTCAAGATTTCTTTAAGAACAAAAGGTAAATTTGGGGCTTTTCATTTCTTTTTCAAATTTCTTGTATTTCTTTATAGATCTATCTTGGTTGAGTTAAATAAACAGTGTAAATTATTTCTTAGGTTTTGGGAGTAAGGATTGAAGCTTGAAATTGGAATCTCTCTCTCTACGCACAAATTCACCCTTGTTTGGAGGTAGGAATTCTAACATAGGTTGAGAGTTATATGTTTACATGGATACATTAAGCATTTTATTTAATTCTATATCTTGCATGACATGTACATGTTGATGATTAGGAGAAATGTTGAATGTCATGTACTTATGCTAATCTTGCCACATACTTGTTGATAATTGGATTGTTGATGGCCATAGGTTGTATGGTCATTGTTGTGTTCTTGTGATAATTAATGAGGTGATATGAACATTGAGTATGTTTGTGAATAAAGTGGAAAATATTCATGAATGACAAAATATGAAAATAGAAATGGAGAATGGGAATGTGGATGATTAGTCCCTAGAACAAGTTGAGGGACAAGAAAGAGTGACACATTGTGAGGCCGCATTAGAGACCGAAAATATTTTGTGATGGGGATTGTGTCTCCCTTCTGTTGCGAACCGTAACCCCGCGCATGTGGTAATACATAGCCAACAGGTTTGTAACTCGTGAATTACTACATTTTTTCAGGAGTCATTAGTTGAATTGACGAGGTGATTTTATTTAAGTGAGTAGATTAACGCGAGGTCTGAATGTAATTTATATTGTACGTATTTAATTGTATTTATGTGATGATTCTCCTTTTTACTTATTGTTATATTTTCTTTTAGTTAGGTTGACGGTTTGCATTGTTAGGGGTATGATAAAACATTTATTGATATGCATGCAAGTTGGTTGAAGACTTGTATTGACACTTCACATCTCGCATGCCTACACTTTGCACCACCTTAACGTTTCTTATTTTAGAATTTCTATTGGGGTTGTTGTTTTGACTCCTACCAGATGCGGGTAACGACAATGAGCTGACACCTTGACAACATGAACTAGGAGGACACATCTCTTTTGGATTCTTATGTTTATTTTTGGGATGTAATTAAATTTACAACTTCTATTTTGGTCTTTGTTATTTTAGAAATGTAAAAAATCCTATAGTCTTTATATGTTGATGTAAAGGCTCGGAAGCTTCAAGAATACTAGTATTTTTTTGACTTAGAAATAGCCATCATGGGATGAGTACACTTTTGAAATTTATGTATGGAAACCTTGTTGGATTATATGTATGAAATATGAATAAATATTTGTGTTATGAAAACTCAAGTGAGAATATGTTAATCATAGGTGGTTTGAGATATACATGAATTATTTACTTAGTTTGACATTGATTCACAGGGTAACCCACAGGTCTTTGGGTCCTAGAGCGTGACATGAATATTTGTAATTCCCAAAAATATTATGATTATTTAAGGAATTGTATAATTTTTTGTTTAATTGATGATTAGTTTGACACTATTACAAATAGAAATAGAAATATTTATTTGACATTTGAATTTAAGATTGATTACTAATTGACTTTAGACTTAATTTTAAAATTGTTAAACTATTTAAGAATTAGATGATTAGTCACTATCAATAAGAATTTGACTTTATCGAACCTTAATCACAGAATATATTGGTGGTGAGCTGCACAAAATGACAAATTTTGTATTCAATTGCATTTCTCTTTTCTATAAACAGCATTTAATATTACTTTTTGATGTTGATCACTCCAGATGTCTCGAATATAACCTGAGATTGCAATTTCAATAAAAATTTCAAAAATTGACACAAACTTAAACTCCTCCAACTCGGGAGAATAATGGAAATTTCAAACAATAGAATATTATGTGTTAATTATTGATGTTAACCACTTCAGATATCTCGCTTATAAGCTAACAATACTTTTTTCCCAATAAAATTGCCAAAATTTGAGACATACTTGAGCTTTTCTAACTTTGAAGAAAAGTGGTAATTTCAAACAATAAAATGTATTATGTTATTTATTGATGTTGACCACTTCAGATATCTCGCCGATAACCTAATAATATATTTTTCATAAAATTTCCAAAAACTGACATAAACTACAACTCTTCCAACTCTAGAGAAAGATAGCAATTTCAAACAATAAAATATTATGTGTTATTTGATGTTCATTTTGAACCTGATAATGCCTTTTTCATAAAACTGCCAAAAACTGACACAAACTTGAACTTTTTCAACTCTAGAGAAAAGTGGCAATACCAGACAATAAAATGATGTGTTATCTATTGACGTTGACCCCTTCAGATATCTCTCATATAGACTGCCAATGCATTTTCCATAAAACTGCCAAAAGTCGACACAAACTTCAACTATTCCAAGTCATGTGAATTGCTTTCGTGAATTACAGTTCTCTTTTTTTTAGTGTATTTAACAATAGTTATTGAAGCTGACTACAAAAATGTCTTGATTGTATCCTATTAACATTCCTTTTTCTATAAAGCTACCAAAAAAGCAAACACAAAGTCGATTCCCAAGAAAAATGGCAATTTTAAAACAATAAATTGTTGTGTCAGATGTCAAATTTGTCTTCAATTACATTTCTCATTTTTCTAAACTATATTTAATATTACTTTTGATGTTTACTACTCGAGATGTCTTAAATATAACCGGAAAATGCCTTTTTCAAAAAACTACCAAAAATTGACACAAACTTGAACTCTTTTAACTCTAGAGAAAAGTGACAATTTCAAACCACAAAACTTTGTGTGTTATTTATTAACATTGACCAGTTTAGATATCTCGCTTACAACCTGTAATATTCCAAAATCAAATTAAGCATTAATAACTATATTAAGTTAGAATTATTGAATTATTTAGAAATTGTTACATAAATTATGACTTTGAGTGGTATATTTAAATTAAAATCAAATTAAGTATTAATAAATAATCTATTTTAGAATTATGGAATTATTTATAAATTGTCCACCAACATGTGATATGATGATGTCCAAAGCTGACTCTAACAGTCCGTATATACAAAACATATACATTAGTGGTCTAAAGTGTACAAGCGCCCTTTACAAATATAATGAACAAAGTAAATCAATATAAAATTGACTAGTCCACTAGTCTTTATTCACTTCGTGCTACTTCAATAGTTGTAGTCCATCAATCCAATACCTGCCATTCCCATAAACAATAGAGATGAGCCACAACGCTCAGTAGGGTTTCCCAAAACACACAAATAAGCAGTGCGTAAAAAATAATGTAAGTTCGAAGATGACGATTCCTAATGTCCAGCAAGCATCACAAGCACACAATCACAACATCTACTAATCACAAACGTAGATTATAAGATCAATAGGACATGGCACCACTCCACGTGGTGTAACAATATTAACCAAGCAATCAGTATGTAAGGACTCGAAAAATTATTAAAGGGTAATTCGGTAAATTTTTAACATAAGCTAAGGACAGATCGGAGATAAATCAAAGATGAGTCAAATAAATTATAAAATGAGTCAATAAGTCATCAATACGACACAATGATGTCAAAAGGGATTTTTGTGATTTATTCTGGACTGATGTAAGCCTCGGGGCTACATAGTTATCTACAGGATGTAAATAAATTTGAAAACTCAAACGACAAAATTTTAGAAAATGGACTGCATATTTGGAATCAGAGTGCTGAAACTAGCTAGGGTGTCAAGTTTGGTGTGATTCTGAGATAGTTTCAAGTCGAGCTAGTGTGTGCGCACAGTTGGCCAATTGGCCACGTGGTGTTTTGGAAATTGTGCAAGGTTTCCTTGAGAAGCTAGCACAAAATTTTGGAAAGGGACATGTGACGTCAATAGGAGGGTGGTGGAAGTAGAAGTGATAGGGTGTGTGAGGGTGCATGGTTAGGAGACATGGATGGAGTGATGGGACATGATTACGCCCAAAGAATAACGCGGTAGTTGTAGTGCAGCTTTGGGGTGTCGATTTCACAGGGAGATAGATTAAAAAAATAACAGACAGAATAAAGAAGCTGAAGAAAATATTAAATGATTAACGAGAAAATAAAAAGTGATTTTAAATGCAAATTAAAATTAAACAAAGTGATTAACGGAAGAAGTACTCAAATTAACGAACAGTAGAGCGTCGGGAATCCCTTGCACATATCTAGTATTTTAATTATTTTTAATTCATTAATAACTCAATTGAGAATTTAATTCCAAAAATCTCAATCGGAAGATATAGAATTATAAACCAAAATTAAACCAAATGTAACCTTTTGAAAAATCATTCATCACTTTTAAATCACGCGAATTGTTATCCACATTGAGAAAACTCAACGACGACAATATACCCAGAGAGCAATATTGCAGCAAAGAATTAAATCAATATAAATAATCAATTGATCCAAACATAATCAAAGAACTAATCCATTCAATAGAAAAAGCATGACTGAATCTATAAACGGAATAAACTCTATGATTATTCGGAGAAAAAAACACCAATAATAAATTGAGAATGATAAAACCAAAAAATTTTAATAAATAAAAATTCAGTACATAAATCAAAAATAAATTAAAAATACCATCTAATGTGCAAGTTCATCCCTAACCCTACTTAGAAATTTAGTTACCCATACAAATAATGGACAACATAAATCCCAGCAGCCACACCATTGAACTCTGCGCCGCTACTCACTTTTTTCTCCACAGCGTTACACGTTGGTTTCTGCCCTCTCCACGAATGGTAGCAGGCTCCCAGTTTTAAGCTTCTTTTTGTTGGGGCTTTGGTTGGACGATCCAAGTAATTATGGGTACAATTAATGCCAGCAAACGTGGTGAGGAGTTCACGGGCTTAATTATCAGGTTGGTCGGCCCAAATAGTCCATAGACGACGGGCTGCTCCAATTTCTTCAAATCTGAAATAAAATATAAATAACGACAATGAAGACTAAAATTAACTAGAAATTATTCAAAAAATGTTAAGTGTGAAGCACAATTACGAACTATCTCTCACCAACAAATGATGCAATATTTGAGATTGAAAATATTGTAAAATAATACTCAAATATATCTCACTGTAAATAGAAATTAAATTAAATAATATAAATTATATCCCAACATTTCTATTCACATTTTAGCATTTTAATCTAATAATAGGTTATTTAGAGTGCACTTTCCCACACTCATCATACCCCCTAACTTGCTCATTGCTAGTCCCTAGAAATTTTCATGCAAAAATGGCAAAAGAGACCAAAGAAGATCACGCATAGAAGACATCTAATCACACTTTTTAGATTCACATATCAAAGCTATTTCAGGAATTCAATAACCCTATAACAATCAATCCACTTATAGCAATTCACAAAGTGTGTGTGTGTGTGTGCTCCAAACCATATTCATTTAACTACAAACCATGACACATGCAACATCAAGAACATCTCAAGCAAAAGGTTCAACTCCATATCTCACGAGTATAAAAGTGTTTCATGTAGGGGTTCTCTCTATGGAGTTGACAAGGGGTGTACACGCTCAATGAAGAATTAGGAAATTATGTACAAGCAACAAGCAAACATTGATCTTATGATAAGAGCACTAACAAATGAGACGTCCACCACTCTTTCCACAGGCTTACTTAGGATCAGAACGATCAACATAAAAAGGTTGTAACGTGGCTCAGGTTAGGGGCTATATGAAGAAAAGGATAAAAAAGTTTCAAAAACTTCCAAGTACATACTAAAAGAATTTTATTAAAAATCATAGCAAACCAAACTTCTCACTTGATGTACTCTTTAACTTTTTAGATCACTGAATAACAATACTTCTCCTTCTTCATTCTCTTCTCTTTCTCCTTTTTTTTTAACTTTTTTTTTAAAATTTTTTTTTTTTTTGAGAATATTTTGATGCTCACTCCATTGAACACTTTGCACTTGTACTCTTTCCTTTTTCTTTTTCTGTTTTTTTTCAATTCAACATAAAAGAAAAAAAATGCAAATTCCACACCTAGTACACACTTGGAAGCAAAAAGGGTAGGAAAATCAGGGTATAGGCTATACTCCAATGTAGAGCGGTATGGATGATGTGGGCACATGAAAAAAAACTATATGTATTTGTTGGCTCAAAGTTGGATACTAAGGGTCTATGATGAGAAGGGCTAGCTTGAAAGGCTCAAACGTTAATCCTAAATTGACATTCGTCATATCCCAAGTATATCCACCGTCATACCACCAACCATGTAATGATATTCTCAAAAGAAGTGCCCAATTTAACAGATCAATGAACGCTCATCACAATTTCTTGTATTTGTAGGCTCTCAATTCTCTCCAAACTCACATGAATACTTAAGCAAAAGAGTTCTCTAGTTACATATGTCAAACCACCATCCTACCACAAAGTTTGGATAAGTGCATTAAAAGTTCTATGAATGCCTCAACAGAATGATTATGGTGGATTCTGTGAATTCACAAAAATGGCTATGAATGAGAATGAGTACTCATGTGAAAAAAATGCACGTGTGATGCAAATTTTTTAAAAAAATTTCATGTGACATGCAGTGTTCCAGCATGCATTTTAAATGTTAAACTTGCACCACCACCCCTCACCTTAAATGAAACATTGTCCTCAATGTTTAACAATCAAAATTGAATGGAGGGTACTGAAAAGGGTAGAATACACCTGATGTGTGACGTGGGCAGCTCGCTAAGCACCAAAGATAGCAACCTGAACTGACAAAAATAAAATTAACATGTCAATAAAAACAAAGAAAACAGCAGCAAACAAAAAGAAAAAGAACAAAAATAAAAGAGAACAAAAATAAAATAAAACAGATAAAATAAAGAAAAAAAAAACATACATGCATGGCGTGATCAAAGTTGATAGACTAGGTCCATAAGTGGAATGTTTTCTACTTCCGGAACTTGCCTATAGAAATTACGTACCTCAGTCATGAACTTCCTCTTATCCTGAGCGCTCCAATCCACCGGTATCTCACCTGCAACCAAATAATTCACAATATGAGTAAACCATGGTAGAGAAGTAATAGAAAGTAAATGCTCATTGGGAAAATCATTCCTGATTGGTAGGTGGTCAGAGGTGTCCTCAAATGTGAGCCTCGAGAGATGGTCAGCAACTACGTTCTCCACTCCTTTCTTGTCTTTGATGGTGAAGTCAAATTCCTGCAAAAGTAAAATCCACTGTATTAGTTACGCCTTAGCATCCTTCTTTGTGAGAAGGTACTTAAGGGCGGCATGATCTGTGAAAATAAAAATAGGAGAACCAATTAAATAGGCACAAAACTTATCCAAAGCAAATACTACAGCCAGCAACTCTTTTTCAGTAGTAGAGTAATTCATTTGAGCACTATTTAAAGTTCTACTAGCATAGTAAATGACAATGGGCTTCCCCTCCCTTCACTGTCCAAGAACAGCATCTACAGCATAATCACTGGCATCACACATAATCTCAAAAGGCAAAGTCCAATCAAGTGGCTGCATTATGGGTGCTGAGGTAAGCTTGCCAATTAGCATTTTAAAGACCTCTTGACACGCTTGTGTCTACTCAAATGGGACATCTTTAGCTAGGAGGTCACATAGTGGTCTAGATATGGTAGAAAAATTTTGTATGAACCCCCTATAAAAGCCCACATGACCAAGAAAGGATCTCACATCCTTTACTGTCCTAGGTGTAGGCAATTTAGAGATTAATTCAATTTTAGATTGATCAACCTCTATCCCCTTAGAAGAAATAATTTGCCCTAAGACAATACCTGAAGGTACCACAAAGTGGCATTTTTCCCAATTCAAAACCAATTCCTTCGCACAACGAGTCAACACTCTCTCTAAATTCAAGAGGCATGCATCAAAAGAAGTGTCATACCCTGACCCAAATTTTAACTGGGTGAACCACGTGAACCGAGCCGTTAAAGCTTTTTGGTTTAATATTGAATAAACGGATGAGTCAGAATCTTAATAGTTGGAAATACGAGTCATGCCCGAGCGATGCCCGAGCCAATCACGAATGGATACTGGAATATAAAAATAATAATAAGATAATAATAATAAAAATACAAATGAAATAAAAATTAAAAAAAAAAAGAAAAAAGAAAATAAAATAAAGAAATAAATAAATAAAAATTATGTTGTGCCATATGGATAAAAATATATATATATATATATGTATATATATGTAGAAGTGTAGATGTATATACATATATATATATATATTAAATACATAAGGGGAGGGGTTACAACCGAAAAAAAAAAAAAAGAAATAAAGAGGAGAAGAGAAACGGATGGGAGAGGAAGAGAAACAGGGCAGGAGAAATAAAGAAGGGCCGGTTTCTCTTGGGTGAATCAACAGCCGTCTCTTGGTTGTATATACAACCGTAGAAGCAGAGAAAGAAGAGAAGAAAGAAGAAAAAAAAAAAACAGAGCAGGGACGGCTGGTCGCTAGAATAGGGAGAAGAAAAGGAAGAAAAAAGAGAGGAGGAAGAAGAAAGAAGCAGGTCGGGGCATTTTGCATGAGATGTGCAAGAAAAGGAGGAGTAAACGAGCCAAGAAAAACCGGGATTGAGCAGTGTGTTCGGAAGTGAAACCGGGTGGCAGCCTGTACGTGCGTTGGGTGAGTGAGATTCATTCTATGTTTTAAAATTTTTTAAAGCATGAATTACTATGTTGATATAGAATTTTGTTAAGCATAGAACTGAATTGATACATGGAATATAGTTGGTGTTGAAATTGAATCAAGGAAAACAAAAAAAAAAAAAAAAAGAACAGAACTAAACGTGGGGAAACAGTGAAAAACAGAGGAGGAAAAAATAAATCGGGTTGTGAGATTTTGTTGGGGTTAATTGGTTTAGATCATGGGGAATTAATTCTCTTGGGTATAGGTAAATTTTAGAAGCAAAACGGGATCGAAACCATAGGAGAAAAAGGGAAAAAACGGAAGGGAAAGGGGCTGCCGGAAAAACCGCACAGCCCAGGTGCGCCACTGTTACGGCCATTTTGGGAGTGCTCCGGCACTCCGATTTGAAATCCGACGGTAGATTTGAGTTACCCATAACTCGTAGGTGTTAACCCCGCTGAAAAACGCAAGAAACCCGTCACCGGCGAGTCGCCGTTGACGAAGAAGACAACCTGTACGCTGGAAATGGCTGCTGCGCGGCTGCTGTTTTCCGATTTTATTTTGGCCAAACCGGGTCGGGTCTGACCCGACCCACCCATTCAGATGACTGCCCAACACTTGTACTTCATGGGTAAATTTTTAAATTTGAGTTTAGATAGTGTTTGGCTAGAAAGGAGAGCTATCCAATGGTTGGCTTAAACTTAACAGGAAATGAAAAAAAAAATGAAAAATGTATTAACAGAAAATGAAAAAATGGTATGGGCAGCGAATTGAACCTGTGACCAAAAGGGAAAAGGGTGAGAAGCTTAGCCACTGTGCCACCAAGGCACATGTGGTCTGTTTGGGCTCAAATACGATATGTATTATCCGGATTAATTAATTTAAATAAATGATTTAAATTAATAAATTTAAATTTAATTTCGCCGCTTAAATTAGTAGAACGAATAATGAAAACTTACTATTTTGGACCCTCTGAATATAATAGTGAGGTCCGTTTTACGAGACGGAGTCCCGAAAAAATAAAATAGCCGTAGAATGCCAAAATGACTAAAATGCCCCTACGTCCAAAGGTGAGTCAAACGGACTCCGATTTAGTTAAGTAAATAGTGAATTTTTATTAATTCAAACCTACTGGACTCAACGGTGGAGTCCAAATTATGAAAACAGAACCCAAAAAGTAGAGACACGTAAATGACCATGTTTCCCTTGGGTATATTAAGTTTAAAATGGAAATCGTAAAACATAAATTAGTAAGGGAGGTATTTAGAGTAACGAGGCATAAATTCGGCAAATGATATAAAGGCTGAAACGTGTTTATTGATTTATAGGCAAGTCAAAAGGAAAGGAGAAAGTCACGGGATATTAAGACGTTGATGAGGTAAGTGGGTTCCTATCTTTGATACGTGGTTTCCAAGCCACTATTTTTCCATTACTGCCAACCTTGTACTCATATATGTATTTACTATCATTGTTTCCCACCATGGATATTGTTCTACCTGGTGGATGCCTATTGGTTGATGTTGCATGACTGATTCATTTCACTGATATGTCTATTTACTGTATGTTACGTTATGATGTTCCATGTTTTGTACATTCATATGGAATACTATAGAATCTTAATTTATGTTAAGTGCCGGGTTTTGTGCTCAGTCACACTACCTATCTGATGCTATCTGATTGACTGGGACCTACGGGTCAATTTATGGGACCTACAGGTCAAAAAGGACATATGGCAATTATGGCGTTTTTACGCATTAAGGAAAATGGGCATTTTATATGCATTTATGTTAATGGGAGGTATGCCGGGCCCCAAAAGACCGAGGGTCTGCCAAACCCTGAACAGAGTAAAGGCATCATTCATGTTAATTGATATTGTTCTATGTTGATTGGTTTGATTCATTAGACTTGACTGTGACCGTTTCATTGTGGCAGTATTTATGTTGATTGTGTTCATCGAGCCTATTCTATATTCATGCTACACTGTTACTCTTGACGGTTATTGTACGTTGTCATTCATTGGTTACTCTTGACTGTTATTGTACCTTGTCACTCATTGGCCATTGTGGCACTTTACAGTTGACTGGAATCGTTATCATGACTGGCTATCATGTTACCTTGACTTGTATTCATTTATGTCATCCCCACCCGTATTGGGGATAGGCTTCTACTTACTGAGTTTGTAGCTCACCCCTTACTAAATTTTTCAGGTGAGAATGTTACAGAATCACAGTAGGAGATCAGGAGCTTAAGGAGACAGTTGAGGAGCATAGTAGTAATGAATGAAGTCTCTCCCATGTACTCATCACCTAAGAGTGGTTTAGGATCAGTTTATTGTTAGTTGAAGTTTAGTCTTTGAACAATAATTGTAATAAAGCTTCCGTACTTTAATGTCATGTTTATATTATTTACTGTTATCATTGGTAAAAGAATGGAAAAAGTAGGGACGGCCATTGGGTCGGCCCCACGATACGAGATCCGCATAGGGTGGGTTTCGGGTCGTGACAGCTTGGTATCAGAGCAAAGTCTTAGGTTCTAGTGAGTCATGGGAGACAGGATTAGAGTACTAGAATTGTTAAAGTCTAAGAGCTAGTCGATGGATAATACTGACATTTCTAGGCTAGACTTTTATGCGAACACTGACAATTATTTTACGTATACATTGACTGATTATCCTTACAGGAAAGGTTAACACCAAAAGATGATTGGGCTACTGTACCAGTATCCGTAGGTATTTTTCAATTACTTACAACCTGCTCATATATTGTCTAGAGAATTGATTTATAATTCCGCATCTACTGTTAGGTTGAACTTAGAAACAGAACCTCTAGGCTACAAGTTAACTGTTTCAATACCATCGAGGGGTTTATCATTGATGAATATTATATATTGGAGGAAGATACTATATGTTATGATGAAAACTGGTGATTCGTGAAAATTGAGATGATTGGTAATTAATAACCTTTAAGGAAATAGAAATATGTTTAAAAGAAAAACGAGGAGGATTCTCAAGGAATGACATTAAAAATATTTGAAGAGATTTCTATAAATGTTATGGATAGATAACCAAGGGCTTGAATGAGAGAAAGTTTGTAGGAAACTAAATGGATAATTTTAGGAGGACCAAAAATATGAAAATTCTCGAGTAAGTCATAGGTAGACACTGATAGGGTGAAGATGAGTAGAGTAGTGAAGACAAGTACTAAAGGAGCGAGATTGCCAGAATTGATCTTATGAACTGTGATGATTTTGGAAAGAGGCTGACACATGATAAATGAATATTCGGGAGAGATCCATGAATCTTGTAATCTAAGATGAGGTGTGATACAATTTTAGTCAATACTCTACCAAGTTGGATGAAGGTAAATGATAGAAGATTCTGAATAACTGTTAGAGGTCAATGTGGTTCAAATTATTGTAAAGACAGAACTGGTAGTAATCATATAGAGAAACCATGAAATTGAGATGATACATGATTCTGAGGTATTACGAGGAAATCATTATTGAATGATATATATAAGGCATATGAGATACAGATCATAAGCACACGGTTATTAACCAATTAGATATCTTTGGAGGAACTAAGAATTCGAGGATTTAAATAGTTAAAGGATTGGTGACTTTTGGGAAACGATAGCTTGATTAAATACTAAGGTTACTAGTTTTCGGGAAAGACTATGCTATGACTGACTTGATGTTTCTTGGACGACTGAGATGATTAAATGAATAGTAACTTTTGGAAGGAAGTAGTATGCTTGAGGACAGAGGTTGAGAATTCTTAGGAAGAATAATACCAGTGTTGAGGTGGATGACTCTTAAGTCATTACATTGGAATTGATCTATGAATTGGGGGAAACTAGCATTTTAACAAGGGTAACAGCAAATGCTCTTTTAAAAGATATAAGGTGACATAGAGTTGGAATTGTAAAATCTTGGAAAGTCGGTGAATTTAACAACAAATAGATATGAGCGATGGTTTGAGGAAGACTTAATGAATGGTAACGTGAGGCATCGAAACTCTAGATGGACTGACGATATGTCAGAATTAAGAGGATTCTTGAGTGAGTCATATAGGGTAAAGACAAATGCATTATTGGTAGACAGAGACTGATTTAATGAGATTATCAAGTGAACATTTATGCACTGTGATGGTCCTAAAAGGAGATTGACACGTGATAAACGATAGTTGGGAAAATTCAATGGATCTTATTAATCTAGGTAACAATAGGACCTAATTGTGGGTTATACTTTATTGAGGTAGTTGAATCTATCTCAAAAGATAAATGATTGATGACGTTGAATGATTTTGAGGATTTACGTGACCTAGCAACTAAAGAGACGAAAATTGTGGTATACATAATGCATATAAAAACTAGTGAGGATAATGACTGTGCTAAAGTGATACCTAATTATGTGGGTTACGAGAACAATTGAGATTGAGGTAGAAAGTAGGAATAACTGAATTGCAAAACTAAGGAAGTAGGGAATTTTTATGATGGAAAAACTTAATATCATCGTGATAAACTTTGAATATCAAATGTAACGATAAAATGGTGAGACGACTAATTGGTGTGAATAATCCCGAAATATGATCTGAAGTCACAGAATATACAAGGGACTCCCTCTACGGTTGAATAAGTTCTTGAAAGAACGAATTGAAAAAGTTGAATAACGACTGGGGGGAGAAACGTGACATATGATGAAAAACTGAATATGATGACGAGTATAAGAAATGAGACAGTTGAAAACCCTTTATGAGCAAAGGAAAGTAAAACCAACGTAATAGTTATAAATTTAAAAGTCATAAGACCCTTGATTTGAATTGACATGATGAAGTGACAAAGTTTTATGGATTACGAACATTCGATTTTTGGGGACAAAACTCAATTTAAGGGGGGTAGAATGTCATACCCTGACCCAAATTTTAACCGGGTGAACCACGTGAACCGAGCCGTTAAAGCTTTTTGGTTTAATATTGAATAAACGGATGAGTCAGAATCTTAATAGTTGGAAATACGAGTCATGCCCGAGCGATGCCCGAGCCAATCACGAATGGATACTGGAATATAAAAATAATAATAAGATAATAATAATAAAAATACAAATGAAATAAAAATAAAAAAAATAAAAAAATAAAATAAAATAAAGAAATAAATAAATAAAAATTATGTTGTGCCATATGGATAAAAATATATATATATATATATGTATATATATGTAGAAGTGTAGATGTATATACATATATATATATATATATTAAATACATAAGGGGAGGGGTTACAACCGAAAAAAAAAAAAAGGAATAAAAAGGAGAAGAGAAACGGATGGGAGAGGAAGAGAAACAGGGCAGGAGAAATAAAGAAGGGCCGGTTTCTCTTGGGTGAATCAACAGCCGTCTCTTGGTTGTATTTACAGCCGTAGAAGCAGAGAAAGAAGAGAAGAAAGAAGAAAAAAAAAACAGAGCAGGGACGGCTGGTCGCTAGAATAGGGAGAAGAAAAGGAAGAAAAAAGAGAGGAGGAAGAAGAAAGAAGCAGGTCGGGGCATTTTGCGTGAGATGTGCAAGAAAAGGAGGAGTAAACGAGCCAAGAAAAACCGGGATTGAGCAGTGTGTTCGGAAGTGAAACCGGGTGGCAGCCTGTACGCGCGTTGGGTGAGTGAGATTCATTCTATGTTTTAAAATTTTTTAAAGCATGAATTACTATGTTGACATAGAATTTTGTTAAGCATAGAACTGAATTGATACATGGAATATAGTTGGTGTTGAAATTGAATCAAGGAAAACAAAAAAAAAAAAAAAAAGAACAGAACTAAACGTGGGGAAACAGTGAAAAACAGAGGAGGAAAAAATAAATCGGGTTGTGAGATTTTGTTGGGGTTAATTGGTTTAGATCATGGGGAATTAATTCTCTTGGGTATAGGTAAATTTTAGAAGCAAAACGGGATCGAAACCATAGGAGAAAAAGGGAAAAAACGGAAGGGAAAGGGGCTGCCGGAAAAACCGCACAGCCCAGGTGCGCCACTGTTACGGCCATTTTGGGAGTGCTCCGGCACTCCGATTTGAAATCCGACGGTAGATTTGAGTTACCCATAACTCGTAGGTGTTAACCCCGCTGAAAAACGCAAGAAACCCGTCACCGGCGAGTCGCCGTTGACGAAGAAGACAACCTGTACGCTGGAAATGGCTGCTGCGCGGCTGCTGTTTTCCGATTTTATTTTGGCCAAACCGGGTCGGGTCTGACCCGACCCACCCATTCAGATGACTGCCCAACACTTGTACTTCATGGGTAAATTTTTAAATTCGAGTTTAGATAGTGTTTGGTTAGAAAGGAGAGCTATCCAATGGTTGGCTTAAACTTAACAGGAAATGAAAAAAAAAATGAAAAAATGGTATGGGCAGCGAATTGAACCTGTGACCAAAGGGGAAAAGGGTGAGAAGCTTAGCCACTGTGCCACCAAGGCACATGTGGTCTGTTTGGGCTCAAATACGATATGTATTATCCGGATTAATTAATTTAAATAAATGATTTAAATTAATAAATTTAAATTTAATTTCGCCGCTTAAATTAGTAGAACGAATAATGAAAACTTACTATTTTGGACCCTCTGAATATAATAGTGAGGTCCGTTTTACGAGACGGAGTCCCGAAAAAATAAAATAGCCGTAGAATGCCAAAATGACCAAAATGCCCCTACGTCCAAAGGTGAGTCAAACGGACTCCGATTTAGTTAAGTAAATAGTGAATTTTTATTAATTCAAACCTACTGGACTTAACGGTGGAGTCCAAATTATGAAAACAGAACCCAAAAAGTAGAGACACGTAAATGACCATGTTGCCCTTGGGTAAATTAAGTTTAAAATGGAAATCGTAAAACATAAATTAGTAAGGGAGGTATTTAGAGTAACGAGGCATAAATTCGGTAAATGATATGAAGGCTGAAACGTGTTTATTGATTTATAGGCAAGTCAAAAGGAAAGGAGAAAGTCACGGGATATTAAGACGTTGATGAGGTAAGTGGGTTCCTATCTTTGATACGTGGTTTCCAAGCCACTATTTTTCCATTACTACCAACCTTATACTCATATATGTATTTACTATCATTGTTTCCCACCATGGATATTGTTCTACCTGGTGGATGCCTATTGGTTGATGTTGCATGACTGATTCATTTCACTGATATGTCTATTTACTGTATGTTACGTTATGATGTTCCATGTTTTGTACATTCATATGGAATACTATAGAATCTTAATTTATGTTAAGTGCCGGGTTTTGTGCTCAGTCACACTACCTATCTGATGCTATCTGATTGACTGGGACCTACGGGTCAATTTATGGGACCTACAGGTCAAAAAGGACATATGGCAATTATGGCGTTTTTACGCATTAAGGAAAATGGGCATTTTATATGCATTTATGTTAATGGGGGGTATGCCGGGCCCCAAAAGATCGAGGGTCTGCCAAACCCTGAACAGAGTAAAGGCATCATTCATGTTAATTGATATTGTTCTATGTTGATTGGTTTGATTCATTGGACTTGACTGTGACTGTTTCATTGTGGCAGTATTTATGTTGATTGTGTTCATCGAGCCTATTCTATATTCATGCTACACTGTTACTCTTGACGGTTATTGTACGTTGTCATTCATTGGTTACTCTTGACTGTTATTGTACCTTGTCACTCATTGGCCATTGTGGCACTTTACAGTTGACTGGAATCGTTATCATGACTGGCTATCATGTTACCTTGACTTGTATTCATTTATGTCATCCCCACCCGTATTGGGGATAGGCTTCTACTTACTGAGTTTGTAGCTCACCCCTTACTAAATTTTTCAGGTGAGAATGTTACAGAATCACAGTAGGAGATCAGGAGCTTAAGGAGACAGTTGAGGAGCATAGTAGTAATAAATGAAGTCTCTACCATGTACTCACCACCTAAGAGTGGTTTAGGATCAGTTTATTGTTAGTTGAAGTTTAGTCTTTGAACAATAATTGTAATAAAGCTTCCGCACTTTAATGTCATGTTTATATTATTTACTGTTATCATTGGTAAAAGAATGGAAAAAGTAGGGACGGCCATTGGGTCGGCCCCACGATACGAGATCCGCATAGGGTGGGTTTCGGGTCGTGACAAGAAGATCCAAAAATAGTCACGTCATCCATAAAAACTTCCATGCAATTTTCAACCATATCACTAAAAATACCCATCATGCAACGTTGACAAGTAGCAGGTGCATTACACAATCTAAATGGCATTCTATGAAAAGCATAAGTACCAAAAGGACAAGTGAAAATGGTTTTATCCTGGTCTTCTAAGGAAATTTCAATTTGATAATAACCAGAATAACCATCCAAGAAACAATAAAAAGGATGACCAGCCACACGCTCAAGAATTTTATCAATAAAAAAGAGAGGAAAATGGTCCTTCCGGGTGGCAGCATTCAATTTTCTATAATCAATGCACATCCGCCATCCAGTCACAAGTTTTGTAGGGACTAACTCTCCTAGGTCATTTTTCACCACAGTAACACCTGGCTTTTTAGGGACAACCTGTGTAGGACTAACCCATTTACTATCAGTAATAGGATATATGATTCCTGCATCTAGTAGTTTCACCACTTCGTTTTTCACCACTTCTTTCATAGTGGGATTAAGCCTATATTGGGGGTCTCTACGAGGGCTAGTTCCTTCCTGCAAATTAATTTTATGAGAACAGACTAGGGGACTAACACCTTTTATATCAGCAATGCTCCAACCTATGGCTGGCCTATGCTTATGTAGGGTCTGAATTAATTTCTCACCTTGAGACTCAAACAATTCAGATAAGATAATAATAACAAGAAAAGTATCACCTGGACCAAGGAAGGCATGTTTTAAACCCTTGGGCAAAGGCTTCAATTCAACTTTGGGTGCTTCCACACTTGAAAGAATTTGCTCTTCACTTTTTTTAGGCAATTCCTCAAACTACGGTTGCCATGCCCGTGCTTCATAATCATGAGTTCTATAAAAAAAATAGCACAAATATCAACCACATTAGATGGATCAGTAATATAATCAAACTCAGAATTAACAAGAAAATGCTCAAGGGGATCAAAATCATGAGTTGCAGGAACTCCCCTATCCATGAATGAATCAATCATTTACATCTGGTGGCACTCGTCCTCCTCTTCTGGCTGTTTTGCAATATGAAATATATTCACCTCGAGAGTCATGTTTCCAAAAGACAGCTTTATGAGCCCATTCTTGCAATTAATAAGAGCATTAGCAGTGGCAAGGAAAGGCCTACCTAAAATCAAATGAATTTTTGAAGTAAAGTCAACAACAAAGCTAGTGTCAAGGATTAGGAAATCAACAGGATAATAAAATTTATCAATTTGAATCAGAACATCCTCTACCACACCCCGTGGCGCTCTGACTGAACAATCAGCTAATTACAATACCACAGAAGTTGGTTTGATTTCTCCCAACCCCATCTACAAATAAATAGAATAAGGCATTAAATTCACACTAGCTCCTAAATCAAGCAAAGCTTGCCCAAACTCATGATTCCCAATGCTGCATGCAATGGTTGGACAACCAAGATCCTTGTACTTTGGAGGAATCCTCTGCTCAATTAGAGCACTAACTTTCTCTGTTAGGAACGTTGTCTTCTTCACATAGTGCTTCCTCTTAACTGTACACAAATCTTTAAGAATTTTTGCATAAGTAGGAACTTGTTTAATCACATGCAAAAGAGGAAGATTGATTTTTACCTGTCTGAAATTCTCTAGGATTTGATTGTAAGGATCCAAAGTTTTCTTGGTTGATTTAAAAGCTTGTGGGAATGGTACCTTAACAGGGCTCTTTGTTACCTCTGGTTCATTGGTTAGCTCGGCATTACTACTATCTTGATTCTTTTCCATAACCCCTGATTTGTCCATTGTTGGGATGTGTAATGACTTACCACTTCGAGTCACAATGGCATTCGCATCCTTCAAATTCTCTTGCGCCATTTGTTGACCATGGGGTGTGGACTGAGCTTAGGAAGGGAATCTACCTCACTCATTCACACTCAAAGAGCTCATCCATTTGGACACTTGGCTCTTTATCTCCTTGTTTTCTTCCACAACCTGTGTAATCAAAGATTCAAACTTTTGATTAGTCTTACTCTGTGTTTCAATAAAAGCATGCAAAGTGTCTTCTAAAGAATTCCTAGAAGATGAAGGTGAATGATATGGTGCAGGGTATGATCTAGGGGGCTGTGCAGGTGGCTGTTTTTCAGACTTCTAGCTAAAATTGGGATGATTGCACCACCCCAGTTTGCAAGTCTCAGAAAAGGGTGTGAAAGACTTTTTGTACATACCTAAGGTATTACATTGTTCATCATACATCCCTCTCATCTCAGCAAATGTAGGACACTCTTGGGCGAGGTGATCTACCCCGCCACACACTGAACATCGTCTAAAAGAATCTACATGATTAGCCAAGTGTGTTGGCTTTAAGTCCCTAACCTTTAACACCTCTAACTCCCTAGTAAGTATCTCCACCTTAGCTTTCAAGTTGTCCTCCTCCCTGAGATGGTAAATTCCACCACCATTTTGGTTCCCTGTAGGTCGTGACCTATTTGTGCTCTCAAGAGCACTAGATCCTGTCCAAGTGTGAGCTTTTTCAACAAGCTCATTAAGGTACTCTATGGCCTCATCAGGATCTTTCTGTAAAAACTCACCATTACACATCATCTCTACAAATTGGTAGGTGTAAGTCTCTCATAGAAGTAACTCACTAGATGCCAACTCTCATACCCATGGTGAGGGCACGTACTCAATAATTCCTTAATCTCTCCCAAGACTAATACAAAGTCTCACTGTCTTTTTGTGCAAAGGTGGAGATCTGTCTTTTTAAAGCATTGGTCTTATGTTGGGGAAAGTATTTAGTAAAGAAAACCTGAGTTATCTCATTCCACGATCTAATCAACCGTGGTCTCAGTGAGTATTGCCAACTCTTAGCTCTATCTTTCAAAGAGAAAGGAAAGAACTTAAGTCTCGCAATGTCATTTGTTGCATTTTGACTATGGAAAGTAACAACGACCTCTTCAAACTCCCTAATGTGCACATATGGATTTTCATTTTCCAAACCATGAAATGTAGGGAGTAACTGTATCACCCCCGTTTTAACGTCAAGTTGACGAGTATTGGGTGGAAACATGATGCATGATGGTGTGGCTGTGCATGTAGGATAGAGGTAATCCTGAAGGGTCCTAGTGGGTTGATCTTCATGTTCACTCATATTTTCAGAATTAGAAGAATTATCAAACAAAAAATTAAAAAAAATAAAAAAATTAGACTCTAAAGCTGACTCTAACACAAGCCTACAAGCAAATCGACCTAATTCATCCTTAGACCTATTATGCATGTAAGATAACAATAATAAAAATAAATAAATAAATAAAATAATAATGCAGGAAGTAAAAAGAAAAGGGAACGAAGTTACCGCCTTTACAAACTGCTGAAAAGAAAAACTATCTAATGATTCTTCTACCATCTTCCCCGACAAAGGTGCCAAAATTTGATTATGCCCAAAGAATAACATGGTAGCTGTAGTGCAGCTTTGGGGTATCGATTCCACAGGAAGACAGATTAAAAGAATAACAGACAAAATAAAAAAACTGAAGAAAATATTAAATGATTAACGAGAAAATAAAAAGTGATTTTAAATGCAAATTAAAATTAAACAAAGTGATTAATGGAAGAAGTACTCAAATTAACGAACAGTAGAGCGTCGAGAATCCCTTACACATATCCGGTATTTTAATTATTTTTAATTTATTGATAACTCAGTTGATAATTTAATTCCAAAAATTCCAATCGGAAGATATAGACTCATAAACCAAAATTAAACCAAATGTAACCTTTTGAAAAATCATTCATCACTTTTAAATCACGCGAATTGTTATCTACATTGAGAAAATCCAACGACAATAATATACCCAGAGAACAATATTGCAACAAAGAATTAAATCAATATAAATAATCAATTGATCCAAACATAATCAAAGAACTAATCCATTCAATAGAAAAGCATAACTGAATCTATAAACGGAATAAACTCTATAATTATTCAAAGAAAAAAACACCAACAATAAATTGAGAATGATAAAACCAAAGAATTTTAATAAATAAAAATTTAGTACATGAATCAAAAATAAATTAAAAATATCATCTAGTATGCAAGTTCATCCCTAACCCTACTTAGAAATTTAGTTACCCATACAAATAATGGACAACATAAATCCCAGCAGCCACACCATTGAACTCTGCGTCCCCGCTCACTTTTTTCTCCATAGCGCCGCACGCTGGTTTCTGCCCTCTCCACGAATGGTAGCAGGCTCCCAGTTTTAAGCTTCTTTTTGTTGGGGCTTTGGTTGGACGGTCCAAGTAATTATGGGTACAATTAATGCCAGCAAACGTGGTGAGGAGTTCACAGGCTTAATTATCAAGTTGGTCCTCCCAAATAGTCCATAGACGACGGGCTGCTCCAATTTCTTCAAATCAGAAATAAAATATAAATAACGACAATGAAGCCTAAAATCAACCAGAAATTATTCAAAAAATGTTAAGTGTGAAGCACAATTACGAACTATCTCTCACCAACAAATGATGAAATATTTGAGATTTAAAATATTATAAAATAATACTTAAATATATCTCACTATAAATAGAAATTAAATTAAATAATATAAATTATATCCCAACATTTCTATTCACATTTTAGCATTTTAATCTAATAATAGGGTATTTAGAGTGCACTTTTGCACACTCATCAGGACACATCACTCCGATCACCTTTTTCTCTCTCCTCTTTTCCCTCACCCTTTTTTCTGATTTTCCTCTCCCTCATGTAACTTTTTTGCCATCTCTCTTTCAGACTCTCTCTCTCTCTCTCTCTCTCTCTCTCTCTCTCTCTCTCTCTCTTTCCTACTCTCCTTCCATGGCAGGGTGTGTGAATACATGTTAGAGAGGGCCTATGTATGTGTGTATTGTGTGTGCAATTGAGAGGAAAGAAGTGATTGTAAGCGTGTGTGAGTGGTGTGTGTATGTGTCAATATATGTTTGAGTGTGTGTGAAATAGTGTGTGTGTGTGTGTATGTATGTGTGTCTGTACGTGTAACACAATGGAAACTAAAAACAATAGGAAAAGAAAAAGAAGAAGAAAAGAAAAGTAGAAATGAGAAGAGGGAGATAGGAACCAGAGAAAGAGTTGGTAGCCATGGGAGAAAGCTTGAAGCTCTCTCTCTCTCCTTTGAATTTTCTCTCTCTAGCTAAGAGTTAAGGTAGGGTTTTTACAGTTTTGTTGAGCCTTTGTTTTGAATTTTTTTTTTGGAGAATGCGATGTGCTTGGTTGTGTGTCTTTGGATACATGCATATATATATATATATACATACTTGGAGAAAGAACTGAATTGGGATATATATATATATATATATACATACTTGGAGAAAGAACCGAATTGGGTCCTCGCAATTTTTTGCAGTTGAGAGGTTTTGAACCCTCAAAATTTAATCTAGCTATGTTGCTTGGCCTTTGTGGGTGGGATTTTGAAACAAAAAGAAAAGAACAAAAGAAAGAAAAATCAAGGAAAACAAAGGAAGTGCAAGTCGCTAGAAAATTTGGAGATTTTTCACCAGAAGAAGAATACCATGTTTTTAGTTTATGAAATACGTAGGTTTGGGTATGCCTTTGTGAATTATGGAGTGATCTTGGGTAAAAACAGGATCGATTTGGTTAAGGAGAGTGGAAGAAATTACCTTCGTCAAAAGGTTGGGGTCCGTCGGAACCGACTATTTTTGATCGTCAATTCACAAACTATAAAGTGGATTGGTGAAATGAATTGTGTAACATGAAACTGGGTTGAAAACGCTCAAGAAATCATTGAGAGATCGCCAAAAAATTGTAGTTTCTGGCGCCGTCGTTGGAGAAGGAAGCACTGCTCTAACAGGTTACCAATCAATTAGGTTGACCCGGTCAACAATTGATCAGGTCTGGTCAATGGGTCAAATAGGAATTCAGGTCGGGTCTAAAACGAATTTAGGTCTGGTCCGTGGGGCTGTTGGGCCCTTAGGTGACGTTTGGTTACGGGTAATTTGAAAACCATAAAATTTAATTGGAACTGGAATAGGGCTATCCCTATTCCAGAAATTGAAATCAAAATTGGAATAAGGTGGTTTGGTAGGAGGGATTAGAAATTGAATTTTTGGAAATTATAAAAGAGCTTAATAGACTTAGTTAATTACAAATGGGTGAACATTTTTGACAAAAATTATGAAAAAATTTACTTGTTTATAAAATTGAGAATAAAGCCAATTAAAATGCGAGAAGAGGCATTTTTAAGGTTTTTGGGCATTCCAGACTCAATGGCGAAGTCGGTTTGGACATTCGGGGACTCGAGATGGTCCCACATGAATATAAAAAATTATAAAAATACCCCTAATGATAATTTAAGCAACTTAAAAGCTAATTAAAATTCAAAAAGGGCTATTCCAAAATTGTTGGATGCTCGGGATTCAAATATATGATCAGATTGAATAAATTGGGACCCGGTGATGGTCCCACATAAAGTGAGAAAATGACGATTATAACTTTATACTTATATTAAGCAATTGAAAGCCGAATTAAGATCCGGAAGAAGCGTTTCCAATATTTTTGGACACTAGAGACTCAAATATGATATCAGAATAATGAAACAGGGACTCGAGGTAGTCCTATATGAATGTATAAAATTACCAAAATGCATTTGGGCATGAGGCAGATATATATAAGAATTAATAAAATACAAAAAAGACGTCTTTAGGATTCTTGGACCTTCTAGATTTGATTCCAATGTTAGTTTTGAGGGATGGTATCTCCGTACCCACGTAATTTGTCTGATAAACTACGAAAATGCCCTTATAGGTTTAAAAAATAGTTAAATAACCTAGAGACAATACGAAATGGCTTCCTTAGGGTTTTTAATACCCAGGAACACGTTTTTGGTATCTGTTTGGGTAAACAAGTACCGAGATATAGGCAAAAGAGTAATTGGACATAGTGAATTATAAGGTTTGATATGATACCTTAGTGCTATGGGCCAAGGTGGTCCCTAAAATAAAACAGGAAATACTTAAGATAATTGACAAACATTATGAAAGACATAGATAATGTTTTCATGTAGTGGAGTGAGGATTAAGATTAGGACAATGTCCTGATGTGTTGATGTACATACTTGCTATGTGATTCACATGATATGTTTATCTATATCATTTGATACATTGCCATTACATTATCAGTATGATGTGATTGTTATATTGACTGCTATGATGTTGGATAATTGTATGATGGTACTGGATACATGTGATTGCCATGTTGATGTTTATCATGATCTCTATTTCTGTCATAGATACATATGACTATTGTTACTCCTGTATCTATCCGTTAAAGCATATATCCTCTCTTATGGTTGTTAGCATTGTTGTGGATATGAAGGATGCTAATATGCATATTGTTGACTATACTTGAGCAATGTGAGATTTGAAGGGATATTGATATTGATGAGCACCGTTTATGATATGGATTGAGATATTGAAACTTTGAAAAATGAACACGTATGAGAAAAAGACTTAGGATGAAAATTAGTCACGTCTTTTGTGTGCTATTGAGCTTAGTGAGATTGCACTTTACCCGAGGTTCTATTTATGATAGGGATGGTGTCTCTCCTCGGCTTGCAAGTCGTAAACCCATACGGGTGATCGTTTGTTTCTATCGGGTTAGTAGCCTATAAAGCATATAGGCTTACCGAGAGCCAAATTAGGTGGATACTCATGGGATTGAGATTGTTGAGAGAATGGAATGAGCTGAATAAGACTTTATCCCTTTTGTTGTAGATTGATTTACTTGAAATTATTTCCCCTTGACTTATCTATAATACTTCATTATGATTATCGATGGACTGTACACTACTAGTTGTGATACTATGGCAATTGTGAATGGTTTCTTAGCTGTGAATGTGTACATTATTCTTGTGGCTTTGAACAGGACATGGAGGTGCTTCGTGGGTTGAGTAAGCTTACACTTACATCTTGTGATTGGTTATGTATTAATATACATTATTCTTGTGGCATTAAAATAGGAAATAGAAGTGCTTCGTGAGATTATATGTTTATATTTATATCATATGTTCAACCTCCATATATTGACTACTTGGCTATTATTGTCAAACCACATCTAGTGATGCGATGCCCTTTTGATACTTATGTTTATGCCTGTGTTTGGGATATGATGATGTGGTGTACTTGTGATGCATACTGGACTATAGGATGTGTCCTCTTCAGACTTGCATTAGTTTTTGCATGCTGCTTGCTTGTGTGTTTTGGGAAACCCTACTGGGTGTTATGGCTCACCCCTACTGTTCATGGGAATAACAAGTATTGACTTAATGGACAATTGATGGGAAGAAGTGAGAGATAGACTGAAGTCATTGTATTGCTTAGTTATTTTCTTGTATTTATTCATTTATTTGTCGAGGGTGTCTGTACCCTCCAAACTATTCATATATATGCCATGTATATAAGAATTATAGAGTTAGCTCTGGGCAAACCTTATTTAATACGGTTGATGGACTTTTGATATAGTTACATTGTGATAGTAATTATTTTCATTTAATCTAATTACGGGACTTGAACAAGTCTAATCAAAGAACTGAACCAGAACTAATTAAAGGAAATCAATTCAAAAAAATGACCTGTATTTTATATATTTGACTAGGATGGTTAGTCCTATTATCTACCTTATTAGGGTCCAATGATCCCTTAGTTCAGCCCTACGGGTCAGGGGGTGATGCAATATATACAAGATCAAACTCAAGGCATGAGTAAGTTCATACAAACCTCACGACGCACCTCCATTTCCTGATTAAGGTTACAAGAACAATATATGCTAGAACAGTCTACATATACAAAGTAAATTAGTCATCCAACCAACATCGTCATCAGTAAAATAAATTAGCAAGGTTTAATCACCACACAGTCCCAGCATATACCCAATACAAGCCATAATAACATAACAAGTCAATCATCATCTATTGCATTTATCTGAATAACCAATACAAGCAATCAATGCATAATGTGCAATGCTTTTATAAATATAGTATGATATGTTTATGATTTCATGAATGCAGTATGATAAGCTTATGGTTTCATGAGGTCTTTGACATATGCATAGGGTCCCTCGAAGTGCCTCGAAGTACCTGTATCCTGCCCTTTCACGAGTTGCTAACTCATAGGACTAAGAAACCTCCCACGCGGGGTTATGATCCGTAACCAAAGGGAAACACCATCCCCATCACAATATCAAGGCTTACATCCTCTCATTATCATATAATTCTACATCATCAAATCCACACAAATCCCACACCTCTCCGGTATGATCAAAATCTTCAATTCTATATAATCTTGTACCACCCTAGTATACTAAATATCATCATAAGCACTCAAATCTCACACGGCTCAAGTATACTCCATATCATCATATCCATTCAAATCTCATGTCACTCAGGTATGTTCAGTAGTGCAATTAACAATAAACATTAAAGTCCACAACCATCGCAATTAAATGTAATACCAAATATTAATCACATTCAACCTATAAGATCGGGCAAAAACCCAACATCATGACAATCATGATAATGATCATATCATACTAATAAATTAGTAACAAGATACCTAATGATAATGACAGACATATTATGTGAATCAAATGACAAGTATACAATGTCAACTCATCACGACATAATCGCAATCCTAGTCATCACCCGTCTAGATGAGAGATACTACTTTTGTCTTTCATAAAATATGTTGGATGTTTTATACAATCCTATTTTAACTCCCAGAACCACCCTAGCACTTAATGCTATGTTTTTATATCAATTCCTCTAGTTCTCTAAGGTTAGTTTTACATTATCCATTTCTATTTATCTTAACGCTTTCATCCCAAATTATTTACCCATCATCACATGCATCATTTAAATACATAGAATACCACATACACACATGAAAGGACACACATATGTATGACATAATGACACTAACCAACTCATGTCAATCTTTTGAAGTAGTCATGTTCACAACTAAAGCATGCATTAGATCAAATTGTCCCTAAAAACTTAATCAGACAACCGCTTAAAACTAGGCTTGACAACCTTTAAAAGTATACCGAACAACCCCTTAAGTAGTCCTAAATAGCCCCTTAAAATTTTGCAAAAGGACTCTTGAATTCTTTTGTAGCAAACAACCCTTTAAAATTGTGGACTAATCAACCCATTAAACCATAGTAGGCAGCCGCTTTAAAACAGTAGCAAACAACCCCTTAAACAATAATAAACAGCCCCTTTAAGAATGGCCTTAACCGCCCTAAGATTTTCACCAAACAACCCTTTAAAAATAGGGTTTTACAACCCATAAAAGAACCCCAAACAGCCCTTAAAATAAGGCATTACAGCCCTTAAATTTCTGCCCAACAGCCCCTTAAAATTGCTTTAACAACCCCTAAAGATACAACAATTGGCCTTTAAAATGGGGCCCAACAACCTTTCAATTTCTGACAAACAGCCGATTAAAATTAGACTTAACAACCCTTAAAAGTTCACTAAACAACCCCTTAAAATGGGGCATAACAACCCTTTAAATTTTAGCCAAACAGCCGCTTGAAGATTGGGCTAACAGCCCTTAAATCTTTACTAAACAACCCCTTAAAAATAGGGTTAGTAGCCCTTAAGTTTATACCAAACAGCAACCCAAAAGTTCACCTAGTAGCCCTTAAAAAAATCAGCCATTGAGCTGCCCAGAACTTCAGCAAACAGCAGTTTAAAATCCCTCAAATCAGTCCCTAAAAGCTTGCCTAACAGAAGCTTAAAATCTTGCAAAACATTCCCTAGAAATTTTCCCAACAGTAGCTTAAGAACTTGTTAAAAAAAATTAATTTTCATTCATTCTTATTTCAAAACACCCAATTTATTTGCAACCCATCTAGGATATTCTATAATTGATTAATTTAATACTTCTTAAGGAATTTCATTGTCAAGCCAAGCCGCATACACACAAAATCAAATACATACCTGCCCACACACACACACACACACACACATATATATATATATACACAACAGATTCCTAACTAAATACGGGAAGGAAATAAAGAGAGAATAATAGATGGTCAACATAACCTAAAATAGAAACGTAAATAAAGCTAAGAATAAATTTCCTAATTCCAACACTCCCCTTCAAACTGAGGCAAAAATATTGACGAGCCCAGCTTGACAAGAGATGACTGTAGTAACGACGGACCCACTGACTTGGTGAACATATCAACCATCTGATTAGATAAGGGAATAAAGCTAGGGGTAATAATACCCGAACGAACTTTTTCCCTAAGGAAATGAATATCGACTTCTATATGTTTTGTTTTCTCATGAAGTACTGAGTCTGAGGATAACCTAATAACCAACTTATTATCACAGAACAGAGAAGATGAGCTTGACATGGGGAAGCCTAGCTCAGTCAAAAGATAACGAAACCATAGAAGCTCACAAGTGCCCTAGGCCATAGCACGATACTTGGCCTCGACAGAAGATCGAGAAACCAGCACTTGCTTATTATTTTTTTAGGATATGAGATGATCACAATGAAAAGTACATATACTAGAAGTAGAATGCCAATCACTTTTACAACCTACGTAGTCAGCATCTGTAAAACAGGAGAGATCCAACTATGCTCCTGTCGTATAAAAAAGGCCAAGACCAGACAGGTCTTAAGGTACCGGAGAATATGATAAACTGCATCCATATGAGAGGTACGTGGTGAGTGCATGAACTGACTGACAACACTAACAGCAAACGTGAGATCTGGTCTTGTGTTCGTCAAATAAAAAAGACAACCCACAAGACTCTAATAAACAGATGGGTCTAATAATAACTCTCCTGATTCTACTGACAACTTATGATTTGGATCCATAGGAGTAGAAGCAAGCCTATACCCAAGCATACTTGTATCCTGAAGGACATCAAGAGTGTACTTTCACTGAGATAGAGATATACCAAGGTGAGATCAAGCAACCTCAATGCCAAGAAAGTATTGTAGAAGACCCAAGTCCTTAATATGAAAAGACGCCCCGAGATCACGCTTTACTTTAGCAATACCAGGTGAATCATCTCCAGTAATAATAATATCATCTATATAAACGGAAATGATAATACACCGCCCATCTAAATGTCGTCGACTAAAGCATGTGTGATCTGAATAGCACCTTCCATATCTAGAACAACATCACTGAAGCGGCTAAACCATGCTCGAGGAAACTGCTTAAGACCATAGAGGGGTTTTCAAAGACAACAGACTTTCCCAAAATACTCCCTCTGGGACCGAAAACTCGGTGGTGGACCTATGTAGATAACCTTTGTAAGGTCACCATTGAGGAAGGCATTCTTGACATCCAACTGATGAAGATTCCAAGAATAGGAAGCAGCAAGAAAGATAAGAAGATAGACTATAATCAACTTAGCCACAGGAGGAAAGATAGAACCAAAATCCTTACTTGGAACCTGAGTAAAGCCTTTTGCAACAAGGCGAGCCTTATACCTCTTGATAGTTCCATTCGCCAAGTACTTCACATTGAAGACCCACTTATAGCCAACCATTCTCTCACTAGCAGGCAAGTTAACAAGCTCCCACATCTGATTTTGAAGAAAAACATCCATTTCTACTTTCATAGTGGCCACCCACTTAGGATTTTAAAGATCCTCAAAGACTGACCGAGGAATGGATACTGAATCAACCTGACCAAGAAAAAATTGATAGGAATTTGAAAGACCCTGATAAGATATAAACTTGGCAATAGGATGATCAATACTACTAAGAAAACCCAAATGGATTGTGGGACAACGATCACGGGGAGGATACCAAAGAGGTGTGATATTAGAAGCTAAGGGAAAAGATGAAGTACCTGAGTCCAGAGAAGAGTCTGGCGGAGGAACATAAGAGCACGGACGGCAAGTAACAAGAGAGCACAGACAACGTGGAACATAAGGGAAAGGATCAGTAGTGGTTACCAGAGGAGTCGACAAACTAGGAAGTGAAGAAGAGGACACCGGAGGAGGCTCAAGGATGGGAGCCGAACAAAGAAGTAAAGGATTATCCTCCGAAAAAACCTCCACAATAGGTCCCGACAAGGAAGGAGTACTTGAAAATGAAGGAACAGTTTCTAAAAAAGTAACATCCAATACGTGATAGATATGACCAGTAACCGGATCATAAAAACGATACCCCTTAGACATGCTAGAATACCTTAAGAAGATACACCAAATGGCCTTATCATCAAGTTTAGTGCGGGAAAGGCTACGATTTTGAACAAAACATGTACACCCGAAGATACGAGGTGTAATAAGAAAAAATATGCTATCAGGCTAAAGGATATGTAGGGGTGCCTTATCTTGTAGTATCTGACTGGGAATATGATTTATGAGGTAAGTGGTTGTGAGGACAGCCATATGCCATAAATATTTGGGTACCCCATCCCACACAAAAGACACCGAACAACAGACATGATGTGACGGTTCTTACGTTCCGCTATACCATTCTGCTCAGGAGTGTAAGGACAAGTAAGTTGCTGAAGGATACCACATTTGTTAAACCCACACCTAAAGTCATGAGAGATATACTCTCAACCATTATCAAACCTAATATTCCGAATAACAATATTGTATTGGGTTTTGCTCATTTGTAAAAAGTGAGTAAAGTGTGAAAACACTTCAGATTTTTTCTTCATAAGATAGACCCGAGTACGATGAGTATAATCATCTATGAAAGTGAAATAATAGCGGTGCTAAGAGAAAGCAACAACTGGAGAAGGGCCTTATACATCAGAATGAATAAGATCAAAGGCACAAGATGTACGCTACATGTGAAGAATATAAGTAGTGCGATTATGTTTTGACAATTCATAAACCACACATTTAAATTTCAAATTCTTGTATGCTTTATTCAAAGGAGGAAAAAGCCAACATAAATACTGAAAGTTTGCATGTCCTAAACAGACATTATTTTAAGAGAAAAAACAAAAGGATCAAACATAGGCAACACATACGCCTAAAAACTGGATGTTAACACTTTGGATAACGAAGGGTCTCCAAAGTAATAGAGTCCATCACGCTCATATCCCATGCCTAAAATCTTCTTCGAAGTCAGGTCATGCAAGAGACAACGATCGGGTAGGAAAATCACAACACAATTAAGATTTTTTACAAGTAAACTGACAGAGAGAAGATTGTAAGCAAAATTAAGGACAAAAAAAATAGAAGGAAGGGTGATGTTTAAAGACAGGATTACATCACCCTGACTACTGATCCGGATATATGACCCATCTACAATACGGACAAACTGAACAGCAGGGGTAACTGGAGAAAATAAAATAGATAACTCACCAATCATGTGATTATTAGCTCCGGGATCCAAAATCCAAGTGGGATGGCCTGACTTAACATGAAGAGCAGTAGAGATACCTGTAGCAAGTGTAGCTGTGGGACTGGCAAATGAAGTAGTCCCCGGAGGAGCAGGACCTAAGCCAAGGTGTGACTGAATCTGAGCAATTTGTGCCTGAAGTTGACTACAATTTGAAATGGTTGGAGCAGGTGCAGTCTCTGCAATGGCACCTGTACGAGGAGCCCATTTTCCTAGGTCTCAGTTCCCTTGATTCCCTTGGTTCCGGTTCTTAGAATAACCCTACTTTAACTCAATATGAAGATCAAAGCAACAATCAATAACATGGCCTAGCTTGTGGTAATGCTAAAAATAAGGACAGTTACCCGCTAGATGAGAGCCCAAAGAAGCAGCAAACGCCATCTGATCAGGAACAGGAGGAGATATCTCAATCTGTGTAGGCAGTGTCGGAGGAATAAGACGATGTCAGTGCTCATCGCCATCCACAGTAACAAACACCTCTTAAAGAGAAGGCATATGAAATGTGTTCAAAATCTGAGCCCTAAGAGCCTCAAACTCAGGTTTCAAACCCATCAAAAACTGATATGTATGCCTGCGATCAAGACGTTTGGACTCAACATCACTATCAGTGGTAAAGTCACTAAAGGGCTCATATTAAGCCAACTCCTCCCATCTAGTCTAGTGATAACCAAAGAAGTTAGCAACCAATAGGCCCAAGGTGGCTTGGTAGGCATGAGATATATCCTAATAAAGCTCAAAAATTTAAGAAGTATAGTGTGCATGGGCATACATCTTAGGCAGGGCAGACCACAGACCATGGACAGTCTCATGATACATGAACATATTATAGATCCTCTACTCTATCAAGTTGAACATCCAACCCAAAATGATACAGTTGTCCATATCCCATTGTTCAAACGTGCAGTCAGATTTAGACAGCTTTGGCATCTTTCCAAGAATCCACCCGATCTTTCGTTTTCCACCAAGAAAGAGGCAGAAAGAGCAAGACCATGCATGAAAGTTTTTTCCATTTAATAACACGTTCGTGACGTGTTGAGCTGGTGTATGCTGGGTAAGAAAGAGATCCGGACGAGCAACCACAGGAGCCGGACGATCAGCAAGAACAACAGCCTTACCTAAATCAGCCCATAAGACAGGTCCAAAAAATCTGGAATGAACAGACGAGAAACAAAGTTAGATAATGAATCGGCAACAAAAGAACCACAGCCAGATAAAAAATGGCTTGCACGACACGGGCAGCTGGACACTCGGCTACCCAAGCAACAGAAGAGGAGCATGGAGAAGCTCTAACACATCACAGTAACAGGTGCAGTACCGACGCTACCCGAAGGACTAGAAGGGTCCTAGGAGGTCACAAGTGGTCCCCGACCCTGCTAGAGAAGGTGCCTGTGGTCGACGATAGGGCTATAATGGGCGATTGGGGTCATGAAGGCCTACGACAGGGGCTATGTGTGGTGAGGCAGTGGCTGGATGATAGGGGGTGGATATGCGATATTGAGGGGAGAGAGAAAGAGAGCTTTCTTAGGCTCTGATACCAAAAAGAGATTTAGGAAAAGTTATATTTTCTAATTACTTCGACCTCATATATATATATATATATATATGCAATACATTTCTAACTAAATAAGGAAAGTAAATAAAGGAAATAAAGAAAGAATAATAAATGGTCAACATGACCTAAAATAGAAACTTAAATAAGGCTAAGAATAAGTTTCCTAATTCCAACAATATACAAATGCATCAGTGCACACCCACATGCATATACATTCACCCATATATATATATATATATATATATAGAGAGAGAGAGAGAGATAGAGAGAGAGAGAGAGAAAGAGAGAGAGAACTACATGCACAACCAAAAATAAAATCTTAGATTTGCTTAAAAAAATCCCCACGTTTGAATACCTCCATGGTTAAACTTTAGAGAGAGCTTAAGAGGAGCATCAATGGCTGCCTAGGATTTGATCTCCTTCTCTTTTTAATTTCTTCCTTTTTTCATCTTCTTCTTCTTTCCCTTGATTTCCTCTTTGATTTTGGGTCTTCTTAGTGTGTGAAATACACACATAAACACACAGTTATATACACACACACAAACACTTATCTCATGGTTATTTTTGGCCGTTTTGTAAAAAATTAGTGAGAATAGATTAAGGTTGAGATGAGGTATGGATTATTCCATAATTAATGGGAAAGAGATATAAGAGAATGAGAAAGAGAGAGGGGGTCGCATGGGGAGGGATTTTGAGAGAGAAGGGCTACAGCTAAAAAAGGTTATTCCCCTTTTCCTTTTTTTTTTTCTTTTAATCCTAACCACACATTATTTCAAGACACGCATTAGTATTTTTTTTTTCACCATCACCCAAAAATGGACAAATATCCTCTAATAAAATATCTTAGAAGCTTCTTATGGAAGCTAACCTCCCTTCCCAAAGCGTCACATGGCCAATTGACCAAATGTGCATGCACACGCACTTGATAATAAATTGCTTCAGAATTGCACTAAACTCGGCACCTTAGCTAATTTTGATGCACTTATTTCAAATACATTTTTCATTTTCCCAAATTTTGTCATCATAATTTTCATATTTATCTACGTTTCGTATATGACTGTGTGGCCCCATGCCCACACCAGTTACAAATATATTGCTAAAATTCTATTTTTGTCTCATAATATTATATTGATCATTAATAAATTATTTTTATAATTTATCTCACTCATTTTTAATTAATTAATTTTTTGCTATTAATTAAGACTAAAAAATTATCAAAATGCCCTTTAATAATTTTTTGAGTTATTACAGTTTCGATAAATTTTGATATATGATACATATGCATATGGATATATATTTACTGAAACCCGGTTTGGGTATGCGTGTTTTTGCTTGAATGGTAATTGATGAAAGAAACAAGCACCATAATTCACGTACAGGTCATACACATATGGGCTAGACACAACCACTTTATGGAAAGAAAACTTAGCCTTGGAGAGGGAAGGATATAAGCTTTGAAGAAGAAACCAAAAGAGAAAGGAAAAGGGGGGAAACAGACGAAGTTATGACAGTCGACAATCAAGTTGAAGAAGAGAAAATTGTGATTAAATTTTGAGGGTTAAGGATTAAAGCTTGCACGTTAGAAATTTTAGATAAAGTTAAAGATAAGTGCTTCATGCCATGTTAAGGTATTTTTTAATATCGATATATGTATTGAACTCAAACAAAATTTTTGCTATTAAATATATACACCCAAATGGAATTTGAAAACAATTCACTGACATATAATATTGTCTTTTCTATTATGAGAAATATGATTTGTGAAATACATACTTATTATGAAATGCTTTGAATTATTAAATATTGAACTTCTTTATTAACTTATTTCTTAAATATTTGTGATTCCCAAAAATATTATGATAATTTAAGTAATTGTATATTTCTTTGTTTAACTGATGATTAGTTTGACACACTTTTAAACATATAAATATTTATTTCACATTTGAATTTGAGATTGATAACTAATTGACATTAGACATAATTTTAAAATAGTTGAATTGTTGGAGACTTCTACGATTAGCCACTATCGATTAGAATTTGACTTTATTGAACCCTAGTCACTAGGTATATTGGTGGTGAGCCGCACAAAACGTCAAATTTTGTATTCAATTGCATTTCTTCTTTTTCCAAACGGTATTTAATATTAATTTTTTATGTTGATCACTCTAGATGTCTCGAATATAACCCGACAATGCCCTTTCCATAAAATTGTCAAAAACAGACACAAACTTGAACTCCTTCAATCCGGGAGAATAGTGAAAATTTCAAACAATAGAATGTTGCGTGTTATTTATTGACGTTGATCACTTTAGATATCTCACTTATAAGATAACATTACCTTTTTTTCTCCCATAACTAGCCAAAATTTGAGACATACTTGATGTAAAGACCTGGAATTTTTCTAATATATGAAATTTAAAATATTGATAATAATGCCACTGAAAAGGGAAAATAAATGCATGGGTGGATTATATAGTTTGATAGTTCTTAAGCTAAGATGGGTTAGTATATAATTGAATAAGTTAAGTGTTCTTTACTTAAGTAAAAAGATAAAAGAGGGCATGGAATAAAAAGAATGATGAAGAAACAAGGAAGGGCAAAAGAAACTTTTACCCTATGTCTTGCTTTTTTATCTTATAAGTTGATGCCCACACACACACAAACTTGCGTGAAAAGATAAAGGGGGGAGAAATAAGAGGGAAAAAGGAGGAAAACCTAGAGCCTTGGAGAAACATGAAAGATCATTAAGAAATTGAGGAAATCATGAAAGCTTGAACAAGGATTATAACTATGGCACTTCACACCACAAGTTTGGAGTTGAGGATCTCGAAGAATCTAGCCAAAATCAAAAGAGGCAAGTTAGGGTTTTCATCAAAGCTTGAAGAAATTAAGGTAGGAACTTTTAAACCTTGGTGATGCTACACTTTTCGGCTCGCAATAAGTATGGACTCCGTGACCTGTAGAACACTCAGAAAGATGATCAGAAGACCACCGGGTTGGCTCCGGAGGTAGCCGCTCCGATGCTTAAGTAAGTAAAAGAATTGAAAAGACTGTATTGAAAGCCAAAGAATGAGCATAAAAAATAAGGCGTACCTTTAGGGTTTAATTTATAAGCCGTGGCTTTCCTAAGTTGATTAGGATTCGAAACCATGAATATAGGGATTTGATCACCGGAAATTGTAGTTACCGTGCATAGAGATAACCATATATGCCCCGAATATAGGGATTTGATTACCGGAGATTGCAGCTTCCTTGCATAGAGATAACCATAGATGGTAGTTTCCTTGTTGAAGACTGCTTCCTTGTTGAAAACCGCTTCCTTATTCCCTGCTCGGCATCCGCTAAGGCGGTGATGAGTTCTGGAGTGTTGGTCTGGACCCTGTGATCTTGTTCTGGATAGATATATGTTCGGCCACTTCTGACCTTGTATGATGATCTGGATGCTTGAGCTTTTCATCATTGGCTGAATGAGAATCATGTTGGCTGAGCATAGGTCAGACTGTGGTTACACGTGTCAAGTGTTGATTGGCCTGTTCTTTTATGGTATATCAGTTACTCCCCCCCAAGTCCTAGTTTGATGCTAGCAAGCAACAAGGGCTAAGCCTTTTTCGGAGAGTCATGTGTCTTGTCCATTCGCCTTCCAAGGCTTTTATTGCGCAGCCGGAGATTAGGTCTTTTCAAGGTCATCATTGTATTGGGCTGATAGTCGGGTTTCTCGAAATCATCATTGTTCCGAACCGTCATGGCGTTTGGGATTGGTGGGTCCCTTCTGATATTGTGCTTATAAATACGGGATGAAATTTTGGAATGACCTTTCCCCCGTCATTTTCACTGTGCTAGGAGATTTCATTCGCCATTGTTGGTTCGTGTGACCTTGAAGAATATTGATTCCCTGAATTAAAACAGGTTCGACTGATTTTTCCTCTTCTCTTGCTTCTTTCTTCTTAAGTCCGGGAATAATGTCTGCTCTTCCTGAATCCCTAATTATAAATGAGGGAGTGGGAAATCCTCCTAAGATGGTTGTACCGTCTTCTGTGGAAGATGTGGGTAATCCTGCTCCCGAAGTTATTAGGGAGATGCCTGTTGATCCTCCCACTAGTCCTGGAGTTAGGATAGTTGATGCTTTTGAGGAGCCCCGAAACAGGGCTGGGGAGACCTCTGGTAGGTCTTCCCGTAGAGAAGAGGGTAAGAGTGCTGTCACTCAGAGCCTTCTGGATGAATGGAGGGTGAAATTTAAGTTTCCCACGAATGTGACCTGCAGAGCGCCAGGCCCCATGGATCGTCCCCATAATGTTGAAGCCGGGGAGATTTGTGTTTACCTTGCCTGGTTTGAAATGGGCTTGAGACTCCCATTGCCGGATTTAGTCAGGCAGTTCTTTTGTTGGTTCAAGCTCTATCCTGCCGACCTGAATCTCAATAGCTGGTGGCAGCTTCTAGGGTTTGTGGTGTTGGGACACCTGAACAAGGTGGATGTGTCTCTGGACTTGATTCGTAGTAATATGAATCTGAAGTTCAAGCAGGCAGAGGGCCTTTTCTATATGTCCTTTGAGAAGGGATTCCGACCCTTGACCTCTGTTCCTACTTCCAACAAGACGTGGAAGAAGTGGTACTTCTTCGTCGGAGGAGGATGGGAGTATGAAGGCTTTCAGGAAGGAGAGGCCTCGTCGTTCCCTCGTGTTACGGGTCATAGGGGTGAGGCTTATTCTTTTAGACTTTCTTTTAGCCTTGTTATGCCTTCCGAACTGATAAGCTGATGTGTCTTTCCTTACTTGTGTGCAGTTAAGAGTGTTTGGAAGAGGCCCGACTTTACTGAAGCACTGCGGGATCAATATCGAACACTGCTTTCGACTCCTGACTGGGCTCATTCTGTCATTATAACTCCAGCAAACTTGATGGCTGCCCGTAATGTAGAGCTTAAGAAGAGGTTGACGTCGAGATGGGCTGTGCCGGATGCCCCAATGGCGGGGGAGTCTTCCTCCCGAGCTGAGCCTGACGCCCCTCTTGAAGTAAAGAGGATGAGGTTGATTTCTGGCTCTCCTAAGCCGGCCCCTACCGAGGCTGAGAAGGAGGCTGAACCTACTATCCCTGTTTCGGCTGCTCCTCCTGCCTCTTCTGGTCCGAGCAGGAGGACTAGGAAGGGGAAGGCACCTGCTGCATCGTCCGAGCCGTTTAATGAGCCGGACAATCAGATTGCCAAGAGGGCGTTTGATCAAATATGGGCTCATGGCCCGCACCGATACAGAGGGGATGACCCCTCCAAGCTGATGACTGAGATGATGAATCTCCAGATGAAGGTAGCTTCTGAAGCTTTTTCTTGACTTTTCTGTTTGTCTGTTCATTCAATCTAACCCGTCTGTCTTGCTTTACGCAGAGTATGCATAGCTTGGCTGCTCTGATGGTGACCCCCATGGGCCTTGAGGAGGCCGAGAAGCTGCGGGCTGAAGTGGAACAAATGAGGGTGGAGCTTGGGACAGCCCGATCCAAAATTCAGAGCATTGAGGAGGATCTGAAGGAAGCTACCACCAACCTTACCGTGGCAGAGTCTGAGAGGGACATAAATGCTCAGAAGGTTGAGGGGCTTGAGGCGGAGTTGGTTAATCTTCGGAGTTCCTTCGATCAGAAGGTTCAAGAGGCGACTGATCATGCCCGGGCTAAGACTGAGATGATATTGAAAGATGAAGTTGACCAGATGGGTGATGAGCTGATCTTGTTTGGTTTTGAAAGCTTCTGAACTAGATTCCAGATTCAGTTCTCGGGCTTTGACGTTTCATCAATTGTTCCCCCTGAACCTGCCTCATCTCGTCCTGATCTGGACAAGACGGCTGGGGCTCGTGCCCTTAACTTGGAAGAGGACGCAGGCCCTTCTGGGAAGTCTTGAGGCTCTATGGGTTTTTATTCCCTTTTTGTTTTTGCTATTTGATGTAATGGGCGTATACTTCCGATCAATAAAATTATCTTTCCTTCAAATTCTTCTTGTGTTCTTCCCTTCTGTGTAAGTGTGGCTGCTCTGGGCCTTTTGCATGCTAGATCAACTGTTCAGCAATCAATAGTCGCTTTTTCGAGCTTCGATACTGGTTACTGAATGAGCGATGTAGATTAATTTCAACTGTCTCATTATAATAAGACAAGAAAGTAAATATAATCAGATAGATAGAGCCTGATAGAGTGGGAGTAGACTCCTATAGATCTCTTAAGGTAGACTGCTCTGAATCAAGAGCTTGTGAAGACAACCAGGCAGCTTTGTGCTTGTCGTTATGATGCTCGGTATGCTGAGTACTTAGGATCGGGATATATCCGAGCTGTTTGGGCTTTGTGATATGACTTGGCTTGTCATAAAAATAGTCAAGACTGGAAGATCTGAATCTTGAATAGGGGGTCTGTACAATTAGACTTTGTTCCCCTTTCTGCCAATTCGGGAGCTTCAGTGCCGGACTGCGGTCTCTGTTTAGAGAGTTCTGTACCCTGTCTCTTGGTATATCGAAGAGGCACATTTAATGCACCATTTATGTATTCGACCGTCGTTTAGGATTTCGAGGCCACTCTCTTTTTCACCGTTGTGACGATTCAGTTGGGCAGCTTTTGGATTTCAAGGGTCTATATAAATGGGAATGAGGGCATACAGTTGCGTTCATCTTTTTGATTTCAAATTGTCCCCTTGTGAGAAAGGCTTCATATGCTGCCGGAGTTTTGCCATTTGCTCGGAGATGATGGGTGATTCCTTGCCTGAGTTAAGAGCGATTAAACTGTGGCCGAGAGTTAACCTTCCTCTCTTTTCAGTCTCCAAGGAAGGATTGAAGGAGGTACAAGTCTTCTTGTCTCCTTTGGCATCCGGTCGAGATTCCTCTGATTGGTGGTGGCCCTTCCTTGATTCAACCGAGGCCTGGAGGGTCGGTGATGTAGACGCAAGTGGGGTGCCTCCTCTTCTTCGTGCCTTGTCTCAATTTGGCTGGGGTGAAACAGACGGTGTGAAGAAGAAGATTGAAGGTCCCCAGAGCCCTCATCCTCCGTTGGTCGTGAGACCAGTGATAGTGATGATGAAATGGCCTGGGCGTTTCTTGATGCAGACTGGGGTTCAGGGCCCCTTCCTTTCAAATGGAGCCAGTGGCGGCGGTAATGGAAGTTGTGGTTCCTGTGCCCCTTTATCATCCCGTGAAGAGAAGCCCTTATATTGAGAATTGTATCTTCTTGTAATCGCTTCTGTAATAGATTCTGTAATGGCTTCTGTAATAGATTCTGTAAATCTTATAAATAAAATTGAGTCTCTTTTTCTCAGATCTGATGTCTTCTGTATTCAAATGTGCTTTTCTGTAGTTAAAACACTTCCTTTTACATTTCTGGATGTTCTTGAGAATAAAGGAACTTAGAAAAATGCTTGAATCAAAGTACTTTGCTCCGGATCGGTACCATAGTACTTGTTGCTTGTTTGACAGATGAGCCAAATAATATAAATATCAGATCTGATATGTCCCGATCTAAGAAACTTTAGTTTGTAGATGTTCGGAACTTCTGTCTGTGGATGGGCTGGATCATAGAATCTGTTAATTGAAGACGGACCATGCTCGGAAGGCCTGTGCATAAAAGTAGTCCAGGCTCTGTAGGCCTGCGTATTTAGAGAATGAACTAAGTATTTAAGACCTGTATATCATGGACCAGGCTCTGAAGACCTGTGCATTACAGATGGACCAAGTATTGAGACTTGTGCATTTATGGACCAGGCTCTAGAGGCCTGTGCATTAATAGATGGACCGAGTAAAAGACTCGTATGTTATGGACTAGGCTCTAGAGGCCTGTGCATTAATAGATGGACCAAGTCCTAAGACTTGTGCATTAATAGATGGACCGAGTAAAAGCTCGTACATTATGGACCAGGCTTTGGAGGCCTGTGCATTAATAGATGGACCAAGTCCTAAGACTTGTGCATTAATAGATGGACCGAGTAAAAGACTCGTACATTATGGACCAGGCTCTGGAGGCCTGTGCATTAATAGATGGACCAAGTCCTAAGACTTGTGCATTAATAGATGGACCGAGTAAAAGCTCGTACATTATGGACCAGGCTCTGGAGGCCTGTGCATTAATAGATGGACCAAGTCCTAAGACTTGTGCATTAATAGATGGACCGAGTAAAAGACTCGTACATTATGGACCAGGCTCTGGAGGCCTGTGCATTAATAGATGGACCAAGTCCTAAGACTTGTGCATTAATAGATGGACCGAGTAAAAGACTCATACATTATGGACCAGGCTCTAGAGGCCTGTGCATTAATAGACGAACATTCTATGGAAGTAAAAGAAATAACTCTACTGATAATACTTCCGTAAGTGTTCCACGTTCCATGGCCTAGGAACAGGTTTCCCAGTCATGTCTTCAAGCCAGTAGGTGGTAGGTCGAACGACCTTTGTTACTTTGTAGGGGCCTTCCCAGTTTGGTGACAACTTTCCCATGGTGGGATCCTTGGTGTTTTGAAAGACTCTTCTTAAGACGAAGTCTCCAACTTGAAAGTTGACTGTCTTGAGTCCTACCTTGGATTTGTTGACCATTCTTTGTTGATAAGCTTCCATCCTGATGCTGGCTTGATCCCTTCTCTCTTCGAGCAAATCCAAGTTTTCCATCAGCTGATGATCATTGGATTCTTGCTCAAAGGCCTCAGTCCTCAGGGTTGGCATACCGATCTCAACCGGAATTACTGCTTCTGTTCCATAGGCTAGTGAGAAGGGAGTTTCAGAGGTGGGAGTTCTTCTGGTTGTTCTGTAGGCCCAAAGAACTCCAGGGAGTGCTTCTGCCCACTTCCCTTTGGCTTGTTCCAACCTTTTCTTTAACCCATCAAGGATCGTTCGGTTGGTGACCTCTGCTTGCCCATTTGCTTGCGGATGGCCTGGAGAGGCAAAGTGTTGCCTGATGTTGAGATTTTCGCAAAATGCCTTGAAGCCTTTACCAGTGAATTGAGTCCCATTGTCCGAGATAATTACACGTGGTATGCCAAACCTGCACACAATGTTCTTCCAGGTGAAGCTTTCGACTTCCTTTTCTGTGATATGTGTTAAAGGCTCGGCTTCGGCCCATTTAGAGAAATAGTCGATGGCCACCAAGAGATACTTCCTGTTTGGAGGTGCCCGTGGTAATGGGCCCACAATGTCCATTCCCCATTGAGCAAAGGGCCAAGGACTAGGAATCGGGATAAGCTCGTGCTGAGGCTGATGTTGGTACGGGGCAAATCTCTGGCATTTGTCGCACTTCCGAACATATTCCTTAGCCTATTTCAACATGCCGGGCCAGTAGTAGCCCTGCGATAGAGCTCGGTGGGCTATAGTTCTGCCCCCATTATGGTTCCCGTAAATTCCCTCATGTATTTCAGCCAAGACATACTGTGAATCGTCTGGAGCTAAGCATTTTAACAGAGGTTGAGAATACGACCTTCTGTAAAGCTTGTCGTTCAGGATCAGGTACCGAGCCGCTCTGATTCGGATTCTCCTGGCTTTGTTTTTGTCCTCTGAGAGGAGCCCGGATCTTAGATACTGGAGGATTGGGGTCATCCAGTTCTCGGGCTGTTCATCAATTGGAGCAACTCGTGCTTCCTCAATGCTGGATCCTGGCTGAAAAGAGATTTTAATTGTGGAGTCTGCTTCAGTCTTGAGGCGGGAGGCCATGTTAGCCAGAGCATCTGCTCTGCAATTCTGGTTTCTCTCAATTTTCTGGATAGTAAATGTCTGGAAGGAGTGCTTTAAGTGGTTTACCAGTTCGGAGTATTAGAGCATCCTATCATCTTTAATGGCGAATTCTCCCAAGACTTGGCTTACTACCAGTTGGGAGTCAGAGAAGACATCGAGGTTCTGAGCCTCACATTCCAAGGCGAGCTTCATGCCCAAGATTAGGGCTTCATATTTGGCTTCATTATTAGAAGCTTTGAATCCCAGACTGACTGCTTTTTCTAACGTGAGCCCGTCAGGGGACTGTAGTACCAGGCCTACCCCTGATCCTTGATCAGTTGACGTTCCATCAATGTACAACAGCTAGGTTCCCGAAGTCTCGGTGACTTGTGCTTTGTTCTGAAGTGCCGGGGTGAACTCGGCTACGAAGTCAGCTAAGGCCTGCCCTTTGATGGAGTTTCGGGGTACATATGCTATTTCGAACTCCCCTAGCTCCACAGACCACTTTACCAATCTTCCCAATACTTCAGGTTTCCTTAGTATTGACTTCAGAGGATAGGCAGTTGGGATCTCGATTGGATGGGCCTGGAAATAAGGTCGAAGCTTTCGAGCTGATATGACCAAGGCATAGGCCAATTTCTTTACCTCTGGGTATCTTTTCTCCATGTCAAGTAGTGCCCTACTGACGTAGAATATAGGCCTCTGTACTCCTCTGTCCTGTCTGATCAGTGCGGAACTGACCGCGTTTTCGGAGACTGCAAGGTACAGGAGTAACCTTTCTCCTTGTACTGGTTTTGACAGGAGCTCTGGAAAGGCTAGATACTCCTTTAGTTCTTGAAAGGACTGCTCGCATTCTTCTGTCCACTGCAGAGTCTTGCCGCCCTTCAGAGCTTTGAAGAAAGGTAGGCAGCGATCGGTGGATTTGGATATAAACCTGCTCAGTGCGGCAATTCTGCCATTCAGTGCCTGAATCTCCTTTCTGGTTTTTGGTGACTTTAGTCCAATCAAGGCTTGGATTTGAGTGGGATCTGCTTCGATACCCCTCTGAGAGACGATGTACCCCAAGAATTTTCCCTTCGTAACTCCGAAGGTACATTTCGAGGGGTTGAGCTTCATCTTGTGTTGTCTGAGGATATCGAAGGTCTGGGCCAAGTGCTGGAGGTGGCTGCCTTTCTGAAGGCTCTTTACCAGCATGTCGTCGATGTATACCTCCATGGTGCTGCCGAGCAGTGGGCTGAACATCTTGTTCACCAACCGCTGATAAGTGGCTCCAGCATTCTTCAAACCGAAAAGCATCACTCTGTAGCAGTAGAGTCCTCTTTCGGTTATGAAGGCAGTCTTCTCTTGATCTGGAGGGTACATCTGGATTTGGTTGTATCCAGAGTAGGCGTCCATGAAACTCATAAGCTCGTGCCCTGCAGTGGCATCAACCAGTTGATCTATTCTTGGCAGTGGAAAGCTGTCCTTGGGACACGCTTTGTTGAGGTCTGTATAGTCAACACAGACTCTCCACTTGCCGTTCTTCTTTTTCACAAGCACGGTGTTGGCTAGCCACTCGAGATAGAAAACTTCCCGTATCATCCTAGCGTCCAGCAGCCTCTGGACTTCTCCGTTTATAATCCGATGCCGTTCAGGAGCAATCGGCCTTCTCTTCTATCTGACTGGCGGGTGATCCGGATCTACCATCAGTTTGTGAGTTATTAGATTAGGATCTATTCCCTCCATGTTCCTGGTCTCCCAAGCAAAGATAGAGAGGTTGTTTTTCAGAAACCTGACTATCTTTTCCTGCTCGGTGTGTGTAAGGTCTGGGCCGATGTACAGATAACGCCCCTCTGCTTCTGAACTGACCAGTACTTTAATGGGCTCACCAACAGGTTTGGCTCGGTTGTCGCGTCCCCTTGGGCTTAGGGGTTCTTCAATGCCGGATGGGCAATCATCCACCTCGGGAGAGTGAGTGAATACCAGATCTGCACAGTCCCGAGTGTGCTGTAATTGCTATTTGGGAGCCTTCTCTTTAAGGGCAATAGCGTGGCACTCCCGGGAGGTTGGCTGGCATCCTCTGACAGAGTGCACGCTCTGGTTGTGGACGTACTTCAGACACTGACGGAGGGTCGAAGTGACTGCCCTTATCTGATGTAACCAGGGTCTCCCGATTATGACGTTGTAGGGAGACTTCATGTTCAACACCATATACTCCGAGATGGTGGTCTTCTGCCCTTCACCTTCTCCTACAGTGGTAGGAAGGTCGACCCTCCCCAAAGAGGTGCTGAGGTTGCCATCAAAAGCTGCCATTACGGCAGTGGTGGGCTTGACGTTGTCCTGGTCTATCCCCATCTGCTTAAGCGATTCATAAAACAGTATGTTGACGGAGCTTCCAGTATCAACCAGGACTCTTCTGGTCTCGAAGTTGGCGATTCTGAGGGTGATAACAAGGGCATCACTGTGAGGGCAGTGTACCCCTGCTAGATCTTGCTCGGTGAATTGGATCTCCGGTGTTGCCTTGAGCCTCTTTTCAACGTTGGAGATCTGTAGTACGTTTGGGGCGGCTCTGGCCTCCCGAGCGTATCTCTTTCTTGCCCTGTTGGACATTCCTGTGACGGGGGAGTTAGCATGGAGGACGTAGATGACGTGATTGTTCTGCCTCTGGGGCTCGTTACGTCCCTCCCTCTGCTCTTGCCTCTGTTCGGGCCTCTGGTCAGGCCGCTGCTGAGGCTTGTCTTCTTGGGGGTTTTGCCTTCCGTCCTGCTTGACGAACTCCCGAAGACGCCCCTTCTTTATGAGCTGCTCTATCTCATCTCGGAGGGTCCTGCAAGTGTTAGTTGTATGTCCATGATCTTTATGGAAATTACAATACTTACTTTGGTCCCGCAGGCTGGGATCTCCCTTGATTGGTTCCGGCCACCTCAGGTTCTCCCGATCTCGGATCTGCTGGAGTACCTGGTTCGGTGTGGTATTCAGAGGAGTGAAATTGGTGAACTCCCTCGGTCCGGAGTTGTACACAGCTTTGGGTGCTGTTCTCTTCTCTGGGCTCCTGGCCCTCTTTTTGTTGGAGTCTCTTCTGTGATCCTCCTTTTTGTGGTCCTCCCGCTTTGGATTGTCCCTCTGGGTCTGATCTCTGCCCTTCTGGGACGTGCGGTTGGCTTCTTCCAGGTTGATGTATTTTCTGGCCCAATCCATTAATGCCGCCATATCGGCAGGAGGGCTTTTTGTCAAGGAATCTCTGAACCCACCTTGGGCAAGCCCGGCAGTCAGGGCTACTACAAGGAATTTCGGGCTGCAGCCAGTGATCTCCGTGAGCTCGGTGTTGAAGCTCGCAATGTAGGCTCTGAGGGATTCCTCCCTGGTCTGCTTGACGTTTAGCAAGAATTCTGGCCCCCTTCTGAGCCTTCTACTAGTCATAAACCTGTCCAAGAACTGTCTACCGAGCTCGTAGAAGCTGGTAACAGAGTTCGGTGGGAGGTTGTGGAACCACTTTAGAGCAGTTCCCTTCAGGCTGGTGATGAACGTTCGGCACATGAAAGCATCAGAGGCTCCGTGAAGGGCCATCGTATGCTGGTAATGAGAGAGGTGATCTCCTAGATCTCCAGATCCATCGTACAAGGTGAATTTGGGCACCATGAATTTTCTGGGCCTCTCTTCTGACATGATGGTGTGAGTGAATGGGGTGGCTAGCCTTCCGAGCAGCCTGGCCAGTTCGTCTTGTTTTGGAGGGTTCTGAGGTCCTCTCAAGGTAATTGTCCAGTCTATTGACTCGGCAATTTCCTCTACCCTCCGCGGGTCTTTGACTCTGACATCTTGTGAACCCCGCCTGACAGCCTCGACTTCAAGGTAGTAGGGTTGATTACGCCCTTCGGACGGAGGAGGATTCCGAACCGGAGGGTTTGGTGCTGCATGAGGAGGCTCCTGCGGTGTCGGGTGTGCTCCCAAGGCCCTTGGAGTTGGGGCTCGAGTAGTGCTCCGGTAATGGATGTCGGGGACGAAGGCGGATGTTCCCCAGCCAGGGACTGTTGATGGCTGGGGATCTTGGCCAGCGCGAGGAACGCCTGAGGGGTGCCCAGGCTGGTTAGTTGGAGACTGTGCATGAAGTTCTTCGTTCTATGTAGCAACAGGAGGTTGCGTTCCTACAACGAAGTTGACCGGCGGGCTAGGAGAACCCGTCGCTTGGTTCTGCGTAAGTGTCGCCAGTGTTCTAGTGATGGTAAGCAACTGCTCCTGCACCAGTTCATTGTGTCGTTTTATTGCTTCGATCTCTTGTCGCATAGGATTGGCCGCTGGCCCCCTTGTGCGGGGAGCAGGCGGCTGACGTTGAGCGTTTTGCGAATTCTGAGTATTCTGTCGTGGTCGGAGATTTGGTGCCATGGTTTACCGGTGGGGAAAGAGATGAGTTTTATGAGTAGAGCACTTTGGAGATTAGTCGTTTCCCACAGACGGCGCCAAACTGATGCTGCACTTTTCGGCTCGCAATAAGTATGGACTCCGTGACCTGTAGAACACTCAGAAAGATGATCAGAGGACCACCGGGTTGGCTCCGGCGGTAGCCGCTTCGATGCTTAAGTAAGTAAAAGAATTGAAAAGACTGTATTGAAAGCCAAAGAATGAGCATAAAAAATAAGGCATACCTTTAGGGTTTAATTTATAAGCCGTGGCTTTCCTAAGTTGATTAGGATTCGAAGCCATGAATATAGGGATTTGATCACTGGAGATTGCAGTTACCGTGCATAGAGATAACCATAGATGCCCCGAATATAGGGATTTGATTACCGGAGATTGCAGCTACCTTGCATAGAGATAACCATAGATGGTAGTTTCCTTGTTGAAGACTGCTTCCTTGTTGAAGACCGCTTCCTTATTCCCTGCTCGGCATCCGCTAAGGCGGTGATGAGTTCTGGAGTGTTGGTCTGGACCATGTGATCTTGTTCTGGATATATATATGTTCGGCCACTTCTGACCTTGTATGATGATCTGGATGCTTGAGCTTTTCATCATTGGCTGAATAAGAATCATGTTGGCTGAGCATAGGTCGGACTGTGGTTACACGTGTCAAGTCTTGATTGGCCTGTTCTTTTATGGTATATCACTTGGTATAAAATGTGTGTTTAGGTAGTTTAATCATGCTATCATTTCACCTTATGCCTTGAAAATACTTATTCATATAATTTAGGTCATGTGTTGTTTGTGAGTTAAAAACTTAATTATTTGATGTTTGTTTCTTTTAAATTAACTTTCTTTCATCTTGTCTTTCTATCAATACCGCTTCCGATTGATTGTGAAATGAATTGTGTGGTGGATTGACAATGTGGGTTTATATGATACGTACATGAAATTACTTCTGCACTTAAGTGTTTGTAGAAATTATTCTATGGCCATGTATGTTGGAAAATGATGTTTATTCATGATTGTGTGAAAGGTTAGATATATTGATGCATTTGGTATGAATTGTGGATACAAATGTTAATAATATGAGTTTGGAATGATGAGAATGGAAAATTTAGGAGCTTAAAATAGCGAACTTGAGATTTAGAAATGATTGGATGAAAATGTGAAACTCCAATTAGCTCATCCACAATCTAGTGGGCTTGAATGATGTTTCACCCTTTAATATTTATTTATTTTTGGCACGTGAACGTTAATGATCTTTGAATTTCCTTGTCCTTATTGTCAAAGTAAGCTCGGTGATCACTTGGATGTTACTACACGTGCACAAGCATACACGAGCACCACACTTTTTTACCCTGGTTTAGACTTCTCCTACTAGGGTTGTTATATTAACCCCTACTAGATGTAGGAGCGGGCAAACAACTGGCGACGAGATGAAAAACACTTTGAAGCTGCTTTTGGGAAGACCCCTTCTGACATTTTTTAACATACCTCAACATATGAATTTGTGCTAACTCCTTATCCCTTTTGGGAAACTTGTTTTGTATATAAATGTTTATATGTTGAACTATATATCTTGCAATTTAACATGTTTAGAGATGAAATGAAGGTGGTGATTTGAATCTTTGACATTTAGGTTAAAGTTAAACCTTATGGAATTAATCATTTGGACTTATCTCCTTAAATGGCCTTTATTAGATCATGTATCAGTTGTATTTAGAAGCTTTACAAGAAAATTGTATTTTTGTAAAATGACTTATTCTAAAATGGAGATTAAGATAAAGAAGTAGTTCATGAAGTTATGTAGTATGTTTCAAAAATTGCAAGGCATAGAATTTAAATCTTAATTTATGTATGTTGTCTCTTATTAGATGAAGGTGATATTGGTTAATTGATGAATGTTAGCCTATGAGTTAAATGTTAAATGAAATGAATATGAATATTTAAGACATTAGAGAAATAGGTTCAATCAATAAAAAGGACCAAAACGGATCAAGTTTTCAAAAACAGGTCGAAGTAGGAGACCTATGTCATGCCCCAAAAATCGAGGAGGCCCAGGGGTGAGGTCTGTGACCTCATTCCGAGTCACTTTAAGATGAGATAATTGGATAATAAATGAGTTCAAATACTCTTATTTTTGTTTAGAAGTCCATAATAGAAAACTTAGGTGGTAAAAAGTCAATCGAGAAGTCAAATTGGGAAAACAATGAGAAAGGTGGTCAAGCTCCTCTCCCAGTGCTGATTGCCATATAGAGAAGGGTACTTTCTACCTCCCTGTGCCGATCATGCCTAGGTCCCCCTACTCTACTTTGTTTCAAAAATCCTTTCTATTTTGGGTCCTTTTCTTGATTCAACCTAATTTTTAAGAGTCTTAAACACATATTTTCATTTCATTAAACATTCACATCATAATCTAAAATTCATTTAACATCCAAACTTTACTTCTATTCATCAAGAAACCATACATAAAATTCAAGATTCAAGTTCCTACATAGACTTCCATAAGTGTCAAAAGAGAAGTTAAATTCTTATACTGTTTACATCATCATTTGACTTCTAGTTCATACAAACTTTAGCTATAACATACATCGTCCATTTCAAGGGAAATATACATTCAACAAGTTTCCCAAAGGGGTTCACGATATTCAAATATACAAAAATGAGGCCTTCTAAAAAAAATTAGCTTGGTAATAAGTCATCAACTTGCGACCGTTTCCTTACCTACTCTTGCATCTAGTAGGGGTCAGTACAACAACCCCAGTAGGAGAAATCTAAACAAGGTAAGAACGTGTGGTGTCGTGTGTATGCTTGTGCATGTGTAATGACATCTAAGTGATTACCGAACATGCATTCTCAATAAAGTAAAGATTCAAGAGATAATCAAACTCTTTTGTGTCAAAGCATATAACTATTGAAAGAGAAGCATCCAATTATTCACATATATAGCATTATTGAATTACATCACAAACAAACAAGATATTTAGAGGCTATGCTTCCCTTATTCCTTTCAAGTTCCCAAGGTCTAAATCATCAAATGTTCATTCTTTTTCAAGTCCCATTCTCATCATTCCAATGTCAATTTATCAACTTTCTTATTCACAATTCATATTGAATCCACTAATAAAATCAACCATTCCTACATCCAAGTCGAGACATCATTTACCAACACAAATAGTCATTGAAGCATTTCTACAAACACATATTATGCAAAAAGTAATTTCATATATATAACACACAAAACCCACATTGTAATTTCTTTTGCAAATCTTTTCATAATGAACTAAAAGTTGTAAAAACAACGAGATAACAAGAAAATAAGTCAATTAATAACAATAATTCACCCAATACATGAACATTCAACATGCATGCAACATATGGTCTATCATATAAAAACAAGCAATTCCATGACATGAGAGGGAATGGATGAATGAAAATCTACCTACACAAACTCTATACATAGGTTTAGAAGTCCCTACCTCAATTCCCTTGAGTTTTGATGAAAACTCTAACTTTACTCTCTTGATATTGGTAAATTCTTCAAAATCCCCAACTTCAAACTTGAGGTTTAGGATGTAGAGAGATTTGTGCTTCCTTAATCATCTAAAAGTAGCCCAATTCCTTGATGATTGAGGGAGATTCTCCAAACCCTAAGCTTCTTCTCCCAAATTTCCTTATTTTTTTTCTTTTTCCCTTCTTTCCCCTTTTCTCTTTTATGGATTGTGTGTGTGTTTGTAGTGTGTGTTTAGGGTGTGGTCTTATAAGACCAAAAAGATGCCTTGTAGTAAAATTACACTTTTTATCTCACCCCAAAATCGAGAAGGCCCAGGGGTGAAGTGAGTGACCCCCTTTTCAATCCACTTTAAGGTGATATAATTAAATGTAAAAAATGTTCTTTTACCCTTATTTAAGTTAAACAGTAAATTGGAGGCAAATCGAGTGGTGAAAAGTCGATCTGGAAGCCGAATCGATAAAATGATAGGAGAGGTGGTTGAGCCTCTCTCCCAATGCCGATTGGCACACTAAGAGGGGGTTTTCCACCTCCCAATGTCAATAGGCACACATATGTGCCAATCAAGCCTAGGCCCCTACTTTGGCCTGTTTTGAAAACTTAACTTGTTTCTCTTCTTTTTCTTGGTTTAACCTGATTTTCAAGGGTCTCAAACATCCAAATTCAATTCATTCAACATAAAATTTATAACCTAACATCCATAGTACCATCAATATCATATTCAATTAGCAAGAAACAATTTACAAGATTTAAGCTGCCAACATAAGGTTTCAAAAGGATCAAAAGATTAACTAAAAGTTTCATAAGGTTTATGTCATCATTTAGCTTCTAGTTTATATATATTTTAGCTACAATATACATGGTCTATCCCAAGGAAATATACAATCAACAAGTCTCCCAAAAAGGTCATGACATTCAACTATACAAAAATGGTAGTCCTTCTTACAATTGTTTTTCAAGTGTTACCCAAAAACACACCCTATTACAAGTATATACATATACATGGTTATTCCAAAAAAAAAGTAAACACAAGCCCACCACATGAAAAGGGTCATCCAAATGCATGCAAAAAGGAATTCTTCCAAAAATAGCTTCAGAAGTACGCTTCAACTAGCAACCGTCTCTTTGCCAGCTCTTGCATCTAGTAGGGGTTAGTATAACAACCATAGTAGAAGAAATCTAAACAGAGGTAAGAAAATATGGTGTCAAGTGTATGCTTGTGCATGTGTTGTGGCATGCAAGTGGTTTCAGAGCATATATCTCATCGTAAGTAAAATGAGTCAATAGAGAATTGTTTATCACAATGTCACATTCATAGTTATTGTCACAACCCAAAACCCACCCTATGCAGATTGGGGATTGCGAGGCCGACCCTGTGGTCGTCCTTAGTTTTTCTTTTCTTGTATCATGATAACAATATGTAATATAAAAAACTTAGACAGTAAATCAGCAGAAGTCTTAAGTAACAAAATATGGTTCTACATATATCAAAATGGGAACCAACATAACATCACCCTTATGTGGTGAATACATGGGAGAACTACATCTTCACTAGTACATTTTTCAAAATGTCCTCCTATGCTTTTAGGCTCCTACTACTGTCTCGCAGCGTTCCATCCTAAAACAATAAATAAGTCTGTGTGAGCTAGCAAAGCTCAGTAAGTAAATTCCCATCTCTGCTATTGGTTAGGGTTAACATAGAAAGAATGTGAATCCAAGATAACAAGAATGTGAAACATGATAGCCAATCATAGGATAAGATGTTGTAATAGCCAATAAGGAATAAAGTGCCATATTGGCCAATCAATAGTAGAGATCACAATAACTAGTCATGAGTCATAAATAACAATAATACAATGAACATGGGATCATCAATGAAGGTCTGTCAAACATAGATATGCTGCCACAATGAATCGTGACAAATCAACTGAAATCAATGGATAAACTTTCAACATAAGATTTATTCATAGGGAATGGCATCATCCTATGAATCCAATAAACGTTATGATATCAATCAAACATAAGTGATGCATTTACTCTATTCAGGACTTGGCATACCATCGGTCTTTTGGGGCCCGACATACCCCCCTTAAACTCAATGGGTATAAAACACCATCAAAAGTCAGTGGATATAAAACGCCATCATTGCCATATGTCCGTTCACGGACTTGACCTGTAGGTCCTGTCAACTAAGAAAGCATCGGATGGATATTGTGATTGAACACAAATCCGACATTCATAATATATCATAAGGATTTGTAATTCCATAAGAAATGTACATAAATGGAATATCATTCATTTTAGTAAAAGCATAATAGCCAATCTTTCAAGGCATAGAACAAAGCGTACAAATATAATGATCAATGATATAGCAGTCAATAAATGTCTACAAGATAGAACAATATCACATTATGGAAACAATAAATATCTAGTACGTACAAGAGTACAATTTTGGAAGTAATAAAATAAACATGGCTTGGAACACCACATGTAGAGATATGGGTTTTACTTACCTTTTATCAGTGTGTTCTAACTCAGTATTCCGTAACATTTTCCTTTCCCTTTGACTTTCCTATAAATCATTAGACACATTTCAGTTTAATGTTATTCATCAAATTTTATATCTTGTTGCTATAAGTATCTTATCTACTAAAATGTACTCTACCATTGAGTCCGGGACATCGAAGAAAATCGATTTAGGCTTTTATAGATTTTAGTTTCGCTTTGGGCATCACTTGGGGTAATATGGTCATTTGGCATTTTTACGGGTCTTTATTTTTTGGGATCCCATCTCGTGAAACGAACCCTTCCATTGGCTTTAAAATATCCAAGATATAAAGAAAATACTATTTATTTACTAAATTTGGATACCAGGAAATTATTCATTAATTATCTTAATTTATTTAATTTTATATTATATTATAGATATATATATATATATATACATATATTTTGGTAGGATTAAGTCACATGTGCCTCCGTGGCATAGTGGTCCGCACCTTGGGTTTAAAACCTTTCCTTAGACTTAGTCTAGGCATCGAATCCTAGGGGCAGCAGCCCCCTTTATTTTTTCATATATTCCTAAAACAAACAGTAGATAAAGAACTTAAATAGGGATAGGCTATCCCAATTCCTATCCTATATATGAAATTAATTTACAAGCTCTGCAACCAAATAGTCCATATTTAACTTATATTTAAAACAGTTTATAACCAAAATGACGCAATTTCATCATAAAACCTTACAACACGATACCGTTTAGGAACACTATTCATTGTCTTCTCCGGTGCACTTCCGGTGCCTTCTCCAACACCGACCAACTTTTTTGGAATTCCGTCATTGGCTCAATGTGATTCGAACCTAATTTCTTCAAAGAATCCATATCTATCATTAGTTTTTGAATTGGGTCATTGGATTTTAACGAATAAGGGAAAAATAGTAGCTCTGGTGAGGAACTCAATTTTTCAGCCACTGTTTAAAACCCTTATTCGTGATGATTCAGTGGGCATTTTTCTCCCCTTTTTCTTCCTAAGTGATCCTAAGACCATGGGGGATAATTTCCTATTCTTAAAACCATGAAAATCACATAAAATAACCTTTGGTCGAAACTTGCAACTGACAATTTCTTCCCCATTTCTTCATCATTTTTGCCTCTATTTCTTCTTACATACTTCCCTTAGTCTATAGGTTATAATCCTAGTATCACATGCAAGTTCTAACATGCTTTTAGTAAACCCAAAATCAAAAATTCAGAAACTCACCTTAGTTGCAGTTGCCTCCCTTTTCTTTTTCTTCCTCCTTCTTTTTCTCTTCTTCCTTGCTTTATCTTTTTTGTTTTTCCTAACAATGCAAGCATGAATATATATAGCCGAACATACACACAATCACCCAAGATATTCTCACTGCCATGCTCTCTCTCTCTCTCTCTCTCTCTCTCTCTCTCTCCCTTTCTTTTGATATTTCCAATTTCTTGATATTTCATGTAAAGCTTAGATATTATGTATATTATATCATATATGTATACATATAATATTTGTTTTTTTCCACCTTTGATGTCGACAGCCTCTTCCCTTCTCCCAACACACACAAAACACACACTCAGCACACACAGCGCACGTATATATACTAATATATATGTATATACATATAAATATCATATATATACATATACCTACAAAAACACACATATACACACACACACACACACATATATATATATATATATATACGACTATATATATATATACTTATATTACATATATATATACACATATATATATATTTACATACTCATATATGTATACATACACGTATCTTGTTCGTAGCTTGCTCGGGTATTACTCGGGCATCGTCTGTACATTTGAGACTGTTTATATTCCAAAACTAGCCATTTCATTCGATATCATAATGTAGAGGCCTAACAATTCGGACTTACATGGGTTGCTCGGTTACAATTTAGGTTGGGGTATTACAGTTATCAATATAGAGCAATCTACAAATCAATCAAAGACAGCCCAATTAGAGGAGTTAACAATTTTTCAAGTTTTTTCCATTCTTAAGCTTTTCTCTCATCAATTTTCAAGTCACAATCGCAAGACTATATTCCAAGTCGGCCCTCAGTAAGCCTTATGTACTTTACGAGGTACTAACCCAATGGAGACATACAACCACCCGCATGACCAATGGAGACATACAACCACCCGCATGAGTTTATGGCTCACAAGCTGAAGGGAGACACCATCTTAAACACTAATCAAAATTCTAGGTAAGCACAATCTCACCATGCTCAAAATCGCACAATTGACGTGCCCCAATTCTAGCTCATATTCATTACTTTTCAAGTTTTCATTCTCACATTTCTAAGGGCTTATCATTCAGATTTATATTCACAATTCATCATATGTTCATAAAAAAGGTTAAGTATTCAAGTAATTTCACTCAATTATTAGAAATCCACATCAAGCATGCAATGAGGCATTTTCACAAATACTTAGTGTGCAATTTGAATTATCAAGCATAGTACAAATAAACGCATTTCACCAATCAATCCTTTTCACATTCAACCGGGAGTTATACTAACATCAAGATAGGATAAAAATAATTCATTTCATGGCAAGAATTCAACCAACAAATAGATTTTCAACACATATGTACAAAAATGCCAAAAAAAAAAAAACAACTCTAGAGCAAAAGATATATTAATGGTATGAGGAACCTATCTACACAAGTCCTATACTGAGACTTAGAAATCCCCTACCCCAATTTCTTCAAGTTGTGGTAGAAAACCTAACTTTGTTCTTGATGAATCTTGATAGGTTTCCCCAATTTCTTTCTTTTAGGTTGGAGATTTAGAAGTAGAAAGGCTTTATGCTTTTTCAATCTCCCAAGAGAAACTCCATTCGTCCATAGATCTCCAAACCCTAATTTTCCTTTTCTTTCTCTCCCTCTTTTACGTGAATGGGTGTGTGTGTGTTTTTGGTGTGTGTTTCTAGTGTGTAAGAATTTTGGCTTTAATAAGCCAAAAGTAAGACAAGGGAAAATTCTCCCTTTTGCCCCTCTTTATTTATTTTCCTTCTTTTTATTTTTGAGCCCATTTTAGTCATTTTGTTTAACTTTTTAATTTCTTAATAAAATTTTACATTATTATTATTTTATAATTTTTAAATTAGAAAAAAAAAATTAAGTTTTTACACTTTTACCCCATTTTGTTTCTCTCATCTTTTTTTAATCCCATGACCCTTTTGGTCTTTTTACTTGATTTAAAGATACTTAACTTATTTAATCATGTCTCAATTTATCCTTAAGTTATGTATATACATTACATTATTTACTCATGCATTTTTTTAAAATCACATTACATTCCATATTGTCCATTTTAGTACTTATAAAAATCTCAGGTCTTTATATTCTCTCCCCCTTAGAAAAATTTCTTCATCAAAATTTGATTCCTTTTAGTTTCCGTATTTAAACCACTTAAATTAATCCTCATAATCTCCAGGCTACCATAAAATCTACTATCCTTTAAACAGTCCTCAAGGTTGCTTACAAACCTTTGCGCTTATTAATCATCAATGTTCTTATTTTCTTTGTTTCTAAAACATAAGAAATTCCACAACTTAAAATTTATATCTATATCGAGGTTTCCCTTTTTAAGGTGTTGAAATAAAATTCCAACTTTAACAAATCTGAGTAAATATAATCTAGAGCATACATATGCGTTTCAATGTTTTCACCTAGCAATCATCTTATCTTTACATGTGGTTGGTTAAGTCATTTATGTGAACACTTTCGCCTATTGTCAGAGATAGTTATACTAGAAATGTCACCCACTATTGTTTGCATTAACCCTTCTTCTATTATTCATAAGAGTTCACATGCCACCAGGTACTTATGGGCTTTTTAAAATTTTCCTCATATACGTGTCCCAATCTAGGCCAGATAGTTTATCCCCAAGTTACGAAGACCTGAGATTTTTTACTATGTCATATAGCTATTTTGTTATTAGTATCATCTTTCTAGTTTAATTACCTTATTAATTCATGATTAGTTTATAATGTTGCTTCATCTTGTTCCTTAGGACTAACCAACTAACTATCTACCCCAAGTGTCACACGAGTCATGTTGCATCCCCATGACAATCTTTGCACCTCAACCCTTTAGCCCATAGGGTATTGGAATGCATGTCCTCACCCAAATAGGAAAATATTGGCTCACCAGACCTCACCATGCCGTAGGTGTCTCTTGGTGTTTAGATTTTATAGGTAAGCAATCATATCAGAGTGTGACACACGCTCCTAAAAATAACCACACACTGTATCTACTTCACATTCCATTTTCAAAAATCTTTGGTTTCGTATTGATCAGTACTTTAATTTAATTTAACCCATGTCAAGGGGCTTTAAGTATGTATTTAAGAAACAAAGTGATGTATATTTCGTTTCATTTCTTTTAGCTTTTCCTTTATATGTATTATTCAAGATGTAATAGGTTTGATCGTTTAATTGCCCAAAATAAGCTGGCAACTCCTCATCTTTTCTTCATTTCCCATAAGAAGTGCTCTTTCCCACATTTAGGGAAGAAAACAATCGGGATCCCTTAATCCACAAAAGGATTTTTTTCGGCATTAGCACCCACACTAAGCAAGCTATGTTTTAAGCCATCAACTTGAAGCACATTTTCAATGGATAAGGGAGAATTTGTACCTATGTTTCCAATGCCAATAATTTTACCTTTAGAGTTATCTCCAAAACTCACATATCTTGTCACATCCCAAACCCCCCCTTATGCGAATTAGGGATAATGATCGGCTAGTTGGGCACCTCGCCAATACATTATCCCTCTTATTTGGTCATATAAAATTATGCAGTGGAATCTATCTCTGTAAAAAAAATTGTTTGAATACAGTTACACTTGGCAGAGTAGAAGTAACATTATATCAAAGTTACAATAATATGAGCCCAACATTATAATACACATGAGTGTTTGAACTATTACATCATTGGTGAACATCATCCACATTCTATTCTTTCTCTAAACTGTCATATCAATCTGGTATTTGTCACCTTAAGTTGATACCTCCATAGCTGGGATACTAATTCTCTTCTAGCTAGAGTCTTTATTTATCACAACTTACTAGTATATAAATCAATAAACTTCTTAGTCATTCTTAAAAATATACAATATAAAACCCTGTGAGCTCAATAAAAAGCTCGTGAGTAACACAAGTTTCTTGTTATGGGTTTCTGGAAACCCCTTTCGTAAACTTTCATAGAAAGTAGTTAAAAGAGTTGTACTAAAAGCTACTAGAATTCTTAAAACCATATTCATATATCTATGAGTTTGTAAGATATGCTATGAAATCAAGCAAGAGTTCATGTCAGTCTAATTTTGCAAGATAAATCATGATAACATAAAGCTGGTGCTCGTAAGCAACTAGTAAAATAATACATGCTAATCTTTCTTAAAACTTGTCCCTTGAGACTATAGGTTGTCATATGATAACCTTTAGTAATTTAGAGCTTTGGGCTTACATGGGCCTTTAATGGCTTAACCCCTTAATTGGGCATGACTGTGTGTCATGACTAATGGCTTAACCCCCCAACCGGGCATGACTATGTCAAGAAAAATGGCATAACCCCTTAGCCAGGCATGACTATGAGTCATTAACTAAAACATTTATAAGGTATGTAAATATTTATACTAAAACATGCTAGCAAAACTTTCATTAATATATCCCTATCATATAAAGAATTTGAAAAAATACTAATAAAGACATGCAGTTAAAACATTAAGTATAGTAGTCTAAAAAATGTCACAAAACTGTAAAAGATTGCATGTAGTGTCACAAAGCTATAAAAAACTGCATTTAAATGGAAAATCTCCACTTCAAGGTTCGAGGTTACTCATATGTGATCTAAAGTCTATAGTTACTTGCTTACTCGACTTACCTTGGCATTCATCTTATCTTGTTTACTTAATGTTTTTAGTCACTTTTGAATCTAATCTTCTTATTTAGGACTCCTTTATAGTCTCTATTTAAGATCCCTAACACATCTCAATTCCTTTGGTGGCTTACTTTAGCCCTTAGAGCATTTTGATCATTTGTCATTTACATGTCTTATACTGTTTCATACATCACTTACATTAATGGACTTCATTTTTTAGTCTAGGGGATTTTTTAACAATAAGGTTGGTCCCTATTTTAGTTTCTAAGTTCATTTGTTTACTTAATTTAGTCTTAAAGGTAGTTGGGTAATTTTACCATTCTTATCTAATGTCTTACGTTAACGCATCTCATTTTCGGACTTAGAGGCTCCTATAAATGTTGGTTTGGGTTCCTCTTTACTTTCTATACTATTCAAATAGCTTCATTAAGTCTTAGAGACGTGTTCGTCATTTTTTAATTTGTTTCAGTGTTCTATTTTTTCCCAAACAGATATCACTATTGGGTCCAGAATGTCGAAGATACTAAATTTAGGCTTTTCTAAATCTTAATTAGTCTCCTCGTAGCTTACTTTAGGTACAAGGCCATTTTTATAATTTTATATTTCTATGCGAGACCATCTCCAAGTACCCGAATGCCCAATTTTCCCTCACTAATAGGTCCAGGGCGCACAACACTGTTGGGTATGTCTCTTTTTATAATTTTTTAATTAGTCTGGTAGTCCGCATAACACTAACGGTAGTTTGAAAATTTCACATTTCTATGTATCTATATTTTTAGTACCTCGTTTGATGAGACGGACCCTACTATTGAGTCCATAACGTCAAAAAATCTTAGCATAGGTACCCTCGTAGTCATTGGTGTTCATTTGGTAACCCAATTAATACGTTAGGACACATTTAGAATTACTCCAGTTTGTCAGCTCATATATTTTGTGGTCTAATTTCCTAAATTGGACTCCACTATTGACTTTATAATGCCCAAAAAGGTTGGGTTAAACTCTTCTTGCATTCTAATTGACCTTCATTTGACCAATTTTAGGCTTAGGGGTAAAATAGTAATTTTACCTAAAATTTAAAGGGCTTAAAAATAAGTTTTAATTATTTTTCTAGGGTTAGTTCATAATTTAGCAAAACTTCTGGTTCAGGCATTTAGGTTTTAGGGGTGAGTCTTTTGGTTTTTCTTAAAAAGTCGATTGATTAAGTCATTTAGTAAGTGAACCGGCGTAAAATCAACCAGAACCGACCAGTCTGGTCTGGTTCAGTGCGTCACGCATGCACGACTATGTCATCATCAAATTGACATCGTTGCCTTTAAGTTTAAATTAATTTCTCACATCAAAATGTCGTCATTCGATTTAACTATTTTTTTATTCGGACGGGTCCCGACTCGAAGCTTGACCCAGACCCGTTGGCCTAGTTCCGAATAGTATCATTTTCTCTAGTGATAGGCCAGTCGCCTTTTTTGACGACCATGGTCGTAGGTGATTGTTTTCTAGTTATTTCTTCATTCTGTTTTGAACTATTTTTTACCCCAGATCTAACTCTTATCGTTGTTTTAAGGTTTAGTTCACATTTTGGCCATCGAACGAATGGATACAGTCAAACTCTGACGAGTCCTGCTTTTTCAACGAATAACTTCCAATTGCATTTTCTCCCTCTACAGTGGGTCATTTTTGGTGATTTTTGAACCACTATAATCCGCATTTAAATCTCTACACATTTAGGACCTTATAACTAAGTTTGGTCACCATTTTTTGAAAATGATCGATTATCCATTCAACCTGCAAATAGTTATTACATGCTCATATTTTTGCTAAAAAAGTTGATTCTTTTTGTGTTTTGTTATATTCTCACCCTAGTTTAAGTCCCCGTTCTCAAAATAGGATTTTGGTTCGATTCAAGAACTTGACTTAGTTCAAGCTCCTTTAATGGCAATTTAGGTTTGATTCTTATGGTTCTAGGGTCCTTCAAACCCTTAATCCTTGCATAATCCCTCTAAAAACCATAAAGAAATTAAAAATAAGGGAGAGAAATGAGAAATTTACTTGTTTCCAGCCTGGGTCCAACTCTCTCTCTCTCTAAACGCAGTCTCTTTTCTTCAGATTCATGCCCACTTCTCTTTTTTCATGATGGCCTTCAATTTGAGATTGTGCCCACATATAATTTCTTTCTTCTCTCTCGGTTTCTCTCTCTCTCTCTCTCTCTCTCTCTTTTTCTCTCTCTAGTTGCTATAGCTTTTTAAGGTTGTGCCATGTACCTACCGCCCCTTAAGGCTTCTCTTACAAGCCTCTACTTTAAGTAAGGCTACCAACTCTTATTTAGCTTTCCTATGCACATATTAAAACACACTCACACATAAAATCTGTACACACACACTATTACATATCTCTCTCACACACATAAGTGTGTGTGTGTGTATATATATATATATGCAATATCATATTTATGTACAGATATATATATATATATGTACACACACACTATTATACATGTTTCTCAACATTTATACTCGTTGTACATATAATGATATGGTTATTATTTTATCTTATTTTTCGTAGTTATTTAATAAATAATTCCTAATATTTAATATATAATTTTTTCATTTTAGGTTAGTGGCGTATTTAACCACTAACCCTATTAACCCAAGTTAGGTTAGTTTTACTAGTGGTTAGGTTACATTTTATTCCCTTATCGAGTTGTGGCCTAAATGGGGTTATGGCCTACTTTAGGTTAGATCAGCTGCTCTAAAACCCTGGCTCATCACATAATACCGCATTTTACCCTGAAGAATTTTGAAAAGATCCTTCTTAATATAGCTCTTAATATATTATGTAAAGTTTACCCAAATCATTGGGTAGGGATATTACATATCCACCATCTTTTGAGGTAAAAGATGTAAACTTGGCTTTGTCTCCGGTCATGTGCCTTGAGCATCCACTGTCAAGGAACCATTTATCTTTGCATAAGAAGGACTTTAAGCACACCTACAAAAACAACTTAAGAAACTCATTTTGGTACCCAAACTTTCTTGGGTTCTTTTGGGTTAGCTTTAGGTAAGTGTGTTCTTTTAGGAACCCAAATCATTTTGCCTTCTCTAAATTTTCTTAAACATTGTGCATGAGTGGTTACATTAGAACTAGAAGCTCTTACAAAAAAGTTTTGATAAGACTTTTGTTTGGTATGAACTTTATATCCTAAGCTCGCTTTATCAAAAACACATTTTTATTGTGAGATGATCTAATCCAAAATTCCACTTCCCTTCGTACATTTTTTAATGGTGAAATTTAGATCATCTGCCTTCTTCTTGAGAAAAGAGTTTTCCTCTTCAAGATCCTTACTCTTTAAACTCAAGAAATCTTTCTCTTCTTTTAAATCTTATTTTGATCATTTGAAATTTGCAAATCATTTGAGAGAGAAGATATTTTCTTCTTGAGATCCTTGTTTTTAAAGAGGATTTTTTGGAGCTCTCCATGCAATGCCTCAAAGGCATCTTGAAGCTCTTCATAAGAAGAAAATGAGTTAAGATTAAAAGTTACCTCATCTTCTTGAGCCGTAAGACAAAAGCTGGCTAACTCTTGGTCACTTGATTCTTACTCTGAATCATCTCAAGTAGCTTTCATTGCCTTTTTCTTAGTTCTTCTTCCTTCTCCTTTTAGTTGGGCACATTCTGCTTTAATGCGTCCTGGTTTGTGGCACTTATAAATAGTTGGGTTTTTTTTCTTGCTTAATTCCCCTTTTTGTTGCTTTCGATTTTGTTGCTTTCTTCTGAGGTAGCTTTTAAATTTTCGTGTGATGAATGTTACATTTTCATCACTTCCTTGGTCCTCTTCTTTTTCTTTTTCCTTATCATTGTTGTAAGATGAAAGGGCAAGGCTCTTCTATGGTTTGTTATTTTCCTCGTAGCTTCTTAGGGTAAACTCATTAGTCGTGAGAGATCCAAGGAGCTTATCAAAGCTTAGCATGTTAAGATCATTTCCTTCTTGAACGGCCATCACTTTGGCCTCCTATGTTCTTGGTAGAGACCTAGGGATTTTTTTCACCATTTCAATGTTAGTATAGCTCTTACCAAGAGCTTTTAAACAATTAATAATATTAGTAAAGCAAGTAAACATTTCAGGTATGGACTCAGTAGCATTTACTTTAAATAGTTCATAAATATGAACTAACATGCTAAATTTTGATTCTTTACTTGATTGGTACCTTTATAGGTAACCTCAATTTAATCCCAAAACTCTTTTGTGGATTCACATGTGGAGATTTGATTAAACTCATTTGCATCTAAAGCACAATATAAATTACTCATGGCCTTAGCCCTACAATATTTTTCATATTTTTTCTCTTTAGAGTATTACCTTTATTTTGTAAGAGACGAGGCTATAGTTCCATTTGTTGCCCATATATTTACCCTAAAGGGGGAATAGGGTATTTTTCAAATATTGGATACTATGACAAACTTTAAATCTGAATGTTAAATATACACAAGTAAAGAGTATAAGAAGAAAGAGAGACCAAACACAACAATTTACAAGGTTCAGAAAACTTCCTACATCCTCGACTCAAACATCCCCACTTGAGTGTTTCCACTATCTTGATCGCCGAACAAATGGAGGTTAAACATTTACAATAAGAGCTCCTCACTTCTTTTTCTAACAAAATATACCATTTTACCTCACCGGGTTGCACCTACCCACAAGTTACAACTCTTACCGCAATGAGATGATACAAAGATTTTTACCAAAAAATGCTCTCTTAAGAGTTGAATGGTACAAATAAGTCCACTCTCTAAAGATTGATAAATACATGTTTGAGTATTTACGAGCTGAGAGAACTTTGAGATCTAGATCTGAAAATAAATGAAATCTTGAGTCACTAGAGAGATTTGAAAGTGAAAGCAAATGTCTAAATGTTAAGGATAGCAATAAATGCTTCCAACAACCTCGATTTAAAAGCTTTGTGAAAATATAATTGTTTCAATTTGAAAATAATTGCTTCCTCTTTTAGATCTATTTAAAAATTGAATTTGAAAATGTCATATTGACACATTCAGTTGACTGAGTTCACCATTCAATCAACTGAATCATAGTTCAAACGATTGTAAGACTCAACAGAATTGTCTAGAGGGTAGAGGTAGTTTTTCATAAAAATCCATTCAGTAGACTAAATCTTAAGTTTAGTCGACTGAATCTTCCTTTGTCATTTTGTTAATTAAAAATGCTTAAGTAATTCACTTGATTGAATCTTTTATTTGGTCGATTAAATTTGACGTTGTGTTTGGGAGCCTTATTAACAAAATGTTTGCTCAGTCAACTAAATCTTGGGTTCATTCGGCTGAATCTTCAAGAGATAAAATAGCTATTTCTTGTGAACATTATTCAATCGACTGATTTGAGAACTCAGTCAACTAAATTTGACAATTTAGCTTTAATGCCCATTTTTTCACTGTTTTCTTTTTTTCAAGTCTTTTAATTTTAGTTTCTAACATTGTTCTACTTTTGAAAATCATTTGGTTGATTGATTTTAGTTGATCACTTAAATACTTTAAATATTATGTTTTGATCAATCAACCCTAGATCACTCAAACACTCAACATAGAAAATAAAAGTTTTCACTTGATTTTTTTAGGCGAAAGTGCTCTCTTAACTTTGACTTGACGTTTTGATCTTATAAGCATGATTTCATGATGTTGATCATCTTTATCTTTAGTCAAGCTTTGGTCAACCATCTCTTGAATTCATTGACCTATTTGCTTTGGCACTTTAAGGTAGATAACTAGTCCACATCATTAATGCCTTGTTATCATCAAAATTACGAGAATTCCTTTTGTTGATGTAACACCTCGACCCGATTAAATCACTAATTATTAATTAGTGACCTTAAAAAGAGTAATTAAGGAATTTAAACGAAAATTAGATGACGATTTCAAAATAATTCCAAGACCTTAAAAATCAAGGTCGACTCCCGGGAAAATAAGATACGACTATAACTTATGAAGTCGGTACATGAAGAGTGAATAATTAATTCAAAATCACAAAGTAGAAAAATAATGCAAAGAGTTAAAAATAAATAAATTAAATGCCAAACAAGGCACAGAGAGGAAAATAGCAAAAATAAGCCCAAAGTGAGGCCAATAGGTTTTGAACCCTTGACCCAAGGTAGACAAAGCATTTAAGCCCAAAATGAATACCACTTGGGCTGCCCACCCACTTATGTCTTATATTGTAGATTATATGTATAAAGTAACAAAGCCCCACCTTTCAAATTGGCCAATGGCCTTTCATGCACCAAAAGAAATACTTTAAAACAAAATAATTATTTAAAAACATATGACTACATATACACACATCTGTATTGTGTGTATTCAGAAAGAAATCAAATCGTGAGTGTGTTCAAACTTGTAGAGAGAGAAATTTAGAGTGAGAAAGAGAGTTAGAGAGAGAAAGTGAAGAAGAAGAAGGAAGAGAAGAGAGAGGGTGTCACGCCCCGAATTTCGACAAACCCAGGGCGTGACTGACGAGACAAAAACAAAATAAAGTAAAAGGACAATCTAAACAGATTTAACTAAACATGCATCCATCCTCATCAATACATATAAAGACATAAATTACATCTCATGAATACATCGTTCACATGTCATTCGGGCTTAAGCCCTTACATTTCAAAATATGCCCTAAGGGCCAAAAATACTCCAAGTGCATCCCCCTATCAAGGTATCACCAAGTCTCAGGTAGCAGGGGCATCCTCATCTGTAATATGGTGTCCCACGAATAGGTCAACTCAACTGCTGGTATGATATAGTGCTAATGCAAGAAACAAAATCAAGGCGTGGCATGTGCAAGTTTACATTTATCTTTACATGTCATGTAGTGTTATCCATGCAATACATATCAATATGCATGACGCACCCATGCAAACTTTATGCCACACCCATGTCTCACTTTACTGTCCTTCCCCGAAGGCCTGAGTATACCTTGTTCTCACTTTACGGTCTGTCCCCGCTGGCATGAGTACCATGGCCGATTTTGGGTTTTTCACCACAAGATCTACACCCTCATAATGCATAGCACCACGTGCTCAACTCACACTATGCTTTCAAGGAATCACACTATGCCAATATGCCTTGATTCCACCATGCAATGATGTGATCTTAACGGAACCATTTATCAATACATAAAACATGCTTCAAGTTATGCATATTCTACTTAAGGCATTAATGACATCAAACCATATAGTTCAATCCACAAGTATTCATATCGTGTACAATCAATTTAATCACACTTTTAATTTACACATGGAATATACATATAGTCATAGTCCATATCAATTATTCAACCAAACAATTGGAAAGGTAACAAGAATCACATTGGCATGCAAACAGTTAAACAAACATGTGAATCATTTTTTCAACATAGCAATTATTCCTAAACTTAATCCTATTTCTTACTTAGCAAAATACCATACCTGGATGGATTGATCTCAACCCTAAGATGTAGTGCTCGCTGGTTGGTAGAACTAACAATGATGATGCAGGAGATCAAACCACTTCTCTTTGCCTTTTGATGTCCCTAAAATCACACAATACAATTTAGTCTATCTCTATTTGAATTATGCTATTCATCAAATGTTATGTCTTTATTTTATTAGTTTCTATTTTGCTAAAATAAATTCTACTATTGGGTTCGGAACGTCGAAGAAAATAGGTTTGGGCTTTCGCGGAATTTAATTTGGACATCCGGGCTAAAAAGGGTAAAATTGTCATTTTGCATTTTTACTGGTTCTTATATCCTGAGACCTCTTTTCACAAATTGGACTCTACCGTTGAGTTTAGAACATTCAAAATAATAAAAATCCACTATTCTTTTATTTTAATCGGGGTTCGTTTGATTGTATTTTGACTCAGGGGCATTTTGATAATTTTCAAGGGTTCTACAGGTCTTTTATTTTTTGGGACCTCGTCTCACATCACAAACCTCACCGTTGGTCTTAGGAGGTCCAAGATAGTAAGAAAACATATATGACTTGTCATATTTGGGCTTAGGGCCAGTTCGGGGTATTTAATTTAATTAATTAGATTCAATTTAAAAACTAAAGTGAAGTGTAATATATATATATATATATATATATATATTCTGCGCAAAGTGGGTACGGTTGGTAATCGTCCCCACTTGGTCACGCGCCCCTTCCTCTACGCTCACAGTCCTGGTTCGACTCTCCGTAGCAACATTTCCTGAGACAAAAACCCCCCCTTTTATTTTTTGAAACTATTGGGCCCAAGACCAACAGGCCCAACCCCTTTTAAAACAGAAGCAGCCCACACCCTTAAAGCCAACCAAGCCCCAACCTTTTAAAATTAAACAGGCCTAACAGGAACGGCCCAAGTCGCCCAGGTCATCCCTCCTCCTTCACGTGTTTTTTCGGCCAAGGAACCCGAGGGTTCCGTCGTCCCTTCCGGCGACGGCAAGGATTTTCCGATCAGTTTCCAACTGAAAACTTATGCAGTTTCCTTCCCCTCTCCTCATGGAATCCACCCCTAACCTCGGTTTTCACTTTAGTCCATTTTATTCCCACGAAATGGAGGTAAACTGAAGCTGCCGGCCAACGAACCCAGATTTCGGCGACCCCATTTCTTGGTGTTCTTCCTCACCGTTTTAACCCCGATCTTTCCCATTTGTTTTCTACATCTCCTAGGGTTAGATCTAGGCCATTTAGGGTAAGTTTTATACATAAAATCATGGAAATCCACTCTCTCTCTAACCTATAACTGGGAATTTCTCCCTTACTCCTTAACCATTTTCGTTCTTTTTTTTTCGCAACATTTTCCATTTTTCATGCTTAACAGATTCTAATAATTCGAAGCTAATAACATGTCTTTAAAATTTAAAAACTAAAAATACACAGAACATACCTTGCTTGATTTTCTCACTCCTTCCCTTGAACTTCTCACTTCTGTTCCTTCTCAGAATCCTCCCTCTTTCCCTCTGTCTCTCTTTCTCCACGAACTGAATGGTTGTGTGTGTACAACCGTGCATATGTATATATGCATATATGCCTCAACCGACCTCTCTCTCTCTCTCACTTCTCTCTCTGCCCATACCCTTCTAACTCCTTATATTGTTCCATCACTTCTTCTCTTTTCCTGACCTCTTTACTGTTCTAGCCTTCATTCCCCTTCACCAAGCAACTTTGCATTAAATGCAAAGTTGACTTGTGCAAAATATATATATATATATATATATACACACGCACACACACATATATGTATTAACCACACACTTACCCTCTCACACACACGTCCACTTGCACCCAATCTGACATATATATATAAATATATATATATATAAATATATATATATATATGTACATTTAAACCATGACACACACACATATATACACATGCATTCACTACTACTACTAATCATAATAATAATAATAATAACAAAAAAAAAATTTCGAGTCTTTACAGAGGGCTCCCTACATAGCTGCCTGACCTAAAGGAGACCACAAAGCCTCAACCAAGAAGAAGAGAGACAGAGAGAGAGAGAGAGAGAGCACTGTTTGGAGGTAAAACACAAAACCACCCATTTTTGTCTCTCTAGGAATTTTTCATTTTTACAAACTGTTTAGGCTTTTTAAATGCATGCATAATGTTTGGAATATAAAATCTTCATTAAGGCATGAAAAATAGGCCTCGAAACAGCCCCAAAACCCCCAAACAGTGCACATCCGCCATTAACAGACCTCAAAATTTGTAGGTTTGAAACGACTCTTATGAAACACGTTTTTGACCTTTAAAACCTCAAAAGGGACCTTGTGGATGTCCAAAAATCCCCAACCGCGACCTGGAAACACTAAGAAAACCTAGAAAATCGAAGTTACAGGTTTTGGCCATGAAACCCAGTTACTGTTTTAGACTCTTAAACCCCGTTTTTGGAATGAGGATTGAACCCCCATGTCATGAGGGTCATTTTGAGCCAAACCACGTGAGTTTTGGTGATGAATTCAGGATTTACGAGTCAATTGCAGGTCCCATTATCAAATCTTGAATCCAACGTTTAAGCTAAAACCAAAAACTCCAATAAATGCCAAACTGATCCATAGACTCCCAGAAACGAGTTGAAACCAAAAACAGAGGACTTAGATGGCTAGATCATCGCGAAATTGAAGAAAAAGAAAATCGGGAATTAGGGCAACACGGGGGAAGAAGGGAGGAAGAAGATGAACAGTGGATGGGTCGGTTCGGGTAGGATCTGGGTTCGGGTCGAACCCGACCCGTCGCATAAACGGGTTTAAGTGAAACTACGTCATTTTGTTAAAAGGATTTTAAATTTTAAAATGTAGGGCTGACGTCATCATGACATCAGCATTACGCATTAAACTGGCTGGTTCAGTAAAAGCCTGACCGGTTCACTTAAAAACAAACTAAATCCACTGGTTCAGTTCGGAAGTTTGAAAAATTAGATTTTGACCCCCAGAACTTCTGGTAAATTATACTATGGCCCAATTCTTGAAATTTTTATGCAAATACACCCCTGGAAAAAATAATTAAATAATAAAATAATTTATTTAATTATTTTATTAAATAAGTAAAATTACTATTTTGCCTCTAAACATTAAATGACTCAAATGAAGTCCAAATTAAATAAATAAATAGTGTATTCTTATTATTTCAAGCATTATGGACCCAATGGTGGAGTCCAATTGATGAAATTAAGTCCTAAAAAATGCAGAAACATAAATGTTAACTGACTGTATTGCCCCTAATACCATACGAAGCCCAAATGAAGTCCAGATTTGACGAAATTGATTCCAATGGAAGCCCAAATAATTATGAACTTGTATATATGACTAAATAATAATTCGGCGTCAGAATGTCATAAAATATAAATAACCAAAATACTCCTGAGTACGAGAAATACAAGTAAAGGCCAAAATTTACTGTCATAGTCATAATTATGAAAATTTAGGAGCTAAGTAAGACTCCGGAATAGTCAACGTACAAAATGAGAAATGACCGATGTGTCCCTATGACCAAAAGCAAATATCAAATGAAGTCCAAAAGACTTAAAAATTTATGTATAAGATATGTGGAATATTCTGAGGACCATGCTAGGTCTGGGGCGCGAGAAATAAATTACCATTTTACCCCTACACATGCCCAAAGCCAAATAAAAAGCTGAGAAGGTCTAAATTGACTTTTTTCGACGTTCTAAACCCAATGGTGAGGTCCATAATACCAAAATAGGTATTGAAAAATAAGTCTTAAGTTACCACGAGTAGACCGGTAAAACCAATCCTAGGAAGTTAGGATACGTCAGGCCTGAAATTAAATGAAAGAGCATGAATAGGTAATAATTTAAGGTAAATGTGAAGTTGATAAGTTCCTTATAATTTTCTTAGGAGCTACAAAGGGCAAGGAAAGGCCCACTAGTAGTACGAACCCGGGGGAGTAAGGTGAGTAACCCTGTACTTTGAAGTGGAGGTTTTTAATCTCCATGGATTCTGAAGAAGTTAAGTTCGAATATTCTGAAGTGTTTTTATATCTGCTGTATTTTCAAATTTAAACTCTCGTATTTATATGCTTTATATTCCAATGTTTTATCGTAATCATTTATAAATTCTAACATGGCATGCAAATTACTTCCTGACATTCTGACAAATGATACGTTTATTTCTGCATGTCCATGTTATTGTCTGTACTATTAAATGCCTCCTAAATTAAATGTTTTTATTCTGTCCATCCTTTAATAAATCTCTATGCATCGTGATTTAAATTCCTAAAGCTCCTATGTCAAATATTTCAAGTAATGTCCTCCAAATATTTAAAACCCCTGTTAAATTGTTCGTGTTTTGAATACACATGAAAATTTATTCTCATATTGAAGCCATGTTTTAATTATACATGAAAAACAATTATAGAAGAAGCCATTTTTAAATGCTCATAAAAAATGTTTCATGAAGAAGTCATGTTTTTACAAGATAATGGTGCATAAGCACCAAGTAATGATATTGGGATTCCTTCGGAACTCAATTGACACGAAGAATGCCCAGTAGCAGGATCTGATCCCCAGGCATGAGATATCTCCACGAGAAGTAAAAATTGGAATCTGGTTCGAAATAGATTTCCACCTAATCAAAGTGAAAAGATGACAAGGTTTTTAGAAATGGTAGAAGGTTTTTAAACCCCCATTTATCTGAATTGGACTTTTCCATAACCCCATGTTTTAAAGAAGAAGTTTACATCCTCTTATTTTCATGGAAAGGATCTCATGCATTCTGATTACAAGTAAATGTTTCAAACATATAATGGCCACTAAATGGTCACCTTGTATGCATTACATGTTTCAACTACATATTTAATGCCTTACTCGAATGCTTTAAATGTTTCGTGTTACGGGTTTTGAAGTTCTTACACTCTGTATTTGAAGTATATATGCAATTGGTAGTGTATGTTATATGAAGTCTCTTTTAAACTAACCCACTACCAGTTGAAACCCATGACAAAGTGTTGGAATTACTCACTGGGCTTTTTGAAGCTCACCCCATTCCCCAACATTTTTCAGGTGATGACGATGGATGGAGCCTTGCCCAATTTAGGGAGTGATGGTTGGCAGCTCCATTAGGATCTGGAGATATTTTAGAAGTATTAAGACCAATTGTTGGTCGAATTTTGATGTCGTACTTTTGGACAATATGTATTTAAGCCCGAGAGGCAACGGATATGTATTATGTAAAACATTAGAATTGTTATCATGCTCTAATTTTATAATTATGTGTACCGCTATGAAGAGCGGTAGTACCAGACGAATGTGCGAAAGTTTTTTTTAAAAAAAAAAGTTTTCTCGCTTCCGCAAACCAAGGCCATATCGCCATCTGATACTGTTGCTAATGTGAGCCTTGCCCAAAAGCCTCTAGGCAGGAGGGTGGCGGTCGCAATTCGAGATCCGCATGGGCCAAGTTTCGGGTCGTGACAGTTGAAAACCTTTAGGGCAAATAAAAGGAACCCAAATCAATTACAATGATATGATTCAAAAGAAATTATCTCAACCAAGGAGAAGTCATCAACAAAGTAGTGCAACTCAGGCACTAGGCAACACCAAAATCAATAATTAAGATGTGGAATTGAATTTACAAATTCACAAAATTATAAGTCTATAAGATGCCAACAACAAATAGGGCCCGACTACCCCTACACGGTACTTAGTCAGGTTCACCCCTCTCTATCAATGGGTTTCCCATAAATGGCACCAAGAGCTCTTATAATCATATAAATATGTCCACACTTGGACTACTTGTTGGGTATCATTCCCATACATCGACCTAAAGGCCATCAGCATCTATAGAGTCATGATGGGCATTGTGACAGATACAATCACGAATGTACACAAAAGAAGTTCTCAACAAGCATAGATTCCACCAAGCGCAAGATTACACAAGATCTCAATTGTCAACAATAACGGAGTTACAATAAAATGCAAGTATCCATAACAAGGAGATTTATCATAGATTGCGATATCCATAACAAGGGTTATAGTAATGTACAATCATCCATAACAATATAGTAGTAACAAGAATCTCAAAGTATCCAGAAGAAATACAGCGTTGTGGAAGTAGACGAATGATAGAAGACCTACTGAAGAGTGAGAATTGGAAGCTTTTGAGAATATGATCACATGGTAGTCATAAAAATTCTACATATTAAAGCTCAGGATTACTTACCTTCAAACGACTTTCCTTTTACAATGATCTCCTTCTTTTGCCCCTTTGTTGTTCTTATAATCAAGGAACATTACTTAGTTCAATTTTACCATCATAAAGCCTTATTTTGATTCAATCGATAAATCACTTCCCTTTTAGTGTCATGGGTTACATTTTTAGGTCTAAGGACTTATAGTGGTCAAATTAGGTCCTTAGTCATTTTTCTATACTTTTTAGGTAGCTCGTTTTACTCTTAAAATTACCTTAAAATGTCCAATTTTGTATATCTGAATTTTTGGTCCCTTATTTGACAAAGAGAATCTCGTCATTAGTTTAGAACGTCGAAAAATTTTAGGACAAGTACTCTCGTGGTCATCGAAGGTCATTTGGTAACTTAATTTAGCCCTCTAGAACTTATTTGGAATTAGTTCTGTTTATCCATTTATAAATACAAAATTTTAATTTTTCCAAACGGAGCCTACCATTGAGTCTAGAATGCCGAAAAAATATAAGTTTGTTTTTTACAGATCTTGATTTGGCTTTGTTTAGCTCATTTTATGTTAGAGAGAATTTTTCCCCACTTTTATAAGACCATTATTATAATTTTATTTAATTCTAGGTATATAATAGTGATTTTCGCAATTCTAGGGGGCATTTTTCGCAACTTCTAGAATTTCAAGGCCAAAAATATAATTATTTATGTTTTAGGGGTATTCTTGAATTATTCTTTAATAATTTTTTCCATATTTTAATTAATTAAATATTTAAGGGTCAAAATGTAATTTAAGAAAGTTCAATTTAGTCTGTCTTAGCCAAACAGGCCTTATCCACGAAATTTGGAGTTATCCATTAAATACTTAAGGGTCAAAATGTAATTTAAGAAAGTTTAATTTAGTCTGTCTTAACCAAATAGGCCTTATCCACGAAATTTAGGGTTATCCACTTCATGGATAACCCTATTCCAATTTTAATAGCCAGCCAAACCGTCCATTATCCCCAATCAGGTCATTATCCAAGTTTGGGATATCCCAATTTCAATTTAAATCATTTAATTTGGTTGCCAAATAGCCTTATTCGTGATTTTATATATTTATTCGGGTTAAGGATATCTATGTTCTTAATTTCTAATTTATTACACCAATATCCAAACAAGCGATGTTAAGTTTTGAATTCAGTGTCAAAATGATACCAATCTCTGTTGTTTCACGCAAAATGATGTCGTCCTATTTAAGCGTTGGTTTAGTCACATGGTGACACGTGGCTGAGTCAACCCAGTTACCTGAATCAACTCGAGTTCGCTTGACTAAATCAACTGATTCAACTCACAAGTTGACTCAACAGGGTCATCGTCCCCAACTAGTAGATCATTATAGCTCTATAAACCCTAGATTCTTCCATCTCTATTTCGTGAGTTTTCATACCATTTTTCAAGAATCTCTCAATTCTACTAGGTTTCTACATGTCTAAAAATCATTTTGGCATTGGTTTTATGATCTAAATTGAGCTAAAAAGCTCTATCTCCATTCTCATGGCAGTTACAATTGGTGATCTGGTTCATGACCATTTCAAGGCCATTTTTTATAAGGTTTGTTGTGTTAGATTCCTTAAGTTATAGGGTTTCATTTCCCACTCATGCATGAGAGTTTAATATCCATTTTTGTAGGTTCGTCATTAATGACCAACCTGCAACTTGGTCTCTCAAAGCTCATTTTTGACTTGTTGAACCAAAATTTATGGTTTTCATGCATCATTTCTCTTATATATTGAGTCTCAATACTTAAAAATAGGTTTTATGCCAATTGGATTCTGGGTAAGGTTTTCAAGCCTTGTTAATGGCCGTTCAAACTTGAACTAACCATTTGGAATGCATGCAAGCTTAAATAAATGGTCTAACATGCTTATAATTTACACAAAAACTTAAAGAAAAGAAAAGGAAAAGGTTCTAACCACAATTTGATTGAGTTCAGATTTTCTCATCTTTTCTCTATCTATCATTGATGTGTCTTAGCTTTTTATTGCATGAATTCTCTCTGCGTTTGGTCCATCTAAATTTCTAGAAATGCATTTAGGAGAGAAGATGAGAATTTATAATGGGTTGTCTTTCATTTTCTCTCTTGACACTTAGCTCTTTCCTCATTTTGGCCCTATCATCCATAAAGATGGGTATAGCCTGATTTAGTCTGGTCTCCGTAATGGAGAAATCTAGAATTCTCACAACCTATTATTTTTCTACTGGTGGTAAATTTTGACTAAATGTATATATAAGTGCATATATATATATATATATGCTACATGTGCATGCATTGTCTTAGCATACCAAACATCATGTATATTTAGTTATGCATCATTAGGTATTTATGTATTTTAAATTATTCCTTACATTAGTATTTTAAATCTTAGAGCATATTAAGATTTGTTTTAAGTTTCCTTTTGTATCAGTCTCTTAACTAATTGACTAATTTAGGATATAATTTTATGATGTGGACTAATTAACATTCAATCTCTTCATAAGGTAACTTAATTACATGGTCATAACCTAACCCGGGTCAGGGTGTTACAAAATGACACTCAAGTAAACTCTTCCCTATAGAGTCACACAAAGCCCCTTCCCTCCAAGTTACAATCTCCCTATTGAGTCACAATCTGATACAGAGTCATTTCCCCCATGAACCTTATTAGGATAACATTCCTTTTAAGAAAATCTTATCATGATGGAATTCCTGTCAGGCAGGTCATCCCTTAAGGATGTATTCTTTTTAGAAGAATCTTATTACGATAGCATTCTTTTTAAGAAAATCTAACCATGATAGCATTACAGCCATTATACACTTTCACAACACTTTTCAGTTATTCTTAGTCATTTTCGATCCTATCAACCTCCAACTTGTTTACGATGCTTCTATAGGGTCACAACTAGGTATTTTTGAAACCAATTTCCCACCATTCAAAATTTTGAGGGAACCCAGATGGGTTCTCTCTCTCTCTATCCACAGCTATATACATATATACGTTGATATAAATGCGCACGCACGCGCGCACATACACACACACCCCTATGCACACCCATACATCAACACACACACACACACACACATATATATATATATATGTATTCATATACCATATGTATCTTAGAGAGAGTCAAAAGTCCCTACCTCCATTATTTCGGCTTTAGAGAGAGAGATGAGAAAAAAAGCTCCCACCACCATCAATGGCAACCCATTGTTGCCCAGATCCTTCTTCTCCTTTCTTTTCTTCTCATTTCTTTTCTTCTTCTTTAGTCCTTATTTTCCTTTCTCTCTTCTTTCCTTTCATTCTAGTTCAGTTCCAGTAACTCACTATGTGTTTTTCACAAACAAACACACACTCTTACACAGTTGCACACACATTTTTTTCACAACACACTCCCTCACTCTTCTTTTCTTGTTTTCTACACAATTCATAGAACACATGTACATATATATATATATATATATATATCCACACACTCAAAACACATACAAACCATTCGGGTATGAAGGAAAGAAAGAGAGAGAATAGGATGCATGAGAGGGAAGGGAGTGAGGAAAAAGCTGAATTTTTAAAAAGGGACTTGTCCCATCCAATGTACAACTACCCTTTTTGGTCCCCTTTTTGATCCCCTTCCCATGTACCCTCACACACACAAACATTCCTAGCATTAGATCCCTTGACAACCAATCACAATGATACATTTGTCAATGTCTAGGAAACCCTAACTAAGATTCTTAATGAAGCTTTTCACACTTCCCAATGTGCCACATGGCCAGTTGGCCAATTGTGCGTGCGCCTGAAAACAAATTGTCTCAGAATTACACCAAAATTGACACTTATTTGATTTCAATGCTTAGATTCCAAATATGGAATCCGTTTCTCCAAATTAATCATTTGAATTTTCATACTTATCTACGTCCTGTATTTGACTGTGTAGTCCCGTGACTCACACTAGTCCCGAATAAATTACTAAATCCTCAATTCTATCATACAATATCACGTTGATGGTTTATTAATCAATTTCATAATCATTCTAACACATTATCAATCAATTACCTATTTGACCTCAATCTATGCTGAAAATTTACCAAATTTTCCTTTAGCGATTTTTGGGGTTTTTATAATCTCTATTCCTTATAAGAATTTCATCCTCGAAATTCAGGCCACATTTATATACCCACCAATCACTACTCACTAAGAAAATTTAAAATTCTCTTTAAAAGGTAACACCATCCAATACTACACAGCAACATACATCGCTCTATCCCTATCATAAACTGAGTTTGAGCATACTAGGGTTAAACCACTAACCCAATCCAGCACACTAGAAAACCAACAAGGTCTATCGTATACAACCTCCTAAGAAACTACCAATTCTCATACACATGATACAACCCAGTGTGGTCACCATCCACAAGCAACATATCTCTCGATAAGAAAACTTAACACAAGAGTAGCTCTAAAGTCTCAAGCAGAAATTATACTGAGCACCTACTGCTCAATTCCAAACACAGGTTAATCGATAAAAAGTTTAATTTCCTTACTTAACTCTTTATAACTTTATGTATTTTTTACTTCATAGTTCATAGCCTTCCCAACATCTTTTCATTATATACATCATATCTCTTTATTAACTTTTCACTTTTATAGCTAAGTGATAATCCCTCATGGATCACAGCTAGTTTTGTTACTAAATGATGGGGCACCATCTATCACTTGTAACACAAGACCTCAAACCAATCCAGTCTGTATAGATATATCATAATCATGATATTGTAACCCATAAAAAATCGGGTACTGACCTAGCAAACACATAGAATCACAATCAATAAGCAATAACTAATATATGGCCTATCATATAAGCACATGAGTATAGAATCAATCCTAAGGATATACACATAAACCAGTATTTAGTCTATATCTAATCTCAACCATATAAATAACTAGGCACACAGCGTATCCCATAAAACATACGGCCTACCACATAGACATAAGAACCTATAGTTTTAGCCAATCAATCAAGTACGATACACAATTCTAGTCAATCAAAAATCAAGCATAGTATACAACTGTAAGTACTAAATGCAACAAGCACACATAACAAATAATCCAAACTAGTCCTAACAATACAAGGTTTAACCTCTCCTATTGTCCTAGGTATTCAAAACTTAAAACTCTGATACCATTCTGTAACGCCCTTGGCCCATAGGGCCTGACCACGGGGTCATTGGACTCCGAACTAGAATGTGATTAAGATCAATCATCCTAGTCAAGTGAAATAAATACAGCCCATTTTTTTTTCGAAATTAATCTCTTTCAAATCATTTTCCTATAATTGATTTGGTTCGTTAACATGATTATATTTGTTTTAAGTCCTAGAACGGTATTAAATGAAATAGATCACATGAGGTACAACTAAACCAAAAATATCCATCAATAGTATATAACAAAGTAATGTTCAAAGCTGACTTTAATTGTCCAATAGACAACATGTATATTATGTCAAGGAAAAGTACAAACACCATTTATAATACAATGAATAAAATATAACTATCTAAAAAACAATGCTACTCAAGTCTCTATCCATCTCGTGTTACTTCAATAGTTGTCGTCTACTAGTATAGTACCCGCAATTCCTATGAACAGCAAGAATGAGCCATAATGCTCAATAGGATTTTTCAAAACACACAAGCAAACCAGATAAAGATAATTTCTAATGTCCAGTATGCAATCCCAAGCACATTACAATATCATAAATCATATCACATGTATAGACATAACAGTCAAAAGAATAAGATACCACTTTGCATGGCACAATAATAGTAATAGGATATTCAATATACATATAAACATAAAAAAGTGTATATATATATATACAAACCTCACGATACATGTTATAACATGGAAATTTTTTTTTTTTTTTTTTTTTGTTATTTATTATTCTTGCAATTGTTAATTAATTAATTTTATTATTATTATTATCATTATTATTATTATTAATATTGGATATATGTGTATGGAAAATTAAAATTCTTTTTTTTTATTATTTGTATGTATGTATAAAATGTGTAAAAATTATATGAGTGTATATAAATAAATGTGTAATTATATGTGTGTATATGTATATATAAATGGGTGTAGAACAGTGTGTGTATGTGTGTGTAACCGTGTGTGTGTGTGTGTGTGACTTTGAGTGTTACACACTCAAAGGGGTATGGGTGAGGTTGTGTGTGTGAGTGGGATTCAGGGAGTGGGAGAGTGCAGAAGTGGGCAGAGGGTGGTTGGTCTTGGGGAGAGAGAGAGAGAGAGAGAGAGAGATATAGAGAGAGAGAGAGTGAAGAAAATAAAGAGAGTGTCTCGGGTGGAAAAGAAGAGAAGGAAAGAAGCAGAAAAGAGGGAGAGAAACAAAGCTCTGAAGGAGGGTTAGAGACCTGGTTCGAGCTCGGAGCAAGAGGGAGAAGGAGGACACGGCTAGAGAGAGAAACGGCCGAAAAACTTGTAAGTGGGTCACTTCTGTTTCGATTTATTTTAGAGCATTTCAATTGATTTAAATTATAGAACCTTGTAGAGCATAGTGTGAGGATTAAAACGCAACAAAAATGATAGAAAACGGTTGAGAAATGAGGGAGAAAAATGGAGGTGCAGGTCACGGCCGTGGGGGAAAAATCTAGGTTTTCACCGTGATTGGAAGCTTCAAAACGATATTAAAATGCTCCAAAAACGTTTTAGAATAGTTTGGGATTGAAGGGGGCTTCGAAAACGCCATAAAAATCAAGTTTAAAAACTTGATTTTTCTGAAATTCCGGTCACCGGCGCCGGAGAAGACGCCGGAAACCTACCGGAGGTTCGCCGGAAAATCGGGGGAAGAAGGGGGGTCTGCCGGGTCGGGTCTCGGGTCGGTTCGGGTCCGGTTCGGGTCGGGCGTGGACCGCCCCTGCCACGTGTCGCGTGGTTGTTTTAAATTGAAATGGAATTTGGGCCGTTTGGTCGCAAGGGTAAGAAATCTAGAAATTGGAATTAAATCAAAATCGGGATATCCTATCCCTGTTCTAGGATTATCCCCTGTTTGGTTAACCTGAATTAGAATAACAAATTAAACTAGTTTTAATTTGAACCTTTTGGAATTTGAACCCCTTGAATTTGAACCTTTTGAATTTGAACCTTAACCTGAACTTTCAGAAATTACGAATTGACCCCCCCCAACTGTTAGAAATTACACTTTGACCCACCTGATTAAATTATTAATAAAATATTAATTAAATTAATTAATTAATTATTTAATTAAATTAATTTAATTAATTAAATATTCAAAAACATCCCGGAGTCCAAATGAGACAAGTCATTAGTGTATTTTGACTATCTCGACTATTCCGAGACCAATGGTGAGGTCCGTTTTACGAGACGGGGTCCCGAAAAATAAAATACCCGTGGTAACCCTTAAAATTACCAAAATGCCCCTAGATTGAAACACAGTCAAACGAACTCCGAATTAGGTAAACAAATAGTGGAATTTTATTATCTCGAACATTTCGGACTCAACCGTGGAGTCCGATTTGTGAAAAGAGGTCACGAAATGTAAGGACACATGTAAAGTGCAAAATGACTGTTTTGCCCTTTTGAACCCCGGTGTCCGAATTGAGTTCTACGAAAACCTAGACTTACTTTCTTAAACGTTCTAAAACCAATGGCAGAGTTTAATTTAGCAGAATAGAAACCTATGAATTTAAAGACATAAAATTTGATGAATAGCATACATTCAAACAACAATGGACTGAGTTGTAATTTCTACTTTTAGGGACACTGACAGGACAGGAGGAGGCGATCTGATCCCCTACATTTTCATCCACCGGTTCAGTTACATATAGTTCACGATCTTCTAGGGTTGATACCAACCCATCAGGTATGGTGTTTTGCTAGTGTTAGAAATGAAGTTAAGTTAGGAATATTTGTGAATGACTGAATGTCGTATGTGTTTATCTGTAATGTGTTTACCGTTTATTTGGAATTGGTTGTTCACATGCTTACATGTTACTTGTACCTTATGAATATTTAGTGAATGATGAATGTGACTCACGACATGTGTATATGTTGATTTTACGAGATGTGATTGCATGTGGAATCAGTTAGGCGATTTATATATTATTGTCTCAAGCATGCTATATTGTGGAAACCATGTATCATTGAGATTGCATTGGCATATTGGCATATGATGAATCCTTTGAGAACATGGCGTGGGTAAGCACGTGGTGCTTTGCATTATGAGGGTGTAGATCCTGTGGTGAAAAACCCAAAATTTGGCCATTGCATTGGTACTCCGTAGCCATCGGGGAGTACCCGTAAACGAGACATGGGTGTGGCATAGAGTTGTGCATGGGTGTGTCACGCATACTATTCATATATACTACTGCGATGCTTGAATGTCATCTAGAAATAAATGTACACTTTGCACATGCCACGCCTTAGCTTTATTTCTGGCATTAGCATTTCATCATACCAGCAGTTGTGCTGACCCATTCGTGGGCAACATTTTCAGATGAGGATCCTCCAGCCACTTGAGACTTAGTGATGCCCTGAGAGGGCGAAGCACGTGATGTATTTGTGACCCATGAGACTTGTATTTTGTTATGTAAGGGCTTAAGCCCGAATGACTGATGAACAATGTATTCGATATTACTTTATGTATGGATGATGATGGACGCATGTTTAGTGAATTTAATTACTTTTGTCCTTTTATTTATTTTACTTTCTGTCTCGTTACTCGCGCCCCGGGTTCGTGGGAAATTCGGGGTGTGACAATACACCTCCATTTTTTGTTCAAAACAGTCAAAATAATGATATCTATTAGTAATATATTCAATACAAAACAACAACATGATGAGGTAACAAAGTGTAATCACTATACAGTTTATATCCATAACAGTATAATCCACAACACAACAAGTCGAACCACGACAAGTCCTATACTTCTTTCTATTTCTTTCATAATTCTTCAAGACTACTTAATGGCCCTGGTTAAACCTGGGTGCTTTTCGGGCTACTAACCTGATGGAAACATATGACCACCAATTCGGGATTACGGTTCGAAACTGAAGGGAAACACTATCACTGTCACAAAATCCCGGTAATATCCATATATTTTTCTTTCTTAACTTGTAATTATCTCATTCATAACTTCTCATTTCTCAACTTATCAACTATTTTATTTCCATCTATAATATCAATATCTCACAATATGTGGTGGCCGCATAGACTCACACCACATTCACATCAATAGTCATACAATGCAATGCGTGATGTCTCAACATACAGGTCTCACATAATCTACAGAGTGTACACATGTATCCACAATAATTATATGACTAATGATATCGCACTAGAGTAACAACGATCAAATCATAAGGATCAATGATAGACATTCAATCTCAATTAATCAGTATATAATCTTAGTCTTAGTCGTCACTCGACTATAAAAAGACACTACTTGTGTCTTTCATAATGTGCATTGGATACCATACACACTCATGGTTCAACTCTTGGGACCACCCTGACCCTTAACACTAAGGTTCCATATTGATTATTTAAGTTCTCTTAGGTTAATTTCATATTAGCCAGCACACCTAGTGCCCGTTGTCCTAAACGGATATCAAAATTGTGTTCTTGGGCCTCAAAAACTCGTAAGGAGGCTTTATTGCAATCTTTCAAAAGGTATAATCCTCATTTTACCAAATTAGGTGGGACCATCACTGAGTCCCAATTTGTCCAGTCGGACAGTACATTTGAATTTCGAGCATCCAAAAACCTTGGACTAGTCATTTCTAAATTTTAATTAGCCTTTGAATTACTTAAATTATCATCAGAGGTATTTTTATAATTTTACATATTCATGTAAGACCATCCCAGGTCCCTGAATGTCCAAACTAATCCCACTATTGAGTCCAGAGTGCCCAAAACCCACAAGAATGCCCCTTTTAAAATTTATTTTGCATTTGATTTTAAATATTTTAAAGGAATGGTATGTTTGTAATTTTCTACCCATAACTGGTTTTCCATTAAACCATTTCTTACCCAGAGCTGTTCAGATCTGAACCAGGACCAATAAAACTAGTTTGGCCTTACCCGTGTAGCCAAACACCCTCATTCACTATTGGGTGGGCCAACCCACTAGCCTATTTACTGGCCCAACTCGTGACCTAGTTGATAATTGAACAGACTCGGTTGACTGTTGACTAGGTCACCTGTTTGACTGGTTAACTAGCCGGTGTCGATCACCACCTTCGGTGCCGATACAGCAAAAAATCACCATTTTGTTCTTTTTGCTTAGTTTCTCATCCATAAACATTCTAGACTTGTTTTAACATTTCATATTACTGATCGAGAAGATCAAACGATTCAAAAATCCAAAAAAATCAAGGATCTTATTTTTTTTTAGGGGGCCACTGTGCCTCATAATTTCTCCATGCTCTGATTTTTTTTTCATTCTTGATCCTAAACCATTCTATTTTTCCCATGGAGTCTAATGGTGTTTATAGCACGCATCAAATCACAGTAGGAACTCCTCCATAACCAAGTCACTGAATTTTCTAGTCACTATACATTTTCATTACACTTTTCATTCTTATCCATTTTCGATCCTATCAACCTCTAACTTGTTTATGACGTGTCTATAGGGTCACAACTAGGCAATTTTTAAACCAATCTCCCACCATTCAAAATTTTGAGGGAGCCTAGATGGGTTCTCTCTCTCCATCTGCAACTATATACATATGTATACACACTAATATAAACGCACACACACCTATGCACACCCATACATCCACACACACACACACACACATATATATATATATGTGTGTGTGTGCATGCATATATCATATGTATCTTAAAGAGAGTCAAAAGCCCTTACCTCTATTATTTTGGTTTCAGAGAAAGAGAGAGGAAGAGAGAGAGCTGCCACCGCCATTAATGGCAGCCGACTATTGCCCATAGCCTCCTTCTCCTTTATTTTCTTCTTCTTTCTTCCTTTTTTTTCCTTTCTCTCTTCTTTCTTTTCCTTCTAGATCAGTTCTGGTATTTTATTGTGTGTGTTTCACACACAAACACAATTTCTTCACCTTTTCCTTTCGTGTTTACCACACAATCCATAGTACACATATACATCACACATGTACTTATATATATATATATATATATATCCACACACACTCATACATAATCCACAAACTCAAAACACATATAACCCATTCGAGTGGAAGGGAGGGAGGGAGAGAAAGAGAAAGAGAGAGATAATGGGATGCGTGAGAAAGAAAGGAGTGAGAAAAAATATGAATTTTTAAAAAGTGACTTGTCCCATCTAATGTACAACTCCCCTTTTTGGTCCCCTTCCCATACACCCTCACACACATACAAACTTTCCCAACATTGGATTTGTTAACAACCAATCACAATGAGACACTTGTCAATGTCTAGGAAACCCCAACTAAGCTTCGTAAGGAAGCTTTGCACACTTTCCAATATATCATATGGCTAGTTGGCTAATTGTGCGCGTACATGTTCCCGAAAATAAGTTGTCTCGCAATCGCACCAAAATTGGCACCCTAACTAATTTTGAATGCTCTCATTCCAAATATGCAATTCGTTTCTCCAAATCCAATCATTTGAATTTTCATACTTATCTATGTTCCATATTTGATTGTATAGTCTAATGACTCACACTAGTCCTGAATAAATTGCTAAATCATTAATTCAGCCTTACAATATCACACTAATTATTTATTAATCGATTTCACAATCATTCTGACACTTCATCAATCAATTACCTGTCTTACCTCAGTCTATGCTGGCAATTTACCAAATTATCCTTTGGTGATTTTCTAGGTTAGTACAGACTAAGTGATTATTTTGTATACAGTTTTGAACTTACTGTCCAAACCAATCGACCAATTTGAAAAATAGTTGATTGAATTTCAAAGGCAAAAATAGTGTACTAGAGAACCAGTCGACTGACTCCAAGGACCAGTCGACTGAGTTAATTGGATCTTTATCCAGTTAATTGATTTTATTGATCTTGTAATTAAAAATTTAAATTTTGAACAAATAAAAAATGGGGGGAATAACTCTATATAAATAGAAGTTTGTTATAGTATTTATTGTTATCAACTTACATGTTTTAACTTCTATATTTTTGTTCTTGACTTTAAATCTCATTTATTATAAAATCTAGATCTGAAAGTTGTACTCATCTTAAATACTATGAGCTTACACTTAATCTATCTTTAGTGAGTGGGCATTTATTGCACTAATCACCTCTTAAAATGATTATTTGTTGGTAACGACTTTGTAACTTCTCATTGGAGTGAGATTTGTGGGTAGGTGCTACCTTTGTGAGGCAAAAATAGATATTTTGATAGGTCAAGAGTTATGAATTCTTGTTATAAAGGTTTGACCTCCACTTGTGAATGAGATTAAGATAGTGAAAAAACTCAGTTGGGGATGCTTAAGTCGATGACGTAGAAAATTTTTTGAACCTCGTAAAAATTACTATGTTTACTCTCTCTTTCTCTTTCTACTCTTTTACATACTTTGTGTTTAACTTGAATTCATATTTAAAGTTTGTAAAAAGTTTTTAGTATTTTCAAAATACCATATTCACCCCCCTATAGGGTATATTTATGGGCAATAGAGTGAAAATCACTTCAAATAGATATACATATTCATATTAGTTATATAATCGAGTAAGGATTCCTGGAAGTAAAACATAGCTTTACCTCATACACATTCATACTTGCAAGCAAGTATAGTCATCACTCATGCATTCAACATTCTTGCCTTAGTTTATTTGAAATTAACATTCATGCCTTCTTTCTATATATACTTAATCATATTAGTAACAAACATTTCAAATGACCACACCACTATTACTAGTAATCAATTATAGAATCATGTATTTCACATTAGTACCTTAGCATAGGATATGTAATTTTCATCTATGGTAAGCCCACACGATCATACCAACATGGTTCGAGTATTTAAGCATACATTTCACTAATAATCACATTATAAAGTCAAGCATTTCATACGTATATTCTAGTAGATAACATATAATGACCCCAAACGCAAGTTTATTAGCTCATAACAACATGCATTGCACGTAGGCAAGTCAGAAGAATAGGGCGAATACTACAAGCAAAATTTTTAACTCAATTATTATCATCTTTCTTTAAGCCATATCCCTTTATCCTTACGTGTTCTAAATATAGAGTTTTGATATGATTCTATTACGAATCGGGCCCCAACGACCCGAGTAATGACGTAAGATTATAATAAATTATATATAATTAACCTCTTGAAGGTGACCATGTCAAAGGAAGTCAATTAGACTTTTAAATACTTAAGTTTGACCAAGGCGGTATCACGTTAAGGCTCCCAAAAATAGGTATTTAAGATTAGACTTGCAAAAGTCCCAAATATTGTTTCTTATATATATATATATATATATACACACACACACACACACACATAATAGTCTAAGGATATTTGTTACTAAATTTTAACTAAAGAGTAACGCATCCAACTAGTTAGTGACCAAGGTGCAAATTTTAGAAAATCTGAAATTTTGTTATTGAAGTGGAAAGTTTACTTTTTATTCCATAGGAATTAGGCTTCGAAACTATTTTTAATGAATCCAAATGGGGTATTTTTTTATATACATGTAATGTCTTAAGTAAATTGACAAATTCTATTTGATTATAATTACTGTAAATAAGGTAGGCTAATTTTTAATATGGTACAGGGGATCAGCAGGCAAAACTAAAGGTTGGCAGTTGCCCACCTGGAGTCAAACAGTAGTCTACTAGCTCTAAGGATGTCATCTGTCTTTAGTCCAATTTTTAATTCTCAATTCCAATAGCTTTGGATTGGTCGACTTGGGACCCAATCTTAGGACTGGATATCTGCCCCACCAAGTTTCCTAGAGAAGTTTTATCATGTAATTCTAATTATCCCTGTGTTGTAATTCTAAACATTTTCAACATTCAATACACCAATAATTACACATTTTTAAGTAGATAATTTCCATGCATAGATTCATTCTTGTCATCACCTAAATAAAGATCATAATCCTCAGAAGGATAAAAACATTTAATAATAACATGGATATTCTCTCCATAGCTCCAAGATTACACCTTATCATAATTTCCATGCATAGATTCATGCTAGGTGACCAAAAATGTAAATCAAAAGGAATGACAACTTCTAGTGCTTTTGGGTTCTTAAAAAATGTCCAAAAAGAGTCTTCATGCTAGACCATCTTCATGTACGTGGTTGGCTCTTTTCATTACTTGCATCTGGTAGAAAAAAACGGTAATATCCTAGATCTTATTACTTTTATTATACTTTATTGCTATATATGAATCCACTTCAAGTAATGATAAAGTGTGAATTAGAATATGCCTTAAGCATAACTGTGTGATTCAAAGTGATGAGTTTGCTAGTATGGATAGTGAGGCAATAATTAAAATTTTAGTAGGAGAAATTAGGAACAAAGAGATATTTCTAGTAAGCTTTTAAAATGATTCTTGAGCTAAAACATAATTAATTAGGTTAATCCATGTTCTAAGGTTAAGCATAATTAGAGCATGCTTAACTAATTTAACCTAGTTTGTGATAGGTTATTAGAAGGTTCTTAAAAATTGTTATATCTAAACTAATTGTGTTTAATTAGTGACCTTAATACATGATTAGTGAATTAAGTTAATCCTAATTGGGTTAATTATGGTGTTTAAGTGAGATAGACTTGTACTAATCCTAGGTTATAACCTAAACCTTATAATTATCCAAGTTAATTTTAATTAGAGAAAGGTAAGAAAGATAATTGTTCACATGGGCAAGGGACCTACAATTTAGAATATCTAGCTCACCATTGTTAACTATTCTTGAGGAGCTTGTATAGAGATTTGTCTATATATATATATGTATGTATTATACATATGATTTATATATATATATATATATACATAAAAGGGACAAAAAATCAGATTAGTAAGAGAGAGAAAATATAAAGCTAATAAGAGCAAGACACTTCAAATATGTGGGAGTTCACAAGGTGACACCTAACCCACATATAGATACATATTTGTATCTATTATACCTTACAAAATAAATTGTAGAGACAATCAAGAAGCTCTCAAGAATGTGTTGGGCAGAATAATAAGAGCAGGGAAAAAAGTATAAAAAACAAGAGAACAAGAAGGAGAAAGGAAAAAGCTTAAAGAGGACTAACCTAGAGGTTAAATTCTTGAATAATCAAAGTATGAATTTTAGTCATAATCTCTTATTCTTTAATTTAATCAGAAAAGAAATATTTAAAAATAACATTCAAATTTAATTAAGAATTGAATGAAATTCTAAACTAGTCTTGAAGTCCTAACAAGTTTTGCATGGAATAGTAATTACGTGGATACAAAAGCAACATATATGATGTAGAAGAATGCATCATGATTAATGAGTGTTGATTAAACTAATTAACTAATGATTAATGGTGTTAAAACAACCCTAGCACTACCTAAGTTATAATTAACATGATTAGATTATCAAAGGAACTCTAAATGTGAGAAATAGTAAGAAAAAATTTTACTGGAAATTAAAGAAAAAATGCATTAATTAAAGTTAAATGATTTGTCTAAATGATGATTTAAGATGCTAGATATAAGTGTTGAAACAACTAACATTTGGAAGTTAAAAATGAAGCTTATAAGCAGAATAAATGGGAATGATGTAGCTGTTATCCTAATTGTTTAAAAACATTATATTTGATGTAAATGAATTCCAACAAGAGTCAAAGGACGCTCCAATGGAATTAGAATGTGAGGGATTTATCATAATCCTAGATTGTGTTGTTTGAACTATAATGGGATAAACATAACTAAATAATGTTACATTGCACTCAAATATGGTTCTAATATGAAATATATATATATATATATATGTTGTAACACCCCGACCCTAATTAATTAATAATTAGTTGCTAATAATTAATTAGAACCGACATAAAGAATAATTAAGAAGTTAATCGAGAATCTCTCGACGGTCATGATAGATTGATAAAATAATTAACTGCATTAGAAAAGATGGTGTAATACCCGGGCCTAATTACTAATTAATTAGGTAAAAATGATGTCGTTTTAATACTAACAAAACTTGAATTAACTAGCTACAGAAATCCCAAATAAATAATAAATGACAGGAGGCCCTTGACATTGAGGCTAACTGAAATACAAAACCCTCAGAAGAAACCGCGTCGAAAAAAGAGCAACATAAAAGAAAATACAACAGAAATAGCCAAAATGAAATTCTGCGCAGCCAAACAGGGCCTAAGCCCAAAATGGGAAAAATTTCCAAAAGAGAGGCCAAGGGGACTTAAACCCTTGACTTAAATGAGCAAGCACTTGGCACCCAAAAAGTTACCAAGTTGGCTGCCAACACCTTTGTGCCTATATATACAACAAAATGGTATATAACTCTGAATTATCCTAGGCCACCTTCCAAATTGGCCAATGGCCATACATGCAAACCCCTCATTATTAACTGATTAGCCACATCACCCCCACCAATTGAATTTCATGCAGCAAAGTAAAAACAATAAAATCTATCTACATTTGTATATGTGTACATAGATGCACCTTGCATGTTGAGTGGGGCTAGAAGAAATCAGAAAACTACTTGACTGTGTTCTGCATATGGCTGTGGGCTGTTGAGAGAGAGTGAGTGATGTAAAGAGAGAAAGTCCATGTGAGAGATTGTGTGTACATGCATGTGTGAAATGGTGCTTCCATGGAGATGCACAAAAGAGGAGGAACTGAGGGTGCACGACTGGAACTGAAGACTGAGGTGCCAAAGATCAGAACTGAGCCTTAGAAGGGAATGGTCGACCAAGGTACATGCATGGCACCTAGTTATTTAAAATTTTTCCTTTGGATTATTGGCACCTTTTGGCATTATTGAGCCCCATTACTGCATGCATGATAGCTAGACTATAAATTTGGGTTAAATGCGTGAGGGTTAGACCACTGAAACAGGCCTAGAACACCAAAATAGTGCCAAACTGCCATTAATGACCTCCATAGATATAGGTCTGAAACAACCTCGACCAAACCAAGTTTGGTTGGTCAAGACATGATCTAGACCTCAATAGGGTTCTAAAATGCCTAAGCCGCGACCCCGAAGACCTAGGATCGACCCTCTAATCACAAGTTACAGGTTCGGGTTTAAAACCCAACCTCACCAAAAACACGACTAAATTGGACTTTGGAAATGAGGGATGAAGCCCCACGATCAGTAGGTTGTAAAAAACCAAATCCCATGGACTTTGGGCCAAAAACAGGCATTTACGAACCAGTTGCAGGTTCGGTTATCCACCATTGGACCGACCGTTTGAGCTTGATACAAGCCCTCAAATGAATGCCAAAATGTTGGCATAGCTTCCAGAAATGTTTAGGGATGGATGGCAGAGAGAATCGGTGTTGGAAACTCTACGAAAATGGAGAAAAAGAAAACTGGAAATTAGGGCTACTGTTCATCGTCATGGGGAAGACGATGAACAGTACTGGGCACGGGTCGGATCTAGATCGAGTTCGGGTCAAATCCGACCCACCCGCAAATCGGGATAACCTAAATGATAGCGTATTGGTTGTGTTTAAATTGAAATTGAAATTGGATTCAGCCTGTTTGGTTATGGCTATATGAAATTGGAATTGAATTTAGGTCTGTCCGAACCATGGATAAGGGGGGCCAATTGGGAATAAAAGGGATATCATATTCCGGTTCTTCATGGTCCAATGAGCCGGATGGTTTAGGGTTTTTGAACCGGTTCAACTAAATGAACCCTAAAACCGGTTGGTTCTGAACCTTTTCTTTATGAAATCCTGCTTTGAACCCCAAACCTTTGCTAAATTACGGTTTGACCCCAAATATTTTGTAAAATTATATTCTGGCCCAGATTTTGGAAAAATTATGCATATAAGCCCTTGAAAAATAATTAAAAAATAAAATAATTAATTTTATTATTTTATTAATTAGGTAAAATTATTATTTTACCCTTGAACATTAAATGAATCAAATGAAGTCCAAATTAAATAAATAAATAGTGTATTCTTACTATTTCGGGCATTCCAAACTCAATGGTGGAGTTCAATTGATGAAATTGAGTTCCAAAAAATACGGACACTTAAATGTTAAATGACAGTATTGCCCCTAATACAATACGAAGCCCAAATGAAGTCCAAATTGAACGAAATTAATACCAATAGAAGCCCAAATAATTATAAACTCGTATATATGACTAAATAATGATTCGGGGACAGAATGTCATAAAATATAAATGAACAAAATACCCCTGAGTACAAGAAGAACAAGTAAAGGCCAAAAATTTACTGTCATAAGCAAAATTATGAAAATTTAAGAGCTAAATAAGACTCCGGAACAGTCAACATACAAAATGAGAAATGATCGATGTGTCCCTATGACCAAAAGCAGATACCAACTAAAGTCTAAAAGACTTAAAAATTTACGTATAAGATATGTGGAACATTCTAGGGACCATGATAGGTCCGGGGCAAGAAAAATAAATTACCATTTTGCCCCTACATATGCCCGAAGCCAACTCAAAAGCTGAGAAGGTCTAAATTGACTTTCTTCGACGTTCCAAACCCAACGGTGAGGTACATAATACCAAAATAGGTACTAAAAATAAGTCACGTGAAAAAAAATAATTTATTAAGTTACCACAAGTAGATCGGTAAGACCAATCCTAGGAAATTAGGATACATCGGGTCAAAATTAAATACAGAGCATCAACTTAGTGATGAATTGAAGTAGACGAGAAATTAATTGAAGTTTTGGTGAATTTGATTTTCTTAGGAAATACAAAGGAAAGGGAAAGGCCCACCAATAGTGCAAACCCAGGGAATCAAGATGAGTAATCTTGCATTTGAAGTGGAGGTTTAACTCCATGGATTTAAAGATGTTTTAAACTTCAAAATATCTGAAGCTTTAAATTCGATATTACATGATTCCTGTTTTAAGATATTCCGTTCTTATAAATTTTATTGTGACATGCTCAATGAATGATTTCTATTACAGTCTTCCTTAGAAGTATTTAACATGTCTATATATTCTGAAATTCTTATTCCCAGTATTTGAAGATCCTATCATGAAATCATGAACGTCATGTTTTAAATACTCATGAAAAATACCTATTTGAAGAAGCCATGCAATAAATTTTTTACAAGATAATAATGCAAAAATCACATAGTCAGGATTTTGGGTTTCTTCGGAACTCAATTGCCCTGACATGTAAAGTATCGCATAGTCAGGATTTTGGGTTTCTTCGGAACTCAATTGCCCTGACATGTGAAATGCCCCGTAGCAGGATCTAATCCCCCAAGCAATGAGATATCTCCACGTATACGCAAAATGGGAGTCTGGTTCGAAACAGATCCCACTAATGAAAGTGAAAAGATGACAAATGCTTTTAGAAATGGAAGCAGGTTTTACCCCCATTTTATTATGCATGTTTATATGTTTTGAAATGCTTACGCTCTATTTAAAGAAATGCATGTTTAGCCTTGAATACTTTAAATGTTTCAAAACTATCTTTATGAAGAATGCATGTACTTTATGTTCAAAGTTTACGAGCAATTGGTAGTGAGTATTTTATAGACTCTCATGTCCGAAACCACTGCCAATTGAAACCCCATGACAAATGTAGGAATTACTCATTGGACTTCTCGAAGCTCACCCCATTCCCTAACATTTTTCAGGTACTGACGATGAGTGGGAGCTGTGCTCCATTTTGGGATAATGACAAATGGCTGTATAGGATTATGGACTTTTGGAAGTAGTTAGAATATGTAATTGGATGGATTATGATGTAATAGACTTTGGACAATATGTACTTAAACCCTAGAGGCATTCGAATATGTAATATGTATAAAACCTTAGAACTTTTATTTATGCTATGAATGTATTATCAAGTGTACCACTATGAAGAGCAGCAGTACTGGACGGATGTGCGAAAGTTTTAAATAAGAAAAGAAAAGAAAAGTTTTTTTCACGCTTCGGCAAACCAAGGCCGCACAGCCATCCGATACTGCTGCCTATGTCTCGTCTTGCCCTTAGGCTCCCGGGTCTGAAGGCGACGGTCGCGATCCGAGATCCGCACAGGGTGGGTTCCTGGTCGTGACATATGTAGGGTTTCTTAAGAGAGAAAGAGAATCAAGAAGTGCTTTAAGAGCACAAGGTGAGTAATCTGGTTTCTTGAAATGGTGAATTGAATGTGATATTTTCAAACACATTATTCTGTGTTTTAACAAGCAAAGCATTATGCTATATTCTCTATTGATGAAATTGAAGTACATTTTATAAGTATGTTTGATAAATAGATTTACAAATTCATAGATGATCACATGATTTAAAATGTGTTTCTATACATGCTATTATATGGGCCTCTTTTATTATGTCTTTATCGAGAAACCAAGAGCCAGTGAGTAGGCCAAGGATCTCTTCAGTGTCACTATAAGTGATTGTCATTATATATGACATTCCGTTTAGAATCTGAGTCAATGCGGATTCTTTCGTTTCAACCATTGTAATGGGCATGCTAAATCATAGTTGATATCTATTAGGAGCTTTATTAGGCTACTTATTGCTATTCAAATGTTTAAATAACAATTCCATTTTTGAAAATGCATTTGAAATGTTTCAGTAATGCTTGATATCTATTGTTTTATTTAAAGTTTCTTTTACTATAAAAACTCATGATAAGGCATTGGTATTATTCATTGAGCTTTGTTAGTTCATCCCATTTCCCAACCAATTTTTCAAGTAATGAAGCTTAAGTTGAGGAGGGAACTTAAGGAAGAAGAGTTTGTGAAATTGTATAGCGAGACTTGCAAATATCTCTTTGGAGCCTATGTAGGCTTCTGTATATATACAATGACCATTTTTTATGTTGGCCAGTTGTAGATGTAAATAACTTGTAATAAATTTTGCGAATGTGAGTTTGATATTAAACTTAGATTTGCCTAGATCGAATGTGGTTGATATGAGTTTGATGTGAACCTAACAGGTTAAAAATATTACGCTTTCGCTATATTAATAAATTATCCATTATATAGCCCATTCGATTTTGTATGAGGCCTTAGTGGTCAGTCATAGACCATAACTCCATCCTACGTGGGGTGCAGGTCGTGATAAAAACATCCCTAATATCCTAATAGATATTCTAAAAAATAAAGATTAAGTGGTGTAAAGTGTAAGCATGTGATGAGTGTAATGCCAAGAAAGTGTTCAACATGCTTAGGTAATCAAGAACATTCTATTATATATGAAAGTGTCATATAATTCATTAGTAAAAGATGTACAAAGTTTAGAGTTCACCTTATATCACTCAAAGAATTCCAACTCTCATAACTCAGCTCAACTCCAACACTCCAGATTTCTTACATCAACCTATGGCCCTTGGAAAAACCTAAGTACTTTGAAGGCTACTTATCCGTTATAAATGTACAACCACCTGCACAAGTTTACGGTTCAAAATTGAAGGGAAGCACTATCCCCATCACAACCCCAGATAGTATCGCAATCTCACCAAATTCATCAGTCATTCAACACTCAACAACCCTTATAAGCATCCACTTAATTCTCAACCAAACAATGAGTAAATTAAGGAGGTAATGATATGTTCATCATATGGTAACATGATATAAACAATGTAAGGTTAATATCAATTATACATTCCTACATAATGAACATAAATATGGAAAGAAACATGCACTCATATTTCATTTACTATTTTAAAAATTGGTCCAAAACCAGATATATACAACATGAGTTATGAAAGTGAGATGGAATGCATGAAACCTCCCTAAGAGCACCTAATATTTAACCTAAGTTAGAAATCCCTACCTCATTCTTGGAGATTTCACAAACTTTAGAGTTGTTCTTAACATTTTGGTGAAGCTCTTTCATTTGTAATAAGTGGAAGTATTATTTTCCTACTATCAGATTAGTATGAATCTAAGGTCTCACACATAAAAGGGTGATGTGTAAATTAAAGAACTTAAAAAGGTCAATGATATTAAAAGTTAATAGTGGAAGTTTCGTAATTTAGCCAAATTCTACCATGGATAGGGTTAGGATTGCTTTATTATAACTAGAACATTATGAAACAAAAGTTTGCACTTTTGCTTTAACTCTAAGGAAGGGTCGTCTACCCCTGTTTCTCTATAGTCGTCTCTCTATTTCTCTCTCTCTCTCTCTCTCTCTCTCTCTCTCTCCATCTTTAAGAGTTGAAGATTCAAGTTACGGTGTAAAGATTCCTCAAGTATGGGATTCACCTGTGTGGATACGCTTAGAAACCAGACATTTGTGCCGTTGTTGTGGATCATCTACAAAATTTCAAAAAGCACTTTACAAGGGTAACTATGATTTATCTCTCTCGTAGTGTGTAAGATTATTTTGTATAATTATAAATAGATCATTGAATGATGAAATCAATCATTTTTTTAAATTTTGCTACACATAGGATGCATGATGATTCTTTTCAAGATAGCCAGACTTACATTTCATTTGGAAGTTTTAGAGAGAAAAGAAAAGAAATGATAATATTGTTAAACTTAAAGATTTTCAACTAAAGGCATTTCAATATTTTTGATCATAACAAGACATTGTTCATGTGAACTAATGTTTTATCTAGTGACAATGTAAATAGGTCATTTAGGTCAAAAAAGATTGTTGATTAAGAAATGACAAAGTCTATCAAGCAAAATGATTTTACTCAAAGCACAAACTTTAAAGTCAAAATCCAATCAAGTGGAACGCTTTCATGATGATTCAACCAAATGGACACACTCGAACCTAAGGAATTAAGACAAGTCAAGAGAAGACTTCATTTTTCCTTTATTTTGGGTTTTGAATTGTAACACCCCGACCCTGATTAAGTAATGATTAGTTACTAATCATTTATCTAAACCAAACATAAAGAATAATTAAGAAGCTAACCTAATTAGGAGTTGACCAGAAGAAACGGCGTCGAAAAATAAGTTACAGAATAAAAGTTAAGTAGGAAATAGTGAAACTGCATTAATGCGCAGCCAAACAGGGCCTAAGCCCGAAATATGGGAAAAAGGACCAAAAAATGTGGCCAAGAGGATTTGATCCCTTGACCAAACTGGGCAGAATCTGTTTTACCAAAAAAATTACCATCTAGGCTAGGAGCACTTTTGTGTATATATGTGCAAAGATATATATTTAAATACCATTCAGATTTGGCCATTCCCCAAAGTGGCCAATGGACAAGCATGCAACACCACAGCATACATCATCCTAAGCCCTAGCCATCATGCCCCTCACCCCATGATTACACCTCCCTCCCAACCAAATTGCATGCAATACAATCATGCATTTGGGGAGATGAAGCATCAAGAGGAGACTTGATATGTATATACAATCTCCATATATGCATGGAGAAAAATCAGATCTGTATTTTTGAGGATTTAGTCTACTGTTTTATAGAGAGAGGAAGGGGTGAGAGAGAGAGAGAGAGAATCCTAGAGAGAGAGTGAGAGATACACAAGTTGTATATGCATTTGGTGAGCCATTGAAGGAGCTTGAGGAAGCCAAGGACTGCACGGAGGGGAGAAAACCCAACAGTTGAAGCTTCTGTTGAGCACAAACCAGTGAGGGAACCACTGTATGGGTGAGTCATTCAAAACTTTTCTAGAAATTTTCTTCTTGAATTTTGGCTACTGTTTTATAGCTTTTTGGACTATTGATGCATGTACACTAGTTAATGATGAGAACTGGGTCATTTATAAATGGTTTGAACCTCTAAGACTGCCCCGAAACACTGAAACAGAAAAAAAAAAAAAAAAAAAACGCCATTGATAAAGCTTGGAGTTGCAGGTCTAATCCAACCTCAACCATATGAACTTTTGGTGGTCAATATGTGAAATAGACCATGGCAGGACCTAGAAAACCACCACCCGCGACCTAGAAACCTAGGTTTAAACCCTCAAAACCGACATTATTCTTTTCGGCCCAAAAATGAAATCTTCGAACTTGGCCCCTCAACTGAGAATGATGAGTTGGGGATTGAAGCCCTTACTGTAGGGATTTCAAAGAACCGAACGCCAAAGGTTTTGGACCAGGAATGAGCGCCCTAGAACCAGTTATTGACCACGGACTATCGTTTGAAACCGAGCTAAACAAAGCTCGATTTAGTGCCCTGGAACGATGTTAGAATGTTGGGAAGGCTCTCAGGAGTCGTTTGGGATGGAAAGCAGTGAACGAGGATGACCGAAACCCCACGAAACCAAAGAAAAAAATTCTGCAACTTTAGGGCAACAGTGGGTTTCCGTTGGAGAAGATGGAGTCGACTCGGCCGAGTTGGCCGAGTTGCACTAAGTGAGGCCCAACCGACTCAAACACGTGTCAGCCTAAGACCGTGCCACCCCATTAATGAAACTGCGCCGTTTTGGTGATAAACGTTTTAATTTAAAACCCAATCCGGTCTGTTTGGTTACGGGCTTTGTAAATTAAAATCAGATTTTGGAGTTAACCGAAACGTGGATAAGGGGGCAATTGGGGTTAACAGGGATATTTAACCCCGGTTCTCTGAGGGCCAGTGAACCGGTTGGTTCACGTGAGACTTGGACCGGTTCAAACAGTGAACCCTAAAACCAAGGGGTTTGAACCCATAGTTTATTTAATTCTATTTTAACCCCAAATGATTTCTGAAATTATAAAAACCGCCCCAACAGTTTTAAAAATTTAACTCTGGCCCAATTTTTGGAATTTTATTCCATTTATACCCCTAATAAATTAATAAATAATAAATTAAATTATTTAATTAATTTATTAATTAAATAAAAATGACCAAATCACCCTTAGGTCATAAATAAGTCAAACGGAGTCCGAATAAATCAAATGAATAGTGTATTTTCACTATTTCAAGCATTCTGGACTCAATGGCAGAGTCCGATTCGGAAAACCAGGTCCCGAAAAATACAAACACGTAGGTATAAATGACTGTATTGCCCCCAATATGCCCGACGTCCAAATAAGGCGAGTTATTAGTGCATTCTTATTATCTCGACACTTCTGAGATCAACGGTGAGGTCTGGTTCATGAGACGGGACTCCGAAAAATATGACACGCGAAATGACCTAACTACCCCTAAGGTACCCGAAGCCCAAATGAAACTAAAGGATAGTCTATTTTGACTATGTCGGACATTCCAAACCCAACGGTGAAGTCCATAACACCAAAATAGGTACTGAAAATTTAGTCACGTGAAAAATAAAACTCATCAAGTCACCGCGAGTTGACCAGTAAGACCAATCCTAGGAAGTTAGGATACGTCAGGCCTAAAATTAAATGAAAGAGCATGAATAGGTAACGATTTAAGGTAAATGTGAAGTTAACGAGTTCTTTATAATTTTCTTAGGAAATACAAAGGAAAGGGAAAAGCCCACCAGTAGTGCAAACCCAGGGAATCAAGGTGAGTAACCTCACATTTGAAGTGGAGATTTAATTCCACGGATTTGAATGATGTTTTAAATATCAAATTCTGTCTTTACACAATTTCGTTTTAAATATTCTGTTATGACATGCTTCCTGAATAATTTACTACTGTTCTTTGAGATATACTTCAGCATGTCTAAAATTTCGATTTCAAATGTTATTATATATCCTGAATTTACATGTTTCACATATTTCAATACCCTATCATGAGATTATGAACTGTATGTTTTGAATGCTTTTAAATGCATCCACATGAAGGAATTATGGGTTAAATGCTTTTAAATGCAAGATAAATTGTGCATAAGCACCATGAATTCCTATCGGGTTTCTTAGGAACCCAACTACGATACGAATAAATGCCAGGTAGCAGGATCTAATCCCTCAGGCATACGAGATATCTCCACGAAAAGTAAAATGGGAATCTGGTTCGAAACGGATTCTGTTAATGAAAGTGATAAGGTGTGTGTTGAAAATGGAAGCAGGCTTTTTCCTCACTTTCACCATGCATATTTACATGATTTGAAATTCATATACTTTATTTCGAAAGTACAAGTTAGCTTGAATACTTTAATGTTTCAAAGCTATTGTTTAAAGAATGCATGTGCTCTATGTTCCAAGTATACGAGCAATTGGTAGTGAGTATTTTACAAAATTCTCACGTGCGAAACCACTACCAATTGAAACCCCATGACAGATGTTAGAATTACTCACTGGGCTTCTCGAAGCTCACCCCATTCCCTAACATTTTTCAGGTGATGACGATGGGTGGACCCTTGCCCAATTTGGGGAGAAATGATAAGCAACTCCATTAGGATCTGGAGATATTTTGAAAAGTATTAGGGTCTATGGTTGGTCGAATTTTGATGTCGTACTTTTGGACAATTATGTATTTAAGCCCAAGAGGCAACCAAATATGTACTTAAGCCCTTGAGGCATTCAAATATGTATCATGTATAAGACTTTAAGTTTTAGTATGCTCTAATGTGATTATTCATGTGTACCGCTATGAAGAGCGACAGTATCGGACAGCTGTGCGAAAGTTTTTTTAACAGATTTTTAATAAGGAAAAAAAAAAGAAGGGTTTTCACGCTTCCGCAAATCAAGGCCGCACCACTATCCGATACCATCGCCCATGTTTCGCCTTGCCCTCAGGCTCCCGGGCCTGAAGGCGGCAGTCGCGATTCCCTTAATCTGCACAGGGTGGATTTCGGGTCGTGACATGAATGAATTAGATTTAGATTAATCATTAAGCGTAAACTCTTAATATTTACATGATCAACTAGAACTAATCTTACAATAATTTTTCAAAACAACACATTGATATACTTTAAGTCTTGAAAGATCAAACGGTTTTGAAAATGGAACAATATGAAAAATAAGTAAAAATGCTTAAATTGTCAAAACTAGTAGACTGATTCTTATGTCTTATTTTTATACTATCAAAACGTATCGACCAACTGAATGAGTCAGTCAACTGATTTTCAAAGGCAAAAATAGTGTACCAAAGTATCAATCGACTAACTGTAAGAATCAGTCAACTAAATATTCTTAAACACATAAACCTCAAACCCTTTAGACAAATCAGTTGAGCTGACCAGTCAACTGGATCTTTTTTCAATTAATGAATTGGTGAAACAGGTCGATTGTTTTTATTGATCTGGCAATTGAAATATCAAATTTTGAACAGGTAAAAAATGGGAGAACACCTCCATTTAGAATCTAACAGACACATTTTTTAATGGGTTATAAATAGAAGTTCTCTACAACATTTATTGCTATATCTTTACAAGTTTTAGCTTCTACACTTTGTTCTTAACTTGAGATCTCATTTATTGAAAACCTAGATCTAAAAATTTTATTTATCTTAAATACTCTGAACTTACACTTGATTAATCTTTAGAAAGTGAACATTTATTGTACTAATCAAATCTTCAAGAAAGTACTTATTGATAAACAACTTTGTTTCTTCTCATTACAGTGAGATTTACGGGTAGGTGCTACCCTTGTGAAGCAATATGTGATAGTTCGCTGGGTAAAGAGTTAGGAGATTTTGTTATAAATATTTGACCTCCACTTGCGAAGAAGATCAAGATAGTGAAAAAACTTAAGTGGGGACGCTTGAGTTGAGGATGTAGGAAGTTTTCTGAACCTCATAAAATTTGTTGTGTTTGCTCTCTCTTTCTTTCTACTCTAGTACATACTTGTGTATATCTTGCACTTATTTTTAAAGTTTGTAAAAGTTGTAAATCTTTACAAAATATCCTATTCACCCCCTCTATGGTATATATTTGGACAACAAATATAAATTAGAAGAGAAAAGAGAAGAAAAAAGAAGAAGAACATATTCATCTTCATCTTATTTGAATGCTCAGGAGAGAAATGAGAAGAAAGCTATTATATCTTATTTGAATAATCAATAGAAAAGAAAATAAAGTATATATAAACTAGTTAACAATTATACCATTTTTTTTTTTTATTTTACCCTTAGTTTTTAACTCATTCATTTAAAGACATATTTGGTATTTCAAAAAATTTCATTAAATAAAGTTTCTTTTCTCTTTAAATCTTTTCACTTCTAGAGAGATTGGAAAAACCAACTTAATGATTCTCCTAATTTCTCATAATCTTTTGTTTCTCTCTGTCATAAATATCCAAACGAGATTTTTATTTATTACTCCATCTCAATCATTTCTTTTCTCTCTAAATCTCTCCATTTAAACGAACTGTTAAGCACTTCAACTAATAAGATTTTTTTTACTTGCTAATAAGACTTGAGAGACATAGATTATAAGAAAAACTTAGCCACTATTGTTTATGTATGGATTTGTAGTGACCGTTGGATCATATATTAGTTCATCAGTCTCGATTAATTGGGATACATATTATATACAATATAACATAAATATAATACATATAAAACTAACAGACCAGGTCGATAATGAATCATATCGACCTATTCCATATCCGATTTATTCTCAAAATCATATCTAAACTTAGTAGATCATATTTTAGATTGAATCTGACTAGGATATGATTTATTGGCATGCCTAAATATTGTTGCCAATTAAGATAAAGAAAACAAATGATGTGAAGTTTTAGCGATTTAAGATTTTGTTCGTGTATGTAAATGTAATTTCAAAATTCTTAGCTAACTTAATTATAAACACTCAAAACTCTTTTGTCTATTTATAAATAACCATTTTAAGAACATTTGGAGTAGTTACAAAAATTTAAATTGTAAAAATTTACAAAAAAAAAAAACATAATATTTTTTTATTTATCTACAATGCTTAAAAAATAATTTTTAATTTTATAAAATGTTAAAATTTTTATGAGATTGAAAAATTTATTTTATATATATATATTTTAAATGTATTTTAAAAGTCATTTTAATATAATCAGTAATATTTTTTAACGATATTTAAAAAAAATTAATAATTGGATTTTTGGTATTAATTTTTTTAAAAATTTTTTAGATAAAAGAATGTATCATTAATTTTATGAATAGAAAAAATTTATTTTAAAAATTTTTTAATATTTTTTTTCTAAATTTTAAGCTAAATTTAGATAAAATTTTGACTCCATGACCTAAGGTTAGGTTAATTCAAATTTGCCTTTTCTTTTAGCTAAGATGGAATCTTGCGACTTCTTAGCCGCGCGCGAGAGTGGTATGCAATTGGGCTTACAACCAGTAGGGAGAGAGACGCCGGGGAGAAGCTGAAGGAGCAGAACACAGCGATTCGTTCTCCTACAATATTCTCACACTTGGGCCAATCACAAACCCTAATTTTTCAATCTTTTTTAGAGAAAGGAAGTTGTTGTCCACAGTGGGCTTCAAACCCTACTCTACCACTGCCACTACCCTTTCTTCAAAACCCTAGAAGAAGAGAAGAAGGTTCTCCTCAGGGGGGACAAATCAAATCGAGCGAAGATGAGGATAATGATAAAGGGAGGTGTTTGGAAGAACACCGAGGATGAGATCCTGAAGGCGGCGGTGATGAAGTATGGGAAGAACCAGTGGGCTCGAATCTCTTCCCTCCTCGTTCGCAAGTCCGCCAAACAGTGCAAGGCTCGCTGGTACGAGTGGCTTGATCCTTCCATAAAAAAGGTACACACTATTACCCCATGCTTCCCCTGCATAAACCCTTATTTTTTTTGTCAAAGTTGTCGCATTTCTTTCTTATCTGAAATGTTTCTTATTTTTTTGTTTGTCTCATTGTGTTTTTATTATTTTGTTATGGTTTTTCTTTGATGGGTTTAGGGTAATTTTGTGGGGAATTTGTATCTGGATTTTGTTTTGAGTGCTTTATTTAGTTGCTGAGAAAATGTTGGAAAAGAAAAGATATTATAAATTTTAGTCTAATGTTTCATGTTTATTTTGTCTTAAAAATTGAAAAGCTGATATAACTAATTCAAATTGCTAAGTGTGTTGTCTGTTTCTGGCCACAGTGGTGCTAGCAGCAGTTTGGTTATAATTTACTATTATTGTTGTTAAGAGTTTTTGGGTTTTGCGTTCAATGGTTCTGCCTTCTGGGCTTGCTGGAACTTAGTTCTCTTAGTTGGTTCTTTTCTTTTCTTGGATAGGTTAGTTGGTTCTTCGCTAGGAAGTTAGGTTTTTGTTTATGAGACGACAGTAACACTAAATTAGGTTGCTGAAAATCATGATGAAAAGAAAAGAGAATTACAGTTCGTTTGGATAAGTAGGAGGAAAAGGAAAGGAAAGGAGAGGAGAGTATTAGTTACGAGAGAAAGGAGAGGAGAGGAGATGGTAATCCCTCTTTTATATTTTTGGATAACTAATGAAAAGAAAGGAAAGGAAAGATTAATATAATCTTTTTATCTTGTTTGGAAATAATAAAGGAGAGAAAGGAAATGAAAGGATTTTATATTATTTTACTATTATACCCTTTTATAGAGGTGTCATTTTTATTTTAGCTTTTACAATTTTAAGGATAATATTGGTATTATTAAAAATTCATTAAATCTTTGTTTCTTTTTCTTCCATTTCCTTCCACTGTTGGAGGAATAACAAAATTGCTCAAACGAGGGTTAAGCTCTCCCTCCCTTTCTTTCCTAATTTTTAAAACAAACATGATATAAGCTCTCCTTCCTTCTCATTCCCTTCCTTTTTTTTCCAATTTCTTCCATCCAAACATAGTGTTAATTTTAAGATTTTTTTTTGGATTTAATTATTAGAGTAGTTGCTTAGTTAGTGAGGGCACTGTTATTGCCCTTTGTTTATGCCTTTATGGCATGAAACGTAGCAGGAGCAGTACCTTTGTTTATCACATATTTGTTATTTTTGAATTATTGGTTTTTGTCTTTTCTGGTTCTTCTTTGTCGAGTTATTGTAAATTTTTTTTTTCCTTTTTTGGTTGATAAGTAAGCTTTATTCTAATATAAACAAAGCAGCCAAGGAGGTGAACCCATCTACAAAGAAAGGGAAAAAAACTAAAAAATAGTTTCAACCCTCCCATAAAATCTACTAAAGAATCTACACACCGAGGAAATGTTTCTTGCACCCAAAAGTATAACATATTAAAATAATTATCATTAATTTTCTAGGGGACATCTTCTCCGCTTAAAAATTTCTTTAATTTCTTTCTTTTCATAACCACCACCACAACATGCATAATGACCCAGCCTCCTCACGTCCGTAGTATTCTGGATTCTAGACTTTGCGGTACTTTTTGCATCCATCACAGACTCCATTATCACACATATATCCAAAACTGCATTCCTCTCTGCAGCTAGTAGTGCATTTTCTTCCCGCTTATGAATCTCCTCTCCTCTTCATCTTCTGGATCTTCACTATCACTATCACTATCAGCATTACGCTCAAGTGTTTACAAACCCACTATTTGTTGCTCAGGCCTGAATCCTTTTGCTATACGGCCCTCACAAATCGCTTGGGCCTTTCTTAGCCCATCTCATGTCAACAAGTCCCATCCCGACTTGCATCTCGACTTCTGGGCTGATATAACTTCCCTTCTCTTCCATTTTTGGGCCTCTTGCTAGTGAGCCCACTTGTGTTACTTAAATCCATTGTGGTTTAGACTCCACGTGTCGAGACCTAATAGCCTCTTCTTTTAAAATTCAAACTCGTGCCCTAGTGTTCTCAAAGATGAGCGCTTAGCTGCCTAGGCGTTAGTTTTATTTCCTTAACATGTTCTATGTTAGACATCTTCAAAGAGGCGATCACCTAGGCAAGGCAAGAGTCGACCAAGTCATAACCGTTATTTTATTTTTTTGATCGGTAAAGGTAATTTATATTAATCAGAAGGCGCCTGAGAAGGGAAGACCAAAAGATACAAAAGAAGAAATGGATCGACAACAAAATTTAAAAACTAAGGTCTCTCAAAAAATCTATAAACTTCACTAAATACATTAGGTATTCTTTTTTAATTCACAAGAAAAAAGTTTTCCAAAAAGTTATCGTTCCACTTCCAAGGCGGGCTTTCCACCCCATAAAAAAATTCTTCGATTTCTCTCATGCCATTGAGGGGCCATTTTCCACGCAATTCTCAATTCCTTCCTCAATTGTTTTGTATTTCCAACCCAATAAAAGTCATAGGACTCTTTCCAGCGTGACCCAAGTGCAACCAAAGATGGAGAAAAGCATGTTCCACATGTCTACCATTTCTTTCTCCTCCTTGCACAAAGGGCGACGACTTAGAAGATGATAGCCTCTCTTTTTTAGATTATCAGTTGTTAGAATTGTACCCTACACGGGTTCCCAAGCAATAACCTTTATAATTAAAACATATTTTACTTATATGTTTTATAGTGTTTTGTGCACTTATTTAACGATTTTGTAAAAGCGATTTTTGTATAAAAAATATAGTAGTAATCTAGAAGTATTATTATCCAATTTATTATATTAAGACAATTGTTATTATAAATAATTAACATAAAACTAGCCTAATAAATATTTAAATGATTTGAATTGTTGCAAAAAATACAAAGTCTTGAGGAGACTAACACTCTCAACATGTAAAAAAGTATAAATAGGGATTGACATTACCTATCAAAAAAAAAAAAAAAGGGATTGACATTGCACTACAACCAACAAATTGTTATCATTCTTCACAAAATTTTGGGTTTGCCCGTGATAAAACTTCTTTCTTTCATCAACCAGATTGAACACCTTTTTATGAAATCTTCCCAACGTAGGCTTGAACTTTAAAAGCTAGTGTAGAGGCCTATAAGAATTGCCTTATCATGTCTTTTAAATTATTAGGAACAAAAAAGTTCACAAAAATTTCTTTTGTACAAGAATTTGATATATAACAAAACTTTGAATATGCATTGAGAAGAAAACGCCAAAGCTTATAATGGTCTTTTCACTTAAGTACGTCATATTCCACCTTTAGATCGAACTTCCAGTGTACCCAATAATTATTATCTAAGTAGTACAGATACGACATGGGACACGGCATGGACACGTTGACTTGGAATTTTTTAAAAAAGTAGGACATGGACACGTCGATGACACATGTATAATTATATAACCAATTGTAATATTATTTCCATCAATCTTAAGACCTCCTATCAAAAATTAATATTAATAATAAAGACTAATTTTATCATTAGTTTCATTAAATAGATTTACTATAAAATTGTATAATTTTTTGAACCAACTTAGTGATATAAAATAAGTATATTAATATTGATAAAAAAGAGTATATTAATGAAGTATGTATTAAAAATAGTAAACATATAAATTATTAATATTATTTGATCCAATAAATTATAAAAACAAAGTGGCATAGGATAGATTTTTAAATATTTTTGATAATAAAAATTAAAAAATGAGGAGGAAGAGGGGGTGGATCATGTGCTTATTTATTGCCCCTATGGCTCGGGAATGTTGGGATTTGGTATTCACTATTTTTTGCTTTTTTTTTTGGGGTGATGCCAAATTCAGTTGATAAATGCGTTTTTGAAGGGGAAGAGTAGTCCATCATGTCTTTAAAGGATAATTTTTTTGCGATTGTTGTTTTTTTGGGCCAAAGAGACTTTTCCTATAAATGCTTCAGCTATGGTTGAATTTGTGGGCTTGTTAAGACATTTGTAAAGTTAGAGTAGGTTGTATTTTGGGTTTGCCTCCCCCGGGAACCTTCTATAATATACCTTTACTTAAGGGCGGTAGTATGAGTGGGCTAGGCCAAGCTCTAGCCCACCCCAATTTTTTGAAAATATTTTTTATTCATATAAAATTTTGGCCTTTTTCAAATTAGCCCATCCTAAATCTTTGCCTTACCTAATTTTTGCCTATTATTTATCTTATTTTTTAGTCAAAATTTTAGCCTATACCCAAAAAATTTGGCCTAATCCAATCATTACATGTCACTTTTCTCATTTTCACCCCAAAATTTTGACTCAACCCCAAATTTTGACTAAAACTTTTTCCAAAAAATTTCGAGCCCCCTTTAATTTTTTTCATGGTTCCGTCCTTATCTTGTGAAAAAAAAAGAACTATGGTCTAATGTCTGTCCATATAGGAATTTCAAAACGCCTGGAGTCTACTTACATCTTCACTGTTGCCGGCAAATCTCCAATTGTTCCCTTCACCAGCAATCTAGCTCATCAAAAGTGAGCTTTGGCCACCATATTGTCGTCAGCTTAAGAAGCACGGATACGGACGTGAGACACGGATACGTTATTTCTAAAAAATGTAGGACACGGACACGTTAAATATATATGAATTTTTTATATTTTTATATGATTATATAATAAAAACCTATTGTGATTGCAATTAAATTTAGTATAAAAACACATAAATCACAAAATATTATTAAGATATTAAAGTAGCAAAACCATTAAATAAAAATTAAAGGACTTCTTCATTTAATCATCAAGTTTAAGTGTCCGACACGTGTCAGGGAAGTGTCCGAAAATGTCGGTGTCTGACACGGACATGTGAGTCAAAATAGAGTGTCCATGCTTCATAGTCGTTAGCTCTTACAAACCCTTCGAACAATCGCCTAACAGCTTGAAAACCTCTGTGCACAAAAAAATACTTGTAAACCCATGAATTGCCCCCAAATCTCTCGATGGCCATTCCCCGATTGATGATGACAACTGACGTTTTCACACTTGTCCAAATACCTTGGTTTACCATCCATCATACCGTCCTTGTTACCCTAAATTCATGAAGCTTCTTCCTACGAGGGTAGCTCAAATAGAAAGAGTTTGCCATGCATGTCCAAAACTCTCAACATCGGTGACTATTCCCCAACCCTAAAAAATTCTATTGTGCATTGATTGCCTTGCTGGAACTAAAGCCTACATCGAGCTAACTCTACCAACCAAACAGCTTTGTAGGTACTCCAGTCTACTTTTACATGTTTCTAGCTACACATCAGATCCTCTTACTCTGAATTGTCTTATGAGGCCACCGCCAGATGAGATTTCGGCCATCATTGGATCATGGCAACCTCTATGAATGAACACACTCCTCCCCATTTTCTGAAGCCTTCTTGGCCAAGCCCCAACCCCCTCCTTGATCAACTTTTGGAATGAAGACGCTTTTTTGATCTTTCCCAAAGTACTTCTCAACCTTGACATATTCACCTTCCTTATTCCATCTTGACTACATGTTCAACCTTCGATGCCTTCCATGGAGTGACCTCGCAAATCTTTCCCTTCGATTCTCAAGAGCTGCAGCCTTTAGAGTTTTGTAGCGCCACCCCAAGTTCCTCCTTAGCCACTCTCGATTGCCGGACAACTCCTCTACCTCTTTTAACGATCTACAAATTCACGCCTATGAGCCCTCCGATTTTATGTTATCTCATACATTTTATCTTCAAATTGGGCTATCGCCAACAACATTGCGAGCCCTTGTCTCTTGACATGAGAGGTTCTTCATTCAAAAAACGGAGAGGCACCTAAACATGATAGCATACACATGTATGCATGCAGACACCTTTTCTGTATTTTAAAACCCTAGTATAATGGTTGATATCGATATTTTATTAATTGCCAAGAGTTTAACTGCAGATTTCATGGGAGATCACATTTTAGTTTCATACCCCCCAATATGTCTATTATATATCAGAAACTCATTTATCTAAATTTCTCCTTTTTGTTGCTTATTTTGCTTAGAAATGTAAGGTTTTGTTTACACTAGTCTTGTCATTTGAACGCTTATTTGCCTGGGGGATCGAGCGAGAAGATTTTCAATCTTAGCGCTTTTTCCATGCCATGTTTCTTCAAAAGATGTAACGCCTAAGTGATCGTGCCCAAGGCGAGAGGTGATAATGTGGTAGCTTTTTTAATTGTAATATATTTTACTTATATGTCTTTTATGTTTATAGTGTTTTATGTATTTATTTAACAATTCTATAAGAGGCATGTCAGTATGAAAGAACATATTTATAGTCTAGAAGTATTATTATGAAATTTATTATATTAGTAAGAACATTATTATTAAACCATAGCGTTACACTTTACTGTTCAAAAATTATTATTAAACAATAGCACAAAGCTGGTCTAATAAAAATTGAAATTATTTGAGATGATGTAAAAAATACAACGCTTTGAGGAAAGTAACACTTTCAACATATAAAAATTATAAGTATGGATTGACATTTCATCTTCTATAATTAGCAAATTGTCATCATTCTTCACAAAATCTATGCCTACTCATGATAAAACCTCTTCCCTCCATCAACCAGTTTGATAACCTATATGTGAAATCTACCTAACATAGACTTGATCTTTGAAAATCAGTTTAGAAGTCTTTGAGATAGGCCCTATCATGTCTCCTATAGTATTAGAATTTAGGACCAACAAGTTCACAAAAATTTCTTTTATGTAAGACTTTGGATAGATAACAAAATTGTAAATATTAATTGAGATTAAAGCACCAAAACTTAAAATGAACACATGTTTTTTTGATAGGTAATATTTAAAATGAACACATCACTTAAATACGTCATATTTCACCTCTAAATTGAAATTTTTAGTGCTACATGATAATTATTATAACTATAAGACATTATTTAACTTAGAATGAATTAACTTTTAATGTCTAATCAATATTTTTTGATTATTTTTATAAATTTGCGCCTTGTTTCACGAAGGCTAGCGCTTTTTTGGTCGCTTCGCTTTCTGGCAATGTGGGACCTTAGCACCTTAAGGGTACTTTCCGCCTTTAATTACACTAGTTTAAACTACTGTACTGATGCTTTGTTTGATTGCTGAAAGAATGTAAGGAAAAACCCAAGGAATTAAGGTATGGCTTGGTCAGCATTTTTGAATACTTATCTTGCTTTTGGGGGGAAGAATTAAATCAGTTTTCCTCTCAAAAAGCAAAATAAATGTCTGTGTTGTTGTATCCAAGTGGTACCTATTAATGTGATTCTAATATTTTCTATTGCTTTAGATTCTAAATAAACGAGTCATGTAAAATAGGCTCTATAGTCATTTTATGCTCAATTTAGTGGAGTGAAATTTTTTTTTTTGTAAAAAATTTTTAGGTCGCAAGTAATGAATATTCTAAGATTTAATATAGTAGTTTCTTTTCTTTTTCTTTTTTCAGCTAAACCAAGAATTTTTTTTTTTTTTGATAAGTAGCTAAACCAAGAAATTGTTTTTTGATTGGTTTTATTTGTTGCATTGCATGCATTTAGATGGAAGAAAGGTAGTTTGTTTATTCTGTTGAAGAAAGCTCTAAGTTTAAATTTATTTTGCCTTCCGTTTCTTGTATATATGCTCTTGTATGTATGCCCACCATTACTGAGAGCAATGAGGCATTTTAACAAATTATGTCTGATGTTTAAGTAAACTTACTCACAATTGGTTGCCAAGAAAACATAGGAAATGAAGAGGAATTTTCATTTCTTATTTTCTGTTGTCTTGCCTTTTTGAAAAATTTAAAACCTTAAACCAGCTATATTAAAATTCACACTATTTGCTCAATGCAGCCCGTCCTCTAGTTATCCATTATTGGTTGATCTGGCTAAAGACTTATTAAGGTTCTGAAATTCTATTTTATTTCTTCTTCCCAATGTTTTCTCAGAAACTAACCAAGCATTATATTTTCTCTGTTCCATTTTGCATTGAAAAAGAAGTTGATGCCCTATAAGGTATTAGCTTGCTGGATTTTCTTTTTCATTTGCCTTTCCCCCCATATTTATAGTCTTTTGGATTCAAGGATGTCACTATGTTGCTTTTGCATTTTATTTTTTGTCTTCCATCTTCATTTTTATCACTGAGAAATCATTTTTTAAGTACATTAGCGGACTGATGAGTTAATCCTATGTTGTTTCATTATTATTTTTCTTCTCAGTTCTGGTTTGCATTAATGCACATGTTTGTTTTTTGGGGCATTGGAAACTGATGAGGTAATTTCTATATTCTTTTTAGACTGAGTGGACTAGAGAAGAAGATGAGAAACTGCTTCATCTTGCTAAGCTCATGCCCACGCAATGGAGGACCATTGCCCCGATTGTGGGGCGTACCCCATCCCAGTGTCTTGAGCGTTATGAGAAACTCCTTGATGCAGCCTGTGCTAAGGATGAGAATTATGAAACAGGTGATGATCCTCGGAAGTTGCGTCCTGGAGAGATTGACCCAAACCCGGAATCAAAGCCTGCACGTCCAGACCCTGTTGATATGGATGAGGATGAGAAAGAAATGCTTTCTGAAGCACGAGCTCGGTTAGCTAACACCAGGGGCAAGAAGGCAAAAAGGAAAGCTAGAGAGAAGCAGCTTGAAGAGGCCAGAAGGCTTGCTTCTTTGCAGAAAAGGAGGGAATTAAAGGCAGCTGGGATTGAAACCAGGCAGAGGAGGAGGAAAAGAAAGGGGATTGACTATAATGCTGAAATTCCCTTTGAGAAGAAGCCTCCTCCGGGATTTTTTGATGTTTCTGAAGAAGATCGACCTGTGGGACAGCCCAAGTTTCCTACCACCATTGAAGAACTTGAAGGTGAAAAAAGAGTTGATAAGGAAGCACGATTGAGGAAGCAGGACATTGCAAGGAATAAAATTGCACAGAGGCAGGATGCTCCATCAGCTATACTGCAAGCCAACAAACTTAATGATCCAGAAACAGTTAGGAAAAGGTCAAAACTGATGCTTCCTGCACCACAAATTTCGGATCATGAATTGGAGGAAATTGCGAAGATGGGTTATGCTAGTGATCTTCTTGCAGGAAGTGAGGAACTCACAGAAGGGAGTGGTGCAACACATGCTCTTCTTGCAAACTATGCCCAGACACCACGGCAGGGAATGACCCCATTACGAACACCCCAAAGAACACCTGCAGGTAAGGGCGATGCTATTATGATGGAAGCAGAAAACCTAGCCAGGCTGAGAGAGTCTCAGACACCATTACTAGGGGGAGAGAATCCAGAATTGCACCCTTCAGATTTTTCTGGGGTCACTCCTAAGAAAAGGGAGATTCAAACGCCAAACCCCATGTTGACTCCTTCAGCAACTCCTGGAGGTGTGGGACTTACACCTAGAATCAGCATGACACCGTCAAGGGATGGCTATTCTTTTGGTATGACCCCAAAAGGAACTCCCATAAGGGATGAGCTTCACATTAACGAAGATGTGGATATGCATGATAGTGCTAAACTTGAGCTCAGAAGACAAGCTGATCTGAGAAGGAACTTGCGTTCTGGTTTAACCAATCTTCCACAGCCCAAGAATGAGTACCAAATAGTTATACAACCACTTCCAGAAGATACTGAAGAACCGGAAGAGAAGATTGAAGAAGATATGTCTGACAGGATTGCTAGAGAGAAGGCCGAGGAAGAAGCAAGGCAGCAGGCATTACTTAGGAAGAGATCAAAAGTACTGCAGAGGGAGCTCCCTAGACCTCCTATTGCTTCAGTGGAGCTAATTAGAAATTCTTTAATGAGAGCTGATGAGGACAAGAGTTCTTTTGTTCCTCCTACTTTGATTGAGCAGGGTGATGAAATGATAAGAAAGGAGCTTCTATCGTTACTAGAGCATGATAATTTTAAGTATCCACTAGATGGAAAAGCGGACAAGGGGAAAAAGAAAGGAGTCAAGCGTGCTGCAAATGGAAAATATGTCTCCACCCCTGTGATAGAAGATTTTGAAGAAGATGAGATGAAAGAGGTATGCATTTTGTTTAAAACTGTTAATTTATCTTTGGCATGAATCTTTTGTTTCTATGTTTTATTGTGTTGGTAATCGGTTTAACATCTGAGCACCTTGTAGTCCATCATACTGACTTGATGTGCTGGTATGTTGCTTATTGACCTGAATTAGGCATATTATCATTGGATGGGTACTGTTTCATGAAGATTCCTATTCTTTATTTTAAAAATTAATGAAGGTTTTTCAAGACAGATGAATAATTAAGATGCTTGCATGTATCATAGCTTTGGTCTGCAAATTATGAAATTTCATCCTAATAACTCAGTTCTCTTGGGTGAATTTTTTATTTCAATTGTAAAGAAATTATCACCACAATACATATAAAGTGATATTTTTAAAAAAAGTTCTGTGCATATGCAAAATTCATATGGACGAGTTGGTTGTTAGCTTGTCCCATATACCATCTCTAATATTTGGGTTCTTGGTATACTATTTTGTTCATTTTTATATCTCTGTGGAGATATATTAAAAACTATCATTGACTGGCCATTTCCTCATTAATCTGCTTTAAATCTATTGATTGTTGAAACATACATGTACTTGAAATCAAATCATCAATCAAAAATTGTGTCATGAAATTTGACCATCTGTTTCACATGTTTCTTTGAGTCAGCTTCCTTACTGTTTTTTGTTTTTGACTGTTTTAAAAGTTAGTTATCGATTTTTAGAAAGAACCAAGCTGGCTATGAAATGAGTAAAAATTAGTACTGCAGTGATCTTCTATCATCCTCTCATCCAAAACGTTATGCCTTAGTGCTCATTGCTCTTTGTGACAATATAATGAATTGTGAATAAAAAATCTCATCTTTTTTCTTTGTGGCTTTATTTTCCTGTCGTAGCTATTACTCTTTCATTACTGGGAGAACTTCTTGTCCTTTTAGGTATTGTCTTCCCATGGTTCCATGAATTGTTGTCGATCTTATTCTTTCTGAAATTTTTTTCGTTAAGAAAAGAACGCCGAAAAAATATTGATTTCTACTTACTGTACATTAGCTTTTTTTTTTATTTTTTTTTATTTTAGCACAAACAAATTTTCTTAATGGGAAAAAAAAATACATACAAAAGGGAAGATTTCTTTCTGTTCCTTAAAATAAGTGATAGTAAAATTTTTCTTGGCTTGAAAAACTGATTTTTGCTTATTGCACAATACTTTTTCTTTCCAGTGAAGCAAACTTCTATGAATATAAAAAAATACATACAAAAGGGAAGAGGTGATCTGTTCTTGGAAGATTAAACAGTAATATAGAAATTTTACAACCATAGTATCACCGAGAAAAAAGTCTCTAGTAACAGCACTCCTCTTAGCTAAGAGGTAGAATTCTGAATTAGCCAGCTTGGGAAAGAAATATTTTGGCTCCTAATTAGATCCGAATTTTGCCTGTTCATACAAGTAAGTCTAGTGCCCTAGTGTCACAGGGTCAAAATTCGAACCCAAATTTTTTCGCCTGTGCGGTGTCAAGACTGTTGCCTTGACCAGCCAACCACACAACACCCAAAGGAAAGCTGAATCCCTAGAATAGGATTCCCACACCGTAGGGTCTGCACAATTCAATTACAAACACGAATTGAGGCACACACAGAACACAACCATTACAGGAAACACATTCCCAACCTTTTATTCACTATACACTCATATGAATACAAAGGACACCGGCCAAGATTACAAAGACAAACTCTCTCTCTCACAGATTCGTCTTCTCCACACTACTGTGTATATCTCTCTGTTGTATACACTTTTGTTTGTCATCTCGCAACCCCAAGCATGCATATATAGGCAGCCATGCACAACTGCCTGGCAGTTGACACCCCCAACTGCCAAAGGGCTTGCTGGCACCAACCGGCCACTACCACATACTCTGCAATACATACACACGCACATATATATTGACAGAATAATATAAAACCGTCATGGTGTGTGACATGCACATGACAGTGCAGTTGACACCCCTCAACTGCTAGGGTTTGTCAGGAACAATAGCACACAACCACCCGTCCCTTGCAATTGCGCCCCCAACTGCTAGGGCTATCTGAAGCCCTGGATTTGCGCCACCTGTGAGAATCCGTGCATCCCATTGCCGCACACAATGTGAGCCCTTGGATCTATGCACCAACACAGCAGGCGGTTGCCTTGCCTCCCCTTAGCCAACCTTATATTCTGCCAACCCCGCAACTGCCTTGCACCTTCTGCCAGCCCCACAACTGCTAGCCCAGCAACCGCCCCGCAACTGTCAGCCCAGCAACTGCCGCCGCATGTGTTGCCAACTGCTACCAACGCTAATGCCACCCCGAGCCGTCACTCAAGGACACGGCCAGGTGTAGTCAACCTTGAACCCGCGCACCACTTGATCCAGCCAATGCTTCCGTGTTAGCCCTCGTTGCCAAGCCATGCCCCAACATGCCTTGGTCTTCCTTAGCCGCATGGGTCACTCGCCCATGGGTGCCTTAAGGAGGTACTCCCCCTTATATATGTCTTATGAAGATTTGTCCACCTGATAGGAGTGGATACAACCCCTTGCAGAACCATTTCTTCCCCCTGTGCGCATTTGCCTTGCCAAAGGCAATCCGTGCGCCAAACTGTTCACAAAGGCATTAGTTGCACCAACTCTGAATTTGTCTAAGTATTTCCCCCAACACTTAGACAATCTTCAACATATCCACAAGGATGCCCATGACAGACCACCCTCATCTTGTTGGTTGAGGCTCACCAACTTAGCCAATTTCGGAATGTCATTCCAACACTGAATGCCATTCTGCGCCCGAATCCCATTCCACTCTTGAATGTTATTCCAGTGACTTAGCATTCCTTCCCTCATGTCAAGCCATCAAGGCATGGCATGCCTCCCCATGCCCATGCCCATGCCCATGCCGCTGTGTTAAGTAGAAAATGGTCTAACACCTGGACAGTACTAGATGAATTGCTTTTGGAAAAGGAGGGACTTAAAACACCTACTGATGGTCTCCTTCACACCACAGTTCAATTCCAAATTCTTTGCCAAGTAAGAAATCGTAACACTAGATGGTTTTAGAGAACAGAATCATAACTTCTTGTTATGATTTCTACATGATCCTTTGATGCCCCACATCTCGGGGTGTAAAAAGATGATAAGTAAGTGCTTTGACTTCGAGGGAATTTGTTTAAAAGATGAAGTTTTGGTTTATGGATTGAGTGCCCTGGACAGTACTAGATGAATTGCTTTTGGAAAAGGAGGGACTTAAAACACCTACTGATGGTCTCCTTCATTCCACAGTTCAATTCCTGATTCTTTGCCAACTAAGAAATCATAACACTAGATGGTTTTAGTGAACAAAATCATAACTTCTTGTTATGATTTCTACATGATCCTTTGATGCCCCACATCCCGGGGTGTAAAAAGATGATAAGGAAGTGCTTTGACTTTGAGGGAATTTGTTTAAAAGATGAAGTTTTGGTTTATGGATTGAGTGAGGGTTTTTGAACACCAATTTTGGTTTGAAGGTTTTGGGATTGGGGCATAAGAATAGGGTCATTGAAAGGCTAATTGTGGTTGAAAATGTGCACAACAGTGCTAGAATTATGAAGAAGAAAGAGAATAAGAGAAAGAGAGGACAATCCTTTGAATCTCACTAAGACCTTTTCGGGGTCCACTTAGAGGAAATTAATGAAGCCTCACAAGTAAAGCTGTGTGAGTCTGCAAAGAGTTTCTAATTGATTTGTTCACTCATCTCTACATGATTTGCTTATGTAGAAGTGTTTCAAAATCTACAAACGGGCAATTCTACCCCTTTAGAAGTCCTTCGATTCCTTTCTGTTGTAGGACAAATATGATGCCTACCAAGAACATTAATTTTGTTTCAGAGTTGTTGTGGGATTCTTTAGTTTTCAAATTTGAACCTATCTTAAGTTGGTTATTTTAGATAAAATATCTATTTTCCAAGTCTTATTATGATTGGTATAGGAGTAGTGGTTTTCTGTTCGTAGTAGTAGCTTCTACCATTATAAATATGGTATAATAGATTTTTATTATTCACTTTTTATCAATAATATATAGTTGAATTTAGAGATTTGTTCTTTTGTTTGTGCGAGTAATTTTCGTGTTTGATTCAACCAAGGAATTCGGCATGCTCAATTTCTTTTCACTTTTTCATTCTGCGTTAGTTGGTATCAGAGTGAGGATTTACATGACAAATGATAGAGGTGAAAATAAAAATTCCATTGATGTTGGTCGTGGGATGGAAGTTGTATGGGTTGCGATTAAGAATTTAGGCAACAAGTTAACAATCAACTTGGTGTGATCTGTGAGATGCTTATGGGACTTAATCTTAATGCCAATAGAGACCCTCTAGTCAACAAGAACTGCGTCAGAGGATTTGCCCGAGGCCATCATATTGACAAATTCGTACCAGATTGACGTCTCCAAAGGTAACCCGCTTATAGAGACGATTCAGAATCTGTAGAAGAAGACTACGAGATTCGTAGACTTGCAAGAAGATACCAAAGGTATGTAGATTATTCAATTGATGAGGAATCTAATGAAGATTTTTGTAAGATTTAGAAGCTACATGCATCATAGAAAATACTACAAAGATAAAAATTTTTAGAATTCTCGTATGAAGAGTAATCTACCATGTTTAAATGATCATATTTATATAAAGACAACTCCTGTTGTGGAGAAGGGAGATGATAAATATGTCAAGTTGGAATTATGTTAGAGTGCCAGAATATAATGCTTAACATAAACAAGAAACTCCAAAACCTGTTTTTAGCACCAAAGGCAAATTACAAGAAAAATCTAAATTTTGTCAGTAGACTATAATTGATAAAGTTGCAAAAATTGAACCTTTGAGAGAAATCCACATTCTTGTAGAAGAGTCTCATGTCATGGAAAGTGGGGATCAAGTTATTTTGTTCATTGAAGACGATCACAAGGAGGAAGAAGAAAAAGGAAGTTCAAAATTAATATATCAAAGTGTGAATCTAGTAGTACTAATAGATTTCACAAACTTTTTTTTTGGAAGAAAAAGACATTTCCATGGGTACAATCAATGCTGCAGATGAGAATGAATATGAAGCACCATAAGATTATTTTGATTACTATGAGAAGATTGAAAATGTATTAAATCAGTAAGATAATTTTCCTTGTTTCATTACGGGCACATTATTGTCATCAAAATTGGAGCCTAAAATTACAGATTTCATAAAAGATGCGAAAGAAGAAATTTGAGTTTTCAACTGTTTTTGAAAAGATTTAATCATTATTATCGAGTTATAGACAAATTGAAATTTAGTTAATTCAAGGATGAATTCTTTCAAGTGGGGGTGTCTGATGTAGGACAAATATGGTACCTGCCAACTAAGAAGCACAGACACTGTATTTTGGCTCATGTGTTCGTGTCAGACATGTGTTGGACATCGACACTCTCGAACACTTTCTGAATACGTGTCCAGACACTTGAATCATGGATGTTGATGATTAAATGAAGAAGTTTTTTAATTTTTATTTAATTACTTTGTTATTTCAATATCTTAATAATATTTTTTAAATTTATGTTTTTTATATCAATTTTAATTGAAATAATATTAAGTTTTTATTATATGGTCATATAAAAAATTTATATATATTCAACATGTTTCTAATGTGTTCATGTCTTAAATAACGTATTTGCATGTCCATGTCGTGTCATATCCGTGTTCGTATTTGTGCTTCTTAGCCTGCCAAAACATGTATTTTGTTTTAGATTTATTGTAGGATTCTATAGTTTTCAAATTTGAGCCTATCACAAATTGGTTATTTTGGATAAAATATCTTTTTTCTTAGTCTTATTGGAATTAGTATAGGAATAGTGGTTTCCTATTCGAAGTAGTAGCTTCTACCATTGTAAGTATGATATAATAGATTTCTATTATTCAATTTTTATCAATAATATATAGTTGAATTTAGAGATTTTTCTCTTGTTCGGGTGAGTAATTCCCGTGTTTGATTCAACCAAGGAATTCAACGTGGTAAATTCCTTTTCATGTTTTCGTTTTGCGTTACTTTCCCCCTACAAACACCAAAACAAAAAAAAGGAAAATCGGGGCCGTCTTTCATGCCTTTCTCACATCCCTTCTCCCATTCCCCGTTCTAGCCAACAAGGAAATCCTTAATTGAAGTGGGCATAATCCAAGTACTGTTGAAAAACGAGAACAAATTCCAAGTAGGCATCCAAGTACAGTTGAAAAACACTCACCCTGCAATGGAGAACGACTAATGTCTCCTCTTCTACTTTACACATACAACACCTACTTTACACAAATCGTCTTTCATGCCTTCCTCACATCCCTTCTCACATTCCCCATTCCAGCCCACAAGGAAATCTTTAATTGAAGTAGGCATAGTCCAAGTTCAGTTGAAAAATGAGAACAAAATACTCTAAACATCTTTTGTCACCAAGCAATGGAGAAGACTACTGTCTCCTCTTCTACTTTACACATACAACACCTAGTAGCCAACTCAAAACCTCTTTTATTAAGATTATCCATTGTCAAGACTGCTTCCAAACACTTGAATCGGATTTGGAGCACCAAACGATCTTCCATGGGAAATATGGGTACCCATTCTTTGCCAACTCTTTGTAATATGTCCAAATTATAAACTTTTTGGAATTGTTTGGCATCCACCGAAGGAAATCATCACTTTTTACCAAAGGCTTAAAGTGCTGAAGACGCTCCATTAGATTTGACACTTCCTAAAACTCTCATTCTTGAAAATTTGTTCTAAAGTAGGGAACCCAAAGAATATCCCCCCTAGCTCAACCACACAATTCACCACCCAAGCATTTTTATTGGAAGTGATCCGAAATACAAAGGGAACTGATCATTCAATGTTATGTTTCCACTCCAAACACCCAACCAAAAAGTCACCCTCTTGTCGTCGCTTATCTCATAGCTAATGAAGCGGAAAAGGTCCTTCATCCCGTTCGAGATAGATTTCCACAATCCCACACCTTATGGCTCCTCAACAACCCTAGTGGCGCAACGACATGGCTTGCACAGATATTTAGTTGCTATGACTTGCCCCATTGTGCATTGCATGCCAAAGTAGGCCTCCAATTCCATTTGCCCAATGGTGCCTTATTAAAGATCCACAACTCCTTAATCCCCAGACCTCCTTCCAGTAAAAACATATTGACTTGATTAAATGAATCTTTTCACCACCCCAAAAGAAGTCCCTCTAAAGCTTATCCAACCTCTTCTCTACCGATTCTGGTGTTGGAGACAGGAACATGTAATTAGTTGGAAGGCTTGCAAGCGTGCCTTTTTAGTAACGTAATCCTTTCCCTCATCTAAAAATACTGCCTTTTTCACCTTACTAACTTTTTTTTGAAACGTGTCGACCATTAGATCCCACGCCACTTTAGCTTTTGAGGAAACACCCAGTGATAATCTCAAATAGGTAGTGAAAATGTTCTAACTTTACACCCTAAGCTTTAATGCCAAATCCTTCACCTCTCCTACCTCCCCCACTGGAATAATTTCACTTTTTCCCAAATTCACTCTAAGCCGTGAAACACCTTCAAAACATAACATGATACAACTCAAATAAGTTTCAACTTTAGGAACTCGTTACAAACAAATAATTTTTGGACTCTAAAACAGACTCAACTAATCCTAAAGAATAAAAGCATAAACAAAGCGGATAACCAAACACCTATTAACTTGGATGTGAATCTATCATAAAATTATTAAAATACCCTTAGTTGTTAAAATAATAAAATACTGTTAATAATTGGAAGAAAGTAACTTTTCCAAATTTGGCAATGTGGTTGGTACAAAGAAGAATGGAAGGATGGGAGGGGAAGGAACGGGGGTGAAAAGGAGAGTTTTTCATTTCTTGGTAGACTGGAAGGGGGAAGGAAAAGGAGGGAGGCCCCTTCCCTCCAGACCAATCATTTTCATTTTGTCCGAAGGTTTTTCATCTGTGGAACGTTTTAGCGGGTAGACTTCCAGGGAGGTTGCATGCTCCTATGGAATTGGCTTTGGAAGGGCATTAGGAAATGGTGTAGGGATTTTTCCAAGTAAATCATTGGTTTTGTGGTGGGGAATGGCTGTAAACTTAGATTTTGGTATGACATTGAGACTCTCCTTGAATATGTTTTCCCAGATTTATATAGAATTGCATTGGTTAAAGGGGCTCTTATTGCAGATTCTGTCAGGTTTTTAGAGCAGAATTTGGCCTGGGAGCCTCAGTTCTATACAGTTTTCCAAGATTGGGAATTGGAGTTATTGGATAATTTTTGGGATATCCTTTTAGGCCACGTTTGGATGGTAGGATTAGAGGGTTGGATAGGATAAATGTTATCCTAACCCACGTTTGCTGTCTTCTATTGGATTAGATATCTATATCACACGAACCATTTATATCCCACCCGCAAATGATATAACATTTACCAAGGGGGTGGTGGTATTTGAGTTATCCCATCCCATTAGAATAAAATATAACGTCACATCATCAAAAAAATTTACGCCGCCACAATATAGAGAGACGAAGATGTCAAAGACTCAAGTTAAAAAACAGATTTTGTTTTTCATTGTTCAATTATTATTTTTTTGATATGTTCCAGATTTTTGTAATGTATTTTTTTTTTTAAGATCTATACATGAACTGTTTTATATATAACAGTAGTAGGTCTCTATAGATGAAAACAATAGCAGCAGCGACTTCGTCTCTTTGTCTCTCTCTCTTTATATATATATATATATATATGCATATATGTAATTATTGATTTGGATGATTCTTAGGAATAGAAACCATGATTATTTTTTGGAGTTACCTGGAAGTGAGAGACTTATTTTGTAAATGATGTTTGCACAATCACATGCTAAAATATTGTGATTATGGCCATTAGATTTTGCAATTGATTTGTGAACAAAATTTTAATTATAAATACCTTTTATTCATATATTTGAAAAAAAAAAAAAAACCTTTAGAAAAATAGTTTTTGAAGGCATTGAGAAAAACAATACATAAGAAAATAAAAAATAAAAAATAGTTATACCCGAGTCTTATATCTGGTAGGCACCCAAACACAGATTTGGATCTTTTATCGCGGTTAGTTCCAAACACTGGATTGGAATATTCAATATTCCACTGGATTTTATATCCTATCCTATCCCATCCAACAATATCTTATCCAATTTTGCCTTCTTATCCGGTCGTCCAACCAAGGCCTTAGTGGATAATTTTTGGGATATCCTTTATAGCTCTTCTTTCTGTGGGGATAGGAGGATTTATTAAAATGGACCCTAGCAAACAAGGTAGATTTGGAGTTTGTTCCTTTTGTAGGGTTTTGTGTGGGGTTCATTCTTTTGTAGGGTTCTTCGTCGGGTTGAGCAAACTGGTTCCCTTGGAAAGGTATTTGGAAGTTTAATGTGCCTTTTATTTCATTTTATTTTATTTATTCTTTTTGTGTGGTCTGCTACATTGGAGGCTCTTTGACTCTAGTTAATTTAGGGAGAAGGAAAAGGCCGATGTAGGATGAAGCCTTTAACAATAGAACTAAGGCTGTTCTATGACAAAATGATCTAGGCTTTTGTTTTTGGGGTTTATGATTAGGAAGGTGAGATTAGGGTTTAAGGATGGATTAGGGAAGAACTTTGTATTTCTATCCCCTTCTTTCAGCCAAGAAGCTCTAAGCTTCTGCCTTCAATTCACCTCTTCCATTTAAGTAATATTTTTAATCTCTGCCCTACTTTTATCCCTCTGGTTCCATCCATCTTTACTTTAGCCTCTTTTCCATTCCTTCACTTCCAAACTACTAATCTCTGCCAAAACAATCAGTTTGTCGACCCTAAATTTCCAAACATCTCCATATTTCATTTCATCAATTCCCCTTTCAACATACTTAACTTCTTAACGATTCTATAACTGGGAGAATCATCCACCTAGTACCCCTCCGACTAGCTTCCAACAAGATTCTTAAAGCCTTCTTCACAGAGCGACATGTTCTCAAAATGAAAATGGCAATTTTGTCTAACAAAATTGGAATATGATCCGATGTAGCCCTTGGCAATGCAAGTTGTCTAAGTCCCGAAAACTTCTCCTAACTTTGGGAAACTAAGAATTTGTCAGTTTGGGATAGCATAGGGGCTTATGTGTTGCTTGACCAAGTAGAATTTGTTGGTTCGGGATAGCATAGGTCCATAAGCATATTGGGCCTTTACGAGGAGTGAATCCATAAGACTATAAGCATCTATGAACTCCAAAAACTCCTCCATTGCTATAGATAACCTTGGATTCAGAGATTTTTCTCTAGGGAATCAAACAACATTGAAATCCTCCCCAGTGCACCAGTATACCCTTCTTCTGATTAAGCAGATTCTGTTCCTTCTGTAATATGTAATCACTAATCCCCCAGTTGATTTGTTCTCCTGCTCTTCCTTTGAGTAATCGATTCCCCTCAGCCCTGGATTCCTGCTCCTTGCAGCCTCCATTACTGTGGCTTCCTCATGCAACTGCCTCAAGAGTGTTGTCCAGAGGTCAGGACTTTGGTTTCCCAGCAGCATCCCACCTTTTTTTTTTAAAAAAAAACTGGCCTACTGGCATAGCTTTCCTTTGAGGTCTAGAGGTCTACCCACCAGTCTGCAACCTTCCCCAACCTATACCTGGACTCCTTTGCTATGACTCCCAATTGTCCTTTGCAGATAATGCTCCCCTGAGTCTCTCACTCTTATCTGAAAGTTCCACAAGAGAGGAAAAGATGTCCAGGGATCTTTTAATTTCCTGTATGCTTGGTGCCTTGCCTCTCCTTCTCTGATCTGCTATGCAGGTCTCAGTTTTTCCCTGCATCATCTCCACCTTCATTCCCCCATTCCCCCCCTTTCAGACTGAGAGGCTAAAATAGGCCTAGATGATAAGTTTTCAAATCTTGGATTTACTTCTGGGCCACAGCTAGGCCCACTAGTTTCTGTCTCAAGCCACTTTCCTTTCTCAACCCAAGTTGGCCTAAATCGGTGCGAGCTAGGCTGAATGCTCCCTTGAACAGGCCCAATTCCAGCATCATTTGTGTGAGGCCCGGTAGATGGGTCAGCCTGCTTGCTTTTATGGATCTTGAACCTATTTCTCTGTGGACTAGCCTGCTTCTCTCTCCGAACAGGCCCATATCTTCCATTTCTCAATGAGGTCCATTCATCTGCCTATAACCCATGAATGTGAGTCAATTTCACTGATTTTTGGCACATTCCAGGAGGCTCTTGACTCGGAACCCAGGCCCAGTCTGGGTCGCCCGGCCCGCCACATGACCCACCTATTCTCCGTTTGAAATGAGAGACAGCTGGCCTCAACCCTTCTCAAAGATCTCTTCCCAAACCTCCCACAACCATGCATTAGCCTCTAGGTGTTGCAACCCCAACTACCACCACGCACTATAGGTGCGTGTATGAACACCTATCTTCCTCCCTCCTTTCCGGAAAACTCTTAGGATTCTAACACTGCGATGGCCTCATTTTCTCACCTCTATTAGACCATAACAGATTCCTTCATCATCTTTGCCGTACCTTTTGCAACTTGGCTTTGGCACCAAGTCCGACGGGGACTCAACAATGAGCAATATTTTGAAGTAGGCATGTTTGGCAGAGATGAAGATCTTTGCCAGCATTATCGCTACATCTCTGACCACCTTTGAAGCATTGACTTTAACGTTAGTCTCAACATCTTTGAAACCTCCGCATTCATCTCTGATTGCTTCAAACAGCTCCCTTTCCATAAATGTAGAGGAAGGCCATAAACAACCACACTCATTTTCTTCCTCTTCCTCGATATTCCTGAATCCCTAAACGACCATATATCAAGCATCAACCTAGCCTCTTCCCACCATTGTTGCCCCTCCAAAAAACCTTAATTGCTTTGGCATGCAATGGGAATCTAAACTGCAGAAGGAAGACCAGTAGCTCCAACTCCGGTGTCCATCTCCCATGCATGCCTTGCTGAAACTTCGATCCTTTCACTGATATCACCTCTTGATCAAACCTGCCTACCTGACAGGACTATAGGTAATCTTTTCTCTTCCCTATGTTGTCTTGGGATTTGTGCTTTGTTACCCAGGCTACAGCAGTTTCTTTTTTTTTTTTTTGGGGGGGGGGGGGGTTGGATTCCTCCAATGCTGTGACCTCTGGGTAAGATAGCCTACCACGGACTTTCTTAAGACCAGCTCCTTATTTTTATCTCTTCTTCCATCTCTATTCATCGCATTCATTACCCCCTTGTATTCTGTTGTTGAGAACTGGGCTTCCCTCCAAGGTGTTTGTACCCAAATTGGTAGCGGGAAAGTTTATCAGGTCCCTGCCAACATCATACATTCAACTATACTCAAAATTTACAACTTTAGGAGTCAATGTGCTAAGCACATTTACCACTATAGTCCAAAGAATTTTATTATAATCAAAGTTCTTTGTTGTATCTAAAAGACTTGCTTATATAGAAGTGTAGAAGTTTTCCTAGAAGGAAAAGATTTTCTAAATCCAACCAGACAAAGGACTTTCTAAAACCCATAATCAAACAATCTACTAACCTAGACACATCAAGGCAAAATTTTTGAAATACCCTAAAGGGGCAGTCCTGATGCATGAAGCTCCTTCCATTGTGGGGTTACTGACTGTTTGTGCGACCTGAACGTTAGAGGTTCAAGTCGCAAAAATAGCACTTTTGCTCGTAGGGGTAAGACTATTTACATTTAACCTTTCCTAAACTCTACAATGGTGGAGCCTTGTGCCTTGAGACTGACTGTTTAAATATCTAATAAGAAGAATTACAAAAATACCCCTAGCTAAAGAAAATCCAAATTTTCCTAATTTAGTGGTCTAGAAAAATAAGTGGGTTCAACCAAGCACTACAAAAACTAATTCTTAATTATGTGACAACAATGATGGGACCCATTGGTCCATTGATGGGGCCTACATAAATGTTTTTCCTTTTTCTTCTCTTCGAAGCATGCACATTAAGATGCCAATGCCAAACAATTCTCCCCTGGCTCAACTGTGATGAGTTGAAGCTTAATGCATCTCTTGGAGGTTTAAGTTGCTGAAAGTCCACTGCCATACTACATGTTCTTCTGACCTCAAAAGGAGGAAACTTCCTTGAACTGAATTCCATTCTCTTGTGTGAAGAAATAATGGCATCCCAATAGGAATTTGTGTTGCCAATTGCGATATATCATCTTCCTGAACCTTTAGCAGACTAGCCTTTTGCAGTACTAAATTATATTGCTGAGTAAAGAAAATTATTTTATGAAGAAGGAAAGAATCGTGTGCTGCAATTTAGTAGCTACAGATTGCAGCAATAAGCAACAAAGTGGAAGCAATTCTTGCCAAGAATGCAGCTCTCAATATATGACTTATAGTTTTCAAGATGACTTGACAATACTTCTTCAAGCTCTGTCCTGCTGCCTGCTTTTAATAAAATGTTTTGCAACATCTGAACTCCTTCAAGTTCTTTAATTTTATGGTTTTCCTTCTCCCAAATTCTTCAGCAAGCTGGTCAAGAGATGATGTATGAAAACAGGATTATATTGGCAAAAGATGTTGTTGTGAGTTGTCTTGTTCTTTTCCTTTTGATTCATGTCTTCCTACACCATTAATGGGTTGATAGAGATGAAGATTTCTCTCCTTCAATTGTAGCTTCTCACCAAGTTCTTCTGATGCCATGTTTAGTCTGCCGTCTACAATTATAATCTGAGTGCACAATCTTTCTTCAGAAAAGATTTGGTCATGAAAGATATTAGTACAACACACGTCCTTATTTTATTTCTCCTTTGGTATTGCCAATTGTGGCTGCACTGTAACACAGTGACTTTGGGGTATGTCATCAGAATGATCAGCTTCATGGGGTTGATTTTGATTTTGCTCCTCATCATTGGAACGATCAGCCAATTGATGGGGTTGAACTTTATCATGATCATCTTCTGATTTTTTGTCAGATTCAGATTTTGGTCCTCCATGGAACTTTTCCTTTGACACTAAATAACATCATGAATATAGGCTTGATTCCTTCTATTGGCATTATGTTAGCATTATCATATTTTTCTCAGTTTATTTTTCACTTGTCATTAGTAGGAAGAAAGTGTCTTTCAACATTAACCATCTATCACTCCAAGTATTAATAGATGTTTGTTAGTACTATAAAGTTGATCTTCAATCTTATTCAACTGCCCCTTTTAGTTTTAGCTTTGCAAGAAAACTTTAGCATTCTTGGGTATTGAATTGCAATCAAAGTAATTTTCCATAGATGTGAGCAATTCAAAGAAAGTCATTTGGTTACCATAGAAATTACTAACTTCTTCCAGAATACCTTTCATGTTGCATCATTGATATTCTAATATTTATAGTCCAGCCCTTATTGGCACCACTGATGTTTTATTATTAGATCTTCAGTTCATTCAAGTTCTCTTTTTTCTTGACCCATATTCGAGAGTTTTATCACCTTATCAAACCTACTATTAAGTTTTAGCAATTCCTCCTTGTGACTTTTGTGTGCTGGAATTTTTTCGGTTCAAATTGAATTTACTTTTGAGGTTGCTAGAATTAGGTTTTGGAACCATGGCCTTGTAAATCTTGTTGCTCCTTAATTGTGCAACAATCGGGACTTCTTCTCTGATTCCAAAAATATATGTAGGATGAAGCCTTTAACAAGAGAACAAGGCTGTCCTATGATCAAATATGGTGCGCTAGGTTTGATGTCAAAAGGCTTAGGGTTGGTTAAGTATTGGTTGGGTTGAGTTTTAAGTATGAAAAGAAGAATTTTGGAGGCTATTATGTGCCTGCTACTGTGCTGTAAACAGTAGCGCGAGCATAGTGAATTTGCTTTTGATGGTTTAGGGTTTAATAGGATTGGGTATTTAATGGAGAGTTGAGGGTTTTAGAGTTGAAAAGAATGATTAACAGGTTTGAAGAAGAAGATAAGAATAAAAACATTATAATCTCTTCAAGGCCTTCTAGGAGTCTCATCAGGAGGAAATATTAATAGAGTTTCACCATTAAAAGATAGCAAAGTATGCTAGGAATTTTTTTGATCAAAGTTCTTAATTGTCTCTAGGAAGACTTTCTTATATAGAGCATATGCACTTAATTTCTCAATAAGGAAAGGATTTCCTAACTCCAACTAGACAAAGGACCTCCTTAAATAAATAAGACTCAACTAATTCTGGGTGAGGACTAAATAAAACTTATAGGTTAACAACTTCCTAACCTAGATATCAATTAGAGTGTTTGTGCTTCATAAGTTATACCTTTCTCTCCTTATGTTCCACCAACGGCAAATGGGCCTCAACTTCCTATTAGCGTCCCCCCCCCCCCAAAAAAAAAAAAAATGCATTGAGCACATTGATAGTGGACCACGACATCCCTCTAGAAACACCAAACAACCCAAAGAAAAGGATCCAAATTGTCCAAGAGACTCAACAATGGATGAGTAGGTGATTTACCGACTCCTCTTGACATTTACATAGAAGGCACCTAGTAACCAAAATTTAACCTCTCCTTCGAAATTCTTTGTTGTGAGAATCTTTCCCCACAATGTTGTCCATGCAAAGAAAGCAGCCTTTTAAGGGGCTTTAACTTTCCATATAGCTTTCCATGAAAATTGATGCACTTGAATCCCCAATAACCAGACATAATAGGACTTGACAGAAAATTACCCCCCTCTGTTTATCCCCACTAATGTGTCTCCTTCCAAGCGAGGGAAAGGTTTCCCATAGAGGAATTGATAAAGTCCATAACTTGGATAAGATGGTTTGGCATTTGCTTGGAAGGTCATTCTCGGTGAGATCTTATTATAGAAGTCTAGCAAATGAAAGGGGTGTGAGTTTTCCTTGGTCAATCATTTGGCATTTAGGGGCTCCCACTAAAGTAGTTTTTTTTTTTTATTGTTTGTGTGGGAGGTGTCTTGGAAGGCTATATTGACTGTGGAAAATTTATAGAAACGAGGCTTTCAAATGGCTAATCACTGTTGGTTATGCAAGATAGAAGCTGAGTCTATGGATCATGTTCTTCTCCACTATCCACCAGTTCGAGATTGCTGGGAGTTGGCCCATTCCATTTTTGGTGTCCTTTGGGTAATGCCAAAATCAATGAAGGATTTGATATTTAGTTGATCCGGATGTAGAGTTAGGAAGGACTTAAAGAAGGCTTGTAGGTTGCCCCTAATATGCCTTATGTGGAGCATTTGGAAAGAGAGAAATTGGCGTGTCTTTAATGGGGAGGAGCAGTCCTTTATTTTGATCAAATATAGTTTTTTGTGATTATTATTTTTCTGGGCCAAAGAGGTGTTTCTTGTAAATGCTATCTCTATAATTGATTTTTTAGAGTCGATGGAACCTTTGTAACTAGCAATAGGTTGTAATTATGGGTTTGCCCCTTTTGGGCACCTTCTATAAATTACTTATCAAAAAAAGAACTTTCCTTTCAATAGTGGGACATGAAAATCCCAACCAGGGAAGGAGGCTTGGGGGTTAAAAACTTTCAGTAGCTTAACAAGGCTTTGCTGGCTAAGTGGCTTTAGCGATTTGGGGTAGACTATGATGTTTTATGGAGGGATGTGATCTCAGTGGTATGGGTATGAGAGGTTGAGTTGGTTCCCTGGTGAGGTGCAGGACCCTACGGGTTATGGCTTGTGGAAGCATATTCAAAAAGGTGTTATGGCTTTTTGGCACCTGGTGAGGTTTAGGGTGGGAGATGGAACCCAGGTGCGCTTTTGGGATGAGCCTTGGTGTGGGGATAGAACTCTTAAGTGGACTTTTCAGTGTGGCAGGGAATCGGGGAGCTACGATGGCAGAGTATTATGCAAGTGGAGGCCAAGAGCTGGTTTGGTCTCTCGTGTTCCTAGGCATTTTTTTGACTGGGAATTGGAAGAGGTGAGTGGGCTCTTGTAGGGGTGTCAATTTATGATACAACACGATAACACGACTCGAACATGACACGGAGTTAGCGGGTTTGAGTTGGGGTGGGGATAGAACTCTTAAGTGGACTTTTTAGTAACTTTTTAGTGTGGCAGGGAATCGGGGAGCTACGATGGCAGAGTATTATGCAAGTGGAGGCCAAGAGCTGGTTTGGTCTCTCGTGTTCCGTAGGCATTTTTTTGGCTGGGAATTGGAAGAGGTGAGTGGGCTCTTGTAGGGGTGTCAATTTATGATACAACACGATAATATGACTCGAACACGACACGGAGTTAGCGGGTTTGAGTTGAGTTTAAATGAGTTTGGATCATAAACGGGACATGATTGACACAATTATTAAATAGGTCGGGTTAGGGTTGACATGCTGATTGACACAATTAAAACGAATAAGTATGAATAATTGAAAATATATTGTATTATAAGTATTAATATATATAATAATTAATATTTTTTTTATAAGTATGGAAAAAATTTAATATTATTTAATATTATAAGTATTAATCTTTTTTTAATACTAAATCTATATTTTAATTTAATGAAAATATAAAAAAATACGTTAAAAGAATGATAATAACTCACAAGTGTAATTATTAAATAAGTTATACATGTTAAATGTGTTAAAATAGGTTATATATGTTAATCGTGTTGATCTTAACACGATCTATTTATTAAATGGGTTAAATGAGTCGTGTCGTGTTTCTCGTGTTAACACGACTCATTTATTAAACGTGTTACACGGATTGTGTCGTGTTACACATATAATAAACGTGTCGTGTTAGGGTTAAGAATTTTGGCACGATTAGTTAATCGTGTCATGTTCGGGTTGACCCATATAATTGAATACTCATATCTCGACATGACATGAACACGACATGACATGATACAATTGACACCCCTAGGCTATAGAGTCTCCTTCACAAGCAAAAGTTGGCCTAGGGCACGAATGACCAGATGTGGTGGAGATTGGACGCCCAAGGTACCTTCTTGGTAAAGTCTTTCTACAACAAGCTAGTGGGGGAGAACAGGGAGCCGTTCCCTACGGAGATCATTTGGCAGCCTGGTGCCCCCTCAAAGGTGTTTTTTTTTTTTTGCTTGGGTGGCTTAGTGGGGCTCTATTTTGACCTCTGAGAATCTCCAAAAGAGGGGATTTCATCTTGCCTACAAATGTTATATGCAAGTTTGTCGAAACGTGTATCGAAGGACATTGTTTTTTAAAAAATGTGTATTGTATCATGTATTGAAGGACGTATCGTTTTTAAGAAAATGTGTATCATATTGTGTATCGTAAGATACACATAATTTTTTTAAAATATATTTATAAATATATATACATATGAATTTATAAATATGCATTGTTAAAAATGATATAAATAACATTTCAACTCTCTTATAAAAACAAAAATTAAGCTTAAATTTCATAATCCATACTCTATAGTTCATAAAATATAAGAAATAAGAAATCATAAATATTAAATATTACAAGTTCCAATCAAACAATAATAAAATTTCATTTTTTTAGAATAGAAATTCTTTTTTGGTAAGGCAGATTTTATAAAGTATAACCAAACAATATATACAAGGTACAAATAGAATGCAGCCCACAAAGAAATTTGTACAGGTTACATAATGCAAACACTGCTAGAATAGAGACTTAAGAGTTTGATGAGTCGATGACAGAGTTGGAGAGTGTGATCGATCAATGCAAGTGAAGAACTGGATTAGCTTTTATACTAAGGCAACATGACATCGTTTTTCCCTTAGCCAAAACTTGAAAATAAAAACTGCCATTTTTGGTTTATGCACTTATCGTTTGATACGACATATAGTATCGTATCGGAACTGTATTGTCTGATAAAGTGCAAAACGATAAAAGATAATGCAACGTATCATTTTTCTGCTGTATTGAAATGTATTGTACGATACGTATCGCATATCGTACGATACTAATAACTATGGTTATATATGCAAGTCTAAGCCTAAGTCTAACAATCATTTGCTCATCCGCTGTGAGGTAGCCATGGATATATGGCATCTCGTTATGTCTTTATCGGGTTATCCTGAGTTATGCCATGTAACGTATAGGGGGTTTTACTATGATGTGGTGGAATTCGGACCAGGAAAGACTAAGAGATTAGAGGGGTGTGGAGGATAGTGTGTCTGGGCTTACTCTGGAGCATTTGAAGGGAACAAAACATCAGGATTTTTGAAGGGTTTTAACCCCCCCCTCCTTTGTTTTAAAAGACATGTTCTTACGCTTTTTGTTTTTATGGGCCAAGAAGTTATTCCCTGCCAATGTAAGGTCTTTTGTTGATTTTTTTGGGGTCTCTAAGGCCTTAGCTATATAGTTCTTTTGTAAAGGGTTCACCCCCCCTCCCTTGGAGCGCTTTTTATATGGTTACTCTTTTACCTGTCAAAAAAAAAAAATCCTCAACCTTCCAGACCCAGTCATGCAAAGCCCTGCTGAAACTGACATCCCACATAGAAGCACTGGCCAACATGGTGTAATAATCTGCAATCAGTGCGTTTCTATTTGTTTTTATTTATGATCAGTTACTTTGATATGAAGATTCAGATTAAAAACTTCCGTATTTTTTTTTCCCTCAGACGCATCACCTCTCTGTTTTTTTTTTTTTTTTTTTTTTTATCATTTTCTATTGTTAATCTTTTAGTGTATGGTTTCAGAGTTAATTTTCCATTAATCAGATTCAAATTTGTAAATTAAATTGTTCCTTTTGAATCAGTCTTTGGCAATTTGAGTAATCTATTCACGTGATTGAATCTACAAGTGTTCATTGGTGCAAAAAGAACGAAGATTACACGTTGAAGATGCAGAGAAATTTGGATTCATGGATAAAGTGTAGGAAAGTAATTTTAAACAAAATTTGAATGTCTAAACATTAAAGGAGGTCTTTGTTGTGTTTTTTAGTTTAAGGCTAATTAGTAAAAACAAATCAAATTACAAGGGTGTCTGAACGATTTACTGCAAAAAATGATTGGGATACAAGTAAAAAGGAAAGAAATTTTTGAGTCTGTATTTTAAAAAAAATTAATTCATGAGCTTACAGTGATTTATTGGTGGATGACCACATCTCGGTTTAAAGACAGGCTTCAAGTTGTGATGTTTGTGCTCCACACCCCAAGGCTTGTGTCTTATGGGTGACCTATGGCTGGTGAGAACCTTGACATCTCGATTGAGACCAACTTCAGAAGTCTCAAGAGTACCCTTTTGAGTGCTATTTGACCCAAAGTATCACCAATGACAACAATATGATTTAATGACTTTCTTAAAAATGATATTGATTTGATTAGGACATGTTGACAGTGAACCACAAACCTAATCGGTATGCATGATTACGTGGTCAGGACTAGATAAATGTAGGCCCATAAAGCATTTAAATTGAGTATGCCCATGAAGCATTTAAATTGAGTATGTTGGGAAGAGTTTTATTTATTTATTTCTCATCACTAGGAATAAAGATTGATGGTATCTGGTACTTCTTTGCCATGTGGGTGGAAGTTAATATCACCTATTTCTTGTTAATTGAATTTGCATACGACAAACAAGCTTCCACAGCACTGCTTCCAAATGACAACTTCTGCGGAAAATACAAAGCACATACCATGTTTGATGTTTAATCATCATTTTTATTTTTAAGTGTTGCTTTCTGTTACTGCACTCCTCCTGATAAAGAATGTTGTAACTGGTTTTGACCGTGCTGACACTTGACATAGGGTATACTACGGCCCAGGAAATATTTGAGATTCTTCAGCACCAAATGTTCTTCTAATACCAAAATTAAGTTTCTTTGTCAAGTCTTCCAATTAGTTGATTGAGGCATTATTGGGCCTTCAGATTTTTCTTAGTAGTATATTTGTGTGCCGCCTACACCTTTAGTGGTTGATTTTGCCATCTGCATATGGTTCTTATATATTTGTTTGGTGTCATTCCTTGCAATCTTTTTTTTTTTTTCAGGCTGATTATTTGATTAAAGAAGAGGCTCAGTTTCTCCGTGTGGCAATGGGACATGAGAGTGAATCCCTTGATGAATTTGTTGAAGCACACAAAACTTGCTTAAATGATATCATGTACTTCCCAACCCGTAAAGCTTATGGTCTCTCTAGTGTTGCTGGAAACATGGAGAAGCTTGCTGCCTTGCAGAATGAATTTGAGAATGTGAAAAGGACGATGGATGATGATGCTAAGAGGGCACAACGTCTTGAGCAGAAGATAAAACTTCTTACAAATGGTTATCAGGTATGCTGTGAAGTTCTTGGTTAGTTTATTATCATCATAAACTCCATTTCTGTTGTAACTCTTTTATCACAGTAAAATTTCACATGATTCTAGTATGGATATACTAGTCATTTTCCTTGCATATCTAGGTGGTTTTACTTGGCATATATATACAGTTTAGGAGCACATTTACTCCCCTCTCTCTCTCTCTGGGGTCCACAAATATTTCCTTCGTACTGTTATGTGGGAAAGAGAAGTTATGATTTAGTTATTTATTTTTGTTTAAGGCCATAAACTTTATACACCAATGATCACTAATTATAATTCATAGATCCTTGCTGTTTGTTATTGAGTTTGCTGGATATTCTAGTTGTTGATTGATGATAAGGATCAAAATTTCGTTTTTTTTCCACCAAATCAGCCGAAACATTTTCGTTTATTAGTGAACCGAAACAAAATACTACTAGAATACTGTTTTCATGGAAACAAAGTTATTTATGTGAAAACACACCGAAACTAGTGGAAACATACTGAAATAGTAGAAACATTTCTTTTGTATCATTAATAATTCTCGAAATTGGTAAAAGATAATATTCATTTGTTTTTCAAATGAAGGAAGAGATTAAATGATTAAGACTCAAAATTACAAAAAGATATATATATATATATTTTTTCAAAACAGGAAATAAGGAAAAGTAGTAGTGGAAATAATATTAGATAAATAATTTATTTTAATACTTAGTTACCAATTATAAGAGGTTTAAATAATTATTTGTTTCACTTGTTATTTTATATATAACTTATCCCAATTTTTCTAATTCGTGGATATTACACAGTATATATCTATTATATTATGGTATTGTATTTAATTATAATCATTTTTCATAATTTATAACAAATATATAATAATTTTATGTTACATAATAAAAAATTAAAAAAAAATTAGCTCTAAATTTTTTATACTAGTTTTTAATTAGTAATGAGTTATTTGGTATTAATAACTAATTTACATTTACAATTTTTATTTATTTTCAATTTCACCCTAGTATCTTCTTGTGTAGATAAACATGTATTTTATAGCATTTTTATTTTTAATTAATTAATTATAATATTTATCTTCACACATTAATATATTTACTTTATGTTTCTTAGAGTTTTTGCACATTTTTATTCTTTTAATCGTTTTCATTATGTTTCATTATGTTTCCATTTTCTGAGTGACCGAAACAACTCTACGAAATGAAATTTGATTATTTATTGATGGTTCTAAATAATTGGACATTGTGAATGATCAGGTGCGAGCTGGGAAGCTTTGGTCACAAATTGAGGCAACTTTCAAGCAGATGGACACTGCTGGAACAGAACTAGAGTGCTTCCAAGCTTTACAAACGCAAGAGCAGCTAGCAGCTTCACACAGGATCACTAGCCTCTGGGAAGTTGTTCAGAAGCAGAAGGAGCTTGAGAAAACTTTACAGAAACGCTACGGAGATCTTATAGCAGAGCAAGAAAGGATCCAACACCTCATGGATACTCACAGAGTTGAAGCACAAATACAGGAAGAAATCACTGCAAAGAATCGTGCTCTCAAGTTGGCTGCTGCTGCTGCAACTGAAACTGTTGTGCCAAACACTGAAACTCCTGATCTTGTTGCCTCCTCGGATGAGATTAGGAATTCTATGCCAGTCGATTCATTTCATGATGAAACTCCAAGCCAGCAGATGGATGCTGCTCAAGTTCAAGTTCATGCTAGCCCGAAACATGACATGGATGTGGATGCAGTAGAAGATAATGCAGATCCAGGCATGGAAGTGATTTCGTCCCACAGCACACCTTCTACTGCTGAGGAAGATTCTGCAAAACCGATAGGTAATGGCTCTGAAGGCAGTGTTTCTGCTGCTAATCCTGAGCTTGCCAGTGTGGGTGGAAATGATCCCAGTGGAGTTTCATTGCAAAATGCTCTTGACAAAGGGGATACCCCATCTGAACGGATCGATGTAGAGGAGATTGGCGTGACTGATGGGCCTGCCAATGGTATTACTGGTGATAATATAATTAGTACTGAAGCTGCTAAGGATGATTTAGCCACTGAGAATCAGCGGAATTCTCTGGAAGATAGAATCCCAGATGGTGTCTTGACCAAAGCAGAAAACATTGTGCGCGAAACAGCTGAGGATGCTTATGCTAATGGGCAGGATGTACAAGTTTCCAGCAGCACAGGGGAGAGTGCAGATATGGAGGATGCATAAAAATCTTGTCAAATATAGGGAGCTGATGAAATCATCAATCCAACTGTGCTTGCATATTCTTGAGGTGTTGGTTGGGGCTTTCCTTGGAGAGAGAGGGAGAGAGAGGGGGAGAGAGATGGAACTATTATTTGTTCTTCTTTAATTGCCATTTTTGTTATGCAAGAACCAGATGCCTGCCTACCCTTACTGTTTTCTGATGGAGTGAAGCTGGGAATTGTTAAATAAGATGTATTTGGTCTGTTGAAATTCAAAATGTAGTCCGGGGTCGTCCAAATCCTGTCATGTGTACGGTATAAATGTTATTAGATTGAGGAACTGTGATATTATGGTCTTTTTGAAGAACAATATACTTTTGAGCCACTATTTTCCATTCCTCTATAAAAAAAAAAAAATCTGGATTTTGTACTTTATTTTTTTTTTGGGTTTTATGGTAGTACCTTTTTTTTTTCTCTTAGTGCCAAGGTCACTATCTTTGTAAATCTTTCAGACAGTTGATTTTGATCATCCAGTACCGAAAGATAAATCCCAGTGGACTGCTCCAATTAAAAATCAATGTTTCTCTCCCCGAACCGTGTACGCAGTCTGTTTGACTCTTTGCACCACGGTCCGAGTGAGGATCTCAAATGCCTTATCCATTTTAAGGACCCATGCAATTGGGTTTGGAACAGGACCGAAAGCTGGCGGCTTTAACTTATGGAATTGATCGTTAAGATCATTGCTTAACACCACTCCCTCGAGCTGGGCTGGCGCTGGCGCTGGCACTGGTATTGGGTTTTGAACATGTATCAGCTCTGGATGCGGATTGTGGACCGGTTGAGTCTCTTGGATTGTCTCCACTGAGCCCTGTATGGTCCTTCCGACCTGTTCCAGACTTGCCTCGATGGTGCATAGTGTTTGATCACCACTACGCGTTCTTACAATCCTTATACTGAAGTAGAGACACAAACATATCACTTCATCTGTCTTATCAAAAGGTAATTAACATTATCACTTCGGGATTCATTACACAATCATTATCTTATCGGGAGTTCTTACTTTCAGCCCAAGTTATGCCAAAACTTATTGATGTTGCACTTTTTGGTCGGTATGGACTCCGAAATTCGTTGCCTGAGGAACACTTAAAGAAAAGGATCAGAGGGCCACCGAGTTAGCTCCGGCGGTAACCGCTATGATGCTTAAGTCAATAAAACTGAATTGAAAGACTGTAATTGTAAACCAAATAATGAGCATGACTGTAACAGCGTACCTTAGGATTTTATTTATAGGCTGCGGGTTTCCTAAGTTGATTAGGATTTGGAGCCATGAATGTAGGAATTTGATCATCAGAGAGTGGCAGCTACCATGTTGGACACTGCGCTTGATAGATATCCGTAGGTGGTAGTTTCCTTGTTGAAGACTGCTTCCTTTTCCATAGCTCGGTAGGATATTCAAGGCAGTGATGAGCTCAGAACCTTCTTTGGAAACATTGGGCAGCACCTTCCGAGCTTGAGGTAAACGTGTGTTTCTGACCTATGAGCTCTGGAGGCTAAGTGTCTGAGTCTGTTCTAGATGGCTGAGCTTTAACTAGTCTGTTGTAATGACATGAAATTTTTTTTTTATTATTATTATTTGTTTTTATCATTATCATTATCATTATCATTATTATTATTATTATTATTATTATTATTATTATTAATATTGTGTTGGTTATTATTATTATTATTATTCATTATTGTTATTATTAATATTATTATTGTTATTATTAAAAAAATGTGAAATTAATGTAATGTGTTTATGATTATGGAATGCATGGATGTTATGTATGTGTAGCATGTATATGTGTCGGATATTATATGTATGTGTATATGTGTAGAATAGTATGTGTACATGTATATGTGAATATGTATATGTATATATATATATATATATATATATATATATAGCAGTGCATGTGTGCATTGGATGTGTGCAACAGACCGTGGGGGTGTGTGTGTGGTGTCGGTTGAGTGTGTGTGTAATGAGTGGTATATATATATATATATATATAGGTATATATATATATATATAGGTATATATATATATATAGGTATATATATATATATATAGGTATATATAGGGCAGCTTTGCATTTAATGCAAAGCTGCATTGGGGAAGAGCATGGGTGGCTGAGCAGAGGGAAAGAGGTCAAGGAAAGGGGCTGGTAGTGGGAGACGTGAGGGAGTTGATGTGTTAGTGTATATGTGTTGGTCTCGGTTGGGAGAAGAGAAGGAAAAGAAAATCAGAAAACGAGAGAGAGAGAGAGAGAGAGAGAGAGAGAGAGAGAGAGAGTTCTGGAAAGAAGGAGTCTTGGAGCTTGAATCCAGCTTGGAACCAGAGGGTGAAGGAGGTGCACAGTTAGAGAGAGAAACCCAACAAAAACTGTAAGTGACCCAGTTCTGTTTTATTTTTTTTAAGCATGATAATTAATTTGATGTATATGATCTTAAAGAGCATGTTATAAGGAAAATAATGCAAAAAGAATGAGATAAAATGGTCGAGAAACTAGGGAGAAAACTCGAGTTGCAGGTTTCGGTTATGGGAGTTGGGTCTTGACATTTTATGTGTAGAACTCGGTTTAAATGGTAGGGAACGAACCCTAGAAGGTGCAGAAACCCATTAGGATAAAAATGGAGGTTAAACCGTGACCAAAGAGTCACGAAAATGAAAGAGTAGGGTCGGCCGGAGTGTTGACCGGAATCTTTGAGCCCTATTTCGTGAAGATCTAGTGGCTTAGATCCAAAACCAACCTTAGATATGGAATCTACGTGAAAAACTGAAGAGAACCACATTCAGAAACCATGAAAATCTCACCGGAAAAATGTCGTCGGCGCCGGAACCTTACTGGTGTCTCACCGAAAAAACGGGAAAGAAGGGGGACTGTTCGGGTCGGGTCCGGGTCCGGGTCCGGTTCGGGTTCGGGTCGGGCTTGGGCGATCCGCCCCTGCCACGTGTCGCCCTGTGGTTTTAAATTAAAATGGGAATGGGACTGTTTGGCTACAGGTGTAAAAAATTGAAAATTTAAAATTGAAACAGGAACGGGGATATCCTATTCCTGTTCTGGACTAATCCTTGTTTGGGTAACCGAATTGAGAATAGGAGAATTGAAATTTACAAATTTAACCCTGAACTTTTGGAAATTAAACTTGACCCCAAAACTTTAGGAAATCTGATTTTGACCCACAGAACTTTTGATTAATTATGTTTTGACCCCTCCTGAATAAAATATTAATAAAATATTAATAAAATTAATTAATTAATTAGTTAATTAAATTAATTAAATTATTTAAATATTCTAAAATAATCCAGAGTCCAAATGGGACAAGTTATTAGTGTATTTTGACTATCTCGACCATTATGAGACCAATGGTGAGGTCCGTTTTATGAGACGGGGTCCCGAAAAATAAAAGACCCGTAGTAACCTTTAAAATTACCAAAATGCCTCTATATTGAAGTACAGTCAAACGAACTCCGAATTAAGTAAACAAATAGTGAAACTTTATTATATCGAGCATTCCGGACTCAACCGTGGAGTCCGATTTGTGGAAAGGAGGTCACGAAATGTAAGGACCCGTGAAAAGTGTAAAATGACTGTTTTGCCCTTTTGAACCCAGATGTCCGAATTGAGTTATACGAAAGCCTAAACTTATTTTCTTCGAAGTCCTGGACTCAATAGTAGAGTTTAATTTAGCATAATAGAAACTTATAAAATAAAGACATAAAATTTGTTGAATAGCATCATTTAGGAAACAAATGAACTAAGTCATTTGTTATGATTTTAGGGACACGAAAAGGCAAGGAGAAGGTAGTCTGATCCTTCCACATTCTCACTACTAGCCACTACATTACGAGCGCAGTTTACTTGGGTTGTGACTAACCCGTCAGGTATGGTGTTTTGCTAATGTTAGAAATGAAGTTAAGTTAGGAATATTTTGTGAATGACTAGAATGAATTATGTGTTTATTTGGAATGTGTTTACTTGAAAATTTGAAGTTGGTTGTTCACATGTTTATGTGTTACTTGCATTCTTTGAGAGTTTAGTAAAGTGAAGAACATGAGCTATGATACATGAACACATGAGACATGCATACATGTGAAACTGACTGATGATTTATATGTTATTGTCCAAGCATGCTATATTATTGAAAACCATGTTCATCGAGATTACATTAGCATATTGGCATATGGTGAATCCTTGAGAACATGGCGTGAGTTGAGCACGTGGTGCTATGCATTATGAGGGTGTAGATCCTGTGGTGAAAAACTCAAAATTGGCCATTGCATTGGTACTTCAAAGCCATCGGGGAGTACCCGTAAATGAGACATGGGTGTGGCATAGAGTTGTGCATGGGTGCGTCATGCATACCACTCATATATTACTGCGATGCTTTGAATGACATTTAGATATAAATGTACACTTTGCACATGCCACGCCTTAGCTTTATTTCTTGCATTAGCACTTCATCATACCAGCAGTTGAGCTGACCCATTCGTGGGCAACATTTTTCAGATGAGGATACTCCAGCTACTTGAGACTCTGTGATACCTTGATAGGGTGAAGCACTTGGTATATTTTTGGTCCATGGGACTTATGTTTTGTAATGTAAGGGCTTAAGCTCGAATGACCTATGAACAATGCAGTGGTGAAATGTATTTTATGTTATTTTATGTATTCATGGGAACGGATGCTTGTTTAGTGAATTTATTTACATTTGTCCTTTTATTTATTTTATTTTCTGTCTCGTCAGTCGCACCTCGGGTTAGCAGAAATTCGGGGCATGACATCTGTAGTCACATGGAGATTGGTTTGTCACTTTGTGGTATATTAGTTACTCCCTCCCCTCCCGGGAGCCCTAGTTTGAGCTCAACTCGTAACAAGGGCTACGAGTTCCTGAAAAGTCACATGTCTTGTCTTTCTGTTTTTTAAGATGACTGTTGGTGTGTCGTTTATTGCACAACCGATGCTTAGGCTTTCGAGGCCATCATTGCCTACAATCGTCATGACGGTTCGGCTTGGTGGGCTCCTTTTTCTAAAAACATATATAAAGAGGGGGAAAGGCTTAGTACGCTCTTTTCTTCACCATTTCATTGCCTTGAGTAAGAGATACTGCCATTGTTGACTTAGAGCGACTAGTGAAGCTTGAAGAGTGTTCGTCGTTCGAAACTGTTATTTCTGGTTGTTTTCAGGTTCATCTTTCTTAATTTCTACTTGTTTTCAATTTACTTCCTTACTGTTCTTCCCTATCTTTGCTTCTTCTCCTCATTTTATAATTTTTTGCCAATGTCGGCATCTACTGCATCTTCCAGTGTCGAAGATGGTATCGAAAGTTCCTCGAAAACTTCTGTGTCATCCCAATCCCAAACCGTAGGTAGTAGTCCTCCTGGCAACGCTAGAAATAGTTTGAGAAAGTCCCCTTCTACTACAGAGGCTAGGATTGTAGACGCTTTCATAGAACCCAGAAATAGGGTTGGGGAGGCCTCTAGCAGGCTCTCCCAAAGAGAAGAAGGAGAAAGTGCCATAACTCAGGGCATGATAAATGAACTGAGGGAAAAATATGATTTTCCCCCAAATGTCACCTGTAGAATACCGAGCCCCTTAGATCGCCCATATGATGTTCAGGAAGGCAAAATTTGTGTCTATCTCGCATGGTTCGAGATGGGATTGAGACTTCCCCTACCTTCTCTGGTCATTCAGTTCTTCAAATTGTTTAATATTTGCCCTGCCGACCTTAACCTTAACAGTTGGAGGCATCTTTTAGGGTTTATAGTGTTAGGGTACCAGAACGGTGTCGAGGTGACCCTCGATTTGATCTGTAACAATATGGATCTAAAATATATGAGGTCAGAAGGCCTTTTCTGTAAGTCTTTTGATAAGGGGTTCAGACCCCTTTCCTCGGTACCCACTTCTAATAAAACTTGGAAGAAATGGTACTTCTTCGTGGGAGGAGGATGGGAGCTTGAAGACTTCCAGAGCCATGTCTCGACATTCCCTAGTAGTACCGGGATTAAGGGTGAGATCCCTTCCTTTGTAACTCTGCTTTGGTTTTTTGTATATTTCACTTCCGAACTGTCTATTTGACCAATGTGTTCATGCTTTCTGTGTAGATAAAAATTCTTGAAAGAGGTCCATTTTTATAATAGACCTCCAGAACCAATACCGTTCACTCCTTCAGACCAACAATCGAGCTCACACAGTTATCGTAACCCCGGAGAATCTGATGGCTGTTAACAAATGCGCTGAGGAGCTCAAAAAGTCTCTGGTAGCAAAATGGGCTGCAGAGCCTTCGACAAAAAAGGTGGGGGAGACCTCTTCCCCCGCTGATCCCCCACTACAAGTGAAGAGGAGGAGGTTGCTCTCCAACTCTCCCGAACGTACTCAGTCCGAGGACGAGAGGGAGGCCCCCACCCTAATATCAATAGTTCCTCCTGCCCCAATCAAACGGATAAGTAAGGTGTCACGACCCGAAACCCACCCTATGCGGATCTCGTGTCGCGGGGCCGACCCGAAGGCCGTCCCTACTTTTTCCATTCCTGTATCATAGTACTAATATGCAAAGTACTAAAATCCTCAAACAATAACAGCGGAAGTCTTATCAGTAATAGTACATCAGCGGAAGTCTTTCAATACACAATGTTAGCGGAAGTCTTTACAATACATAATATGGTTCTACATAAACAAAATAAGAACCAAACGTAACCAGCACCCGAGGGTGGTGAATACATGGGAGAACTAAGACATAGACTGATACAGTTCCTCAAAATGTCCGCCTATGCTTTCAGACTCCTACTGGGGTCTTGCAGCGTCATCACCTGAAATGGGGGTAAATGAGGGGAATGAGCTACGAGAGCTCAGCAAGTAAAAACAGATCTCCGACACTGGTATCGATAAGATACAAATTCATGAATAAGATTATGATAGCCAATCATAAAGAAAGGAGATGCTGTAATAGCCAATGAGGACAGTTGCCATGAAGGCCAATGAGTAATAAGTCACAATGTACAATCAGGAGTAATGGATACACCATCAACATGAATCTCTCAACAACAATACAACAACAAGAAGTACTGCCACAATAAACCGATCACAATCAATTCAATGAAGAGTGTCCTCTCAGTTTAAGATAAGTCACAAGGAATAGTGTTATTCAATAACGCAATCATACCAATTTTTAGGAGATGCATTTACTCTGTTCTCAGGTAAAATGCCAATGTAAATGTAAATGAAATGCCAATGGGAATGCAATGAAAATGCCAATGTTTATGCCAGTCAATTGCCGGCGGAAAGCCTTCGAGGAATTCATTCCTGCCACCTGTCCATTTATGTACTTGACCCTTAGGTCTCTAGTTAATACAGAAAGCATCGGATGGATATTGTGACTGAGCACAAATCCCGTATTCATAACATATCATGATTATTCATAATTCCATAGAAGTATAAGATGGAATATCATATATTCAGTAAAGACATTACAGTAAGCCTTTCAAGGCATGGTTCACAATAAAGACATAGCAAACAATAAAGACATAGCAGTAAGCCTTTCAAGGCATGGTTCACATGACAACAACGACATAGCAGTCAATCAATGTCCACAAGATAGAACAATATCGCATTGTGGATAGCAATAACGTGAGGTACTTTCAAGAGTACAAGTTTGGCAGTAAAGAGAATAGACTTGGCTTGGAAACACCATATGGAAGAGAAAGGGAATTTACTTACCTCTATCGTGATTCTATCTCAGAAATTCGTGAATGTACCCTTGCCTTTGGAGTTTCCTATATATCAGTGAATACGTTTCAGAATAAATGCTATTCATCAAATTTTATGCCTTTCTATCATAAGTATTTCAAATACTATTTTAGACTTTACCATTGAGTCCGGAACTCCGAAGAAAGTCGGTTTAGGCTTTCGCGGAATTCCATTTGGACTTTTGTACTAAAAAGGGCAAAATGGTCATTTTGCACTTTTACGGTATTTTATCCTTCGGGGTCTCATCTCGTAAAACAGACCCCACCATTGGACTCAGAACGTCCGAGATAATAAGTTTTGACAATTCATTTGTCTCATTTGAACTTCGTTTGACCCATATTTGAGATAGGGGCATTTTTGTAAAAATTAATATTTTATTAATTTTTCCTGTTTGGGCCTTAGTGGAATTTCTTAAAACATTTGGGGCCGGTTCATAATTTCCAAAACCTACAGTCTGAACCAGTTGGATCAGAACTAAAAACCTAAACCGGTCTGCCCCTCCCCTGAACCAAACGGTTCAGTCTATTTCAGAGAACCGGATTCCAATATCCTGGTTCCTATCCTATCCCAGTTTCGGTTAACCTCATAACCCAATTTCAATTTACTATCCGTGTAACCAAACAGCCCAAATCCATTTAATTTAAAAAGCCAAACGACATAGTTTTACTTACCCATTCATATCCGATCGGGTACCGACCCGATCCGAACCCGGATCCGGTCTAGACTTAACCCGGTAGCCCCCACGATTTTCCGGTCATCTTCCCCACGTCTCCGGTAGGGTTCCGGTGGTGAATAGTCACCTTCTCCGGCGACGGTCACCAATTTTTGACAGTTTTTCCTCCCGTTTTAAATGCCATTCTCTTCCCTTCTTCCCAAGGATTTCAACCCTAGCCTCGGCTTGCCCCAAAACTCTCCCCATCTTCACGAATAGGGAGTCATTCAACTCCGGCCGATTCTCCGGCCAAGTTTCATTTTCTATTTCGTAACGTTTTGATCACGGTTTTGGTTCTAGAATTCTTCTAGCATGTTTCTGCACCTGATTAGATCATTTTTAGAAACTTTAAAACAAGTTTTAAACATAAAATTCATGGAACCCGAGATTATTCATCAACCTGTAACTCAACCTTTCTCCTTCATCTTTCAACCGTTTTCCTTCATTTTTCTTTCATTAAATTCCTTTTTAATCCATCTATACGACCCTACAATCATATTTAAGTTTCATGAACTAAAAATCAAAAACAGAACTTCAATCACTTACCTGAGTTTCGGATTTAGCTCACTGTGACCTTCCCAATCTCTCTGTTTCTGAATCAGTCTCTCTCTCTTCTTCTCCCCTTCAGTTCCTGACCCTTCCTTTTCTTTTCTAACCTCTCAACTCACAAACCCGTATACATATATAAAGAGACTCCACCGCCTCTCTCCTTCTTTCTTTCTCTCTCTCTCTCTCTCTCTCTCTCTACCTTATCACTCTCTCTCTGTCTCTTGCAGTCATTCTTGACTGCAGAGAACCGCCCCTTCAACTGTAGCCATCCACGTACCATGCTTGCTATATATATATATATATATATATATGCACACAATCCACTTGCACCAAGGTCGGTGGCCTTGGTGCTTTTCTCTCAGCCGTACAACACACACACACACATACACACAGTGACATATGCACTGGTCAGCAGCCCTCTTTCCTTTTCCCTTGTCTTTTCTTGATATTTCCTTTTATATTTATACATGTATTATGTATACATATACATATATATATACATAACATACATTGTACCATATGTATTATACACGTATATAATACCTATTTTATACGTGAGAGTATATCCATATTCATGCATGTATATCCATTTATGACAGTGCATGCATACACTGATTTTTGGCGTACTACGTGTAGGTGAAATATAGTCGTGCATGGAAATGCGTGCGTGCACGCATTACGATGCGATATCCCGAGGTGCTCGGGTGTTGCCCGGCACTTGTTATACATTTCATCATTTACAGTTTCCATTTATTCATTTCCATGAAATACCCTAACATAGAGCTTAAAATCGCTCAGGTTATGCTATTCAGTCAACTTGCCTCAGTAAACGTGTGGTATCCCGGGTCGGGATATCACATAAGGGGTAGTCGCCTGCCAAGGCCCCCAAAGCTTTAGATGATTCCGACTACTGAGTAGGCAAGAAGGCCTTTAAAAAGTTCTAGGCTAAGGGCCCTCCGAAATATAAAGGGCAGAAGTCGGAGAAGCTGATGGCCGAACTGACGTCCCTTCAATCAAGGTAACTTCCTGATTTTTCCTCTTTCTCCCTTTTTATTTCTTGTATACTGACTTGCTTGCTTTGTATTTTACAGGCTATGCAGAGTCTGACCGCTCTAATGGAGACTTTCCTAAATTTGAAAGAAGTTGATAAACTTCAGGCTGAACTGGATGAAGTTAGGCTGAAGCTGGGGACAGCTCAATCTGTGGCCTATGCTGCTGATGAGAGGTTAAAAGAGGTGTCCAACTCTTTGGCCGTCATGGAGTCTGAGAGGGAGCTCCATGCTCGAAGGTCAGAAGAGCTTCAGAAGAAGTTTGATGATTTCTGATATGCCTCCGACCAGAAGCTTCAAGATGCAGTTGCATCTGCCAAGGTTGAGACCGAAACAGAGATGAGGGCAGAAGTCGAAGAGATGGGTCGAGAGCTGATTCAGCATGGGTACGACACCTTCAAATCCAAGCTCCTTGCCAAGTTTTTGGACTTTGATCTGACAGGGATTGAAGGTGTCGGAGTCCTTTTGGCCGAAAACAACGAAGTGGCTCCTCCCAAGCTTCCCTCAACTGAGGTGCCTGCCCCTACTGATTCTGGAGTTGTAGTTTAGGATCTTTCCATATGTATTTTTGTTGTTTTCTTTCTTTTTTGCTGAAGTAATGTACTGAATATGTTTATCAATGGAGTTAAGTTTCTTTAGAGCTGGCCTGTGTATTTTATTCTTCCCAATAGAAACACTTGTAAATTTCAAAAATTGTTGTGGATGCCAAGTAAATCAACACTGTTCCAAGTCATTGCTACTTTGTAATATAAGCTTGGGCTCTAGCCCTTTAGACTTATAATTAGTGTTAACAAAGATGCTCACGAACTGACTGCATTTTAGACCATTCCTTTAGCTAGCTATGATCAAGAAGCTGTCTTCTGAGCAACACAACTTGTGATAATTTGAACAAATCCACTAAGAAGATTTGATAATAACTGAGCCCGAATCATGACTTGATTGCTGAACCATAAGACTTATAATGGCTATTGAGCTAATTTTTCATATCCAGAGCTGGTTCCTCAAGAGTGATAATAACTGGATAGGAAGATTTAAGATAGTTGAACAAATCTTCTACAGTCAGAACTTTTTGGTCATAACCTTTAGAAGGATATAGAACAAGTTTCCCAAGATTAGAGCTTGTTTCATAATGACTGTTGAAAACTAAACAAGAAGCTTCGTAATAACTGAACCAGAATTGGTATTAATAGGTCAAAAACATTCGTAACCATGTAGTTGAGCAATTGGATCCAATTTTATGTCTTCAATATGGGATGCAACCGAGCAGGCTTGTCCTTATGTAGAGATGATCCAGACCTATAGCACTTGCACAGGCTGCAAGGTTTTTAGGGGTCTATACATTGAGATGGACCAGGCCTAAAGGACTTGTAATGGATACAAGACTTTAGGGGTCAATAAGATGGACCAAACCTAGGGGTCTGTGTATTGAGAGGACCAGACCTAAAGGACTTGTAATGGATACAAGGCTTTAGGGGTCAATAAGATGGACCAGACTTGGGGGTTTGTGTATTGAGAGGACCAAGCCTAAAGGACTTGTTATGGATACAAGGCTTTAGGGGTCAATAAGATGGACTAGACTTGGGGGTCTGTGCATTAAGAGGACCAGACCTAAAGGACTTGTAATGGATATAAGGCTTTAGGGGTCAATAAGATGGACCAGACTTAGGGGTCTGTGCATTAAAAGGACTAGACCTAAAGGACTTGTAATGGATACAAGGCTTTAGAGGTCAATAAGATGGACTAGACCTGGGGGTCTGTGCATTGAGAGGACCAAGCCTAAAGGTCTTGTAATGGATATAAGGGACCAAGCCTAAAGGACTTGTAATGGATACAAGGCTTTAGGGGTCAATAAGATGGAGCAGACCTGGGGGTCTGTGCATTGAGATGGATCAGACCTATAACACTTGCTCAAGTTGCAAGGTTTTTAGGGGTCTGTATATTGATATGAGACTGCTTTTTTGGATGAATGCAAGAGAGAAAAACTTTTATTGAAAATATTTCCGTAGGTGTTCTACATTCTATGGTCTAGGTACAGGATTCCCAACTATGTCTTCTAACCAGTATGTTGTAGGTCGGATGATCTTTGTTACCCTGTAAGGCCCTTCCCAGTTGGGTGATAGTTTTCCCATAGTGGGATCTTTGGGGTTCGGGAACACCCTTCTTAGAACAAGATCCCCAATTTGGAAACTTAAGGGTTTTAGCCCTGATTTGGAACTGTTGGCCATCCTATGTTGATATGCTTCCATCCTGATTCTGGCTTGATCACGCTTTTCTTCAAGTAAGCCCAAGTTCTCTGCAAGCTGATAATCATTGGCCCCTTGGCTGAAAGCTTCCATCCTCAGGGTAGGCATACCGATTTCCACAGGAATTACCGCTTCCGAGCCATAGGCTAGTGAGAATGGATGTAATACCCCGACCCGAACTGGCGCGAGTATCGAGACAAGCCGGGTCGGGTAACACTTTATCAGTTATAAAATGACCTATTGATTAAATAAGACCCAACATCGTAATATGTGCAAGTATGCATGCATGCATGCATACATGCACACATGTATGGATATATATATATATATGTATATATATAAAAAGTAACAAAGGAGAAAAAATATATATATGTGAATACATATATATATATATATATATATGTAATATAAAAATAAAAAGGCTACCTAACCTAGACTATTAGGAGCATGGTGGAAATCAGAAAATCAGGGGTAGAGGCATGGCTAAGCATGCTTGGTTGAGTGAGAAAGAAGCAAGGGACCATTCCCAAGTGTACCTCACATGTATAGATATATATACACATATACAAACATCTCTCTCTCTCTCTCTCTACATTCTGGAAGAGTGAAGGAGAAATGAGGAGCTTCTGAGGAGGAGAAGAAAGGATCAGAAGTGAAGAGGAGAGGCAATCAACACCAAGAAACCAGAAATTTAGGTAAGGGTTCTCACTTCTGTTTCGTACATTTAAAGCATGATTTGTTTAATTCTGAGCTTAGGGTCTTAGAGGACATAGCATGAGGTTTCCAAGGCCACAAAAATCAAAGCAAATGGTTAAGAGAGGAGGGAGAAACCCTCAATTGCAGGTCACGGCCTAAAGACTTGAAACTATCATTTCATGTGTATTCTTTCATTTAAATAATCTGAAAATGTCCTATATGATCTATAATGAAGGTTTGAGAAAATTTGGAGTGAAACCAGAAGAAGAAAATGCATGAAAATCAAAAAAATGGGTTCGGCCGGAAAATGGGCATGGTGGCCGGAAAATCGGAAATGGGTCTTGGAAAACAGCCACAACCGAGGTCCCAAGCTAGTTTAAATTAGTTATTAAAACATTAGAAGTCGTTTGGGTTAAAAATCTTGAAGTTTCAACGTGAAAATGGGGCAAAAATAACGGCTGGCCGTTTTTCCGGCGACCGGCTGGATGGTCGGAAGGGATGACCGGAAAAACGGGGGGCATGTCGGGTCAAGACGGGACCGGATCCGGGTCTGGGGCGGGTCGGGACCCGACCGGATCCAACGGGGCAATGAAACTACGCCGTTTCATTAAAGAAATTTAAAAATATTAAATTAGGGCTGACGTCATCATGACGTCAGCATGACCCATTAAGCCGGTTCTCTGGAGAGGACTGAACCGGTTGGTTCAGTGCATAACCGGTCCGGTCTAGGGTTTTGTTAAGTGAACCCTTTGGTCCAATGTTTTAATTAAAAATAAATAAACCAAAACTTATGATAATTGTGGTTTGACCCCAACTGTTCACCATATTCCAAATCTGACCCAGACTTTGGAGAATTATTTCAAAAACACCCCTGGAAAAATAATAAAATAATAAAATAAATTATTTAAATAATTTATTAAATAGGTAAAATTACCATTTTACCCCTGAGTCACAAATAAGTCAAATGAAGTCCGAACGGGGCGAATGAATAGTCAAAACTTATTATCTCGGACCTTCCGGACTCAGTAGTGAGGTCCATTTCACGAGACGAGACCCCGGGATATAAGACATAAATACTAGAATGACCGAAATACCCCGGTGTCCAAATTAGACAAGTCATATATGAATTCCTACTATCTTGGACCTACTGAGTCCAATGGTGAGGTCTACAACGTGAGATGAGGCCCCGAAAAAAAAAATAAAGGCCCGTAAAATGACGAAAATACCCCTGTGTCCAAATAAGTTAAGTCATATAAGTATTTTAACTATCTCGGACCCACTGAATTCAACGGTGAGGTTGAAATTATGAAAAAAGGTCCCGAGGAGAAAGTCACCGTAACATGCCAAAGGACAGTTTTGCCCTTTTCAATTCAGGAATCCGATTTAAGATCCGTAAAAGCCTAAACTTATTTTATTCAACATTCCGGATACAATGACGACATTTAAATCAGTAATAGAGATACCGATAGCCAAGATTAGCAAATTTGAATATCGAGTATGGTTCGATTACAGTTATAGACTGAGTTATTTTCAATTGACAGGCACGTCAAAAGAGAAGGGGAAGGAGACTTTAATTAGTTGAACTACTGAGAATCATTTTTGAGGTAAGTAATTCTGACGCTTTAATATGGGTTATTCCCAGCCAGTCACGTTATTGTTCATACGCTGCCAATTTGTACTCCGTTACTACCTGATGCACTTGATTTGAGCCAATCGACTTGTAGATATCAGTTTACCTGATTTTGGATTTGATTTGCTTGCTCACATCACTTTGAGATCGATCATTGATATTTGAATATTATTACACTATCGTACCATGACCTAGTCTTGAGATACATTCTACTGATTCCATACACTTCGTGTTTTGTTGTTTGTGATATCAAATGTTGGTACGATTGTACATCTTGTATGGGATTTTGTCGGTCATGATATTTGGTGTGTACTCGGGGTTGTGCTCAGTCACAATGACCCATCCATTCACAGATTGCGTGGGGGAAAAGACCCCTTAGGGTCTGTTGTGTCCTACGGGACCTATATTGAAAAGAGCTCTAACGCTTTTCAGAGAGCCCGAGGAACTGTGGCGGATCTGAGCGTGCGTTTTAGTGGGGTATGCCGGGCCCCGGGTAATTCACGTATATCTGGGCTATTTGAACTCGATGTTAACTTATTCTTGTTTCCATTGTATGATCATCTTTTATACCCTGTGGAATGATCATATTGTTGCAAGCATGGTATATCTTTGATTGGCTAACGTATTGTTGTGGCAGCAATCCATCATGATAGGCCAGATCCCAATTTCATTTGGCTTTGTTATTGACTCTTGTGTTATATTGTGGGATATGCCTTTTGGACCCTCGGGTCGATACCTTGCACATTTTTGGTGACTGGCTACGCTTTCATTATTGTTCATATTGGCTATCTGTTATTCTTTGTTCTATCATTTCATTGGACAAACCCGAACCCACATTAAAGCCAGGAAATTACTTATTGGGCTATTAGCTCACCCCTTCTCCCTTAAACTTTTCAGGACAACAAGAATTTGGGGAACCCTCAGGCGCTCCAGGGATTTAGACGCTGCTAGTTACTGGTAGCTGTTTTGGCGAGTTTTATATTAAGTTGAATATTGTCAGGTCTTAATACTCCCATGTCACCACGGTCCTGTTTGTTGGTTTTGTTTTTGAAGGATCTGTATTTAACACTTATAATTTTTGGACATGCATCAAATGGTGAACTAACTGTGCTACCAGATATTTTGATGATTAAGAAATGCTTTTGTTAAAACTTTACCCAGCATTTTAGATCCTTTTGGGACGGGGAACGGCCCACGGGCCGTAGACCCGGGTCATGGATCCCTAATCCGCATAGGGTGGGTTTTGGGTCGTGACAATGGAGTTTCAAAGGTAGGTATTCTTCTGGTGGTTCTGTAGGCCCAGAGAACACCAGGGAGTTCTTCAACCCATCTTCCTTTGGCTTCTTCCAACCTTTTCTTGAGGGCATCAAGGATGGTCCGGTTAGTGACTTCTGCTTGCCCATTGGCTTGGGGATGACCAAGTGAGGCAAAATGGTGACTGATGTGCAGGTCTTGGTAGAATTTCTTGAAAACTTTTCTTGCAAATTGTGTACCGTTGTCTGTGATGATGACTCGTGGTATGCCGAACCTACAGAAAATATTCTTCCAAGTGAAGCTTTTGACTTCTGCCTCTGTGATATGTGTGAAGGGTTCAACCTCCGCCCATTTAGAGAAATAGTCAATGGCGACTATAAGATATTTCCTGTTCGGTGTGGCTTTTGGCAGTGGCCCTACGATGTCCATTCCCTATTGACCAAAGGGCCATGGGCTGGTAATCAAAATGAGCTCATGGTGGGGCTAGTGTTGATATTGAGCGAATCGTTGGCATTTGTCACACTTTCGAACATACTCTTTTGCTTGCTTCAACATGCTAGGCTAATAATGGCCTTGTGTTTGAGCTCTGTGGGCTAGAGTTCTACCGCCATTGTGGTTGCCACAGATCCCTTCGTGAATTTCAACCAGGACTTATGTGGACTCTTCTGGAGCCAGACACCACAGTAAGGGTTGAGAATAGGATCTTCGGTAGAGCTTCCTATTTAAGATCAGTACCGAGCTGCCCTGATTCGGATTCTTCTGCCTTTGTTCTTGTCTTCTGGGAGGAGTCCTCCTTCCAAATACTAGAGGATGGGAGTCATCCAGTTCTGGGCTTGTTCAGTAACTTGGGCGACCTGAACCTCTTCTATGCTTGGCCTCGGCTGGTGAGAGATCTTTAGAGTAGAATCTCCTTCTAGCTTGAGACGAGATGACATATTCGCCAGAGCAACAGCTCGGGAGTTCTGGCCTCTTTCAATCTTTTGGATTGTGAATGTTCGGAAGGTGCGCTTCAGCAAATTGACCAGTTTTGAATACTGAAGCATCCTGTCGTCTTTGATGGAAAATTCTCCCAGAACTTGGCTTACCACCAGTTGGGAGTCAGAGAAGAATTCAAGGTTCTGGGCCTTGTATTCTAGAGCTAGCTTCATCCCAAGGATAAGGGCTTCGTATTCAGCTTCATTGTTGAAAGCTCTGAACCCTATACTGACTGCGTTTTCTCCCATAAGCTTGTCAAAGGATTGTAGTACCAAGCCGACGCTAGAACCATGGTCTGTGGACGATCTGTCGGTGTAAAGCTGCTATGTACCCGAGCTTTCACAAAGCTGTGCCATGTCTTGTAGTGCTGGGGTGAACTCAGCGACAAAATTGGCCAAGGCTTGCCTTTTAATGAAGGTCCGTAGGACATAGGATATGCCAAATTCTCCTAATTCCACAGACCATTTGACTAATCGTCCTGAGACCTTTGGCTTCCTTAGGACTGACTTCAGTGGATAGGCCGTTGCAATCTCAATGGGATGTGCTTGGAAGCAAGGTTAGAGCTTCCAGACAGAAATTATTAGCGCAAGGGCCAGCTTTTCAATTTCAGGGTATCTTTTCTCTGTGTCTAATAGTGCCCTGTTGACATAGAATATGGGCTTCTGAACACCCATGTCCTGCCTAACCAGTACAAAATTGACGGCGTTTTCGGAGACAGCAAGGAAGATGAGTAGTTTCTCTCCTTGGATCTACTTTGATAAAATTTCAGGGAAAGCTAGATACTCCTTTAGTTGTTGAAAGGCACTTTCACATTCTTCGGACCACTGTAAGGCCCGGTTTCCTTTTAAGGCTTTGAAGAATGGTTGGCAGCGATCAGTGGATTTAGAGATAAAACTACTCAGGGCTGCAATCCTGTTGTTTAGAGCTTGAATATCTTTCTTTGTTTTTGGCGATTCCGACCGGATTAAAGCTTTGATCTGAGTGGGGTTTGCTTCAATACCTCTTTGAGAGACAATGTACCCCAAGAACTTTCCCTTGGTTACACCGAAGGTGCACTTCAAGGGATTCAATTTCATCTTATGTTGCTTTAGGATGTCAAAAGTTTGAGCTAAGTGCTGGAGATGGCTGCTCTTCTGTAAGCTTTTGACCAGCATATTATCTATGTAAACTTCCATGGTGTCGCCGATTAGAAGACTGAACATTCTATTGACCAGACGCTGATATGTTGCCCTAATATTTTTCAGTCCGAACGGCATCACTCTATAGCAATAGAGACCTCGCTCGGTAATGAAAGCTGTCTTTTCCTAGTCTGATGGGTACATCTGGATCTGGTTGTATCCAGAGTAGGCATCTATGAAGTTCATGAGTTTATGCCCTGTAGTGGCATCGACTAGTTAGTCAATCCTCGTGAGAAGAAAGCTATCTTTCGGACAAGCCTTGTTGAGGTCTGTATAGTCAACACAGACTCTCCACTTGCCATTCTTCTTCCTGACCAGAACGATGTTGGCTAGCCATTTTGGGTAAAACACTTCTCGTATCATCTTGGCCTCAAGCAGTCTCTAGACCTCCTCATTAATGATACGATGTCGCTCTGGAGCGAGTGTCCTTCTTTTTTGTCTCACTAGTGGGTGGTCAGGATCTACCATTAATTTGTGAGTAATAAGGTTTAGATCAATGCCCTCCATATCCTTCGTTCCCTAAGCGAACACAGAGAAGTTGTCTTTCAGGAATTCTATCATCTATTTCTGCTCGGCAGGTGTCAGGTCTGGACTGATCTATAAGTAATGCCCCTGCTCTTCCGAGCTGATCAACACCCTGATTGGCTTTCCTATGGGCTTGGCCCTACCGTCCCTTCATCTAGGACTTAGGGGTTCATTAATTTCGGAGGGACACTCTTCTGTCTCATAATGATGGGTGAGGTCTGAACCCACACATTCATAAGTATGCAGTAATTTCTATTTGGAGGCCCTCTCCTTGAGCGCGAGAGTGTGGCATTCTCGTGAGGTCGATTGACATCCTCTGATGGAGTAAACAGTATGGTTGCGGACGTACTTCAGGCATTGGTGGAGGGTTGAAGTGACTGCTCCCATTTGGTGTAGCCAAGGTCTTCCAATTATGACGCTATAAGGGGACTTGGCATTCAGAACCATGTATTTCGACATCGTGGTTTTTTGCCCATCCCCTTCCTCTACTGTGGTGGGAAGGTCAAACCTCCCTAGTAGGGTACTGAGGTTTCCGTTAAATCCTACCATTATGGCGGCGGTAGGCTTGATTTCGTTGGGATTGAGCTTCACCTGTTTGAGGGGCTCATAGAATAGCACATTTGTAGAACTCCTTGTGTCGACCAAGACTATTAGAATCTCGAAATTGACAATCTTGAGAGAGATAACGAGGGCATCACTGTGAGGATAGTGCACCCTTGCAAGATCTTGATCTGAGAGCTGGATCTCAGGTACTGGCCTCAATTTCTTCTCAACGTTAGTGATTTGTAGGATATTGGGAGTAATTCTGGCCTTCCGAGCATACCGTTTTCTTGCCTTGTTAGATGTTCCTGATGCCGGGGTGCTGCATAAAGGACGAAGATGACTTGATTGTTCTGCTGCTGTGGCTCGTTCCATCCATCCCTTTGTTCTGGCCTCTGCTTTGGCCTCCTTTGTTGGGGCTTGTCATCACGGGGGTTTTGCCTCCCGTCCTACCTAATGAACTCCCGCAGCCATCCTTTCCTTATGAGCTGCTCAATTTCCAGTTTAAGGGACCTGCATGCATCAGTTGTATGCCCGTAGTCCTTGTGGAAATCACAATACCTACTCCGGTCCTTGTTGCCAAGATTACCTTTCATCGACTTTGGCCATCTTAGGTTTTCACGTGCTTGGACTTGCCGAAGTATGTGAGTTAGGGAGGCGTTCAAAGGAGTAAAGGTGGTAAACCCCTTTGGAGTAGTGCTGTTTGGAGTTTTGGAGGCCGTTCATTTATCTGGGCTTTTGACCCTCTTCTTGGTTGCACTGGAGTCCTTCTTCTAGTCGTCCTATTAGGCTTGCTCTTTAACCTTTTGAGAGGTGTTCTTTGCTTCCTCCAGGTTTATGTATTTCCTGACCCGATCCATGAGGGCTGTCATGTCGGCAGGAGGGCTCTTTATCAAAGAATCTCTAAAGCTTCATTGAGCAAGGCCAGAGGTCATAGCAGCCACGAGAAAGCTTGGGCTATAATCTGTAATTTCTGTAAGCTCGGTGTTGAAACGTGCAATGTAATCCCGGAGAGGCTCCCCTTTGGATTGTTTTACGTTAAGCAAGAACTCTAGGCCCTTCCTCAACCTTCTACTTGTCATGAACCTGTCAAGGAAGCGCCTGCCGAGCTCATAGAAGATGGTGACTGAGCTTGGTGGGAAGTGGTGAAACCACTTTAGAGTAGTGCCTTTGAGGCTAGTCACTAATGTACGGAACATAAAGGCGTTGGAAGCCCCATGTAATGCCATGGTATACTAGTAATGAGATAGATGGTCCCCTAGGTCCCTAGTCCCATCATAAAGGATGAACTTTGGGACGACAAATTTCCTTGGCCTCTCCTCTACCATGATAGCAGGAGTGAACGACGAGACAAATCTTTCGAGTAGCCTGGCTAGCTCATCCTGCTCTGGAGGGATTTGGATACCTCTTACAACAGCAGTGCGGTCCATAGAGTTCATAACCTCTTCAGTCTTTCGTGGGTCTCTAGGCGGGATTTGCTGTGATTCTTGCCTTACAGTGTCAGCTCTCGTATGAACGGGATTGTCATGTCCCATGGCTGGAGAAGGATCTTAGTGTTCTTGAACTGGGGGAACTGGCGTTGCTTGTGGCTGGAACTTAGGGGGTGCTGTGTTTGCCCCAGAAGGGAGTTGGGATCCTTGTGGTACTTCGGTAATAGACAGCCGAATTGAAGGTTGACGCCACTCTGCCAGTAGTAGTCAATGGCTCGGGGTCTCTTCCCCCATGCATGGTGTTAGGGGGATGTACTGGTTGCTCGACTGGGACTTCCTCGTTAGGTAATCCACTCATGGTAATGGCGGAAGGTTGTGCCCTAGTGTCAGCCACGCTGACTGGTGGACGATGGGGGTTGCTCCTAGGACTCTGGGTGAGTTGCGCCAGAGTTCTAGAGATGGCAAGGAGTTGTTCCTGCATCATGTTAGTCTGCCTCTGAACTCGGTCAAGTTGCTGCTACATGTGATCAGAAGTTTGTCCCTTTCCTTTTTCGGCAAGCTGCCGAAGTTGAGGGTTATGAGGATTTTGAGCATTCCTTTTTGGGTGAAGATTAGGAGCCATGATTCCCTGATGAGTAGGGGAATAAGGTTGTTCGTAGAGAAGAGAACCTTTGTTGAAAGAACGATTGTCATTCCTACAGACGGCGCCAACTGATGCTGCACTTTTTGGTCGGTATGGACTCCGAACTTCGTTGCCTGAAGAACACTGAAAGAAAAGGATCAGAAAGCCACCAGATTGGCTCTGGCGGTAGCCGCTCCGATGCTTAAGTCAATAAAACTGAATTGAAAGACTGTAATTGTAAACCAAAGAATGAGCATGACTATAACAGCGTACTTTAGGGTTTTATTTATAGGCTACAAGTTTCCTAAGTTAATTAGGATTTGGAGCCATGAATGTAGGGATTTGATCATCGGAGAGTGGTAGTTATCATGTTGGACACTGCGCTTGATAGATATCTATAGGTGGCAGTTTTCTTGTTGAAGATTGTTTCATTTTTCTTAGCTCAGTAGGATATTCAAGGCGGTGATGATCTTGGAACCCTTTTTGGGAACATTAGGTAGCACCTTTCAAGCTTGAGGTAAGCGTGTGTTTCCGACTTATGAGCTCTAGAGGCTAAGTGTTTGAGTCTGCTCTAGATGGCTGAGCTTTAACTGGTTTGTATTCACACGTGTCACATGGAGATTGGTCTGTCACTTTGTGGTATATCACTTATCATCGGGTTTTATCACTTACAGTGTTCCCTAGGTTCTGGTACCTTAAGGCTTTGATGTTTTTTAGTTTCTCAAGGATTGTTGGTGTAATGTTTTGTAAAATTGAAAAATAAATAAATAGTAGATAATACTAGTTTTGCATGATAATGATAATTACAAACATACAAATAAGGTAGGAAAAACTTAAAAACTGTAATATAGAGTATTGATGATGCATGTGGGATGAATTGAGAATGAGACATGAAGTGTAGAATCAAAAGGGAAGCAAGTCTTGGGTCTTCATTTGAAGGAAAGGGAGTTCATTCGAACGAGCACCCAAAACATTTTGTCTAACCTTTATTCGATACTCGTTCGAACGAGGGCACACTCATTCAAATGAGAGTCCGACAGTTCACTTTAAGTTGTGCACCAAAAGTCATTTTCTCACAAAACCTCATTTCTTAATCTACTCCACACTCTTCCAAGCCAATAGAGAAATTAGGGTTTGACATTCTTGAATATTCATGAATTTATAAGCCATATAAATACACCATACCACAAGGATTCATTTCTAAGAAGAATCTCACCGATTGAAAGCTAAGAATTCAAGGGTTTCTTCAAGAACAAGGGGTAGGATTTTTCATTTCTTCTTCTAGTTCTTCAATTTTTTAATGAGTTTAACTTGATTAAGTAAAATGAACAGTGAAAATTTATTCTTAGGGTTTGGGAACAAGGATTGAAGGTTGAATATTGAAAATTTTCTCTCTACACATAACAAATCCACTTCTCTCAAAGTTTTGAGGTAGGGATTCTAACCTAGGTTGAAGGTTGGGTGTTTTTCATGTGAAACATGATGCATTTTACTTTTCTTGTGATTTTCTCTATATTGTCATATGTTTCTATGTTGCTCATGTCTTGGATTGAGATAGAAATGTTGAATATCTTAAATTGCAATAGCATTAGTATGCTCATGTGATGAATGATGAAATATGGCTATTCTTAACATGTTGTGATTGTCACGTACTTATGCTGCTCTTGGAACTTTCTGTACATGTCTTTTCTTAAACTATGCTTGAGTTGAATACCATGTAGATACGTATTTTCCATCCTTGAGATGAGTGATGAAATTGTGAAACAGCATGTACATATGTATTTTCATGCTTGAGATGAGTGATGGAATTGTGAACACCATATATCTATATGTCTCATACTTGAGAAAAATAATTGAATTGTTGAAGGTTATGAGATTATGTTATCATTATTGTATTTTTGTGATGAATAATGAAATGATATTACCCTTGGGCATGTTTATAAATAAATTGAGAAACATTGATGATAATAGAAAATGTGAGATGAAAATGCAGATATTTACTCTTCAGAATAAATTGAACAAGGAGAGATGTACGATTGTTGGAATTTGTGATGCCTTAGTTGGGAATTAAATAGAAGGCTTAAATTGCGAAATAGTGAGAGTGTGTGCTAGTGGGTTTTCTCTATTTCCCAGTAGATTTATTTATTATGGAGATGGTGTCTCCATTTGGTTTCAGACCATAACTTTGCGAGGGTGGCGGCACGTTACCAATGAGTTAGTAGCTTGTGAAGCGTTAGGCCTTTCAGGGGGCTGGTACAAAAACTAAGTTTCGGAATGCTATGATTCGACGCGAGAGGAATGAAGTAGGAACTCAATTTCTAGTTATGTGATGTCCACTTACTTTTCTTGTGGGTTATATAACACTTGCTTAAAATCATTATCTATTATCTCTCTCATATGATTGAGTTGAAATGATCATCCAAATTTTTAAATGAAATGAATGTGTTGGTTGTTAACGTATATGCATGACAAATGAACACTTGCTTGACACAACACATGTCACATGCTTACACGTTGCACCGCCTTAATCTTTTCTATTTTAGAATCTCTAATGGGGTTATTGTTTTGACCCTTGTCAAATTCAGGTAACGGAAATGAGTTGGTGCCTTGAGAACATAGGTTAGAAGAATTTATTTTGTTTATTTTGGATGTAATTAACTTTTAAAATTTTCTTGAAGTAACTTGTTAAGGCCATGGAGGCCAATGACTTATATTTTGGTATGTGTACAAGGACGTACACAAAATTAGAAATGTTGCACTCTTCTGACTTATAGAAAATTGGTATAGTAAACACCACTTTTGATTTAATGTATGTTAGTAAGTCTTTAGAAATGATAAATGGAATTACGTGGAGTGAATGCATGTGTTATGAAAATTTAAGTGAGAATATGTTAATTACAAGGTGGTTGAGATAGACATGAACTACACACACACACACACATACATGTCTATATACTCAAATACATGTATTCATTCACGCACATACAATGACAGAGAGCGAAAAATGCCTAAGGGTGACTAGAAAGTTCCCTACCTCCAACCAACCATTGTAAAGAGAGAAACCAAGGAAAGAGAGTTGCACACGACAATCCATGGCTGCCACTATTCTAGCCTCTGTGATCCTTTCTCCCTATTCTCCTTCTTTCTTCTTCCTTCCTTTTTCCCTTTCTTCTTTTCTTCCTCTTATTATCGGTTCCACAATGTGTCAATACACACACAAACACACACACATTTATATACACACACTATTACGTGCACACATACTCTCTTGAGCGCACACACACATATACGATGTTTACACACACACATACACACATACTCTTCCTCAATCTCCCATGACTGTTTCATAGCTTATACAAACACAAATATATTATACACATCTGCACACACACATATACAAAACTCTTGGGTGGGGAGTGAATGACAGAGAAGGATAGAGAGAAAGAGAGATTCAAATGAGAGGAAGAGAGGTTCTGCCGAATTTGGGGAAAAGAGAGAGAGAAAAGTGATGGGGTTTGGTGAGAAGTCTCTCTCACCTTACATATCTCTTACACACATCACCTCTCACACACTAACTCAACTTTCCATGCCCTATCCCATACTTAAACGCACATTTCTAGGTGTCACATAGTTAGTTGGCCAAATGTGCATGCACAAGTGCCTAAAAATAAACAATCTCGGAATCGTACCAAAATTGACACCCTAACTAATTTTGACATGTTGTTTCCAATTATGTTACCCATTTTCCCAAATTCGATCACTAGAGTTTTTATATTTATTTGCATCCCGTATATAACTATGTGGTCCCGTGACCTACACCAATATTGAATAAATTACTAAAACTACAATTTAGTCTCGTAATATCACATTGATGACTTATTAACTGATTTTAAAAATTTTATAATATATCTTTAATTAATTAGTTGAAAGTGATTTAGACTGAAAAATTACCAAATTACCATTTGACAATTTTTTGAATCTTTACAAAGGGCCTTGTTTGAACGACCAGTCAAGAATAAGTGGGAATTTCTAAATTATGTTTAAGAAATAATTCTCTTTAACCCTAGGACTATATATAGCCTTTGACATGGTTTTGAAAAGACTTTTGGCTGTTACAACTTGTAGCATAGTTCTCATACCAAAACGTTTTCAATTCGATTCTCATGAGCACTTAATTCAAAGGCCAATTGTTCCAAGAATCCAACCATACTTTCTACTACATCCTTAGATTATAAGCTTGGGGATTTCAAGTTATATGGGATCGGTAGAGTTTGAGGTTGCTTGGGGATTCGTAAATGTGATTGAGGTTGTTCGTTCGTGGATTTGAAGTAAAGATTTACTTGAAGAGTGCATGAGGATTCAAGTCAGATGAGATTCAAATCAAGAGCAAGGCTTGAGGGAATAAGTCATTCAGTTTGCAGAGCCTGTAATCATTAAAGCTATTCTAGTGGATTGTGTGCATCTGGATAAGCGTCTTAGGATTTTTCAAACCAGATACGATTTATTTATAATAGTTTCCTCTTCAACAAAAATCGGTGTGTCATCTTACCGCTCTTTATTATGCTTTAGTATCACTACTATCATATGTTGATTGTACACACGCAAATATAATTCTCACTTAATTGAAGAGATAACTTTAATCATCAAAAGTAAGTTAAAATCTGTCAATACAATTTTTAATTTTTCATATAGACCTTTTCACTCCCCCTCTAGGTCTATTCCTTACCATTTAGATACAAATATGAGCCCTTCAAGATTGTTGCCGCATAAGCTTCTTATAGGTGCATAAATTGTATTGAAGATTATTTCTTGTAAATGCATTGATGATAAGCATTTGTGAGCTTGGTTTAATGAAGGCAATGTGGGTCAATTAAATATAACTTATTTATTTTTGGAAGTTTCCTAATCTTTTTATGAGTCCTCATAGTAGTTGGAGAATTTTTGGATAATTCAAATCATAGTTGGAGTAGTATTTTGATTCTTAGTGGGAGTAGATATCTTTATTAGAATGGGATTAACATATGTGAATAGATATATTTTTTGACATCCTTTTTTCTAAATGAGAGTAACTCCAACCCATTTTCAAATCTTTACATTTGAAGATGGGCTTGAAAAACTCAATTCCAACCCCTCGTTTGAAGAGGGTCTTCATTTGTAATTTTCAAATTTGAAGATTGAAAACAAAAATTAAAATGGTCTTCAAATTCCTATTCATGGACTAATCATTTCTATAATAACTCCAAACTAATAATTAATTATTTTATATTATTTTAATAAATAGCTTATTTTTTAAATTAATTTATCAATAATTTATTTTTTTATTTTAATTATTATTATTATTATTTATTTTGATTTTTTTTATATATGGTAGAAAACAAAAAAAAAAAATTATCAACGTATCTTCACCATTAAAGATTCTAATAACTAAAGTTTTAACATTTTTTTGAAAATAAAAAATCAAATTTCAACTTGAGCAATAACATAAAGATTACAAGCTGAAAATAAATGTAAAAAATTATAGCTTGAACGGCAAAATGGAAGGGGACTCATGATTCCTAAACAAGTAGATCATCAAGTGATTTTAGTCACGGCAAAATTCTGTAACTTTAACCAGTATGACAGTGGGTATCAAAGATGTGACTTACCACCTTACTAACGCATGTAATTGTGATTTTGCAAGTCTCAACTATTACTTATTTTTATTAATTTCTTAATATATTTTTATTTTTTATTAGTTTTTAATGTTTATTTATGTAACATCCTTCAACTTAGCCTATGCAGATTTAGGAATGCAATCGGTCATAAGGCCTTCAATTCAAACCCAAGTAAATTGCATTCTTTTAATGATTAGATTAAGCAATAGAAATTAGGTCGATTATTAATATATTTTCTTAATGCAATTGCACTTGGCAGAGGAAACTACCTCATAACTAAAGTAAAAGTTATACATTCCCATTTCCATTGCCACAACCAATTACGGATACAATCCATTATACCATTAAATTCTTGACCATAGTCTATCTACAAGACTACATCTCCAACAAAATAGTTCTTCCAAGTGTTGTAGTCTGGTATAAGAAGTCAACTATCTCTACATGCCAAGCTCGATAATTCAATCTCTTTAGTGGGCCCTTCTATCAATCATCAATTGTAAAAAAAATATTTGGAGCTGGTGTGAGCTAATTAAAGCTTAGTGAATAATCATGATATTCTGTCATGGGTTTTCAACTGATAGAGTTTTAACGGCTGAAAATGAGGATTTCTAAAATCTCTCCAAAGATCAATGTTTTTCAATCAATATAAAACAACTATGAAATATTTACAACTATAAAAATCTATCATGTTCAATAATGATTCGATAAAACAATTCTTGATACAAACAAGATTTAATCAAGTTACAATTCAATTTGTGATTCAAAACATTCAATATGATTCAATTCGATTAATACAATTAAATCTTATCAATATCATCAATACAATTCAATTCAAATAATACAATCAATGCAATCAATACAATTTAATTCAATCGATAACAATTCGATATACACATTACAACGGTTAACAATCCATCTATCAATTCACACAGTTATGTTGTATGAGCAATTCATATCAACCAGTCGACAAAATGTCTGCAAGCAATTCGCTTGAAATGAGCAGTAACACAAAATTGTCTATCGATCAAGATGATAAAATCTTGTTTCAATTGTCGAAAAATGATAACAATATATAGTCAATATGCTTCACATTTAAAATCGAGTTTTTGAGACAAAACATGATAATATAATTAATTTGAAGCAATTTGATCAATAAATCTTATGCGATTAGGAGAAACAGAGTACAAATACTATACTTCAAAACACCAGATTACTCACTTGTAATCCTTAATAATCTCTGCTTAAATGATTTACTGTCTCAGTACTTTCATTTGATATTTCTATAGAGGAATTAAATGGCATTTAATACATATTGAATCATAACTTTTCCTTAAAACTTTACTTGGAAAATTTTTCTAGCCTAAATGGACCTCATAATTAGGCTCAGAAGCCTTGAAAACCTTAAGAGTGGTCATTTCTTATTTTCCTATACTCTTCTAGTAGCCCATTTATCATTAGGGCATTTTGGGATTATTAATTTCATATATCGGCATTTCTGGTATCTTTTTTTCTTAATCTAACCTCGCGGTTGAGTCTAGAAGGCCTAAAAACCTTTTGGTAGATACCTTCATTATCATTGGAGTTCATTGGGTAGTTAATGAAGACTTTAGGACTTATTTGAAATTAGTCCATTTCATTTGTCTCTACATTTTAGAGTTCAATTTGCCCAAACGGACTTTATTGCTAAGTCCGAATCATCGAAAAATCATAAGTTAGCCTCTTCCAGATCTTAAATCATCTTTGTATAACTAATTTTATGTAAAAAGCATAATTGAGGGGTTTTTTTTTTTTTTCACATTTTAGAGGGGCTTAAATGAATTAATTTCCATCATCTAGGGGTTGTTCCATAATTTCTTAAAATTCTAGGGTCAAAGTGTAATTACTGAGACTTTCAATTCAACCTGGTTTAGGCTAAATCCACTAGTTCAACTATTTTGATAGTGAACCAATTTAAGGCATTAATTAACCAACCGTTCTAGGGTTCATTTAAGTGAACCAGTTATGTGGCTTTTAAAATCAACCGGTTCAACATAAATATATAGGAATTGTTACATATCAGTTAAAAATCGACCAATTTTCCTCATCCGACTCCTTATTCAATGATTGAGTCGACTCAACATGACTTGGCCAAGTCAACAAAGTTGACTCTATCTTCCTCATTACGACTAGTTACTATAGCTCGAAAACCCTAAACATTTCAGGGCAATTTCACGTTTGTTTCTTGGTCAACTTTGATAAAACTTGATTTTAAAATTTTTTTGGGATCCTAAAGAATTGATTTATATAGGTTTGATGGCTCAAATCAAGCTAGAAAGTTGGATTCGAACTCCCTTGGTCATCATTATAATTGGTTTGGTTCATGGTCATTTCTCGACCAAATGAAATGGTTTAAGCTTTGTTGTTCATGTTTTTCAATAAGCATTTATCTAAGGTCTTTCAACCTTATTTTCAAGCATATAATCACTTTATTACAATACAAAAACTCAAAGGAATCTAAAGAATTAAAAGGTAACCTATTTTGAGCTTCAAACTTGATTTTCTCTCTTCTTTCTCTCTCTAGTTACAATTTCGAGCACAATTCTATCTTTTTTCTCACTATATGGATGTATGTTAGGACTTTTAGTCTATTTGAGTATTGGCTAATTTGTGTTTGAAAAAAATATTGAATTGTACTTAATTCAAGTCATGGTTCTTAAGCCATGTGATCATCATTGCAATTCAAGGGACATGAAGATTCTTCACATGATGGTTACAATGGTAGATAATGTATAATGTCTTGAATTTATTAGACGGTGGATTTACACACACACACACACACACACTTCATTCATTAAAAGTGTTTTTAAAATTTTAAATGTGTTTAATTTTGGTTAAAGGTTTCTATTTGATAGGCCCTATGTGTATCTAGATGGGTAAAACTGACCTAGAAACGGGATGAATAGGTCAAATGATAAATTAAAAATTTCTTATTCAATGATCAAGCACCCAACAATGATTAAGATTCTCACTTTGATTAAGTGAAATTTCTGTTCCAGTGCGTGCAACCACAAATCAGTATGAATTGTAAATTAATGCAATAAAGTAAAAATAAAAATAAGAATGAACACACTGATTTTTGTTGACGAGAAAATCGCCATAAATCAATTGTATCTACTTTGAAAAATCTCGGGGTACTAACCCAGATGCATTGAATCCATAAGAAAAACTTTGGTGATTATAGACGTGACAGAAACAACGATTTAGTCTCTCAAGCCTTGTTCTTGCATTGAATCTCTTCCAACTCAAATCCACAAATGCTTTTTAGGTAGACCTCTGCTTCGAATCCATGAATGGAACACTTCAATCACAGTTGCGAATCTCCACACAACCTCGAACTATACTAATTGCACACAACTTAAACTTTACAAGCTTGTACTTTAATGGTGAAGAAGAATATATGATAGAGTTCTTAAATCAATAGGTCATGGATGTAAATGATCATGAATATGCTCTTAATTACTTTTGGAACAAGAGTAAAAATACAGTAGTTGCCAAAAGTCCTATACTTTTCGTGTAAAAGACTTCATACAGTCTTGGTGTAAAAAAGTAGGAATCCTACGTAAAATTAGAAATTGTTCGCAAAAGACTTTATATAGTCATGTATTTGGCTTCATTTAATGTGCACATTCTTAAGAAATTGATTGTATTTTACTATCCAATATAATTAGGTTGGGGTGTTGCAATTTATTTAATTTATAACATATTTTAAATTACAATTTCTTGGGTATATCACCGAGTTTAAACAAAAAAAGGACAAATAATTGATTTTTGGATAAATAGATGATCAATAATTATATTTTAGACAAAAATGACATTATTAGAAATAGGATTTGAAGAATGAATAATAATTTGAAAATTAGAAGGATTGGAGTAACAATGTAAAAATATAAGAACCATTACCTTTAAATTTAAAGAATATACAAAAATAAAATATAAAAATAAAAAATATGGGTTGAAATTACTAAGTGATGGCCGTATAATTGATGTGTGGTAGGGTTAGAGAGTGCATGTGAGAGATTGTGTAACGTGGCTTGGCTGTGGATTAGAGAGAGCGACAAACATGAAAAGTTGTATATGTATCAACATATTTCTAAATTTGTTAATTTTTTTTTTAAATTGAAAGACTCTTGTAAATTTATAAAATATTAATTAATTATAAATAAATATTTCATTGGTAAAATAAATAAATTAATAAAGAAGATTGAGCTTGAAATATGCGATTTCATCCTTCATCTTTGATTACTTTGTACTTCTTTGTATTAGGTATTAGTGTTTTTTTTTTTTTTTGTTTTAATCAAAGTTATTTTTTGATTTTCAACAATTACTACTAGATAGAGTGTCTTTCATCAATTATTATCTCTATAATTGTTATTTGGTTTCAATCAAAGCTATTTTGAATCAAACAATGATTATTTTTGTATCAAACCAAGCTAATTTAGATTCAACAATTACTCCAACAATTATTTCTTCCTAAAGTCATTATGTTCTCAATTAATTCATAATAATTTTTAGATATGGTCTCAATTGAATTGGTTCCACTTATAATTTTTTTAATGAATGGCTTTATTTTGTATTTTATCTTTTCTTACAATGCTTACATTTTTAACATTCTTATTTTTATTTTGTCTTAAAGGCCGACCCGTTAAGTGGTTACTTCATCAAGAATCTTTGAATTCAAATGACACTTTTATCTAATTGGTACGAGGCGTGATACTCTTTTTACCTAAACACCTTCTTAACAAGAAGAGTTAGTATTCATTAATTTCAGATATAATATATCCGAATGAATAAATACAAGACAAATTAACAAAATATATAAATTTTATTGATAAATTTATTAAGGGTAAATTATACTATCATTTTCAAAGATTTTTGACAATTATGCTGTCCTTTTATACTTTATTTGGCATTATATAAATACTCTCTTTCAGTCAATTTTTTTTTTCAAAATAATTAAACTACTATTTTTATGTAATTTTTCCAATTTTTAAATTTTGGCCTATTTTTTTTATTTTTCAAATAAATATTGATTAAAAATTTAAATTAATTTTTACATAAAAAAATACATTTTTAAAAAAAGTAAAAAAGAATTTTCAAAATTGAAAAAATTGAAAAAAAAAAAAATAAAAAAAACAGTTTTATCATTTTGATTAAAAATTTTAACTTAAGAAAGGTATTTGTATATTGTCAAACAAAATAAAAAAAATCAATGTGATTTTTAAAATCTAGAAAAATTAATATAATTATTAAAAGTTTTTTAAAAAAGACCAGTAAAATTTAGGTATTTACTAATTTATCAATTATTTATCTACAGGAGTAATATGTTAGAATAATGATAATATTTTTAATAGGAGACGCACTGACTGATAAGACTGGCGCACCACAATTCTGATAATGCGTTATGTAACATAGCTGCCCCCCACATACTTTCATTAAAAAAACTTCCTTTAGCTTAGCACCTATGTCATCTTTCGTATTTTAATTCTATGAGTAATATCCTCTGCAATGATTCGCTCTTCTTAGAAATAATTTGACTTAAAAGTTGACTCTTTTAGTGTAATGAGTTTCAAGTTTCCATCTCTCTTCTGAAATAGCAGGACCCACCTTTTTCTGGGCCGCCCTCGATAGAAGCCACTTCATCTCTACCTGCCAAATTTATTTCAAGGGCGGAATCAACTTTCCTTTCGCCACCTTTTCATTTGATGAATTCAAGCACCCAATAAAGTCCGTTAACAAACATCCTCTCCTAGAAAATCAGAATTGAATCTCCATCACACAAATACTTATCTTCCTTCATCTACCATGTTATAAAAATAATACTGGGTGGGGAAAATCAAATAAAAAACTTTATGATAAAATCAACAACAAAAAAAAAATTTGAAAAAAGAGAAGAATCTGAGGTAAGGGTTTGGCTTTTTATCAACCGCTGATTATGCTAGTATGTTCTTTAACACTAGGTGGGGAAAATCAAATAAAAAACTTTATGATAAAATCAACAACAAAAATTTGAAAAAAGAGAAGAATCTGAGGTGAGGGTTTGGCTTTTTATCAACCACTGATTATGCTAGTATGGTCTTTGTGTTGGATGCCACTACTATCCGTTTTGGGTTTTTTTTTTTCCCTTCTTCTGATACCAACTTCCTCAGTAGCCCACTGCATGACAAATGATTCCAGTCCAAAGTCACTGTGTGGTGGGGTTAGGTTTGGTATCTTGGATTATCATTCTTGAAGAGGGCATACTATCCTTTTCAGACTCGTCTTCAATTGGTTTATATACAGGTTTGGAATGTTTGGTTGAACCTAGAATTTAATTGAATTAAGAGACAATTAGGTTTGTTTTGGGCTGCAATTTTTGTTTTCATTTAAATCATTTGAGTTCAGTTGATGTGAGAGCTCATGTACAAAACACTTTTAAGAGTATAAGAATCTTGAAATTTTGGTTCTGGATTTGCATATTGATGTTTTTATTTTTTTTTGGAAATATTTTGTTTGATTTTTGTCGAAAATTTGTACCTTGTTGGTTTTGTTTGCAGTTGATAAAGTTGGGTCATTTCGGAAGAAGGGTTCATAGATTCACAGTAATTCTGCTTATTTGAACCCAGGTAAGAACAGCTTCCATATGGTCTAACTGTGTGTGTGTGTGGATATAAACTGTGATCTCTTAAATTTGTAAATACTATTCAACTTAATTTGTGTGGAATGATTCTTTAGACCACGATTTTGAGGTTGAAAGTACCAGTTATACCCTTAAGAGGATTTGTTTTGACCAAAACAACACCACAAAAGTAGTGAGTAATATTAGTTTCACATGAATTGAGGGTCAACATTGTTGAATTTTTCTGTGTCAGATCTGCAAATTTTTAGCTATGTTGATTCCAGCACTATAAACGTGTAACTGTGAACACTATTGGAAGTCTTTTGATTCATTGAATATCTGAAGGGTGTTTGTCTTTGATATTCTTTTTTCCACTTATACAGCAAAGAATTTGACTCTAAATTTTTTTATTTCTTTTTCTATTGATCGATTCAAAGTTTTTATTTTGCAAAAAAAATGGTTGCAGAAAGAAAAAATTGTAAGACTTAAATCAATCTTGTTTTTTTGGGATTAAAGTCTTAATATTTATTTTTAGTTGTTTTTCTTTATTAGGAGATGAAGTGGGGAATTTTCTTATGATTGAATTGCTTATTTATCTACTGATTATTTTTTGGGGTTACTTTCAGCAAATATGGTGACTAAAACGGTGGATCTCCGGTCTGACACAGTCACCAAACCAACGGAAGCAATGAGGGCTGCAATGGCTAATGCTGATGTTGATGATGATGTATTGGGTCATGATCCATCAGCCTTTCACCTTGAAACAGAGATGGCAAGGATTGCGGGCAAGGAAGCAGCTTTATTTGTTCCTTCGGGCACTATGGGTAACCTTATTAGTGTGCTTGTTCATTGTGAAGTTAGGGGAAGTGAAGTCATTCTCGGAAATAATTCCCACATCCACATTTATGAGAATGGAGGCATTTCAACAATTGGTGGTGTACATCCGAGGACAGTGAAGAATAACAAAGATGGAACGATGGATATTGATCTGATTGAAGCTGCCATCAGAGACCCTCATTTGGAGATTTGTTATCCTACCAGTAGGCTTATCTGCTTGGAGAATACACATGCAAAGTAAGGACTGATGTTTCATGAATCTGACTAAAATTGTGCTGGAATTTTTTTTTTTTTTATATCATATCCACTTCTGCAATCTGACTATTCTATTTTATTCATCATTGGATACCCACTTAGTGTTTTGGGTAGGCTGATTATCTTATTTTGACTAGCTTTGGATTCTTTTTAAGAAGTGCACTCTTTTTAAGTTTGTGGTGGATTATGAAATTGTTTCAGCTTTATTGGTAGATTCCCACTTTGTATTTCACAAAGGCGGGTTAACTGTTTTGCAATTGTTGGCTGGTTGGGGGTTGGGAGGGGGATAGGGAGCTAACATTGATTTTTTTCAAGGAGAGAATATTCCTTTACAATATTACCTTTTGGCTAGTCTCCACTTGCTTTTGGAGCCAATTTCCTCTTCTCTTAAATTTTTATTTGGGAATTCTTCCACAGGTTTTTATAGTATGAAAAGTATGCCTGTTTCTGCGGATTCTGCACCAAATGAGGTGGCAAGATGCCCTCTCCCTTATACTCGGCTCGGGTTCGAGCATCACAAACACACTTAGACTAGGTCCCCCCCTCCCCTATTGCATGTATCAAAAAAATAAAAAGTATGTCGAGCTCCTATTGTAAAGGAGCCAAGTGCTATATATATGGACCTGAAAGATACATTTTACTAACCCCTCTCTGATTAGAGGGTCAAATGAGCCATCATTTGGGGTTGTAATCCTGCTTGTGCATCCTACTTTTTCATATTCCTTTTTAGAATATTATTTCACTTCATCCTTTTGAGAATATTACTGTTTCAATGATTGAATCTGCAATTTGGAAAGCTTAACTTTGATTTTTGTCCAATTTTCGTATAGTTGTTTGCAGTTTTTCTGTGTACATGTCCAGAATATAAACCTTCAGTCTCACTTGTCTTCTTTTATGAGAGATGCTTTGACATCATAAAAGCTCGAGATACAGGGATCTCTACTGTTTTTTAAAATCCTCTGCTCACTGACATTCTGCTCAGGCTTGAAAAGGTAGGGGTGAAAAATATGGGTCCAGGTCGGACAAAGGGAGGGCATTAGATCTATTATGTGGTGAATGGAATTTTAGGAGGAATATTTAATTGGAACTAATTTTCTGTGTTGAAGCAGGGAGTTTCATTGAGTTGTTCAGTGTATTGAATAATATTGGTTTGGGGTTGGACTAGTTGTGGCTGCCTTACACAATCTCTTACTAGTCATATCTCATCAAATACAGCTGTGGTGGTAGATGTCTTTCTCTAGAGTACATTGACAGAGTTGGAGAGTTAGCAAAGAAGCATGGATTGAAGCTTCATATTGATGGGGCCCGTATTTTCAACGCATCAGTCGTGAGTAAAATCTTTTCATTTCATTTTGTTTTGTTTTACAGTTGTGTGATACAATTTAAATGGTTTTCAATTTTCTATATGGGGGTAGATATCAAGGAAATTGCTGCCCATTAAATTGGATTTTTGTCGCTTACATTGATAAAAAATTATGGGGCAATATGTGCATCAGAAATCCAAATCAAATTGTGAAAGAATGATAAAAGTGGCAATGCTAATGATCAAAGTTTTAGGAAGTTAATAAATGTGGTCATAAAATAAGTGTAATGGAAATGATGATGTTGACTCGATGGTGAAAGGAATAAAATTTTAAAATGAATGAATCCATGACATCAAAGGGTAGCTATAACAGGTGATTATATTAGTAAGGTTGATTGAAATGGTTTGGATGTGTATGAAATAATAATTATAATTGAAGTAGCTAGGATGGGGATGTTTATTTGGTACGTATCTTCTGGAATCACTTTCCTAAATGTCATTTTCAATATTAGTTCTCTTCCAATGTTGGATAGTAGTTGATACTTTCAATTTTTATGAATTACTTTGAAGGCGATGGCCAAGAAAAATGTATGAAGAAATGGTCTCGTGATCATCAAGCAAAGTGCCAAACCAACCATTCTTATGATCATCTAGCATATTAAATGTTGAACTCTGCTGGTTGATAGAAGCCAATCCTTCTTACAAAGGAACCTTCAAATATTCTTATTATTACTAGTACCACCACCACTAAAACAACACTATACACTATGCCATATATTTTTTAATCCCATTATACATGATAACATGGTAAATTTTTTGGAAACAATTCATCTCTAAAAGTCATTGATGTAATTGTGAAGTAATGAAATATGCATGGCAAGCCAAGTCAAGCTTCGATAGAGTAATATGGCTTAGTATTTTGGATTGCCTAGGACATTATTCAAAGCTAGACCTCAAGATGAAAAGAGATGGATATGATTAGAAAATAAGAGAGCAGTGTCATTAAATTAGATATGATGGCGATTTTTCCATGAATCCAATTTATGATATGTTTAAGCTTCATATTTTTACTAAGTTTGTGGAACTTTCTCGACGATCATAGTATTTTGTTGTTTCTTCCCATGTTTCATGTTATTTATCTTTAATTTGAAATTTTCTTCTAAAAAGAGGCTATTATTTAGGGTGCTGGTGTGGATGTGGACTGGGACAAACCTACTGTCTTTCTATTTGTACGAAGTGGATGCCCTCAGACTCGATTCTATCCTTTTCATTCTTGACAGAATGATCTTTTAGCATTGCACCAATAAGTGGCCCCTTTTAATCTATGTCTCTTCTTCTATTTGAAATGGAAAGAATAAAGGGTGTGTTTGGACGTCCAACATATTTTAGGTGGCTCTACTACACATTACATGGCATATGGAGATTGAAATCCACTGTTGTAATTGGTGCCACAACAAAAAATGTCAGTAACAGGGTAGCCTAAAATGGATTCCATTACATCAGTTCTGGTGATTGCTCTGTGTTTTCTATAATCTGATTCTTTATAGATAATGGATTTTCCTTCCAAAGCTTTGTAAAACATAATGGTGCCACTCAAAATTTCACTGAAAGGACACACTTTAAAGGATTGGATACATCTAATGAAGCAGTGATGTGGAAAAGAAAAAAAAATCATTTCCATGGTATCTTGGATAATTCTTATCTTACTTAAGTGGTTAGGTCATCTTAGGATTCTGTGAACAATACCGTATCTAAATTTTTATTATCATTTTGGTGATATTGTGGATGACTCTGTGTCACATGATCAACTTGTGTGTTAAATAGAACTAAAATTTGAATCATTTCGTTTCAATCTGGTGTCCATGCACATCATTAATTTTTTGAAATCCAGAGGAAGGTATATTTAGTCGACAATTCTTTCTAGTTGTATATTCTACTGTTTTTAGTGTTAAATGCATTAACAGCAACTGCCTAAGTTTTTAACTTGATATGTCTTTGTTTTCCAGGCACTCGGAGTTCCTCTTCATAGGCTTGTACAGGCTGCTGATTCAGTTTCGGTAGGTTATATAATGATTGGAGCTCTAAGTTAACTTTGTTCTTTCTAGTTTCTGCTTCTTTTTTAGAAAAGAATTACTAACTATTAATTTGAACAATCATGCCCTTTTCGATGCAAAAGTACAGCTTTACTGGAAAATTTTAAAATAAAAAATACACACACATCTCTTCTAGCAGTTCCTATAATTACAGTATACTCTTCATGTTTTCTTTTTCTTTTTCATAATTGGAAATTTGTGATCCAGATATGTCTATCAAAGGGCCTGGGTGCTCCAGTTGGATCTGTCATTGTTGGTTCAAAAAGCTTTATTTCCAGGGTATTACTGATTTTTTGCAACACTCTGAGAATGTTCCCTTTTTTTTTTTTTTTCCTTTTTTCTAATTGCAGAATTTCAGTACCTACCTCTTTATATTTCCCCCCCATGGTTTTGTAGGCAAAAACTCTGAGGAAGACCTTGGGTGGTGGGATGAGACAGGTTGGTGTCCTGTGTGCTGCTGCTTTTGTTGCATTGCAAGAAAATGTGGGAAAGCTTGAGGGTGATCACAAGAAGGCTAAGATTTTAGCAGGTAATGTTTTAGTTCTAGGATGTTTGATATATCCCAATCTGATTGGTTGGAAGGAATAGGGATTGCTTTCTTTTCTCACGCTTTACCTTATTGGATAATTCTGAATCAACTACATGCTTTAAACATTGTAGATTTTGTTTCTTTTATGTCTATATTCATGGCTGATGTTTTTATTTTGAATTCTTATATTATTTTTTTTGTTCAGAGGGACTAAACAAAATCCAAGGACTACAGGTGGATGTTGCTTCTGTGGAGACCAATATTGTAAGTAGCCTAGTTGTTGAAATTTAAAATATTCGATAATTTGTTTGCTTTTTTTCCCCGAGTATTCTTGGTTGGAAAATTATTGATATAGTTCTCTATTTGATTAAGTCTGTAATCAACTTTTGTATACCAATTAGTGTTGGCCTTTGCATTTGCTAAGTAGCAGACTGAATTGAAAGTTAAATCTGCACAAAATTCTACTTCAGACCAAGGTTTAAAGACTAACAGCGATTCAGCTACAGTGCATGTTGGAGTGCTAGGGATTAACCAATTAGGGCCCCTTCCACCCTGCTGCTAGGTGATATCCCTTTTGATTTATGGCTTATGTGTAATTTCTGGTAGTTGTGCATGCATGGGTGTATGTACACACGCACAAAGGTGTGCATATGTGAGGATTTGTGTGATGCTGGGGTCTGTTCAGTTATATCAGTGTATTATTTGTACATAAGCTTGTTAACATCTTTGCTTTTAATTATGCATCCTATTTTTGAGTACAAATTTTGATGGTCAATTTTTAGAATACAAACAACTATTACATTTCATTTTCCTCTTTTTATGGCCAGGTATATTTTAATATATTAGAGGGTGCAAATATCACAGTACCGAAATTATGCAAGCATTTGGAAGAACATGGTATACTTGTGATTCCAGATAGCTCATCTAGGTATGTTTTAAGTTCTTGAAGATTACCCTTTATTTTTTTATTCCCATCTCTCTCTCTCTCTCTCTCTCTCTCTCTCTATCTCTTTTAATTCCCCCCTCCCAAAAAAACAAAAAAACTGTAAATCCTTTAACATTACTTTAGATGCCCTAGCTATGTTTTTTTATCTAGTCCTGTTTCTTCATGTTTATCATTTAGGGAAGCATAGCTTAGCTTGAGCACACATGCTGATTGAAATACTGAACATGTCTTGGGTCCCTCCGTCTTTAGTTATCTGACATGCTGATAATTCAGTAATTTCCAATCCTCGTATGATTTTGTGTATTTATCTTTCGGTAACTTCTTAGGATTGTTGATAGCAAATAGGTCCAGGCGATAATTAATTAAACTGTAAATCAACCTGGAAAATAGGAAAATTGTCTCGGTCCTGCACTGTTACTCATCTGTTGGACAAGTGCTTGAATGGATATAAAAATAGGCTTCTAATGTGAGGGGTTCAAGATAGGGCTCACTTTAGGGTTTGAAGAGCAAAGCTCTTTGGCTGAAATTTGACGTGGCCAAAAAGTTGTTTTAATTACTCAGCCAAAACTCCGGCAGGCCACACTTGTTTTCTATTTTATTTTTGTTTTTGGATATATTTCAATTTTACTGAAATGTGCATCTTTTTTTACCCTTTTTTTTTGAGTGTTACAATTTGTTGAAACAACTTTATTCGCAATTGTTTACCCTTAATTTTTCTTCATTCAGGTCAAATATTTTCTAAAGGGTGTTGACTTAATTTCTCCAATAATTGTCAATCCATCTGAACATGCCATCCAAACCAAATTCATATTTTTCTGACTAGTATCGGCTATTAACTCAATTTAAATCCATGGGTCTCTCCAACTTACGAGTTTTCTTTTGGATATATTACTTTTTTAAATTTCGTTGGCAGGATTTACACTCCACTCATTGTGATCTGAAAAATATTGTACTTTGTGAAAATTATCAGCCAAATTACTTAGTTAATGAATTTATATTGTATTTCAAATATATTCTTAGTATTATTTTTTGAAGGGGAGTTTTAGGTGGGGGGGGGGGGGGGGGGTTGCAGGTGTTGGTGATTGTGACTGTGGATTTGGTCTCATGTGGGATAATTCTCCCAATAAATTTTGAATACAATGAAAGTTACACCGCAACCTATCACCCACATTGAACTCAAACATCTAATGATTTTCGAACTAGGTTTGACATTCAAAAGGAATTTGCTTATGTGAAAATTCAGGTGTTTTTTAATAAAATTTCCTTCATAAATTTATCAAACAAATAAGAAATCTGAAATTTCAAGATTGGTATGCTCAACTAGACTTTACGTCAATATGTGATTTTCTTTTTTACTTGTAAACGTAAACATGCGATTGGAAATCTATTGTGTAATAGGCACCGCCTTCTAGTGAGATAGTTCTCTTTGTTTCACTTCCAAGTATAGTTGCATAAATAGATTAATGTTATTACTTATTACACATGGTTAGCTTAAAAACTTGATTCCAGATATACCCCTTTTTCATGTTTGAATTCTTCTGAATAGTTGAATGAAAAGACTCTTCCAACCTTTGAATTCTGAGAGAGAGTTTAGAGTTGGAACAATTGGGAAACTAGAATTTCCAATAACATGTACATTTTTGATTGATGAAACTTCTTTTGTGATTTCTTGTGAGACATTTACTTTTCTATGTTGGACAAACGTTTATGGATGCCAAACATTTGAACAGAAAAATGATGTTGTTGTATGTTTGCAGAATTAGGCTTGTCATTCACCATCAAATTTCGGGAAGCGATGTGCAGTACACCTTGTCATGCATTCAGGTAATTAAAAATCATGTGAATCTCTAGCTCGAATTCTTGATTAACACATTTTCCCCTAAAGCTGGAGCTCACATCATGTTTTCTAACTATTGCAGCAAGCTGTAACTGGAGTCCCAGAAAAAAATGGTGACAACTGAGATGAATTCCCCTATTTTCTAGATCAATTTCATGTATTGTAAATATGTTGAAACTGCATCAGAATCTTTACATCATCTCTGAAGTCTTTCTAAGTGACAATGAAACTGCATCAAACTTTTGAAGTTCATTATATTTCTCCTGTTACTGAAATCAGGTTGTTCATGTGCATAATACATACCTGCATACATGTACAGGAACCATAGACACCGGTAGTCATGGTCAACTTTGGCCTATGCTTTACATATACACTTAAGTTCTATAGGTACATATATTTGGAAATTGCCCTAGTTCTATTGAATGGCGCAATTGATATTCCATTTATCTCATTGATTGCTCATTGCTCATTGCTCATGTGTCATGCTTATTTGGGTCAGACAGTTCATATATGGGTTGGGTCAGGTTTGGGTAGCCTCTAATTCAGTTGAGGTTCATGCTTATCAATGTACAATTGGTTGCATTCAGTCCCCAAGGACTGCCTGACTTGTCATGTCTTAGAAGGTCCTGAAAATGTGGGGTATTTACTTTGAATACCTATTCTCTGCATGAGAACATAAATGGAAGGATTGTGTTACTGTCAGTGAGATGCATCAAAACATGTGTTCATTCTTGTTGCATTTCACTGCAAAGTCAAAATTATATCGAGTCAAGGAAAAAATTGTGTAAAGTTGGCAATGGGACCTATAAGGGGTATCTATTCTTCTTCCTCAAATCAATTTTCCTAGGGTACCCCAGTGCCACTATCAACTGAGGATAGGAAGCTTGTGGAAATCTACCTCTGAAATTAATGGGATGCAGTCCCTGAAATGTGGCTTTACTTAGAGAGCAAGTCTTTGACACCAAAAGCTCTTCCTTCAACCTTCACTGTTACATATATGAGCTCCCCTCAGTATAACTGCCATATATGTTCTTGTGGACAAACATTTCAATATTTCATTGCTTTGCTTGGGCTTACATGTGGGCCACGCATGCGCCATAAATATTTCAACAAACCTATAGAACTTAAGGATGTAAGGAAAGAGGATTAAACCCAATTATTCTCATCCTATTGGTAACTTGTGGTCACTACAAGAAAGAATCTGTCACACACAACATCAAGATTACTAATGCTTGCCTTATTTTAATTTGTTTCTTCTCCTACTCCTCCTCCTTGTTTGTAAGCAATAAAAAATCAAACCTGGATACCATATCAACACTTTTTTTCTTCCTTTTGTTTTATTCTGACGATTGGGGTACACAATGGGGATAGTTCTCCCTTTGCTCATAAACTCTTCGACCTAGATGAAGTCAGGATTTAATTCCAAGTCTCTGATCTCAATACCTAAAATTTTTACCATTTAAGCTATTTAGCAACTTTATATCATATCATCACTTTAACATTGTGTTACAATGGCTTTGGCATTTCATTGCTATTACAAAGTAGTGTATTTTGGTAGTATATAATGTGCCGATTGTGTAACTTAGAAGCCATACTTTTCTAATAATATCCTTTGCTTAATGCTCCAAAGCACTAGCCAAATATGATTAGCCAAATCACTGCTTTCTTTCTTCCTTTTTTTTTTTTTTAAAGAAGAAAGTAATGTGTTCTGAGAAAGGGAGACAGCGGTGTATTGTATAACATTTCTCTTTCTATATATTGGGCAAGTTGGTAGGGCCAAAAGGATTCGCAATATTAGTTTTTCTACTAAGAAATACTTATAATCCAAAGAAATTTTTTTTTAAAAAAGGAGAGATTTTCACATAATGAATATATAGATATATTTTTTGAAGTTTGAATATTTTCTAGACGAGGATTTTAGAATGAGAGAGGGGCCATTGATCAACTTCACAATGATAAACATATACTAATTTAATTAAACTAAAGGGATATTTCAGGATAAGCATATGAGCCTTTGTCTATTTCTTAAAACTAGGTGGCATTCACTTGCTTGAGCTTTAAGATTTCAAGGCAGTATAGATAAAAGCACTTTGGTTGTTTACTATAATTGAGAGACATATATAGTGTTTCTTGTTTGACATTTGCAGTTGGGTTATTCCTATTTGTGAAGTACACTTTTTCAGATTGAGATGGAAACTGTTGCAAGAATTTGGAGGGATGCATGAGGAATTTCTATGAAGTTTCCTGGATTTGTTGCTTTCTATCACTAACTTTTTCAGACGTGTTTCCACAAGTGAGTGGTGACAGCATATTTGTTGACACCCTCTTTCTCTCTCTCACCTCCATCAATGTCTAAACTTTTTCTCCTTTTGCAATTTTCCATCGTATCAATCACATCTATTTACACATATACACTGAACAATCCAATTTAAATAGCAAAGTTTCAATTGTATCCACAAATATGAACAAATTTTCTTTTCTATTCTTTCTTTCAAAGCTTGTTGTCTTTTGAAACAAAGTTTTTTATTATTATTTATATTTTCCCTGAATATGAAAGTAGAGAACCTGGGAATTATGTTTAAACAAAGCAATCCTACTTTCTTGGTTCCTAAAGCTATGGCCAGTGTGACCCTAGTGGAGTGTTCATCCTCTATTAATTTGTCATGAAGTCCTATTTGTAGGGTTGGGATTTCAAATGCAGGAAGTGTGTTTAACAACTTTAACCTAATGCAATTTTACCTAAAACGGAAATATTTTAATCATTTAGCTTTACCCATCTACTTACCAACTTAGTCCCTCCTCAATAAAGTATACACATTACTTTAGTGGTTTTGAAGACTGAAGATAGATATTATATATAAACTTTGTTCAATATCTTCCTAACCCTTTATAATTTAAATAAAAACATGTGCATGATTATACATCACTTGATGATTTTCTTGTATATATAGATATATTTATTATTTTTTTTTTTACGTTGTGGGCAAATACGATGTGAGTCAATTAAACCAAGTTACTATAGTTTTAGTAGGACTCTTAATATTGAGTCCTGGTAGTGGTAGGATTTGTTTGTTTTATCCTAATGGGACTAGGAGTTTTTGTCCTAGTGGGAGTGGTATTATTAGTTTGAATAGGATTAGAAGTCCTAATTGTGTTAGGATTAGACTTTATATAATTTTTATATATATATATATATATATATAAGTGCGTACCACAAAAATAATAGAGTGGTGATCAAGAGAATTAGAGGGCCGTGATGACTGTGAAAAATTCTTTTGATGACATATTATTTAATAAATAATAGTTTTGATTGTTCAAGGTAATAATAGATTTGTTGAAGTTTTTGTTATTAAATTTCTCTTCTTTTATTTGTTTGCTTCTTTTTGTTCTATATTCAGTAATTGGTGAATGATTTAGATTCAATAATTGGTATTAGAGTTATTTTAAATCCTACATTTAGTATCAGAGTAATTTTTGGGTCCTACATTTGGTATCAGAGCTAGTTACGATCTTAGGATAACTTATCAGAGCCTGGTTTCTTAGTTCGTGAAGATGATTTCACTTAATTGTACGGTTTACAAATTTGATGAAAAATCTCATTTTCATATTTGGGAGAGTGCGATGATGACCTTTTTTGGTTCAAGTGGTTTGACGACGAAATTCATTAAGGAAGAGCTTGCAGCAGATGCAGATGAGCCAACAAGGCAAGTACACTTTAAAACTTTAAATTGTATTCATTAAGTTTTAGATATTTCTGTTCTTAGTAAAATTGTCCATGTTCAGTCTGCGAAACAAGTATGAGATATTCTTAAAAAAATATATGTTGGTGTTGATAAGGTAAAAAAGGCTAGATTACAAAAATTGCATAGAGATTTTGAGTTGTTGCAGATGGAAACATCAGAAACTATTTCTGATTATTTTTTGCGGACCGCGGTACTTGTTAATGAAATGAGGACTAATGGTGAACAAATAGTAGACCATGAAATAGTTGAAAAAATTATTTGAAGCTTGACACTACGGTTTGAATATGGAGTAACTACTATTGAAGAGTCTGCTAACTTGGAATCCGTGACAGTGGATGAATTATAGGGTTCGTTGACCGTTTATGAACAATGCTTGAATGAGAGATCAAAAAATTCAGTGGAGGAAGCTTTGCAAGGTCAATTAAATTTAAAGAATGAAAAATGTGAGTCTCAGAATAATGCAAGATTTAATTAACGTTTTCAAGCTTACCAGAATAGAGGGCAGAATCACAACAATAGAGGAGGCAGAGGCAATAATGGGCAAAACAGATCTGGTGGAGGAAGAGGTAGAGGCAACTAGTGGCAGAACAATAATCAGTGGCAGAATAATAATTGGCAGCACAGACTAGTCCAAGGAAGAGGGGGACGGTAACAATTTTAATCCACAATCTCATAAATCCAATATTCAGTGTTTTAATTGTGGCAAGTTTGGACATTAAAAATCTAATTGCAGATCTAGAAGGCCGAATAATAGAGATCATCAAGCTAATGTTGCTGAAAATCTCCTGGTGGTAATAATAAAGTAGAGACCGTGTTGTTGGCTTGTAACGTTGTGGATATTGATGATGGTACTAAGTGGTATTTAGATACTGGTTGTAGTAATTACATGTGTGGTAAGAAAGACATGTTTTCTGATTTGGATGAGTCCGTTCGATCAGAGGTAAAGTTTGGAAATAATTCAAAGATATTTGCAATGGGTAAAGGCAGAATAATAATCAGATTGAAGAATGGGTCTCACAAGTATATATCAAATGTGTTTTATGTACTAGGTCTTCAAAAAAATTTGTTGAGTATGGGGCAACTTTCAGAGAGAGGTTATGATATGCGAATCCACCATGGAGTTTGCATAATCAATGATGATCGTATGAGGCTAATAGTAAAGGTAAACATAGCTCCAAATCATTTATTTCCATTGAGTATTAAATGTGAGAATTTACCTTGCTTTAGTTCTATGATTGATGATGATAGTTGGATATGGCATTTGCATTTTGGGCATGTGAATTTTGGCAGTCTTAATTTCCTTGTTAGAAAACATTGGGTTTCTGGTTTGCCTACTATTGATATCCCAAATAGAGTTTATGAAACTTGTGTTATGGAAAAGAAATATAGAGATGTTTTTCCTATAGGAAATTCATGGAGAGGCAAAAGGCCTTTAGAGTTGATACACTTAGATTTGTGCTCAGTGGAGGTACTTTCTAATGGTGGCAGTAGGTACTTTATTACATTCATTGATGATTTTAGCAGAAAAGCATGGGTTTATTTTTTGCAACATAAATTTGATGCTTGTGATACTTTTAAAAAATTCAAGGCTTATGTTGAAAAGCAAAGTGGATTTCAAATTAAAACTTTGAGAACTGATAGAGGTACATAATATCTTGTTTGTGATGATTTTTTGGAGAAACATGGTATTTGGCATCAGTTGACTGCTAGATATACTCCACAACAAAATGGAGTGGTAGAAAGAAAGAATAGAATTGTTATGGATATGGTTAAATGCATGTTGAAATTTAAAAATTTGCCTAAGGGATTTTGGGCTGAAGCTGTTGTTTGTGCTATTTATGTTTTGAATATATGCCCTACTAGAAGTATTTCTAACAAAACCCCACAGGAAGCTTGGAGTGGACAGAGGCTTGTCATTAAACATCTAAAGGTGTTTGGATGCGTTGCATATGCTCATGTGCCAGATCATCTTAGAAAGAAACTTGATGATAAAAAGTGTATTTTCATTGGCTATAGTCAATTGTCAAAAGCTTATAAGTTGTATAATCCAATAACAGAGAAGGTGATTATCAGTCGTGATGTGTCTTTTGATAAGCAAGGAGTTTGAGATTGGTCTCAGAATGATCAAATCCAGTCAGCTTTAACTTTTAATAATGCAGATCTGCAGATTGAAATTCAGAGTGAGCCTCAGATTAGTGATCCTTCATCTTCAGATGTGTCATCACCTCATGTAGAGTCCTCTAGGCGTCCTCAATGCCAGCGCCACTTGCCTACTCGCTTGTAGGATTATGTTATTGGTAGTGATAATGAGCCAACTAATAAAGATTTGGTGAATTTTGCTTTATTTGCAGATTGTGATCTAGTGACTTTTGAAGAAGCCTCTCCTAATGATCATTAGATTAAAGCCATGGATGATGAAATCCATGCAATTGAGAAGAATAACATATGGCAACTTACTACCCTTCCTAGTGGTAAAAAATCAATTGGTGTGAAGTGGGCGTACAAGACAAAGTACAGGCCTAATGGTGATGTAGATCACTTTAAAGCAAGATTGGTGGCTAAGGGTTATAAACAAAAGTTAGGTATTGGTTATTTTGAGGTGTTTGCTCCTGTTGCTAGACTTGATATAGTTCGTATGCTTGTTTCTCTTACTGCTCAAAATAATTGGAGAATTTTTCAAATGGATGTTAAATCTGCATTCTTGAATGGTGTACTTAAAGAAGAAGTTTATGTTAAGCAATCTCCCGGTTATGTGATAAAAGGGCATGAAAACAAAGTCTTTAGATTGAATAAGACCTTGTATGGATTGAAGCGAGTGCCAAGAGCGTGGTATACATGTATTGACTCTTATTTTGTTGAGCATGGTTTTGAGAGATGTCCTTATGAGCATACTTTATATGTCAAGTTTAATTTGCATGGTGATATTCTTATTGTGTGCCTATATGTTGACGATTTGAGATTTACTGACAATAATCCAAAGTTGATTTTAGAATTCAGGAAGGCTATGATAGCTCACTTTGAGATGATAGATATGGGACTAATGTCTTATTTTCTTGGTATAAAAGTTGTTCAAACAAATGGTGAAATTTTTTTTTCACGGAAAAAATATGCCAGTGATATTTTGAAAAGGTTCAGGATGGACAAGTCCAATCTAATTTTGACTCCAGTTGAGGAGATGATAAAGTTAGTGAGAGATGGTACATGTGATCTTGTGAATCCAACCTACTTTAAAAGGTTGGTAGGAAGCTTGAGATATATGACTTCTACTAGGCCAGATATTGTGTTTGGTGTTGGGTTGATTAGCAGATTTATGGAGACTCCACATCAATCTCACTTGTAAGCTGCTAAACGGATTTTGCAATACATTTGAGGTACGCAAAGTGATGGTATTTTTTACTCATCCTCTAACAGTTTGGAACTTGTTGGATATACAAATAGTGATTGGACAGGTGATACTGAGATGTGAAAGAGTACTTCAGGATATGTCTTTCATCTTGGTTTTGATGTATTTTCTTGGTCTTCTAAAAAGCAGCAAATTGTTGCTCTTTTAACAGCAGAGGTAGAGTACATTGTAGTAGGGAATACTCAAGCACTTTGGTTACGGCGGATGTTTGGTATTCTACAACACAAGCAGGATGATCCTACAACAATATTTTGTGATAACAAGTCAGCCATTGCATTGGCGAAGAATCCAGTTTTTCATGGGAGAAGCAAGAATATTGATATCAAGTTTCACTTCATTCGTGACTTGGTGAATGACAAGGGGATCCAGCTTGACTTTTGTCCTTTTGAAGAACAAATTGCAAATATTTTTATAAAGCCGCTCAAAAAAAATTCCTTTTTGAAGTTGAAGAGATTACTTGGCATGGTGAAGCTTGAAGAACTTGGTTTAAGGAAGGCAATGTGAGCCAATTAAACCAAGTTACTATAGTTTTAGTAGGACTCTTAATGTTGAGTCTTGGTAGTGGTAGGATTTGATTTGTTTTATCCTAATGGGACTAGGAGTCTTTGTCCTAGTGGGAGTGGTATTATTAATTTGAATAGGATTAGAAGTCATAATTGTATTAGGATTAGATTTTATATAATTTATATATATATATATAAATGTATACCACAAAAGTAATAGAGTGGTGGCCAAGAGAATTAGAGGGCCGTGTGATGACTGTGAGAAATTCTTTTGATAACATATTATTTAATAAATAATAGTTTTGATTGTTCAAGGCAATAATAGATTTGTTGAAGTTTTTGTTATTAAATTTCTCTTCTTTTATTTGTTTGCTTCCTTTTGTTCTATATTCAATAATTGGTGGATAATTTAGATTCAATAATTGGTATCAGAGTTATTTTAAATCCTACATTTGGTATCAGAGTAATTTTTGAGTCCTACATATGAACTATTATATTTTGTGTTTGTGCAGCTAGTAGTTGAGAATAGAAGCAGAGAGACTGAATTATTTTTTTGTTTTTTTTGATAACTTGGTATCCGATCATTCATGTCGACTAATTCGAGAGACCGATCTCACCATTCACTGAATTATTGGTTATTGTTTCTTGTTATAAGCATTGTATTTAAAGACTTGATAAAAAAAAAGTATATGGAGTTGCAACTGGGTATTGAGTTTATATATATTAAGGTACCCTTTTGAAAATTCTTTTTTTGAATAGGTCTTTTTTTTTTTTTTTTTTTTATATACTAGTGATTCCATTCAAATTATAAGTTAGGAAGTTTGACTATTGATATACCACAAACAGACACACCAATCACCCTGAGACACGTGTGCTTACAAAGCCGATAAACTCGGTTATACAGAGCAGTCACAGCCTTCAGGGCATTCTCATATACATATACTACAGAGCCGATAAACTCGGTCATACAGAGCAGGCGGAGCCTCTAGGGCATTCTCATGTACATATCCTCCAGACCTTATGCTTTGGGAAATATTCACTCAGTACTTCGTATGGTTCCGACCTTATGATCTTAGCAACTACCAAGTAGGGATTAAGGAAACAGTCTTCAACGCGGAAACCGTCTTCAACAAGGAAACTACTAGCTATGATTCTCTCTATTTTATGATACAACATTCCACAAGGTAACTGCAATCTCCGATGATCAAATCCCTATATTCATGACTCCGAATCCTAATCAACTTAGGAAGGCCATGATCTATAAATTAAACTCTCAAGGTACACTTTATTTTCTATGCTCATTCTTGGGCTTTCAATACAGTCTTTTCAATTCAGTTTACTTACTTAAGCATCGAAGCGATTACCGCCGGAGCCAATCCGGTGGTCCTCTGATCACCTTTTTGAGTGTTCTACAAGTCGCGGAGCCCATATTTATTGCGAGTCAAAAAGTGCAGCATCAGTTTGGCACCGTCTGTGGGAAGCGACTAATCTCCAAGTGCTCTATTCACAAACTTATCTTTTTCCTCACTGGAAAACCATGGCCCCAAATCTCCGACCGCGATAGAATACTCAGAATCCGCAAAGCTCTCAACGTCGGCCGCCTGCTCCACGAGCAAGGGGGCCAACAGTTGATCCTATGCGACAAGAGATCGAATCGATCAAACGACACAATGAACTGGTGCAGGAACAGTTGCTTGCCATAACTAGAACATTGGCAACGCTCACACAGAATCAAGGGACGAGTCCTCCTAACCCGCCGGTCAACATTGTTGCTGGAATACAACCCCCTGTTACCACTGAGAATAAAGAGCCCCATGAGCAGGCTCCAAATAACCAGCCTGGGCACCCCAGGGTGTTGCTCACGTTGGCAGAGATCTACAGCCGTTTGTAGCCCCAGGCTGGGGAACATCAGCCTTCGTTCCTGAGGTCCATTACCGGAGCACTACTAGAGCCCCGACTCCAAGGGCTTCGGGAGCACATCCGGAACCACGGGAGCCCCATCCCCAAGTAGCACCAGTTCCTCCAGTTCGGAACCCTCTTCCTTCCGAGGGACGTACTCAGCCCGATTACCCTGAAGCCGAGGCTGTAAGACAAGGTTCACAAGATGTCCGGTTCAAAGACCCACAGAGGGTAGAAGAAATCGCCGAATCAATGGACCGAATAATGGCTTTGAGAGGTGCCCAGAACCCTCCAGAGCAAGACGAGTTGTCCAGGCTGCTCGAAAGACTTGCCATCCCATTCACTCACGCCATCATGTTAGAAGAAAGGCCCAGAAAGTTCATGGTGGCAAAGTTCACCCTGTACGATGGGTCTGGAGACCCAGGAGATCATCTCTCTCACTATCAGTATACGATGGCCCTTCACGGGGCCTCTAATGCTTTTAATGTGCCGAACCTTCATTACCAGCTTGAAAGGAACTGCTTTGACATGGTTCCAGCACCTCCTTCCGAACTCAATTATCGGCTTCTAGGAGCTCGGTAGGCAATTCCTAGACATGTTTATGACCAGTAGAAGGCTCAGAAGGGGACTAGAATTCCTGTTAAATGTCAAGCAGACTAAAGAGGAATCCCTCAGAGCCTACATTGCGCGCTTCAATGCCGAACTCACGAAGATCACCGATTGCAGCCCAAGATTCCTTGTAGCTACCTTGACTGCTGGACTTGCTCACAGTGGCTTCAGAGACTCTTTGACAAAGAGCCCTCTTGCCGACATGGCGGCATTAATAGACCGGGCCAGGATGTACATCAACCTAGAAGAAGCCAACCGCACATCCCAAAAGGGCAAAGAGCAGAACCAGAGGGATAATCCGAAGAGGGAGGATCACAAGAAGGAGGACCACAGAAGAGACTCCAGCAAGAAGAGGGCCAGGAGTCAAGAAAAGAGAACAGCACCCAAGGCTGTGTACAATTCCAGACTAAGGGAGTTCACTAACTTTACCCCTTTGAACACTATACCGAATCAGGTACTCCGGCAGATTCGAGATCGGGAAAACCTGATGTGGCCAAAACCAATCAAAGGAGATCGCAGCCTTCGGGACCAAAGTAAGTATTGCAATTTCCATAAAGATCATGGACATACGACTAACTCATGCAGGACGGAAGGCAGAACTCCCAAGAAGACAAGCCTCAACAACGGCCAGACCAAAGGCCCGAGCAGAGGCAGGAGCAGAGGGAAGGACGAAATGAGCCTCAAAGGCAGAACAACCATGTCATTTACGTCCTCTATGCTGACTCCCCAATTACAGGAATGTCAAACAAGGTGAGAAAGAGATATGCTCGGGAGGCCAGGGCTGTCCCAGACATATTGTAGATCTCTAACATTGAAAAGAGGCTCAAACCAGCGCCAGAGATCCAATTCACTGAACAGGACTTAGCAAAGGTCCACTGCCCTCACAGTGATACCCTCGTCATCACTCTCAAAATTGCCAACTTCGAGATTAGGAGAGTCCTAATCGATATTGGCAACTCCGTCAATATACTGTTCCATTAGCCACTCAAACAGATGAGAATGGACCACAACAACATCAAGCCTACTACTGCCGTGATGGCAGCTTTTGACGGCAATCTCAGTACCCCATTGGGAAGAATCAACCTTCCTACTACTGTAAGAGAGGGAGAAGGGCAAAAGACCACCATCTCAGAGTACATGGTGTTGAACATGAAATCTCCCTACAATGTCATAATCGGGAGACCATGTTTGCACCAGATAGGGGCGGTCACCTCGACCCTCCATCAATGTCTGAAGTATGTTCACAATCAGAATGTCTATTCTGTCAAAGGGTGCCAGCCAACTTCTCGAGAGTGCCATGCCATTGCACTCAAGGAGAAGGCTACCAAATAGCAATTACAGCACACTCAGGATTGTACAGATCCAGTTCTCACCCACACTCCCGAGGAGGAAGGTTGCCCATCCAACATCGAAGAACCCCTGAGCCCAAGGGGAAGGGACAGCCGAGCCAAGCCCATTGGTGAGCCCATCACAGTGTTGGTCAGTTCAGAATCAGAGGGGCATTATTTGTACATCGACCCAGACCTGACGCACACCGAACAGGAGAAGATAGTCAGGTTTCTGAAAACAACCTCTCTATATTTGCTTGGGAGACCAAAGATATGGAGGGTATAGATCCTAACCTCATAACTCACAAGCTGATGGTAGATCCAGATCACCTACCAGTCCGACAGAAAAGAAGGCCGATTGCTCCGGAACGGCATCGGATCATAAATGAGGAAGTCGAGAGGCTGCTTGAAGCTAGGATGATACGAGAAGTGTTCTACCCCGAGTGGCTAGACAACACCGTCCTGGTCAAGAAGAAAAATGGCAAGTGGAGGGTCTGCGTTGATTATACAGACCTCAATAAGGCGTGCCCCAAAGACAGCTTTCCACTACCAAGGAGAGATCAACTGGTTGACGCCACCGCGGGGCACGAGCTCATGAGCTTTATGGATGCCTATTCTAGGTATAACCAAATTCAGATGTACCCTCCAGACCAAGAGAAGACAGCCTTCATAACCGAACGAGGTCTCTACTACTACAGAGTAATGCCTTTCGGTTTGAAGAACGCTGGAGCCACATACCAGCGATTGGTAAACAAGATGTTCAGCCTGCTGCTCGGCAATACCATGAAAGTGTACATTGATGATATACTGGTCAAAAGTCTACAGAAAGGTAGTCACCTCCAGCACTTAGCCCAGACCTTCGATATCCTAAAACAGCACAAGATGAAGCTCAACCCCTCGAAATATACCTTCGGGGTTACGAAGGGAAAATTCTTGGAATACTTTGTCTCTCAGAGGGGTATCGAAGCAGACCCCACTCAGATCCAAGCCCTGATGGGACTGAAGTCACCGAAAACCAGAAAAGACATTCAGGCACTGAATGGCAGAATCGCGGCACTCAGCAGATTTATCTCCAAATCCACTGATCGCTGCCTACCTTTCCTCAAAGCTTTGAAGGGCAACAAAGCTTTACAGTGGACGGAAGAATGCGAGAAAGCTTTTCAAGAACTAAAGGAGTATCTAGCCTCTCCAAAACTTCTATCAAAACCAGTACAAGGAGAAAAGCTACTCTTGTACCTTGCAGTCTCTGAAAATACGGTCAGCTCCGCATTAGTCAGACAGGACAGAGGAGTACAGAGGCCCATATTCTACATCAGTAGGGCACTACTTGACACAGAAAAGAGATATCCAGAAGTGGAAAAGCTAGGCTTCACCTTGGTCATATCAGCTCGGAAGCTCCGACCTTATTTTCAAGCTCATCCAATTGAAATCCCAACTGCCTATCCTCTGAAGTCAATATTGAGGAAACTTGAGGTATCGGGAAGATTAGTGAAGTGGTTTGTGGAGCTAGGGGAATTCGACATATCATATGTGCCACGAAACTCCATCAAAGGGCAGGCCTTGGCTGATTTCGTTGCCGAGTTCACCCCGGCACTTCAAGACAAGGCACAACTCATTGAAACTTCAGGAACCTGGCTGCTCTACATCGATGGATCATCAATCGATCAAGGCTCAGGAGTAGGCCTGGTACTGCAGTCCCCTGATGGGCTCTCGACAGAAAAAGCAATAAGCTTGGGATTCAAAGCTTCGAACAATGAAGTAGAATATGAAGCCCTAATCCTAGGCATGAAGTTAGCTCTGGAATGTGAGGTTCAGAACCTTAAAGTCTTCTCAAACTCCCAACTGGTGGTAAGCCAAGTCTTGGGAGAATTCTCCGTTAAAGATGACAGGATGCTTTGGTACTCCGAACTGGTGAACCACTTGAAACGTTCCTTCTAGACGTTCACTATCCAGAAAATAGAGAGAAGCCAGAACTGCAGAGCAGATGTTTTGGAAAACATGGCATCCCGCTTTAAGTCTGAAGCAAATTCCAAAGTAAAAATCGCCTACCAGCCAAGACCTAGCATAGAGGAAGCCCCAGTTGCCCAAATTGCTGAACAGCCCCAGAACTGGATGACTCCAATCCTCCAGTACCTATAATCCGGGCTCCTCCCAAAAGACAAAAACAAAGCCAGGAGAATCCGAATCAGAGCGGCTCGGTACTTGATCCTGAACAACAAACTTTACCGAAGGTCTTATTCTCAACCTTTGTTAAAATGCTTAGCTCCAGAAGAATCACAATATGTCTTAGCTGAAATACACGAAGGTATCTGCGGGAATCATAATGGGGGCAGAACGATAGCTCACCGAGCTCTATCTCAGGGCTACTACTGGCGTAGCATGCTAAAGCAGGCTAAGGAGTATGTCTAGAAGTGCGACAAATGCCAAAGATTCGCCCCATATCAACACCAGCCTCATCACGAGCTCATCCCGATTACTAGTCCTTCGCCCTTCATTCAGTGGGGGATGGACATCATAGGTCTATTACCAAAGGCCCCACCGAACAGGAAGTATCTCTTGGTAGCCATTGACTACTTCTCTAAATGGGCCGAAGCTGAACCTCTAACACATATCATAGAGAAGGAAGTTGAGAACTTCACCTGGAAGAACATTGTTTGCAGGTTCGGTATACCACATGTGATTATCTCCGACAATGGGATGCAGTTCACTGGTAAAGGCTTCAAGAAATTCTGTGAAAATCTCAACATTAGGCAACACTTTGCCTCTCCAGGCCATCCACAAGCAAATGGGCAAGCAGAGGTCACCAACAGAACGATCCTTGATGGATTAAAGAAAAGGTTGGAGCAGGCCAAAGGAAAGTGGGTGGAGGAACTCCCTGGAGTTCTTTGGGCTTACAGAACAACCAGAAGAACTCCCACCTCTGAAACTCCCTTCTTATTAGCCTATGGTACAGAAGCAGTAATCCCGGTTGAGATCGATATGCCAACTCTGAGGATTGAAGCCTTTGGGTAAGAATCCAATGATTAGCAACTGATGGAAAATTTGGATTTGCTTGAAGAAAGAAGGGATCAAGCCAGCATCAGGATGGAAGCCTATCAGCAGAGAATGGTCGACAAATCCAAGGTAGGGCTCAAGACGGTCAGCTTTCAAGTCAGAGACTTTGTCTTAAGAAGAGTCTTTCAAAACACCAAGGATCCCACTATGGGAAAGTTGTCACCAAACTGGGAAGGCCCCTACAGAGTAACGAAGGTTGTTACGCCTACCACCTACTGGCTAGAAGACATGACTGGGAAGCCTATTCCTAGGCCATGGAACGTGGAACATTTACAGAAGTATTATCAATAGAGATGTTTCTTTCTTTTTTAATACCTCCATGGAATGTTCATCTTTTAATGCACAAGTCTCTAGAGCCTGGTCCATTTATAATGCACAAGCCTTAGTGCTTGGTCTATCTTTAATGCACAAGCCTCTAGAGCCTGGTCTATTTATAATGTACAAGTCTTCGTACTTGGTCCATCTTTTAATGCACAGGCCTCTAGAGCCTGGTCCATCTATAATGCACAAGCCTTAGTGCTTGGTCCATCTTTAATGCATAGGCCTCTAGAGCCTGGTCCATCTATAATGCACAAGTCTTAGTACTTGGTCCATCTTTTAATGCACAGGCCTCCAGAGCCTGGTCCATCTATAATGAACAGGCCTCTAGAGCCTAGTCCATCTATAATGTACAAGTCTTAGCACTTGGTCCATCTTTTAATGCACAGGCCTCTAGAGCCTGGTCCATCTTTTAATGCACAGGCCTCTAGAGCCTAGTCCATCTATAATGCACAGGCCTCCAGAGCCTGGTCCATCTATAATGCACAAGCCTTAGTGCTTGGTCCATCTTTAATACACAGGCCTCTAGAGCCTGGTCCATCTATAATGTACAAGTCTTCGTACTTGGTCCATCTTTTAATGCACAGGCCTCTAGAGCCTGGTCCATCTATAATGCACAAGCCTCCAGAGCCTGCTCTATCTATAATGCACAAGTCTTAGTACTTGGTCTATCTTTAATGCACAGGCCTCTAGAGCATGGTCCATCTATAATGCACAGGCTTCCAGAGCCTGGTCCATCTATAATGTACAAGTCTTAGTACTTGGTCCATCTTTTAATGCACAGGCCTCCAGAGCCTGGTCCATCTATAATGCACAGGCCTTTTAAGCCTGGTCCATCTTCAATACACAGATTCTATGATCTAGTCCATCCAAAGACAGAAGTTCGAAATATCTTCAAACTAAATTTTGCTAGATCGGAATACCTCAGAGCTGATATTTAGATTATTCGGCTTATGCACCAGCAAGCAACAAGTACTACAATACCGAGCAGGTTTTAAGTACTCTGATTCAAGACTTCAAGTTTTGTACAAGTTTCTTTGATCTACTCTTAGAACATACTGAAAAATTAGTCATCAAAAGTGCACGAAAAGGTGTTTTAACTCCAGAAGAGCATGTTCAAATACAAAGAACATCAGATCTGAGGAGGAGGAACTCAATTTTATTGGTGATTCAGAAAATTTACATTAGTACAAGAAAACTAGAAACAGAACAAGTACACAAAAACTACAACAAAGGCATCACTACGCTTTCACAACATCATGGCTTTCTTCCTCGAATGAGAAAGGGACCCAGGATCCAAACTTCCATTATCGCCGCAGCCGGCTCCATTTGAAAGAAAGGAACCCTAAACCCCAATCTGCAGTAAGAAGCACCCAGGCCATTTCATCATCACTGTCACTGATCTCAATACCAACGGATGATGAGGGCTCTGGGTCTTAGGGGACCTCCATGCATCTCCCTCAAAGCCGGCATGACACCCCAGCCGATTTGAGCAAGGGTCTCTGCCAAGACACAAAGGGAAGGAGGCATCCCACCTTCATCTTCATCACCAATGATCCAAGCCTTGGTTGAATCAAGGAGGGTCCACCTCCAATCGGAGAAATCTCGACCGGATGCTAAGATGGACAAAAAGATCTTTGCCTCCTCTAATCCTTCCTTGGAGACTGAATCAAAGGGAAGGTTAACTCTCGGCCACAGTTTAATCATTCCCAACTCGGACTGAAAATCGTCAATCATCTCCGGGCAAACGGTAAGCCTCTAAAAGACATTCAAATTCTCTTCGACAAGGAAGCAATATGGGAGCAAAGGTAAAAAGATGGGGCGCAACCGTACGCTCCTCTTTCGTATATATAGACCCTCGAAGCCCAAAAGTCACCCAAGTGAACCGTCGCAACGGTTAAATAAAGGGTTGGCCTCGAAAACTCAAAAGACAGCTGTATAAACGAATGACGTATAAAACCGTCCTTTCGGATACTTAGACGACAAGATACAAGGCTCCCCAAGCCTATCGAGCTGGTCAAGCAGACAGAGTCCAATCCAGCTTTATACAAAGGCCCTCGATCCAACATACAGACCTCTCAGTCTTGGCCATTCCGTTGATCCTTGACGGACCACGTGCACAACAAAAGACCATCAGGTCGGATGTATCTCAGTCCTGCTCTGAATGACTTAAGAGGCAGAAGTCTCAATCATCAGAGTGACTGACACGAGACACCGAATTTCTGCTACAAAACTTGGGTTCAGAGCAAACTGCCTCAAAACTCTCTAGAAATTTACTCTCAATATATATTTGACACAAGATCAATATCAGATCCCTACATGTCAGATTGAAATTGCTTTCCTATCTTATCCAAAGAAGAAGAAGCAATCAGAACTAGCCTACAGGCATCGTCTTATTGCAAATACAGCTCGGAAGGCAGTTGCCAACCGTTACAAAAAGCTGATCTGGAGGGATCCAGAACTGCCTCACTTGCAGCAGTTTCTCGCATCAACCATAAATTCAAAAGAAATACTACATGGGTCAACCAAACACAAGAGAAATGGGATGAAGATAGTTGAGAAAGGAAATATCGTTTCATTCAGCAAAAACTCTGTTACACTGAAGTTCAAAAAAAAAAAAAAAAAAACCTAAAAATATTTCCTAAGCTTGATCAGCAGTGGCAGGCTCAACGGCTGAAAAAGGATTGGTAGGAGCAGCATCACCCGTCTCACTTGGGACGACAACTTCAATGGGATCGGCAGGAAGAGCGTCGACCACCTCGCTCGGAATGGTAACCTTGGGAGGGGTAACCCCAGGAGGCACAATCGAGGAAATGTCGAAATCAAGAAATTTAGTAAGGAACCTAGTTTGGAAGTTGTTGAAGCCAAACATGATCAGGGTGTTGGCCATTCCTTCCAGTTCCATCTTCATCTCCATCTCGTTATCCAGCTTGGCCTACTCCACTGCATCCTTAAGCTTTTGATTGTATTGATACTGCATGCCGTCCATCTCCCTCTGCAACCTCTTTGCTTGCTTAATGGCAAGGTTCTTCTTTGACTCTATGACGACCAGAGAATTTTGGGACTCCTTCAGCCTCTCTGCAGAATCGTGAGCTTCAGACTGAGCAGTACCAAGCTGAAGCCTGAGATCGTCCAGCTCGGTCTGAAGTTTGTCAACCTCCTCTGAAGGGGGAGAGACCTCCATCAGAGCAGAAAGGGTGTGCAGGGTCTGCAATATACAAAGAAAACAGTTCAGTACCCAACCAAAACACTTGGAAAAAAGGGAAAAGAGATAAAGACCCGAAGAACTTACCTTGACCTGAAGAAAAGCCAGGTCAGCAAGAAGCTTCTCCGGCTTCTGGGGCCTAATTTTGGTTAAGCCTTTAGCCCAAAAGTCCCTTAGAATCTTTTTGTCCCCTGATTGACAACATCAGGGGCCACCGAGGATGACGCCCCCTTGCCCGCTTGCTTGGACTGGGCTGGGGGGACCACAAAAATGGGGGCAGGTGCCTCTCTCTCCCCCTCAGTGGGGTCAGGAGAGATCGAAAGTATCTTTTGCCTTTTCGTCTGGATGGGAGGGTCCACTAGGGAAGAAGCCTCCCCCACTGCCACAGATGAAGATGGCTCGGTCTCCCACCTTGCCATCATATCCTTTGCAAGCTCCTCAACACTTCCTTTGGCAGCCATCAACTTATCAGGGTTAACAATGGAGGAATGGTCTCAGTTGTTGGGCTGTAAAAGCTTCTTGTACTGCTCTTGGAGCATGGGAGAGGGGCTTGGTCTTTTCCACACGCTCCTAACTGCACAAAAGATACAGAAATTGATCAGTTCGGCAATTGGTGTACAAAACAAAATCAAAGCAGGCACGGGAAAATTAGGCCTCACCATTTCGCCTAGTGGTTCGAGGGAATGTTGAGAATTGGCATTGGAAGTCCTTGAATTCCCATCCTCCTTTTATGAAGAAATACCACTTCTTCCAAGTCTTGTTTGAAGAGGGCACGGAAGTAAGGGGTCTGAACCCACTATCAAAAGACATATAATAAAGGCCTTTCGCCCTCTTGAATTTTAGATCTATATTACTACGGATCAGGTCAAGGGACACGTTGACATTATTCATATGCCCCAACACAATGAAGCTCAATAGATGTCTCCAACTATTAAGGTTCAGGTTTGCAGGGCAAAGGTTGAACCAACAGAAGAATTGTTTTACAAGGTTAGGAAGGGGGAGTGTCAGTCCCATTTCAAACCAAGCCAAGTAGGTGCAGATTTCCCCTTCTCTAACATCGCGTGGGAGATCCAGAGAGTCCGGGACCCTGAAAGTAACGTTTGAAGGGAGATTGAATTTCTCCCACAACTCCACCAACATTTTCTCAGTGATCGCACTCTCACCCTCCTTTCTATGACCAGATCGACCAGAGGTCTCACTAGCCCTATTCGGGGGCTCATCGAATGCGTCAACAATCCTAACCCCCGGACTAGAGGGGGGCTCTACCAGTCTATTTTCATCGTCATTTACAGAAGGAAGATTCACTAGTTGCAGTTGAGGAATGGTCCTAGAAGGACTGCCCGAACCAGAAGGTGACCCAGGGCCAGACATGGCGAACAACAAAACGTAACAAAGCAAATGAAAGGGAATGTAAAAGGGGCTAAAATCAAACCTGAAGTCAAGAAAGGCTATGAACATCGGATATCCTTCAACCTTCAAAATATGTCAAATGGCGGTGGCAGTCTCTGGTACTGTAGAAGCAAGTGCAGAAGAAAAGCATAAAAGTCCTTTCCCTCTCTTTATATACACATTCGAAATATGAGCCTCCCAAGACGATTCGACACAACGGTTGAAAATAATGATGGCTTCTCAAGTATCGGCGGCGTAATAAATGACCCATTAAATCGACATCTCGAAAAATGGAGAAACAAAACGTGTGACTCTTTATAAAGCCCATAACCCTAGTTAAGCCCTAGCTCCTAACTAGGGCTCCAGGGGGGGGGGGAGTAGCTGATATACCACAAACAGACACACCAATCACCCTGAGACACGTGTGCTTACAGAGCTGATAAACTCGGTCATAAGAGCAGTCACAGCCTTCAGGGCATTCTCATATACATATACTACAGAGCCGATAAACTCGGTCATACAGAGCAGGCGGAGCCTCCAGGGCATTCTCATGTACATATCCTCCAGACCTTATGCTCTGGGCAATATTCACTCAGTACTTCGTATGGTTCCGACCTTATGATCTTAGCAACTACCAAGCAGGGATTAAGGAAACAGTCTTCAACACGGAAACCGTCTTCAACAAGGAAACTACTATCTATGATTCTCTCTATTTTATGATACAACATTCCACAAGGTAACTGCAATCTTCGATGATCAAATCCCTATATTCATGGCTCCGAATCCTAATCAACTTAGGAAGGCCACGATCTATAAATTAAACCCTAAAGGTACGCTTTATTTTCTATACTCATTCTTTGGCTTTCAATATAGTCTTTTCAATTCAGTTTACTTAGTTAAGCATCGGAGCGGCTACCGCCGGAGCCAATCCGGTGGTCCTCTGATCCCCTTTTTTGAGTGTTCTACAGGTTGCGGAGACCATATTTATTGCGAGTCAAAAAGTGCAGCATCAACTATCATCCATAAAATGGTTACATATTGCTTAGAATAATGCATGATGACTCAAATTTTTGTACCAAAATTTATATATCAAATGTTGTGGTAATAGGTTATTGGTAAAATATTTATAAGATATCTAAAAGACCACCAATAATTTAATGTCACATTATTTGAGATGTAAAACTTAGGAAAAAGAGTATTATTTTATTGCTTATATCATTGGCTTAAAATTTTGCTAGACTTATTTTTGGAAATTATAATCTTTAATAAATGTAAAATAGATTTAAATTTGAAAAGAAGATTTCAAGAAAAGTGGAAAAATTTGAAAGAGTAAAAATGCTTGTCTGTTAATAATATACCTCGTGGATTTTCATCCACCAATTACTGTGCTGTATAGAATAGAAGTCTTGGGGTATCTAAAGAAAGGAAAGAAGATATGGAAAATAGGGTTTTCTTTTGTTTTAAACAATCCACTCCTTTGTTGTGGGTTTAGATTTCTTCCCCCCCCCCCCCCCCCTTTTAAGTGAAAAGGAATTAAAGACTAAATAAAACCTTGGAACCTTTCAAAGTGATCATAAGTTATGGAATAAATGAAAAATGAAAAGAGAGATTACGGTTATGGACATGGAATGACAAGAGGCATGACACTATTTAGGCGCATTGTGTGAGCATGACATAGGACATGAACCATATTCAATATCCTTTCTAGGCAAATCAGAAAAAGATAAAACTAACTGAGCTTAGCTTCTTTTTTAAAGTGAGAAGAGGATAAAATGAGAGAAACAAAAAAGATATCAAAAGTGGAGATGCCAAATGGCACAATCCTCTTTGTTAGCTTGTAAGTAAATATGGATTTGGTCATGAGAGGTAATTGAAATCAAATCTACTAGGCCACAAGAAAGATAAAGTGACAAAAAGGTAGAAATAAGTTCAAACGAATAAGTGTAAATGTACAGTGATTCAATAACATAAAAAAAAAAGAGTAGGGTTTAACTCCCACTGCTCAATCCTAGAAGAAAAAGTAAATTCAAGTCCTTACAAAAATAAAAAAAAGAAAGAATTAATAAGAATTTAATAGCATCAAAATCAAATGCACTTTACCGTTGCTAACTTCTATACGAGTGGTGAAAATAAAATAAAATAAAATCAATGGGAAAGTCTAGTAATTTATTTTTGTCGATTGACTTTTTTTTTTTTTTTGGTTGTCAACATGAAAATATCACCTTAACACATGAAAAATAACATAAATCATACATACAGTGCAATTTTGAATTCAAGGAAAATAAGCAAAGTTGAAACAAAAAAGATGAGATTAAGGAAAGTTTAAGAATGCAATTCCAATTCAAAGAAAATAAGACCAATTAGAAATAGAGAAAGGATAAGATAATGGAAAGTTTTGTTGAAAAATGGGTAATTTTGAGCAGATTTTTTAGTCAAAATTAAAGTGAGTCTTACACATTATTTTAGGTGGGTTCAGATAAAAATATGTTCCCCTATATTGGGTTACTCAAAACTACTAAGGCGTGAGAAATTACCTCTAAACATCATCACTTGAAATTGATAACAATGTGTGAAAAGCCTGTGTCCCATATAAGATGAGTACTAGAGTTTTAAAGAGCACATATACACTTATCTTGTACAAAATTTATTTAAATATTTTAATTAATTTTTTTTTTAGAAACGCTGCCGTTTTGTTATCAGTATCAAATGATCAATATGCTGTCCTTTTCAAATTCGAAAATTTGAAATTGAACTAAACAGTTGCCTTGTTTAATTCAAACACGAACAACTGTGTTTGTTCAATGTAAAGACGCATCTATTAGAGACTGTGACTGTTCGAACAGTCACCAGTTTCTCTATAAACCAAGTTCGTGCTCATTAACATTCACTCTATTTTTACGAGTTATTATTCATACATTGTGAGTCTACATGTGCATACTGAGAGAACTCAAACATAAGTTCTAATTCGTTGTGCATAAAAAATTGAAGTGCTTCTTCTAATGTGCATGACTATTATATCTTGGGAGACAATCATTGAAAACTCGAAGCACCAGTGCGAAGACAATATCATCTTAAGGACATAGTGTAAGACACTAGCCATGGTCAACCACCATTATTGTACTTTTAGTATTTTCCTCAACCTTGTAAGTTCTAATATATTATTGCTTCAAGTTATTTCAATTTTTATAAAATTAATTATGTTTTAATCTTAATTTCAAAACTAATTTAACAAATAGAGATTACGATATAATATTTTAAAGTATAATATTTTATTTTAAATTATTGTAAATTTTTATAGTACAATATTTTGATAAAATATTTTTTCTAACAAGTCTAACAATATTGTTGATTGTTTGAGAGTAAATTAATAATTTCAACTGCTTTTCAAGAGGGTTCATAACTTGCCATGTTTTGGTTGATTTTTATAATCTAAGAGTACATGAGCATGAAGCATATGATAATTCTCCTAGCTTTATTCCTTTTGGTTGGAATGCATGCGCTACCATATATATAGTAATGGATTGTACCAAGTGTTTTGGTAAAATTCATCTTTTCTGTCAGAGCCAGACCACACCAACTGATCGAAGCAGCTGTGGTCCGCTTTGATTTACTAATTGAGTATGTTACGCCATTAAACTCCCAAAAAAAAAAAAAAAAAAAAAATAGAGTGAACCAAAGCAGTTGATTAGACCAATTACATTTAAGGCATCTTTATTTAAAACATGCTATAACTATAGTTGCTAAGACTTGAATTAAGCTCGTGAATGAATTGAATTTGGATCAGATTAGAGGTGATATAAAATTGTATATCAAATAAGATCGGATGTGAAAATTCACCAAATTTATAAATTTTTAATTTAAATCTGAATTTATTAATTATGGAGATCTGATAAATCTTAATATATATAATTTTATAATATAAAATACATATAGTATTATGTAAAATTTGAAATACATAAAAACTCAATTCAATTCTATTTAACACAACTTATATAATTTTAAATTTAATATATATATATATATATATAATTTTTAATATAATATGTTTTTTGATAAGGAGCTTAAAAATTAATATATATATATATATATATATATGTTATTATAATCGGGTCAATGGATCATAATGGTTTAATATTTTACAATTAAAGATATATAAACAATAACTATATCTATTAAAAAACATGGATTTAAAAACTATGAGAAGTAATATGAATTTATAATCAAATGATCCGAATTGAACTAGTGCAACATTGCTCATACTGGGTTAATATCGGGTCTAGTTTTGATAACTATGAAATTTATTGAATCTGGACAGTTTTTAAGATGATTAGTTTCTTAGTAAGGTTAATTTTCTTCCATTTTTCTCTTATTCATCTTATTTATTAATTAAGTTAGTTGTTATAATTAGGACTTGATATTAGTCCCATTGGTCAATGATATCAAACAATATTCGATATTTAGTTTTCTTTGTTTTATTTTTGGTTAGTGATAATATAAGATTTATCATTTAGTTGTTTAGGATAATTAGTATTTATCTAACATCCTGTTGGTCAATATTTGTTAGGAAGAATCCTATTGGCCAATTTTATTTTTTTATTTTAGAACAGTTTTCTCTACATATTCTCAATTTATATCCTTAATTGTATCTCATGTGATATATCATTATGCGATGATTTTAGAAATTACAGTATGTGAAGCCAGCATAATTGATCTGGGCCATTGATATTAGAGATTCATTCTGGGCATTGGATCAAACCCTAACTCTGATCCATCAATAAAGGCCTCGAGGTCATTCTCTGCAATAAACAACTATTAGAGACAAGGCCTATTTGATCTCTTCTCATTAAAATTTTGTTATTAATCAACTTTTGCACATGAAAGAAGGTAAAAGAACTAGAGTTCGTGCTATTGTTTATCTAAATTTTCATTGCCCAACTAGAACTGAATGCGATGTAATCAAATTTATGGTTGAAGCCTTGCTTCTTTTTCAGCTAAATTCTAATTTTGTTTTGCTTCTCCCGGTCGTCGAGCTGGATCGATTCGACTCGACTCTTTACCTTGCGCCCCAACCTCTCATTGAGATCTCGGAGTTGGATCAAGGAAGTAGCAATAGTCGAAGTTAAAGTGGAAGGAGAACCCAATTTGAGTATTAGATGAAATTTCACAGATCATGCAGACCCTAAAGATAGAGTTTGGTTAGTTTGATTAGTATGAATCTTAGATTGAAATCAATCACCTCGTGAGGAAAGAATGAGTGGATGTTTCGAATGAATGTTGAATGAGTGAAGTGCCCCATAAGCTATAAGGCACACCCAAAATATGGGGCCGGAAATTGCAAAGGAGCAGGATTCGAAGCAATTGTCATTAATCAAGAAGGAAATCCAAAAGGAACTCAAGTTTTTAGTACGATTGCTTGGGAATTATGAAAGTTAAATTTTACTAAGATAGTTTTATTAGCTCTCGAGGTTTTATAAGATGAGACTGTGATGAAATAGAGGGTTAAGAGAGGCGTCTTGCACAATCCACCCATCCCAGCTCAGCTAATAAATGTAGCATAAGAGAGTAGGAGGCCGGACCATGCCGATCGGGACCTTTTTTCGTGACTTCTGCCATTGCATACCTTGATCCATGCATTGATGTGAGGTGAGGACCTATATTGACTATCATGAGGTATTTTCTTGTAGATGGTGTAGTCATAGGATTTTCCCCGATTCATTTTTCAATGTATTGCTGAAATTGAAAAATCTATTTACTTTCAGTTTTTCACTAAACTTCTTGTTCGAGTTCTTACTTGATGACTAGAAGAGGAGATAGAAGTGTAAAATGCCTCTTCCCCCTAGAGGCTTTCTAGCATTTCATCATCGTTCAAGAAGAAGAGAAATTATTAGGTAGGCATATATAATTATATCTTATTGGTAAGCTTTGTCATTGACTTTCACTACCTCCCTAGCTACTCATCATAATTAAAGGCCCTAAAGTAGTTGAAAATGGGCATAGCATGAAAGTTTCGATGGATTTATTCAAAATATTCAAGAAAATTATGGGTGCCAGCACCGGAAAAAAGGAAATCATTTTTTGTGGATTTAGAGGGATCTCGGCTGTCTCTTTCCCTAAAGGTGGGAAGGAACGCCTCTTATGAGAGATAGAGAAGTTGAGGAGTCGCCAGCTTGTTTTTGTGCAAGAAACAAGCAAACCTGTTACAACCGAATATAATTGAAAGAACATTGAAAAGGAATGGAATAATCAAAATTCACATCGCCTTGTCTCCTAATTACATTCTAAAGATCCCTTGACATAGATCAAATAAAATAAGGCATTGAAATAAAGCAAAAATCAGAGAAAACATGGATCTAAGGGCTAAGGTACAGAGTGGGAAGGTGTTAAGCACTTACCTCGCCCGATTTGAGTGGATCGACCTCGAATATTCACTTGTAAGGCTATTTTGTAACACCCCGACCTTGATCAATTAATAATTAGATCGCTAATTATTAATTAGAAACGACATAAAGAATACTAAAGAAAGTTAATCGAGAAATTCTCGATGGTTGCGATAGGCCGATAAAATAATTAAACACGTCAGAAAGGGAGGGTGTAATACCCGAACCTAATTACCAATTAATTAGGTAAAATGATGCCATTTTAACAGTACAAGAATTCGAATTAGCTAACTACGGAAATCACAAAGAAGTAATAACTGACACGAGGCCTTTGACATCGAAGCTAACCTAAATAGAAAATGACCAGAAGAAACGACTTCGTAAAAAGAGCGATAAAAAAAAAATTAGGAAGGAAATAGCTAAAACAGAATTTTGCACCAGCCAAACAAGGCATAAGCCCAAATGAGGGAAAAAATGCCCAAAAGTGAGGTCAATGGGATTTGAACCATTGACCAAGTGGGGCAAGATTTTAAGCACCCAAAAATAAACCAAGTGGGCTGCGAGCACCTTTGTGCTTAATTGCACAAAAAAACTGTATATAAACCCAAATTATCCAAGCCCACCTCCCAAATTGGCCAATGGCCATTCATGCAAACCCCTCATCATCAACTGAACCTCCCCACATCAGCCTACATCATCCCACCTCAGCTCCTGCATTAGCCATATAATCACACCTAAGCCTACAAGAGTAATACACATAGATGTATATCTATAGGTGTGCATTAATATATATATATATATATATATATATATATATATATATACTCTTTCAAAACACATCAAGGGTACGTGTGTTCTGCACTCAGACTGTGTGAGTAACCTTGTATATATATACTCTTTCAAAACACATCAAGTGTACGTGTGTTCTGCACTCAGCCTATGTGAGTAACCTTGTGTGTGGGTGCGAGTGATAGAGAGAGAGAGAGAGAGAGAGGGACATTGGTGAGAGGAGAGTGTGTGCACATACAAGTGGGTATGTGTGCATGGTGCGTGTCCACTTGTGTTGCACAAGGAGGAAGACACCGGTCTTGTACGTGCCGGACTGGACTGCACTGAGGGTCTTCCCTTGAGCCAAGAAAAGAGGAGTTCACTGTTCGAGAGTTATAAGCCTCACACTGTTTGATTTTTTTTGTTTAAATTTTTGGTACTGTTTTTGGTATTATTGAGCCCTATTAACCACATGCATGAAATTATTTTGACACTAGTAAGTATCAGGAATTGATTTGGAAGGGCCAACAAGGCTTGAGGAACCCCGAACCATGAGAAACCGCCATTGATGAACCTTGTAAAACTGTGTTTGAACCAACTTGAGTTAAACCTTAACTTAGGTATGAGGATTAAAACTAGATGCTAAATGGTTCATGAAATAGCAAAAATTAGGTGAAATGGCCCTAAGACTAGAGAGAACCGTCGAGTTGCAGGCGGTAGGTCCTCAATCCAATTCCATTTACAAAGCTTTACATCTTGTTTTTGGAATGAGGACTGAACCCCCATGACATGACGATCACTGTGAGCCAAACCTCATAAGCTTTGGGCCAAAAACAAGCATGTATGGATCAGTTGTAGGTTCGGTTATCCAATCATAGACCGAATGTTTGAGCTCGTTCCAATCCACAAAACAAATGTCAAAGTATTTACTAAGCTCCAAGAAACACCTTAGAATCAATAACAGTGGAAACCCATGGCCAAAAAAGCACGAATTTAGCTTTTAAGATTTTCAGTTTTAGGGTTACTGTTCATCTTCATAAGGAAGACGATGAACAGTACTAGACACGAGTCGGATAGGATTTGGGTTGGGTAGGAACCCGATCGGATATAATGGGCAAGTCGAACTACGTCGTTTTAGGCAAAATGTTTTAAATTTTAAATTCAATTGGGGCAATTTGGTTGCGGTTATAAGGAATTAGAAATTTGAAAAATTGAATCTGGGGTTAGACTAAACCGTGGATAAGGGATATAACAGGGTTATGTTAATCCGATTCTTTAGCCTAGCCTGAACTAGCTGGTTCACCATATATCTGGTCCGGTTTAGGGTTTAATTAAGCAAACCCAACGGTTCAAGGGCTTGAATGAAAGGAAGTTAAACCAGCATTTTCCTGAATTGCACTTTGACCCCAACTGTTCTGAATATTTGTATTCTGGCCCGAATGTTAAAGAATTAATTCAAATAAGCCCCTAAAAAATAAATAAATAATAAAACAATTTATTTAATTATTTTATTAATTGGATAAAATGACTATTTTACCCTTGGACATTAAATAAGTCAAACGAAGCCCAAATAAAATAAATAAATAGTGGATTTTTACTATTTTGGGCATTCCAGACTCAATGGTGGAGTCCGATTTAGAAAATTAAGTCCGAAAAAATACAGACACAAATTATAAATGACTGTATTGCCCCTAATGATACCTAGGGCTAATTAAACACAAAAGATAGTCTATTTTAACTATGTCAGACATTCTGGACCAAATAGTGAGGTCCATTTTATGAACTGAAGTCCTGAAAAATTTAGCTATACAACATGTGAAATTACCAAAATGCCCCTGATGCTATACGAAGTTCAAATGGGACGAAATTGATACTGATAGAAGCCCAAATACTCGTGAAACTGTACACATGATTAAATGACGAATCGAGGTCAGAATTTCACAAAACATAAAATGACCAAAATGCCCCTGAGCATGGTAAGTGCAAAGTAGAGGCTGAATAAAGGCCAATATGATCTAATAAATTGCCATAAGCATAATTATGAAAATTGTGGGACTAAATAAGACCCCGAAACAGTCAACGTATAAAATGAGAAATGACCGATGTGTCCCGATGATCAAAGATAGATACCAAATGAAGTCCAAAAGACTTAGAAAATTATATATGAGATATGTGGACTATTCTGAGGACCACGACAGGGTCCGGGACAAGAATGGTAAAATTGCCATTTTGCCCCTGAGGTTAAATAAGTGCTTAATTGATAACGACTAGAGTCCAAATGACTTAGATTACAATCCTGATAACTACTAAGCCTAATTAAAGAATGTAATAGCCTCAGATGAAACCCAATGAAAAGGTAATAAGCTATTAGGCTATCTTAGGTAATCTAATAGATGCCTAAGATGATGAATAAGTCATGAATGGTTAAATTCTAATCTGTCTGTGATTGATGATAATTATTCAGGACATACAAGGATGTGCCTGAGACGATATCTGGAGGACATTTGTGAATGGAGATAAGCATAAAAGTTTGTGAGTAACTTGGAACTTCTGACTTGGTGTAGAAGTGTCACTTCTTAGATATTGTATCTTCATATACTGTACTACTTGAATGCATGTACTGCATTACACGTGGCATGATTTTATTCTGTCTGGCTCTTTTGTTCTGTTCTATTATATATATATATATATATATATATATATATATATATATATATATATATATAGAGTTTGTTCCGATTCCGTTCTATTATGTTATGTTTTACTCTTGGACCCACTTCAGTCTTGAGTAGTATGGCATAAGTAGGCTAGAGCGGTACCCAAAGAGTAGAGGCCCTACGAGTAGTCCGCGATGGGCAGCTAGGGAAGCTCAAATATACTTAATTATGTACCTAATTGGCATTTTGTTCTATTCTGTTTCGCTCAATACTGACCTGTTCTATTCTTTGATTTATTTGCCTATACTTCTGATTGATATACTGGCATCCTGTATTATTCTGTCTGTTCTGATCCGTTGTTCTATTTAGTTCGTTTCTGTTTTATTCTACTTAAACTGCATTTAAAGTGGATTTATAAAACTATTATTTCTGAAGTGACAAAACTAACTATGTGCCTTATAAGTAAGAACTGGTTTTGAAACCCATGGTAGGGAACCTCTGTTACTCACTAGGCTTGTTAAAGCTCACCCCATTATACTAACATTTTTCAGGATTTATCTTCGGTGGATTAGAAGGCACAATGGGATGACACCGGTTGACATCCCAAACAAGGATTTGATTAGCACTATTTATGAAGACTTGGATTCTTGCAGACTAACTCAGGCTATTCAGGTGAGTGTTATGATATGATTATATTTACTGATATGCTATAGACGTATTGGGACATGGCTCACGATATTGGCACTTTAGAGATTATTTGGTGATTGATGATAGGCGTGCTCTGATGTGTTTGGATGAGTTGCATTCCTGAATTGAAAAGTTTTAAATTCTGCTACTCTGACCTTACATTTGGAATGCAATTCATCGGTAAGTTTAGAAGTTTGCCTTTGGTTGCTCGCATTGTCGGTCGATAAACTAGCAAGGTGACTAACTGGCATCACGTCCTCGAGATCAGTGTAGGGTGGGGTTTGGGATGTGACATATTTTGTCATTAGAAAATTGAAGACAGATGTGAGTCTGGAAAAGAAAAATAATAAATGATCTAATGTAAAGAAATAAGTCAGAACAAAAAAAAAAAAAAGAAAGAAAATCTAACTAAGGCTCGAAAGCGTCTTATGTATCCATTTAGAAAACAGAATTAGAGTTACGTAGTTCTATGGCTTACCCTCTTTTATCAAGAATGATAAAAAAGGCGAGATCAACAGGATCTAAAGAAAACTATTAAGGGTTTGAGAGCGTACCTCATTCAATCGTTGTCGTCGGGCAACACTTCGATTAGGAAAGTCTGAATTGGACACTTTAATCGAGCAGATCTCCGGCTTATTATTCGGGTTAGAACACGTTGCTTTGGCTTGCTTCACGAAGAGAGGTTGTCACTTCGGCAAGGCTTCGGCCTTAGGAGAGGGAGAGTTCTTATAGAGAGAACTCTAGAATTAAACTAAAAGCGTAAGGCTATGAAAATCCTCTTTCATTCGTGTCCTTTGTACTTTTCCTCTCCCTAGAATTGATGGCCGAGGGGTTCTATTTATAAAAAAATATAGAGATTTGATCCAAGGGTCTAAGATGAAACCCTAAAATGGAGGGTTAGGATCATGTATTGAGTGATAATTATCTAATTAAATAAATAAAAAATTAAATAAGAATGACTATCCTAACTAAATGAATTAATAAATAATTATGACAATGCATAAACCAATAGAATTGGTGTCTACATGCTAGAGCCAATAAGATAAAAGAGAAATAGAATTTAAATGAAAAATAAACTCTAAAATGAAAATGTCTAAGTTCAATGTATCTCCATTTGAGGAAATATCAAAACCACCAGATTTATGGAAACTCTAAAAGTGAAAAGTCCTAATTAAGCCTAAATAGACTACTATCACCCAAGATTACCAAATTGTCCCCAATTTGGTGGAGAATCTCTAGATCGCCACAAGACATGTTAAAAGACCAAATTATCCCTAATTCGTCATCAAAGGGCTAAAATTACCAAATTACCCCCATGTGGGTAAAATGATATAAAAATTATGAAAATGAGTCTCAAGTAACTAGGAAGTCCTATTGAGGGTAGGATTGTGCCAAAATTACCAAAATGCCCTCAGTGTGCAAAAAGGTGTCGAAATTACCAAAACACCCTTCGATAGGCAAAAGAGTCCTAACAAGAGTGGGACTCTATGAGGAAGAGTCCTACTTAGACTGGGACTCTGGCGGGAGAGTCCTAATGGAAGTGAAACTCTATCAGGAAGAGTCCTACTTGGACTAGGACTTTAGCAGGAGAGTCATAATGGGAGTGGGACTCTATCGAGAAGAGTACTACTTGGATTAGGACTTTGACAGGAAAGTCCTAACGAGAGTGGGACTCTATCGGGAAGAGTCCTACTTAGACTAGGATTTTGGCAAGAGAGTCCTAACAGGAGTGGGACTCTATTGGGGAAAGACCTACTTGAATTGGGCCTCTAACAAAAGAGTCCTAAGAGAAATAAGACTCTGTTAAGAGGAGTCCTAATGGGAATAGTACTCAATTGGGAAGAGTCCCTAATTAAACTAGGTTTCCTAGCATAATCATCGATTTTTCTACTTAATCAAGGTCACAAAATAAGGTGTCTACAGAAAGCCCATTGTCGACAGAACTTGCAAGCAAGTGAACATCAACGCAAGAAAACAAAAACCATTTTAACCTTGATTATGATTTTGACGTGGTCTAACTTATTCCTCTATGAGATTTCTACGTATCACCCTCAGGTGAATTAAACCATTCATAGTTCGTGACTAGCGAAAATGAGTGTTGTCCTTATCGAATTTTCTCTAAAGAGATTCGTCTCAATAGGACTATTGTGAAGTTACACCCTCGAAAATGACTCATCCGAGTCTTACTTGATAAGAAATGTGATCCTAATAAGTCTTTCATGAGGTTGTGTTCTCATGAGATGATCTTACGTCCTCGGACATTTTACCTACAAGGAAATTCATCTTTGTAGGTTGGTAAGAGAGAATATGATAGACGACTTACCTGAAAGGAACGCTATCCTCACTACAGGAAAAATGTGCGTCACTAATAATACCCATTTGTGTTGCTAATAATCACGTCGCTAATACTATTAGCGACATGCACACGAATAGGCGTCACTAAAAGTCATTATTAGGGACCCACATTGTGTGTCGCTAATAATAAGGTGTGGCGTCACTAATGCTATGCAGAGAACGCAATGGGCATTATTAATAGTATATTATTAGCGATGCTTAGAATGCGTTGCTAATAGTTTGTTATTGGAATTATTTAGCAACGACCTCTGTGCGTCGCTAATAGTATATTTTAGTGATGACTGTGAAGGGCCGCTAAAACTAATATTTGAGACTTTTAGCGACACCTTTGTGTGCGTCGCTAAAAGTTAATTTTGTTTTTTTTGGGGCTATTTTGCACCTGAATTTTTTTTTTTTTTGGTGTTTTATTCCTGTTTAAAACCTGTATCAATCATCTTGATATAAAATAATTCCAAACATTATGAAATGAATATATTAAAAGAGAAATGCATTCATATATATATATATATAAATTAGTAATTACTTACAATTGTAAAAGTAGAATTTCTCAATAAATACAAAAATAAAAAATTGTCTCATAAAATGTAACTACAGATGTTCAGGAAAAGAAAACAAATAAAGGAGAAAAGTAAGTCCCGATGCAGAACAGAAAGACGACAGCGCAATAATCTCGATCAATCTAAAATAAAAGATCAAATGATATATATTAGAACACTTATTAAATATATATGAACATAAAATGTGAATTTTGTTTTTGCATGCATAAATAGTAAAAAGGGCATAAAGTAGCAGAAGTTGCAAACCAGTGATCTGAACTGAGTGCTGTAACTTCATACAAGTCTATTTTGTCATTTTAAGGTGTGTGATGGGGTTTCGGGCTCGTTAGGTTGATATCCGACTTTTTGGTCCGTCAAAACCCTAAAATTGGTCTTTTTAGAGCAGAAAGTTGCATAAGTTTCAAACCGGTGATCCGAACCGAGTGCCGTAAGTTTGTACAAGTCTATTTTATCATTTGTGAGGTGTGTGATGGGGTTTCAAGGTCGTTAGATCGATATCCAGCATTTTGGTCTGTTAAAACCCCAAAATTGGTCTTTTTAGAGCAGAAAGTTGCATAAGTTTCAAACCGGTGATCCAAACCGAGTGCCGTAACTTTTACAAGTCTATTTTATCATTTATAAGGTATGTGATGGAATTTCTAGGCTGTTAGGTTGATATCTAGTGTTTTGGTCCATCAAAACCTGAAATGGGCCTTTTGAAGTAGAAAGTTACATAAGTTTGAAATCGGTGATCCGAACCGAGTGCTGTAAGTTCATGCAAGTCTATTTTATCATTTGTGACGTGTGTGATGGGGTTTCGGGGTAGTTAGGCTGGTATCTAGTATTTTGATTTGTCAAAACCCTAAAATGGGCCTTTTTAGAGCAGAAAGTTGTATAAGTTTCAAACCGGTGGTCTGAACTGAGTGCTTAAGTTCGTATAAGTCTATTTTTATCATTTTTGAGGTGTGTGATGGGGTTTCGAGGCCATTCGGCCGATATCCAACATTTTGATCCATAAAAAAAATTGGCCTTTTTGGAGCAGAAAGTTGCATAAGTTTCAAATCGATGATCCGAACCAAGTGCCGTAAGTTTGTACAAGTCTATTTGTCATTTTTGAGGTATGTGATGGGATTTTGAGACCGTTAGGCTGATATATGGTATTTTGGTCTGTTAAAACTCCAAAATTGGTTTTTTTGGAGTAGAAAGTTGCATAAGTTTCAAACCGATTATCTGAACCGAGTGTCGTAAGTTCGTACAAGTCTATTTTATCATTTGTAAGGTGTGTGATGGGATTTCTAGGCTGTTAGATTGATATCCAGTATTTTGGTCCATCAAAACCCAAAATAGGCCTTTTTGGAGCAAAAAGTTGCATAAGTTTGAAACTGGTGATCTGAATTGAGTGCCGTAAGTTCGTGCAAGTCTATTTTATCATTTGTGAAGTGTGTGATGGGGTTTCTGGGTAGTTAGGCCGATATCCGACATTTTGATCCATTAAAACCCCAAAATGGGCCTTGTAGGAGTGGAAAGTTATATAAGTTTCAAATGGTTATTAGAGCCGATAAAATTAAGTAAGTTCGTGCAAATCTATTTTTTCATATTTGAAGTGTGTGATGGGGTTTCTAGGCCATTAGGCCAATATCCAAATTCTTTTTTTTTACATAACATTTTCTATAAATTATAAAGCCACCAAAGTAATTTTAAAAACTTACTAATGCTGAATAGAGCCTCCTTGCTGGCTGAGGAATGTTTGCATAAGAGACTCTAGCTTGGTCGTGTGAGCACTGAGGTCTATCATCATCTACTCCAGCTCTGAACTGCGTCTCTTAGATGCCTCAGCTCTCTGACCCTGCTGTGCGTCTGCGTGATCCTGGTCCAATCATATCTAAAAGAAAGTTTAAAAATAAAATTCCATTACATCATAAAAATGAATATCCATTGCATCATAAAATTGAATAACCATTACATCATAAAATTGAAAATCCATTACACTTGATCCTAACACAGGTAACACCTATTACAATTATTCATCTAAGTCTGTATCATCATCTGTTCTTTAAATTTCTTCATTCTCAGTACAATACTCTAACAATGTATCATCATCAAAATCACTTTCCTCGTCATCATCTGAAAGTTGCATCCCTCAGATTTAACTGTCTGATATTGGTGACATTGGAAGCTACGACATGATCTGGTTCTACATTAGTTCTATTCAACCGATATGAAGTAACATTTTCTTGATCATGGCAGACAACACCATCGTAGGCAGATTGAGACTCTTCTTGTAGTGCCTCCTCAATCCTCTCCAAATCTTCATCTTCCTCTTCAACTTCTAGTACATCATAAACATTACTGGACTTTATATTTTGGACAACATGCCAATCACCTCTGATTTTGTGTCCTTCAAATAGAAAACTTGTTTTGCTTGAGATACCAATACATACAGATCATCTTTAAATGCCATACGTGACGTATTAACACTTATAAAGTGCTTATCAATCTGCATTCCAATCTTCTTGTGACTTACATCCCACTAATCCACATTTAAACAAATACACAGAATGATCAAAGCAGTAATGTAACTGTATGATATCTTGTAAAACATCATAATACCCTACACTTTGTCTTGCTTCACAACCTCCTTAAACAAGGACACCGCTATTTTGTGTTTGCTGGCTCACCTCACATTTCTTCGTGTGAAATCAAACACCATTAACAATTAAACCGGTGTAACGGGATATCCTTTGATCAGGGCCACATGCCAAGGAATATAATTGATCGTACGCCTTAGGAGATTTTCGGTGCCGTAATAGCTTCATCTATTAATTCAATACAAGTACAAAATTAATTGAATACAAATGCATTAACTAATTCAATTACAATTAATTGAAACCTATACTTACACGTTATCCAAACCACTTTGGAAACAATTTTTTTTGTCTTTGGTCTATATTAGTATCAGTAACATGTTTTCTTTGAAGCTCAGTTATATGCTCACTATGTAAGATGAGATATGTTTTATGTAACTTACATTTATGTACTAAAGTAGTATTGCAATGATTTTGATAAACTTACTTAAAAGATGGCAATGTCTCATCGCATTTGTTGAGCACGGTACAGTAGGCTTTTTCCAAGTCTTCAGGATGATACCATTCATATATACGCACCTATTGGCCACACAATCTGAGTAAACACCGCAAAGCCAGTTCATTGCTGCCTTGGACATCTATCAGAATTTCATTCTTCATGATAAAACCTTATCTTAATATCTTCAAGATGCATAGAGCAGAACATGAGACATTTTGCATCAACGTACACCTCAACAATTGACCATTCCGGTCGTGCTTTGTTATGCACATATTGCTTTAATGTGTGCAAATATATGTTTTAATAATTAATCAGTTAAAAATTAAAATAGTTACGATGAATAGATAAGACAAAAATTAAAATTTAATGTACCTTTCTATTGGATACATCCAATGGTATTAGACAGGTCCGCCAATTTTTACCTCATTCAGCAAATGCACAATTAAGTGGACCATGACATCAAAGAAAGCTAGAGGGAAAATCTTTTCCAACTTGCAGAGGATTACGACAATGTCTCTTTCGAGCTTTTTCAGTACTTCTAACTTCAACGTCTTGGCACTTAATTCTCTAAAGAAGCAGCCCAACTCAATCAATGTTGTTGATATGTCATCGGTGAAATATCCACGTATTGCAACCGAAAGAAGTCATTGTAAAAGGACATGGCAGTCATGGCTCTTCAATCCGAATATTTTTCCATCTTTAACATTTACACACCAAGTTATATTCGATGCATATCCATCTGGGAACTTCACTGATTTAAACCACTCGCAAATCCTCATTCGCTCATCGGATGATAACGTATAGCATGCAAGAGACACGATATATTTATCACCTCTACGTATTAGGTGCAACTCTTTCCGTATTCCCAAGACTACAAGTCCAACCGGGCTTTAACAGTATCTTTCGTCTTCCCTTCAATGTTCATTAAAGTTCCCAGCACATGATCACAGGTGTTCTTCTCGATGTGCATAATATCCAAATTGTGCCTCAACTTAAGGGTCTCCCAGTATGGAAACTCAAAAAAATGCTATTTTTTGTCCAATTTAACTCCATATTAGTACGCGTCTTCTTCTTAGTACCCTGTATCTTCCCAAACTTCACTGGTTAGATGAGTGCCAATTGCGCCAACACGTCTTTCCCAGAAAACAATGGAGGTGACAATCTGCGCTCAATTTTTCCATCAAACAGATGCTTCTGCCAATTTTGCTAGCCATGTGATGGCGGTAGAAAACAAAGATGACACATATAGCATATTTTATTTCCATTGGACAAATATAGGGAACATGTATCCTTATTGCAAACCGGACATGCCTTAGTGCTCCACCCAAGCAGGTTCCTGTATGCAACAAAGTCATTTATGGTCTACAGTATAGCCGCATGCAATTGAAATGTCTCATTCTTAGATACGTCGTATACCTCCACTCCAACCTCTTACAATTCCTTCAACTCGTCCACTAAAGGATGCAAGTACACATCAATTTCACTACTAGAAGACTTTGGCCCTGGAATAAGCAATGACATGAAGATAAATGGTTCTTGCATACATTGTCATGGTGACAAGTTATACGGCACAAACAACACTGGCTACATGCTGTAGGCATTACTCATGTCACCGAATAGATTGAAATAGTCACTAGCCAGCCCAAGTCGTACATTACGCAGCTCATTTGCAAACCATTCATGATTTCTATCAAACTCAACCCAAGTTTGAGAATCTTCTGGTTGCCTATATACATTTTCCTCATCAACATGCTTCTCTCTATGCCACCGCATCTCTTTTGCCATCTTCTAAGACATGTATAACCTTTGTAGCCTCGGTTTTAAGGAAAAATATCTCAGCACCTTAGGCAGAATTGTCTTGCTATTTCCTTCATTCACTTTGTACCTGGGTTCGTGGCACACCGTACACTTTATACATTGTTCAATCTCCTTCCAAAATAACATGCAATCATTTTTGCAAGCATGTATGGGAATATACTCAAGGCCCAGATCTCTTAACATGTATGGGAATCTCCCCAGTAGGAAGTGCTGCTTTAATCAAATTCAGTGACCATATTAAATGATTTGTTACTCCATCAATTGATGGTCTTAATATGAAGGAGTTTCATGAGAAAATCTAGTTTCAAAAACTTCTTACAACTCGGATATAACAGCTGCCTTGCTTCCCTCAACAAGGAATCTAACGCTTTCGATTGTCCTGTGTTACTCGTATGGCTACAAGCCCCAGTTTTAGCCCCCTACAAGTCTGCTAGCATTTGTGGCAAGCCTGCGTAACCAATCCTAACATTATCACCTAAATCATCATCGTTATCTTTTTCTTCATCCTCACTTACCACTCGTACGTCATGGTGTTCCCCATCAAATTCTCAACACGTATACATCTTGTCCATCCCGTGTAGGAGTAGGTTCTCTTTGGCCTCATCTATGTGCATATAATCCCTATTATTGCACCTCCTACATGGACATCTTATCCTATTTCTGCCATCTGCAGATGCACGAGCAAACTCAATAAAATCTTTGATCCCTTTCACATACCCTAGCAAATGATTGCCCCTCAAGTCCATCTAACTCTTATCCATTTTCTTCTACCTAATACAAGTCCAAAATGTTGCTCATTATAAATATGAAACATGAATCCTAACACCTCTAACTTCTTTCTAAAGGGTAAGGTGGTCTTATCCCATTCGTGAATGCACAATTTATATTGTAATCAGCACCAAATCAAATGCTTGATTCCACTCAGAGAAAATTTTGGCAGCATCTTCGCACGGTTCTCCAAGTATACGAGATAGATGTTACCACACCTAAATATATACCCAGAGAATAATAGGAGACTGTGCTAAAATTTTCTCATAGTAGAATATTCAAGCATGCACTATTGATTGCAATGCAAATTTATGCATTCCCAAACTGTCTTACTTTGGACACTTCAAGAATCCATTTTCATACACACGAGCCCAATCACAAATAAATTTCGTGACAAGATTTACAAGTGATGAAAATGACTCCCGAACGGAGATAGGCTTACATGAATGCAATTATACATTGAGTTGCATGATCATTTAGTTACAAACACTACCCTTCTCTAAAAACTTAAGACTAATAAAAGATTTAAAAGTCTCAACTCCAAAAAAAAATGTCTTGAATTTCTTCTTTCTCTTTTCTATCCCTTGGTATCTAAGGAATTGATCTACATGGCTGACCCTTCAAGCTCAAGAAATCCACCACCTTAGACTTACCTCACATGTATACAACACCCATATATAATTAATCTTTTTAGCCACCTCTTTTTATAGAGGCCCGCACCTACACACACACATACATATATATATATATGTATGTATATATGGATATTCACATGTGGTGTGTTAAGCACACCACCGACTTCTATTTCTATTTGTTTTGTTCTTCTTTTTCATTTTCTTTCCTCCTGAGCTAGCTACTTGTTATCCACGATGTTGACTTTTTTTTCTCTTTTTTCTTGAAAAAATATTAGGGATATTACATGAATGATTATCAATATATGTGTGTGTGGAATGATACAGTGGACATAAAACATAAATCTTTTAATAAGAAAAAAATTCACTTTTTAGGTGCATTGAATGATGATTTGAACATAAATATTATTTTTTTTGGGTTTCTAATAAGAAAAAATTAATTCTTTTATTGTACAAATTGAAACTTAATGGCATGTTTAGGAAAGTTGGAATTAGTTCAATAGAATACCAAAATAATAATAATAATAATAATAATAATAATAATAATAATAATAATAATAATAATAATAATAATAGATGTTTGAAAATTACCTTTCTTAATAGTACTGAGATTTTTTTTATTCTTAGAAAATATTTAAAATAATATTAAATAATTTTTTTTTCTAAAGGTTACATCTTAATATATATATATATATATATGTATGTATGTATGAAATTGACATTAATATATATACGACTTCTCCTTACAATAGCTTAAACCTAATAGTCCAACGGGCATTACAAAAAATGTATAAATTAAATATTCAGCAAAAAAAACTGGATGTTATTGAATTTCTTGACAAAAAAAACATTAAATGGAAGAAATAAAATCAATATCACTGAACAATAATTTAACATTAACAATAGTATAAGAAACATAAATTAAAAACATATTATTAAAATTAATGGTAAACCACAATGACATTACTTAATTATTTGAAAGAGAAAAAGAGAGAACGAGATGGATTGAGCATTGTGGATGGCAGTGGTCGGCGACGGCGATGGCGGCGGCGGTGATCGACTGAAAGTGTGTGTGTGTGTGTGTGTGTGTGAGAGAGAGAGAGAGAGAGAGAGAGAGAGAGAGAGAGAGAGAGAGACCGATTAGGTTTTGAAAATATAACAGGACTTATTAGCAACGCACATTGTGCGTCGCTAATAAGTCTTTGAGCGTCGCTAACTTTAAGTAAAACGACAGCGTTTCATTTACGCATATTATTAGAGATGCACAAATGCGCGTCGCTAAAAGCATGAACTATTAGTGACTCATGTGTGCGTCGCTAATGGCTAATTGTGCGTCGCTAATAGGTTCGCACCTATTTTTTCGCATCGGAAACTAATTTTTTATTACTTTTTTACTACTTTTAGTGACGCTTTAGTGGTCGGCGCTTATAATATGTGTCGCTAAAAGTGCCTTCTCCTTTAGTGCCTAACAGGATGATAAAATGTGATGCGATAGATGGCTTACTTGAAAGGAATGCTATCCTAACATGATAGTGAATTTATGTCCCCAGACGACTTTCCTAAAGGAATGCTATCCTAATAGTTTGATAAAATGCGTCCTCAAATGACTTATTTGAAACGAATGCTATCTTAACAGGATGATAAATTGTATCCTCAGACGAATTTCCTAAAAAGAATGCTATCCTAATAGGTTGATGAAATGCGTCCTCAGATGACTTTCCTGAAAGGAATGCTATCTTAACAAGATAATGAATTTGCGTTCTTAGACGACTTTCCTAAAAGGAATGGTATCCTAATAGGCTGATGAAATGCGTTCTCAAACGAATTTTGTAAAAGAAATGCTATCCTAACAAGATAATGAATTTTCATCCTCAAACGACTTTCCTAAAAGGAATGTTATCCTAATAAGCTTTTCATAAGATTGCATCTTTAACAGACGGATTGCTAAAATAGATTATGTCTTCAGACGATTTGGCGAGATGGATTACTTCCTCAAACATTTGTTTAGATAGATTACGTCCTCAGATGATTTGCTGAGATGGAGTATGTCCTCAGACAATTTTTTTGAGATGGATTACATCTTTAAATGTTTGCTTAGATGGATTACGTCCTCAGGTATTTTTTTCTTAGATGGATCACGTCCTTAGACGATTTTTTCCTTGATGGATTATGTCCTCAAATGACTTTTTCCTAGATGGATTACGTTCTCAGACGATTTACCGAGATAGAGTATGTCCTCAGACGATTTTGCCGAGATGGATTACGTCTTCAGATGTTTGCCTAGATGGATTACGTCTTTAGATGATTTTTTCCTAGATGGATTACGCCCTCAAACGGTATTTTCCTAGATGGATTACATCATCAGACATTTTTTTCCTAGATAGATTACTTCCTTGGACGTTTTACCTAGAAGGTAACTTCATGTTAATAGGTTGATGAAATGCGTCCTCAGACAACTTATGTGGATTGTAAAGACTTTATGGGGAACGTTTGATTATGACTCATTGGAAAGATGAATTAAGTTAACTCCACTAGAATGATTAGTGTGACTTTATTGGGAAGAGTTTACTCGAGTTTCAGACCATAAGGTCATGTTGCTTAACTCTTTCCTAGGGTAGGAGAACAAGAAGTGAACTCGACTTTGAAAGGAGTTACACTCAAAGCGATACACTTAACTAATGATAGGAGTTGATGAAAATGCTTGCCTTAGACAGGGGAAAGACAATATATGCAAGAATCAACCTTGACCTAGACAGAAGGAGTTAGAACTCAACTTTGATAGAAGTGTGAAAAGTTATGAAAAAATCACATTGATGAAGAACTCTTACCTCAACTAGAGGAATATGAGATTTACTCAACTGAGAAAGGAGTAAGGAGAATGTACTTAACTCAGATAGGAGTGAAAGGGATGTGCTCAACTTAGATAGGAGTAAAGAAATGTTCTCATTGAATGAAAGAAAATGTTGTGAAACATGTTTTTTTCCATTTTTGAAAAGGATTTTTCATTTAGAAAAAATTCTGAATTTTGGCTTGGACTCTGCTAGCCACTAGATCATTGGCAATCAAGTTGGTTTCTTTGGTCAAAAGAACCATTGCTTGGTTTTGAATGGTGAGGTTTCCCATCTTTGAAGATAATTGGGAAAAATCTACTCGAGCTATGAACTGAGGATATAAAGGCTTAGGAGACTTAATCAAGTAAAGATTTATCTTTAAGTTCATGGATAAAATCTTTTTTCCATTCCAAATGATTTGAGAGATTCCTTTAAAAATTTCAAAATATTTGTTTTGAGCATGATTTAGTCTGATCATTTGAGAAAATGAGAATCATCAATTTTTACAAAAGATTTTGTGTTTAACTAAGCATATTAGGATGAAATCATTGAATGGAACAAATTTTGGGTGAACAAAAGTGATGGAGAATTTACCCATGATGTGGGAAAAGTTGTTTAGGTATGAAAAAGGTGAAATTGAACCCTTTAGATGGAAAAAATGTCCTTCTATTGGCATGAAGGAGTCCTTTGATTAGAAAAAAATGTATGATTGAGAGTATGAATTACTCTTAAAATGAACAAGGCATAAGAGAACCCCTTCTGAAGCAAGGACAAGTTATTTTAGAAAGTGAGAAAGAAATTTGGTTCAAATAGGTAGGTAAGGAGTCCCTTGATGAGTTCCTTCAAAAAATAAGTGAAGAATGAAGAGACAATGAGGTGCAAACTGGTAAGGAGGAAGCCTCTTGTCTAAAACCATTTGTTATATGATCCATCTATTTGTGAGACCCTTTGAAAGAGCTCTTAGTTGAAATGTGACAATTCCCTTAAGCAAGCAAAACCTCAAGGTGGTCTTATTATTTGGGACGAAACATAGGTTAGGATAAGGTTACTAAATGAAAGGTATATAAGGCCCAAAAAATCGTGTTCATAGTACCAAACCCCTTGTGTGCATCTCATTAATGTGAATCATTTTGACGTACATGACCTTGATGTGCCCAACCTTGATGTGCATGTCCATTCCTTCATGATCGAGCCTAAAGTTTCTTCTTAGGCTGCCTACGTATCTCTTTTTTGGAGAATCAGATCTAACGTAGTTCATTGCTTGCTTGAAGCTCTTTGAGCCATATAAGGCTTGATTGACTGATTTCTTGCATCCTTACTTGGAAAATGCTTCTTTTGATTAGGCAAAGGTTTTATTTTTTTCTACAATCCGACCCTTCCTTGATGGTTGTTTTTTCACTTCCTTGCTTGGAAATGTTTTTATTTAATAAGGCAAAAATTTTCTTTTGCTGTTGATTCTTCTCAGATGATTGTTTCTCACTTCCTTACTTGGAAATTTTTTCATTCACACTAGGCAAAGATGTTTCTTCTCTTTTCTTTTCTTTTTGATTCTTATATGAAGACATTGAGAGAGTGCACACATAGTAGGCTTTCCCTTTCAAGGTTTGGTAGATGGGTTTAAGAAAGAAAGGTTGATCGATCAAGCTTAAAGGGTTTGCAAGTGAATATCTTGATATAGGTGATACGATAGATTTGGTTTGCCAAGTGATGGCCTTCTATCATTGGAATTGCTTGCTTTTAGGAAACAATAACATTTTCTAAACTCATGATATTGATGCCTACTTAGGGTCATGACTATTATCTTCTTTGGATGGTGATTGAATCAAACAAGATGCCTTTGAGACAAATGGATAAATTGGTGAACAATGAGAAAATCAAGATGATTTATGAAGTTTGATGATGTTCAGATTCAACACATTCAATCTTATTATGAATCTGATGACACTCATTTTCTTAAAGAATCAAGATGAATCATACAAACATTTTATTGAAAGTTTCCTAAGAGAATCTTTATTGAAACATGAGGAAAGACAGATAGAAATTATCCATGAAGAATAAAAGAATGATATTTGTCTTGGAAAGCTCCTTATTCTTAATTGTGAGCTAATCTTGATTGATCCTTGAAGGAGGAGGCCCAATGGCTTGTTCATCAATCAAATCTTGGATAACATGTCTCAACATGGTGCAATGATTAGTGGAGTGGCCCGCACATTGATGGTAGGCATAATGCGTGTTCAAATCATAGCTCTTGGGTATTGGGTTTGGAGTGGGCCGAGGATCCAAAGGTTGGAGATACCCTTCTTCGTAAAACTTTTGTAAAATTTTGCTCAATGATGTAGAGAGTTCTGAGAATGACCTTGATGGGCGTCTTCGAGGTGACTTTGGCGGCCGTGAGGCAGTTGAACTAACAGCCAAAAAAAAAAGATTGCTGTGGAGTTAAAGCATTGACAACAATCTTTGAGTTATTGGGCTTGATGTTTCGTATGGGCTTCCTTAATGTTCCATCATTGATTACATCCTCGATTTGGATTTCAGCCCCTATAAGAGCTTTGAAAGTCTCAAAGTAGTGGGTAAACATTAATTCACGGTAGATGGGAAACAAGTTCTTCTTTACCATTTGTACTTGTTTGGCTTCACTCAGCCTGTTGATCATTTGGGCCGCTTTGGCCCTCCATCAGGTGATGAAAGTTAAAAGAGTCTCGTTGGGTTCTTGCTTGACAGTCTCAAGGTCCTTAAGTGTGATGTCCAACTCATTGTTGTACTTGTACTACTTGACAAAGAAATTACAGAGTTATTCTCAATCATTGGATATGGGCTCTTTTAGGTCTAAAGGCCAACGGAGAGCTGCCCCAGTGAGGGTTTGGTGGAACATTTGAGCCATCATTTCAGTTGTAGCCCCTATTGGTTGCATTGCTTTAACATAGAGCTTGAGGTGGGTCATTGGGCATGTGGTCCTATTGAATTTGTCTAAGTTTGGCATTTTAAACTTGTAGGGCAAACAGACCTCTGGATATAAGGAGAGTTTGTGGATATCAATCATGTCATCTCCACGGTTGGATTTACATATTAAGGCTTCTATCTTCTCAAGCCTTTTATGAAGGGCCTTTTCATTGGTGTTGGGCTTCTCTTGAGGTTTGATTTCATTTTGGGGCCTATTTTGTTCGGGTCGATTAAACTGATCATGTGTGTTGCATCTGGGTTTGCTGATTCAGTGGGAGATGATCTTGAGGAGGTATATGTGGTTGGTTATTGGGAGCATTATTAGGCCCTGTTAGGAGTGGTGCAGATGGTGGTAAGCCTTGTTGTAACAGTTCTTGGACTGTTTGGGAGAGCCTTTGTGTTTCATCCTTATAATCAGCCATATCTTTTCTAACTTCAGCCAAAATATAGAGTAATTGATCCTGATCCACATTGACAAGGTGCAGTGATTGACTTGATTTTGATGCCATGGTTTTTGGGCTCAACTGAAGGAATAAGAGCTGCAATGGGGTATGAAACCTCAATGAATTTTTTGATCACCAAATGAGTGCAAAAGAGTTCAAATCCAAGCCAATAGTCTAAAGAGTTTTATTTTTTTATTTTTTTATTTTAAAACTTTAAGTAGGATGAGCTCCTTAGAAAATGAAGCACAAATGATTGTGGATTTTGAGGTCTGGATTTTTTTAAATTTTTATTTTTTTGATTTTTTTTTTTGAAAAAAAAGTAGGGGCATAATGCCTAGGTAGCCCCTAAGTCCTAAGAGGATGAAACGATTTTCTTCAAAGAGGAAAGCAATCCTAAAGGTTAGGAAGATGTAATCCCAATGGAATTGATTAGACCTTACCAGAAGGGTCAATATGAACCTTAATTGACGAGATGAGGATTCTAAAAAGTGGTGACTCTTGAAAATGAATTGAAAACCTATCTAGAGTGGTTGGCATGATAGGAAGAATTGAGGGGGGGGGGGGGCACAAATTAGAGCTTGATTGGACTTCTAAGATGACTAAAGAATCCGGATTGTGAAATTTCGAAAGTCCTACATTGGCCCTAAATTTGGGCATAATGGGGAACTTGAATGAAAGTCATTTATAGATTTTGAAGGAAAGATTCCTAGAGATTCAAATCCTAACAAACATAACCCAGACCATTACTAGAATCAAACCATAAAATGTGATATTTGATTAGAAATCAAGTTGATTCTAATTGTGTGATGAGAACAAACCCAAAAAGTTCATTTTGAAAGTCATTTTGTTAGCCTTGGCTAGCTCGTTTCCAAGCTAATTGTGGGTACCTATTTTTGGAAAACACCTGTGTTATTAACTTGTTTGGTGTTAAGGAAAACCCAAGAAAGTATTGTTTGTAGCCCCGTTGCAGCTTGCAAAATTGGTTTTTTAGGAAAAAATTGGAGTTTTTTGAAAAGTTTCAGAAAATAGGAAAAAGTTTGCAGAGTGGAAGGGCAGCTCTTTGTGTGCCGATCAGCACAAAAAGGCTTTTTACCGTTGTGCTAATCAGCCAACAGAGAGGGGTATTTTTTTTGACTTTCTGGATTTTTCTAACTCTGCGAAATTGTATGAAAAAGTCTGTGTGTCTTACCAAAACTAGGTTTAAAGTCCTCAATCATGAATCTAGGGTAGATTATATATATGATACTTCGATTGGGTAAGGGTTCAAGGTTTCCTTTTTGACAGGACGTGCCATATACCTCCCACAACCATTAAATTGTAATGACTATGGTCAAACGGTACCACATCGCCTTTTTGTATACCATCCCAAGGACACTATAATGTAGTGTCCCTAGTCAAGTGGAATTTGATCAAGGAGTGGAGGGCTTTCACCGGCAATACCTGTCAAGCTGAGTGAGCATACGAGGCAAGGTCTACTAATTGTCCAAGGTTTAAAGGGTATGTAGTACAAATGCAATATATGAAAGTAATGTCTGTGCAAGGCACTCAAATTTTAGTACTTTTTTCATTCATCCATCCGTACATTCAAGCATACATCCATTAATCCATTCATCCATCATAAAGCATAAAAATAAATGAATGTAAAGCAAGTAAACAAAATAGCTTTGAAGTGAATACTTCATCGAGTCTAACCCTCTTTAGTCCCCAGCAAAGTTGCCACTGTGGGCGCCAACACTGGAAAAAAGGAAATCATTTTTTGTGGATTTAGAAGGATCCTGACTGTGTCCTTCCCTAAGGGTAGGAAGGAACGCTTCTTATGGGAGATGGAGAAACTGACGAGTTGCTAGCTTATTTTTGGACAAGAAATAAGCAAACCCGTTACAACAGAAAATAATTGAAATAAAACTGAAAAGGAACGAAATAATCGAAAGTTACATCACCTTGTCTCCTAATTACATTATAAAGATCCCTTGGCATAGATCAAATAAAATAAGGCATTAAAATAAAGCAAAAACTAGAGAAAACATGGATTTGGGGGCTAAGGTACGGAGTAGGAAGGTGTTAGGCACCCTCCTCGCCCAATCCGAGTGGATCGGCCTCAAATATTTACTTGTGCAAGGCACTCAAATTTTAGTACTTTTTTCATTCATCCATCCGTACATTCAAGCATACATCCATTAATCCATTCATCCATTATAAAGCATAAAAATAAATGAATGTAAAGCAAGTAAACAAAATAGCCTTGAAGTGAATACTTCATGGAGTCTAACCCTCTTTAGTCCCCAACAAAGTTGCCACTGTTGGCGCCAACACTGGAAAAAAGGAAATCATTTTTTGTGGATTTAGAAGGATCCTGACTGTCTCCTTCCCTAAGGGTGGGAAGGAACGCCTCTTATGGGAGATGGAGAAACTGAGGAGTTGCTAGCTTATTTTTGGAAAAGAAATAAGCAAACCTATTACAACAGAAAATAATTGAAAGAAAACTGAAAAGGAACGAAATAATCGAAAGTTACATCGCCTTGTCTCCTAATTACATTATAAAGATCCCTTGGCATAGATCAAATAAAATAAGGAATTAAAATAAAGCGAAAACTAGAGAAAACATGGATCTGGGGCTAAGGTACGGAGTGGGAAGGTGTTAGGCACCCTCCTTGCCCAATCCGAGTGGATCAGCCTCGAATATTTACTTGCAAGGCTATTTTTTCATGAGAAAACTGAAAAGAGAGATGCGAGTCTGGAAAAGAAAAATAATTAATAATCTAATGTAAAGAAATAAGACAGAACATAAAAAAATAGAAAGAAAGTCTTACTCAGGCCCGAAGGCTTCCTACATATCCATTCAGAAAACAAAATCAAAGTCACGTAGTTCTCCAATTTACCCTTATTTATCAAGAGTGATAAAAGAGACGAGATCAACCGGATCTAAAGAGAATTGCTAAGGGTTTGAGAGTGTAGCTTATTCAGTCATGGTAGTCAGGCAGCACTTCGGCTAGGAAAGTCTGAATCGGAGACTTTAATCAAGCAAATCTCTGGCTTGTTCTTCGGGTTGGAACGTATTGCTTCAGCATGCTTCGCGAAGAGAGGTTGTCACTTCGGCAGAGCTTCGGCCTCGGGAGAGGGAGAATTCTTGTGGAGAGAACTCTAGACTTAAACTAAAAGCGTAAGGCTATAGAAATTGTCTTCCATTCGTGTCCTTCGTATTTTTCCTTTCCCTAAAGCTGATGGCTTGGGGGCTCTATTTATAGAAAAATATAAAGATTTGATCCAAGGGTCTAAAATGAAACCCTAAAATGGAGGGCTCGGATCATGTATGGAGGGCTCGGATCATGTCTTGAGAGATAATTATCTAATTAAATAAATAAATAATTAAATAAGAATGATTATCGTAACTAAATGAATTGATAAATAATTATGACAATGCACAAACCAATAGAATTAGTGTTTACATGCAAGAGCCAATAAGATAAAAAAGAAATAGAATCTAAATGAAAAATAAACTCTAAAATGAAAATGTCTAGATCTAATGTATTTCCATTTGAGGAAATAACAAGCAACCAGATTTATGGAAACTCTAAAATTGAAAAGGCCTAATTAAGCCTAAATAGACTACTATCACTCAAGATTACCAAATTTCCCTAATTTGGTAGAGAATTTCTAAATCGTCACAAGACATGTGAAAATACCAAATTATCCCCAATTCGTCACCAAAGGGCCAAAATTACCCAATTACCCCATGTGGTAAAATGATATAGAAATTATAAAAATTCCCCTCAAGTAACTAGGAAGTCCTACTGAGGGTGAGATTGTGCCAAAATTACCAAAATTGCTTTAGTGGGAAAAAGGTGCTGAAATTATCGAAACGCCCTCCAATGGGTAGAAGAGTCCTAATGGGAGTGTGACTCTGTTAGGAAGAGTCTTGCTTGGACTAGGACTCTGGCGGGAGAATCCTAACAAAAGTGAGGCTCTATTGGAAATAGTCCTACTTGGATTAGGACTTTGGCAAGAGAGTTCTAACGGGAGTGGGATTCTATCGAGAAGAGTCCTACTTGGACTAGGAATTTGACAGGAGAGTCTTAACGAGAGTGGGACACAATCAGGAAAAGTCCTACTTGGACTAGGACTTTGGCAAGAGAGTCCTAACGGGAGTGGGATTATATCAGGAAGAGTCTTACTTGGACTGGGAATCTAACAGGATAGTCTTAACGAGAGTGGGACTCTATCGGGAAGAGTCCTACTTGGACTAGGACTTTGGCAAGAGAGTCATAACGGGAGTGGGACTCTATTGGGAAGAGTCCTACTTGGACTGGGACTTTGACAAGAGAGTCCTAACGGGAATAGGACTCTGTCAAGAGGAGTCCTAATGGGAATATAACTCAATTGGGAAGAGTCCCTACTTGAAGTAGGTTTCTTAGCATAATCATCGATTTTTACTACTTAATCAAGGTCACAAAATGAGGTGTCTACAAACTTAATTTCTAAAAACGAGGTCAATTTTTTATTTGTTACTCTATGTGTCGTTCCATTATTTGAAAACGTGTAAAGTCCACAATTTGTTTACTTACATGTTTTCTTAGTAGGGATGTTTTAAGACATAAAGAAAAAAATTTGAAATCTTTCATCACGTCTCACAGGTGCAAAACTACATACTAGAATTGATAAGATTCGAGATTATGTAGGATTATAGACAAAAGATTCTTTTTTGCCTCTTTGTTTTGCCCTATGTCTCTTATCCTAATTAATTAATATTGGAATGTTAGATCGCCATAATCACATTCCTATAATACCATATATATCCCTAAAAGTTCATACATATGCTATTTCATTGTATTCAAGCATAGCCTTTTAGGCGTCATAAATTGCAATTGTATGATTGCAAGCAAATCTAAAGATCAATTTGAAGCATGAAGATATTTGCAAAACTTTAGATCTAAAGATTGAAAAGCTCCATTTCAAGGCGAATAGGCATTTTATTTATTTTAGTTCTCTCATTTTTGGTTTTCTTAATTTTGACCCTTTGTTCAATTTTCATAGTTGGGATCTATTTTATTATTTGAAAGTACAAATTTAGTTCCTTCATTTTCAAATAAATCATATTTTCAAATATAAAATTCCTCCCATGGGGCAAAAGACTACCTAATTGGTGATCATGACTTTTTTTTTTCATTCACTAGTTGAGAAAAGTAAGTTACAAAAATACATAGTTCAAATTTCAACCTATGAATACATAAGCAAGAGACCTCAGGTGGTGGGCGAGTTGGCTTGAAAGAGTTTTACAGTTCATGGAATTTTTGGGTTGCCACATGAGTAGGGAATGGATTAGTCATACCACTTCCTTTGACATAAAAAAAAAAAAGAATATATAAGCAAGCCTTAGGGCTCAAACCAAACACCAACACAATCATATTTTCCCCAAAATTATGTCTATTTGCTTTATTTTAATCAATCTTTCTTATTTTTAGCACCTGTTATGTGATGAATGATCTATATGATGAGTCATTTATTTCTTCATTTTTTGTATGAAAAAAGAGAATTTGAAATGTATATTTGTGATCAACTTTTTTAGATAAGATGGGTGGCTAACACACCGCCATGTATCATAACTTAGCCACAAGATCTAAATATTTGGTTTGTAAAGTCATTTGCTATGTAATGTCAATGAGTTATTGAGTTGTAATTTTGTTATTTCTAGATTGTACATAGGAACAAGGTGTTATGATTTTACATTATTCTAGATGTAATGTAGCTAGGATCAAAGCAATGTATGAGTTTTCTTATTCCTTGGTGAAAATAAATTGATGACTCTTTTGAAGCCCCCCAGTTTTATGTTTGGAGTCTATTTTTATTTTTGTTTGTAGGAGGTATTCTTTACCAGTTTTTGTTGTAGTCACAACAAATTCTAGTAACATTATTTTTTCATAATATTCTTAATGCAATCAAGGTTAAAGCTATAAGAAGTGAACCATTCCACGTTTACTAATTTGTGAAAGGAAGTGAAAATAAAAGAAAACACGATTTTAAAGTTTATAGACTTAAGCACATCATCCTAAATGAGTTACAGAATTGTATTTTTATCCATAGTTATCAGAATCGTACCGAACAATGAACCATGAAGGTGTCGGTTCACGGTTCACTGGTTTAACCGATGGTTCAACTGGTATTACAATTAATACTTTTAATATATTTGAAAATATACTATATATTAAATTTTTAAAAGAAGTTATCATATTGTCCAGGTGGTTAAGGTGTTGCTCTTTACACAATTCAACCATGTTCGAGCCTTGTAGAATACAAAAAATAGCATTTTTTGATGATATAAAGTCAATAACTGTTTAGACCGGTAATAAATTCTAGCAATGCTGGCTTCACATTTCTAAGATTCCTAATAAATGTCGTGTGCCAGCAATGCACATTTCCAAGATCCGTAATAAATGCCACGTATCCTTTCAACGCTCTTTCATCCGAAATTTGTGCTGGTTTGTCCGGTTCAAGAAGAATTACACCAGTTTAGTCTGGTTTAATAGCTAAAACGGTCCAGATATAATACCAAACCAGCCGGGGGTCTAGTTCACAGTTCAATCGATTGAACTGGCTAGTCTGGTTCGATTCTGATAACTATGATTTTATCCAATTCTACACTAATTGGTACATAGTGTCTTGAATTTTTTTGTTTATTTAATTAAAGTAAAAATTGATAATTATGTAATAATATGTTAATATTGATTAGCATGGCTAATTAAATGAACTTGACATATTTCAACATTTACCCAAGTGCTTGGGAAATAATGGTTTTTTCTTTTGGTAATTTTACTATATTGATGAGAACTACACAGTGGTGTAACTTCAGGATGTGAGTAAAGAAATAATTTAGTGTTAGTGACATGTTTGGAGCATAAAAATTTGATTAAATGAAAGAACTAAAATCATGGGACATTAAGGAAACAAGATTTTAGTAAAAAAGGCCTTTTGGTAAATTAGTTGGGAGACTTCATATGAAAGGAAGGGAGATTCAAAGTGAAGGCCAAACCCCTCATTTTCTCCTCTACCACTCGGATAACTCTTTTCCCCCCTCTCTATTACTCTCATCCCCTCTTTAATTTTCCCTTGTATACTTGGAAGTGAAGAATTTTGTAGATTCTTTAGAAATGAAACAGTGTTAAAGAGTTGAAGGAGAAGAAGAAGGTGAAATGAAAATAGATAAAAAGGAGAATTGGAGAATTGAAATTTCTTATTCATTCAATCATAGTTACCATACATACAACTCTGTTACTTATATACATACACATGACCTTTTTAACAACCATAACCAACTATCACACCAGATCAAATTCTAACTAATTTTGAAAACTCACCAAATCTAACAAACTAATTCTTAATAGAACTCAACTGACTCTAATTGATTTGCTACACTTTGTAAAGTTATTGTGGTTAAGGCTACATCAGTGGCTTGATGTTGTAGAAGTTGTAGTTGTGATTGTTAACGTTGCTATAGTAGAGACTATTGTTGATGTTGCTATAGCCGTGACCAATTAAACCCTCTTTCAAAATAATGGATGGAAAAACATACAAATTTTTTCTTTAAAAAGAGTGAATCTTGTTGAAGTGAGGGCTTTAATGAATACATCTGCTTGTTTCTCGTAACTATAACATAGTGAATTGCTAGGTTTAGTCTAGTAACTTTTTCCATGATGAAATGATAGTTTACCTTTATGTGCTTAATTCGAGCATGGAAAACTAGGTTAAACACTAGAGAAATAGCTGAAATATTGTCACACCATGGAGTTGGAATAGTTGGAAGAATACGGTGCTGGTCATGACATAATTTTTGTATCCAGGATAGTTTTGTAATTGTGACAGCTAAAGCCCTATACTTAGCTTCAATTGATGACCTAGAAACTATAGTTTGTTTCTTGCAAGCCCAATTTATAGGATTATTACTTGTAAATAAACTAAAGCTAGAGCTGGACCTTCTATTAGTAGGGTCACCTACCCAATCAACATCTGCAAGGCAGAGAGCTGTAGGGAAGTTTTTGTGTAGTAAAGCCCAAGAAAAGGAATACCCTTAAGGTATATGAGGATCTTCTTAACTACTATATTGTGATTGTCATTTGGTGTGTGCATAAATTGACACATATTATTGACTGAGTATGATATATTAGGTCTAGTAATGTCAAGTATTGGAAAGCTCTAACAGTGATTCTATAAAGTGTGGGATCTTCCAAAGTCACACCATCAATTTTAATGAGTTTGGAGGTGGAGTTGTAGGGTGTTTTGCAAGGTTTCCAATCCTGCATTTTGGTTTTATGCAAGAGATTAAAAAGATATTTTTCTTGACTAATGTGAATCCCATTAGAGGTCTGATGAATTTCAAGACCTAAAAAATTATGAAGTGCTCCTAGGTCTTTCATTTCAAAGTATTTTCTTAGTTAGGGAATGAAATTTCAAATATACAGATCATTAGTTAATATGAGAATAATATCATCCACATAAAGAAAAAGAATGAAAAGAGAGGTGGAGGTAGATTTGATAAAGAGACTTGAGTCTGTAGCTGATTGAACAAAATGATATGTTGGCAATTATGAAGTGAACTTTTCAAACCATGCCCTTGGAGTTTGTTTAAGGCTATATATAGATTTGTGAAGTCTAAAAATTACAATAAAAGTTGAGGGGTCTATAAAACCTTGAGGTTGAGTTGTGTAGACCTCTTCTTGAAGAGTGCCATGGAGAAAGAGATTCTTAATATCAAGTCATCGTAAATACCAACCATATTGAGTTGCTAGAGCCAATACCAATCTTACTATGGCATGCTTGACAACAAGGCTAAAGGTTTCATCATAATACTAACTAGATTCTTGGTGAAAACCTTTGGATACTAGCTTGAATTTGTATTTAGCTACCGAACCATTAACATTTTATTTATTTTTGTAAACCCACTTACACCCAATCAAATTCTTATTGGGAGGTAAAGGATCTTTGATGTTACAAGTTGGTGACTCTTCTACCATATCTTTCCACCACCCATGAATTTTATTTAAAACTTTGAGAATGTGTGGTTCTAATGGTGCAAGAATACGATAGACTCACTTTTTAGAGATGTTAGACTTGGAACTTGTTTGCATTAGATAAGTGTTTGTAAAAAGAGGGTATGCATTATCAAAATGAGTTGGGGAAGGTACTGAAATAGAGAGGGTTGCAGAGTCAAAAGGGAATAATTATTGAAGTGGCTACTAGTATAGGTTCATAGTGAGTGGGTGATGTAGAGACCGGTTTCAGTGAAGCTATAAGAAGTAAAAGTAAGGTTATGAGAAGTAGGTTTAGTGGATGAGGAAGGGTTAACTTCATTAGGAAGTATGTGTGGGGTAGTAATATGAGGCGTAGAAAAAGAAACTGACTCCTTTTGAAAATTGGACTAAGAGGTTGATAAAGACATAGAGGTGCCAAGCCGAGTGTGAAAATCATAAAAATGGGGGAAGGATTTTAAGGCAGAGTAAATGGTAGTGCTAGAAAATGTACCCTTTACATTTAGATAGATATCTTAAAAAGATATATTGTTTGGATTTAGGAAGTAATTTATGAGGATTATAAAGAGTGACTAAGGAATAACAGGAACAACCAAAAACCTTGAGTGGACTATAGTATGGAGAAGTTCCAAAAAGAAGAGAATAAGGAGACTTATTGAATGTGTTAGGGCTAGGAAGTCTGTTGATCAAGAAAGTGGCTAAAGCAAAGGCATGAAACCAGATGATAGGAAGCACGATAGCTTAGGAAAGCAAAGTGATACCTATTTTAACTATGCACATATGTTTTCTTTTTTCTATGCCATTCTATTGAAAAATATGTTGGCATGATTTCTTTTATGTAAGATTCCACTTGAGTGAAACACATCTTTGAGGAAGTTACACATCTTTGTTCAAAAGACTTTAATTTTACGATGAAAATAATTTTTTACAAATTCTTTGAATTGACAGAAAATGGAGTAAGCCTATGATTTTTTTTTTAAGAGGATAGAGGCTAGTGAACTTGGTAAAACCATCCACAAAAGAAATATAATAGTGAAATCCACTAAAGGACATATGACGTGCGGGGCCTTAGAGGTCATTGTGTACTAATTCTAAGTGCTGATAGGGCTTATGTTAAGAAATGAGAAATAAGAGTTGAGTCATTTTTTCATATAGGCAATGCTCATATAAGGACTGAGAGTCCTTATTTACATGTAAAGAAGGAGACAATTGTGATAATATATGGTGAAGAACTTTATTAGATGGATGACCTAGCTTATTATGCTAGAGTTTTAGGAGATTACTTTGCCAAAATTGATTGTAGGATTTGTAGAGGCAACACTATCCAATGAGGGGTTGAGATACACTATAGTATCTTGAGTCTTGATTGTTAAACGAGATTTCTTATATGTTGCAATTGTAATAGATGAATCTTATCTAGTTATTGAGAATTATTATGTTGATTATGGAAAATCAATGATAGGTTACAAACTATTGTGACTACTACCCTGATATAGAATTTGACTAGTTGTTTTGTCCGAAATTAGAAACATAGAGGCATAAAAAAGACATTAGCAGTTATATTCCAGAAAAACCTTATGCACTGATAGGAGATTTGATGCATTACTTGAAACATATAACATATCACTAATCTTAAATGAGTGATAGGGAATAGTTAAAAGGTAGCAACCAACATGAGAAATTGATAGATCTTGGCCATTATCAATAAAGATTTGGTCTTCATCTTGATATTCCTATAACATAGAGAAATTTGAGCGATTGTTGTGATATGATTTCTAGCTCTAGTCTATTATCCATAGATTGGGCTTGGCTTGAGATGGATTATAGGAGGCAGCTATAGCTGCTAACTAAGCAAGAGAATATTTTCCTTGATACGCATAGTCATTCTGTAGGAACAGTCCAATGCAGTGTGATTAGTTTTGTGATAGATCTCATAAGCTTGAGGATTTTGAGTAAAGATTTGTTTATATTGTGCTACATAATTGATATATGGTCTTTCAAGTTTCTACTTAAGTTACCAAATCTACCAACTCTAAAATCGAATCTGCCTCTACCTCTTCCTCTTTGTTGATTTGAATTGGTTTTGTTAACAACAAATTGACCGCTTTTATGTGTAGCTGTCATGGCAGTAGGAACATATGTCTTTAAAAATTATTTCTTAAGATTTTCCAAAGAATTCTCTCCTGTCTTTAGAAGAACATGATGTTTATCAAAAGTAATAAGTCTAGATTTGATCCTTATTGAGACTTTAAAGGCACGAAACTCTTGAGGTAAACCACTGAGAGCATAGATCAACATGTTTTAATAATCAACCTTGATAGAAAGTAAAACAAGTTTATCTCTGATTTCTTTGATTTTTGTAATTATCTCCACAAATAATTTATTTTAGTAATGGATTGTAATCTAGTTTTGAGTTGTAGCACATTGGCTCTAGTGGAACCTTTATGGTTAAAGATCCTTTCTTATATCTGACATGTTTTTATGGATAGGGAAAACTTCCATCAATAAATCCTATCAGTGCACGTGCTTTAAGTATTGTAGAGAATTGGAATTTCCATGAGACATAATCAGTTGAATCAAGTCTCACTCTAATAAGGTTGCAAACATTTGATATCAAGTAGATTGGTGGTTATGGAAAAGTTAAAGAAAAAGTTGTAGTGGTAGATGTGTTTTGAGTTAATGAAGCTATTGGTGCAGAACTTGGATTTTTGGATCCCATAATTAGTTGAATATTTGTCTCTATTTGGGCTCTAATACCATGAAGAATTTTGTAGATTCTTTTAACTCCACTTTAATGAAACAATGTTAAAGAGTTGAATGAGAAAAATAAGGAGAAATGAACATAGATGAATAGAAGAACTAGAAAATCAAAATTTCTTATTCATTCAATTATAGTTACTTTACATATAACTCTATCTTTCTAATAACCATAATTAACTCATACCTTATATCAAATTTAACTAATTCTAACAACTTACCAAATCTAAGTAACTAACTAATTCTCAATAGACACCTCAACTACCTCTAATCAGTTTGCTACCATTGGTGAAGTTATTGTGGTTGAGGTTGCATTTGTGGCTATATTGCAGTAGTTGTAACTATGATTGCTAATGTTGCTATAGTATAAACTGGTTGTTGATGTTGCTTTAGCTATGATTGGTTAAGAGGAAGCTGGTAGAGGTTTTGTAAAGATCATTGGAGGATAGTTACGTTACACATCAAAGATACTATTAATGGTTTGAAAATAATATTTGGAGAGAGGCTCTAATCTAGGGTTTCATCATTGTGAGTGAGGATATCAAAATTAACTAAACTTATAGATGTTATGTTTCATGTATTTAGGGTTATCTTTGTGCACTATATAACCCTAAATTGATGTATTGTAAACCCTAACTTCATTCATGGTGTATAATGCGAATAAATGTTATGGTTATTGACCTTAATGTGTTAGAATGATTCCATATATGTTCTTGAGTTGTTGACATCAAGGGTATGCTTGATGCTATGTGTGCTGGCATGAAAATCTCATAATAAAGGGTATTTTTCATTGATGATGCACATAACATGTTTGATAAATTGTTAACATAAGATAAAAGTGTGAAATATGCATTATTCCTCTTAGATGAGCCATTGGCTATGTGAAATAAGTGTTGGATTAAATATTTCATGATGAGAATGCGAGTTTGGTGTAAATTTAGCTTAATGGATATTGATAAAATGTGAGCATGTATTTGCTATATGTGAGCATGCTTGAAGGCATGGTGGTCTTTATTTATATTGATACTAATAGAATGGTTCAATATTATAAAATTCCAATATTGATATGTTGTGTTTTTGTGTGGCCCGACTGAACCTAATTATAAGACTTGGTGCCCTTTGGTGTCTAAGACTATAAATTTGGCCTAGCAAATTGTGTAATCCGTTCGGTTTGTAGCTTGTGAAAGTGAGGTTGGAACTATTACAATGGAAATTTGTGTAAATATTTATATGATACTTTGTGATTATGAGCATTGGTGTGGTGATATACTTGGCATGGTTATGATTAAATGATTGTTAGAAATACATGTGCTTAATTAACATGTTTGGCATGGTTCTAGTGTATTTGGACAATGTGATGGAAATGTTATCTTCTTATATACTTGGCATATATTTTTTACTGTGGAGATATGCAGAATATGGTGCAATTGGTATGTCATCTCACCACACCTGCACAAGCCACCTCAACATTTAATACGAGTTTTAGTATTTTTCTATTGGGCTTCTCTCTCACCCCCAATTCTGTTGTTGAAGGCAATAAGTTATAAATGATACTAAAGAGCCTTTTTTTTTATGTTATAGATACTAAAGACCTATAGATAAGCGACAAGTTATGGTTTAGTGTCTAAAGCATAACGGTAAAGAAGGTTGAATTTTGTTAGAATGGTCCTTGGTACAATTAGATGTTGTATTCCTCATGTAATTGAAAAGTGTTAGAGGAATTTTTCATTGCAAAAAACTAAAAATGATAGTCACATATCAAAATGTGTATATTTCTCTTTGTATACTCTTATGACATAAATCTTCAAGAAGTTAAGAACTTTAGCCTTCAAAGGAATGTGAGGCCCATTTACAATGACATTTCATATTTCATAATCTAAGGCTTGAAGAAAGATCTTCATTCTATCCTTCCAATAAGTATAGTTTTGGTCACTGAACAATGAAGATCTATTAGTCAATTTCCCCTTGGCAAATATAATTCCTACAACATTTTTCATATCTTTTCTTTAAGATATTAACTCTATTTTTCAAGAAACAAGGCTTTGATAGCACTTGTTGCCCAGATATTTACCCTATAAGGGGTGAATAAGGTATTTTGCAGATATTGAAAACATTTACAAACTCTAAAATTGAATGAAAAATATGCACATGTAAAAGAGTAGAGAGAGAAAGAGAAAAAAGTCAAAGATTTTTATGAGGTTCGAAAAACATCTTATGTCCTCGACTCAAGCTTCCTCACTTGAGATTTTTCGCTATCTTGATCTCTTTCGCAGATAGAGGTTAAATCTTTATATTGAGAGCTCTTAACTCTTTGCCCAACAAAATATCTCATTTTCCCTCACAAGGGTAGCACATACCCACAAATCTTACCGCAATGAGAAGATACAAAGTTATTTACCAACAAGAACTCTCTTTAAGATTTGATTGGTACAATAAATGCTCATTCTCTAAAGATTGATCAAGTGTAAGCTCGGAGTATTTAAGATGAGAAAAACTTTTAGATCTAAGTTTTTAATAAAGGGATCTAAAGTCAAGAACAATGATGTAAAAGTTAAAGTTTGTAAAGAGATAGAAATAAATGCTGTAGAGAACCTTTATTTATAGCCCTAAAATGAAAATGTCTGTTGGATTTCAAAGTAGAGTCATTTCTGCATTTTTTATATGTTCAAAGTTTAAATTTTTGATTGCCAAATCAACAAAGATAGTCGACTACTTTCACTAATCGACTGATCAACTCTACTAATTTATCTAGAGGGTTTGAGGTTCAATTGTTTAAGAACATCCAGTCAATTGGTTCTTGGAGTCAATCGACTGGTTCCGTTGTACATTATTTTTGCCTTTAAAAGTCAGTTGACTAATTCCTTCAATTGGTCAACTAGTTTGGATAGTAAGTTCAAGTTGTGTACAAAAAACAGTCATTCAGTTGACTGGATCTTGGGACTGGCTGACTAGTTCTGACAGTGTAAAAATAAGGCATAAGAATCAGTTGACTGGTTCTTGAAACTAGTCGACTATTTTGACAGTTTAGGTCTTCTTGCTTAATTTTCAAAGTGTTATTTTTTCAAAACCTTTGATCTTTCAAAACTTGAAATGTATAAATGTATTGTTTTGAAAAATCATTTTAAATATTAATAGTCTATGCTTAATGATCAATCTAAACCTAATTCACTCAAAATGCAAAATAAGGAAAATAAAAGTCTTTTCTTGACTTGTCATGATTTCTTAGGCTTGAGTATGTCCATTTTCTTGGATCATCATGAGAGTATTCCACTTAATTGAATTGTGACTTTGAAGCTTGTGCTTTGAGTGGAGTATTTTTGCTTGATGGACTTTGTTATTTCTTGGTCAACAATATTCTTTGACCTAGATAACCTACTTGCATTGTCACTAGATAAAATATTAGTCTACATGGATAAGGTCTTGTTATGATCAAAATTATTAAGATGCCCTTGGTTGAAAACGTTTAGGACTAACACATATCATTCAATTTGTTGAACACACGTTGACATATAAATTATACAATTAATTTGACTTAGCAATGCATATAATGGTTGCTTAATCATTTCATGTATCCATTCAATTACAAATATAATTGTTTAACAATCACACAACGGGCACACGATTTTTAGTGGTTCGGATTAACGTCCTCGCCTACATTAACTACCGACTCTTTATTAAATTTTTCATTAAATGATAGTTTTCAATGACCACCCTACAACCTTTATAATGGTACTTTTATACCTAGAGAAACCTACCTTGATAGAACTAGACTTTTCCTAATTTTTCCCTACACATTAAAATCTATTTTGGTTTTAGTTCACTTAGATTACCAACCACTAAGAATCCCACCTAGTGATTCCCCACTAGGATTTTAGTTCTAGGTCTCAAATATGATGTGGAAGAATGTTCTTGTTTAACTTAAAACCTTGACTTCTCATTTTTTCCTCATGAAAGGCAATAGAGTCCTTAATTCCACCACATCTGCCTTGTGTTGTAAAGATGATTTTTGAAATATTGCGTGTGTGTCTTAATTACATTGATTTGAAAGTTATAAATACATATTATTGGCTTGAAGGGTAAAGATTTACCAATATATGCCTTTTTTTTTTCAAGCCTCATTGTGCGTGTAGATGAGCTCTTATTGGTTTGAGTGGATTTTCTTTCATCGAACACTCTTGAGTTCTCACTTAATATATATGATCAATGTATAAATTTCCTCTCATAAATCCATCAACATTTTCACTCAAGAGACCTTTCCCAAATATATAAGCATGGAGTCTATTAGGAAAATAAATTTAAAGCGGTACTAGATCACTTGTAGAAGAAAACTTATTTATTTATATTGGTATTGTGATGTTATGGATAATTAATCTTAATTTGAATAATGTTAATTTTAGGTCCAATTTTAACTATGCATCCAATCACAAAAATCAAAATATAAGCCAATTACACAAGACACGAGATCTTATGTGATAAACCCTCTTGGAAATAAAACCCATACCAGCTACAAAAGATTGACTAATAAAAAAGAATGCAAGTATAAGTCCACAAATTTATTATCCCGCAAACAACTAACCTACCGCACTTCTAATGGCTTACTACTAGCCTGTTTGCAACTGCTTGATATACACTTCAAGTTTGATTAATCTTCTACAACCAAACATCATCCACGATCCTCAGATCCACTATCTTTCGCAATGTGCAAACCTATGCAATAGAAGTTCGTGCTTCGCCAGTTGGACACCTACCGATGTAGTCTTCTTGTGTTAGTTACCCACCAACATAGGAGATCTCTTATGTGATTTAAGATTGCAAGAAATCAAAGAAAATGTCTTGTGGCTTCTAAAGTTGATTTCAAAGTGTGTAGAATGAAAAAACACTCAAGTACTCAATATATGATGTAAATATAGTTCATAGAATGGGATATGCCTAAAAGTGATAAAAATCATAAGAAATCAAGCCACGTGGATGATTTAAGTCATGAACTGACTTGCTTATAAAATTGGAGGATGAGATCACCAAATTCCTAATAAGGATTTCTTGTCTTAAAAGACGGAAGGTTAACATCCCAAACTAATGGGCTCCAGATTGATAAGGCCATTAGGACCAAGATTTGAGGAGCTTGGAAGGAATAGATCTTAAGCTCAAGGTCATCACCTCTATAGAGATTAAGTCAAATCAAATCTCCAAGATCTTTCAATCCTGAAAAAATCCCACTAAATCTCTCTATAACAGAAAGTTTACTATTATAAAAGAGAAGCAAGGTATGATAAAAAACCTTAAGCTTGAATTATCTTCATAATCAATCATCTTATTCTATTTTTGGTATTGACTTGACCGTCGGACCTACCGTCACCAGTCCCTTACTGGTGATCTACATACCTCACCGGTGTCTTTTGTTGGAAGTATCGAGAATTCAAGAAACAACCACAACAATTTGGTGTCATCTATAGGAACGAAGAATTCTTTCATTCTCGTAACCTGCTTTTTCTACCAAACTTCACTAAAAGAATCTAGCACTAAAACTCTAACCAAGGAATTGATTGGTAATCTAATAATAATATCAAGCTCCTAATAGATGCCCTAACCGACTTAAGAAAGGAGAAGACCTATAGGATCAAAGGATAAATGCCTTCGCCCAGAAAGTTTTGACTCTAGCCCAAATTGTGGCACAACTAGTTCAAGGCCATCAACCTATACTAGCACCGGTACTGCCACCATGGGCACCGATACCACCGCCGCTACCACAAGTTTGGGATAATGTGGCACTTAAAGCTTAGCCTCGGGCACAATGGACTTAAGGGGATCCTTCACAATGCCCTTTACGGTCCTAACATCAAATCCAGATCACTTCAAGAGATAGAATTAGAAGTAAAGTCTCACAAAGTCACATGGGCAAAACAGGAAAAAAGTGTGCATCAAAATCTCGATGAACAAGGACTCCCTTCATTGTCGAGATCATGACAAAAGAATGTCTATAGAGGTTTATCCTCCCAAAGTTTGAACTTTATGATGGGAAAAGTGATCCAATTGACCATCTATCCCACTTACACCACATAATGGTCCTTTACAAGGGAACAAATACTTTAATGTACCGAACATTTGTCACCAGTTTGAAGTGCTCAACATCTGATTGGTCTGGTTCCATCATCTACCTCCGAAATCAATAACTTCCTTATCAGATTTGAGTAAGAGATTCATTAATCACTTTATTACTAGCAGAAGGCTAAGGAAGGGAAAACCTCTTGACCATCAGATAGACAAAAGGAGAAACGGTAAGGGATTACATCCCTTGGTTCATTACTAAGCTCACTTCTATAAAGGGAAGTGAAGAAAGGTTTGTCATAGCAGTACTTACTTCTAGTCTCCTACCTAAAAGATTTAAAGATTCCCTCACCAAGAGCCCACCAACAAACATGTCTAGCTTGTTGATAAAGGCTAAAAAATATATAACCACTGAGGATGTGAAAAACTCCTAGAAAGAGTTCAATGAATGAATGCCAAATGAAGAGAAAGATCAAAAGAAGGGTTCAAAAGATGAAAAGAAGCGAAGAATGAGCCTAGAGAAGCCAAATCGGAAGGGTCAGACAAGCTTATCCTTAAAATGGTTAGACTTTTACTCACCTTTAAATACACCTCTAAGGCATATCTTACACCAGATCTAGTTTAGAGAGAACTTCAAGTGGCCAGATTGGATGAAAGGAGATCTCAAAAAGACGGACCAAAGTGAGTATTGTGAATTCTAGAGAGATCATGGGCATATAACTAATGACTGCAGGATCCTCAAATAAGAAATTGAGAACCTGATGAAAAGAGGAAGGCTTCAGGAGTATCTCTAGCAAGGGAATTGATCAAAAGATCGGAGAGATAGACCACCTCCTCGCCAAAAGGACTATCGGCCTCAAAACATAGAAAATCAAGGACCTAGAGAACTAGTTCAACATGTCATCTATGTCCTCCATGTTAAAAAATCCAAGGCTAGATGATCGAATAGAGCTTGAAAGAGCTATGTCCACGAGGCCAGGTTAGAACCTTCTCTCCTTCTCATTTAAACTATTGAGAAAAGACAGAAACCAATACTTTCATTTTCTAACCATGACATAGAGGGGGTTTCACTACCCTTATAATGATTATTTGGTTATCTCATTAAAGGTATCTAATTTTGAGGTTAGAAGGGCTCTAGTTGATATAGAAAGCTTTACAAATATCCTCTTCAACCAACCATTCAAGCATCTTATAATCGATGCAAGACATATATCACCCACTTTTGCACTTATGGATGGATTCAATGAGAGAACTTAGTGCCCTAACTGGTGAGATCAAGCTTTCCATCACTATAGGATAAGGGGAGGACCAAAAAATTGTTATAGTTGAACTTATGATAGTGGAGGGCAAGTCCCCATATAACATGATTGGCAGGTTCTGGATTCATGATATGCAAGTAGTGACTTCAATCCTTTATCATAATTTGAAATTCATGATAAGGGATATAGTGGTTACTAGAAAGGACTATCAGTTAACATCACGAGAATGCCATTCAATTGTTTTGAAAGGGTTTTCTCTTAAATAACAATTACAAAAATAGTCTAACATAAAAAACCATTAGTACAACAAATCGAATAAAGAGAATGTTTTAGAATAGATTGAAGAACAACTCAATCCTAGAGGTTAGAAGAGTTCAGTTCAGGCTTAAAAAGAAGTTCAAAAAGTCTAAATTGACCTTCATGACCTAAAAAAAGCCTTCAACTCGAAACCTTTATCGGTCCAAAACAAAGAGACGTGTTGGTAAATTTCTTAAAAATAACGTATAAATTTTTTCCTGGAAGACATAGGACATTGAGGGAATAGATTCGAGAGTCATATCGCATAAGCTCACTTTTTATCCTAACTACCATAGAATTTCGGCAAGAGAGGAGGTCGTTCACCTTAGAATGCCATAGAATTATAAATGATGATGTGTAAAGACTTCTTGAGGCCAAATGATTATCAAATTTTACTACCCTAATTGGATAACTAACATAGTGATGGAAAAAAAAAATGGCAAATGGAGAGTTTGTGTAAACTATATGGACTTCAACAAAGCTTATCAAAAAAATAGTTTCCTTCTATGTCATATTGATCAACTCATGGATGCCATAGTTGGTCATGAGCTTTTGAGCTTCATAGACGTATACTCAAGACATAACTAGATTTAGATATATCCTCTAGACTAGTAGAAAATGAACTTTATCTATGAAATAGGGTTGTATTGCTACAATGTCCTGCCTTTGGCCTAAAAAATATAGGAGCTACCTATTGAAGGCTGAAAAACAAAATGTTCCAATACTAGATCAGTGAATCTATGGAGCTATATCTTAATGATATGCTCATTAAGAGTAAGAGAAAAAAAGAACACATCTTGCATTTAGCTAGTACTTTCGATATCTTGAGTAAACACAAAATGAAGCTCAATCCCTTAAAGTGAAATTTTGGAGTCACTGAAAGAAAATTCTCGGGCTTCATTATGTCTCAATGAGGAGTAGAAGTAGATCCAATGCAAATAAGGGCCTTTCTAGAAATGAGGTCCTCCCAGACAAAGAAAGACGTCCAAAGCCTAAACAGAAGAATAGTTGTGCTAAACCATTTCATCTCACAATCTATTAATCGTTGCTTGCCCTTTTTCAAGTACTTTGAAGGAAATCATTCGTTTGAATGGACATCTCAGTGTGAAAAGGCCTTCTAGTTGTTAAAGAAGTACCTGAGATCTCCCTAACTCCTTTTAAAGTCCTTGACTAGAAAAGGCCTTTACCTGTATCGAGCTGTCTCAAAAGTTGCTCTTAGTTTGGCACTAATCAAGGAGGATAGTGGAATCCAGAAATCGATCTTCTACATGTAATACCCTGACCCAAATTGTAATCGATTGAGCCATGTAAACCTGAGCTGTTAGGGCTTTCTGTTTAAATATTGAATAAAATGGACGGTTTGGAAACTCAATAGTTTGAAAAGTACGAATAATGCTCGGGCGAGGCCCGAGCAAGCCATGAACGAATACTAAAATAAAAATAAAAAATTTTAAATAAATAAAATACAATGAAATAGAATAAAAAGGAAAATAAAATAAAATAACAAAAATAAGTAAATATATATATATATATATATATAAATATATGAAAATGAGTATATACATGTATATGTGTAGGTGTACATATATATATATATATATATCAGTGTATATAAGAAAGCATGACATATATATATATATATATATATAAATATAATAAACCGTTTGTGTATATATATGGATATAATCACTTGGATAGGCATGCAGCTAGTTATGATAAGGGAGGGGGGCATGATTTAAGGATCTTGGAGATTTAAACAAAAAAAAGAAAAAGAAAGATAAGGTTGGGAAATTGAGAAGAGAAAAGGAAAAGGAAGGAGAAAGGAAGAGGGGTTTGAGAAAGAAGCTCTTCGGGAGGTACCACAGGTTTAGGGGGAGAAGAAGCAGAAGCAGGGGTGTGAGCCACAGAATCGGAGGGACTATGATAAGCGCGGTGGGGGCTATCGAGATTGTGGGGGATCGAGGCAGTGGGTGATGGAGCAGTGATGGGTTTCAGAAGTATGACAGCGATGTTGGGCAGAGGAAACAAGAGAGTCCTTGGCAGAACAAGAGTCTAATAAGGGAAGGGAGTGAGGAGCGCAGACCTAGGATTGAATAGAGGAAAAGAAGAAGAAAGAAGAGAGAAAATAGAGGAAGCATGGAAGGCTATGCTCTGTCAATTAGATCAGATCAATTTTTCCATTCTTCAGAGAAAAATCGAACTAGAAAATCAACAACTTGTATTGAAAAGGCAAAAGGAAGCAGAGTTGTTGTTTATCGAAGTGATTTTGAGCGGAATGTAAGAGAATTGGGGGCAAGAAAAGTGAGAGTAGATTATGGACTTGGATTGGAATTCCATTACTATAAGGGGAAAATCAGTTGTTATTTGATCTATGTTTGATTGATTTGTTATCACATTAAAGGAATCGAAAGTCGATAGAGATGCAGCCGAGGTTTTTGATCTGGTTAAGTTATTGAAAATGGCTGCTTCAGTTAGTTTAGGTCTTGGGTCTCTTGTTTGGGCGGAGGATTCTGATACAACTTGGATTGATGGGGAAGACAGCGGTGTCTAAGATTGAGAGGCCCGAAGAAGTTGTTGTGAGGGCTCCTATGCTATTTTTTGTCAGTGCTAACGAGCAGTTGAAGGCGTTGGCGGATGGGCTTCAGTAGCTTGGTGGGTTCGATTTGTGGTATGAGAAAAATGGGCCCCAATTTTTAGATACCGTCGATAAGGTGCCCTCGGCTAGATTTTTGCCTAAAGGGGTTGTTTATAGTATCAAACCCTATGGAAAATTGAGAGTGATTTGGATGGTATTGATGAATTATCCTTGCCTGGTTTAGTTTCTGAACCTGAAATGGTACACAAAGAGATGGTTATAAGATTTCAAGAGGGTTGAGTAGTGGGTCATGTAGTGATGGTGAAGTCGAACCCAAGAATTCGATGGAATTGCCACGAGGTTAGAAGTGGAAAGGGTTCTAATGGTAAGTTTAGGTAGAAGCGAAATAGAAGAAGGATTGGGCTCCAAAATTCAAGCAATTCGAATGGGTTGGATTCAGGACCTGTTGGTTCGATAGAGATCAAAGAGTGGAGACTCCGTTAGTGCACTCAAGTGAGAGTCAGTTTAGCAGGGGTGGTCATTCAAGGAAATTGAAAGATACCAATTCAGGAATATGTGATATGAGTTTACAACAAGATGGGAGTTATGGGTTTCAAGTTGAAAACTGAGAGTGCAACTTGAATTTTGTGGCCAAGGATGTGGTTGACGTCAAGTCATTCTAGCTTTAATAAGATGGTGGAAAAGAATCGGTTGGTCCAGCAAGAGTATCACCATATGCCAATGCAGTCATTCTTAGTTTGTTTCAGTTGCATGAGACAAGTGATGATCTGGGAGATGATAGGGAACTCAAAGGAAAAGTTACGGGATACTGAGGTAGATCATACGGATTAAAAGTAAGTAAACTTTTATCTCTAATATGTGGTTTGCCAAGCCACACTCTTTCTATTACCGCCAAAATTTTGTATTCATGTAAGTACCCACTACTATTGACCCACCATCGATATTGTCCTATCTGGTGGATGCTTATTGGCTGTTATCTCATGTTTGCTTTATTGTACTGTGCCTTGAAAGGCTTATCACTCATGATTGCTTTATCATACTATACCTTGAAAGACCTATCATTGTATGTTTACTACATGATATTCCATACCCTATACACTTCTTATGGAATTACAATAAAATCCTGATTTATGATAAATGCCAGATTTTGTGCTCAGTCATAATTTGCTTCCGATGCTATCTGATTGATAGGACCTATGGGTTAAATCCGCGAATGGACACATGGCAATGATGGCAATTTTTCGCAGTGATTAAAAAGGGCATTTTATATGCATTCATGTTAAGGGGGGGTATGCCAGGCCCCCAAAAAACCGAGGGTCTGCCAAACCCTGAGTAGAGTAAATGCATCACTCATGTTTGACTATTATGTTGAAGTTTATTGGATTCATAGTATGCTTTCATTTCCCTATAAAAAATTCTATGTTGATAGTTCTTGATTTATTGGACTTGACTGTCACCATTTTATTGTAGCAGCATATTTATGTTGATTGTGATTATTGAGCTTTATCCATATCCATGCTACCCCATTACTCATACTTGTTTATTGTGCCTTACTATTCATTGGCCATTGTGGCATTTTACTGTTAACTACAACCGTTGTCATGACTGGCTATCATGTTACCTTTGAGTTTATATTTTTCTATGTTAACCCTAACCCATATTGGGGATAGGCTTTTACTTACTGAGCTTTGTTAGCTCACCCCACTTACAAATTTTTCAAGTAAGGATGCTGCAAAACCACAAGAGGAGTTCATGAGCTTAGGGAGACAGTTAAGGAGCATGATAGAAGTGAATAGAGTCTTTCCTATGTACTCACCACCTAAGAGTGGTTGTATGTTATGTTTATGTCGGTTTACAGTTTTCAGTTGCTAAACAATATTTTGTATTAAGACTTTCGTTAATCTATTGATAAGTTACATTATATAATGTTGTCATTGATACAAAGAAAAATAAAAAAAGTAGGGACGCCCATTGGGTTGGCCCCGCGACACGAAATTCGCACAGGGTGGGTTTCGGGTCGTGACACTACATGAGTAAAGCTTTGACTGAGGTGAAAGCTAGGTATCTAGAGCGAAAAGCATTATTCTACGCACTAATTATTTTAACTCAAAAGCTCAAGTTATACTTCCAAGTTCACACAATAATGGTTCTGACATCTTACCTAGTCAATGTCGTATTTCACAGGCCTAAGTTGTCTGGGCGTCTGGCCAAATAGTCCCTGAAGTTAGGAGAGTTCAAGATTCAGCTTATCCTAAGGATAGCAATTAAAGCCTAGGCCCTTGTAGATTTTATAGTTAAATTTACACACTAAAGCTCCCATCTTAAGACCTAGTATTTTGGGTACTAAATATATACGAATCATCCAGTGACCAAAGAGCTGGTATTAGTATGGTTCTTCAAATTCCAAAACGACTAATGGTCAAATAAGAAGTAGCGTTGGCCTTCCTAGCTTTAAATAACAAGGTAGAGTATGAGGCCTTAATTTATGGAATGAAAATGGAAAAGGAATGTAGAGCAAAATGTGTTAAATCCTTCTCAGACTCCTAGTTGATCCTAAATTCAGGTCTTTGGGGAATTTGTACTGAAGGATGAACGAATGCAAAAACACATGGACTTGGTGGCCTAGTTAAGGTTCTCGTTCAAGGAATTCACCCTGGAGAAGATTAGCTAAACTGAAAACTGTAAGGCTGATTTAGTGGCTAACTTAGCAACCACCTTGGGTTGCCAATCTGAGATAAGTGTGTAAGTCAATTACCAAGAAGGCCTAGCATAATTCAGGTTGTAAATATTCTCCAAACCTAGAACACAAGTATGAACTGGATGACTCCTATTCTTTAATATCTATAAGATAGGACCCTAACAAGTTATTAGACTTAAGATAAGAGAATCATAATCAAATTGACAAGTTATCTCCTTTTTAGTAAAAAACTTTACTGGAGATCAGTCACTCAAGCCCTTTTACTATATTTGACTTCGAAAGAGGCCCACTACATCCTTATGCATGTACATGTGGAAACTATAATGGGGGATGATCTTTGGCACATTAAGCCCTCTCTCATGGGTATTATTAGCCAAGTATAAAGAAAAGGCTAATGAATACATAGAAAGATGAGACAAGTGCTAGGGTTTTGCTTCTTCTTAGCACTAGTCACTTCAAGGACCAGTCCCAATCTTTGGTCCCTAGTCATTTGTTTAGTGGGGAATGGATATAGTATATCATCTCCCAACTATGGATAATAATAGAAAGTTCCTCATAGTTGCCATTGATTACTTCACTAAGGTGGTGGAGATAGAACCGTTACATAGAATAACGAAATCAAAAGTATGAGGTTTCATAAGAAAGAATGTGATATACAGGTATGGCCTACCACATGTGTTGATCACTGAAAATGGTACCAAGTTCGAAGGAAAAATGTTCACAAAGTTTTGTGTTAACTTCCATAGAAATCACCACTTCTCCTTACCAAGGCACCGTCAAGTTAATGTGCGAGCTGAGATCATCAACGATACTATCTTGGATGCCCTAAAGAAAAGACTAGAGTTTGCCAATGGCAAATGGGTGGAGGAGCTCCTTGGGGTGTTATGGGCCTACTGAACTACAAGGTGAACCCCTAAGGAGAAACCCATTTCTCCATAGCATGTGGGATAATTTGTAATTCTGGTAGAGATCGAGACCCTTTTATGTAGACACCTTATTTTGAGGCCTTTGATTGTATAAGGGTAGTTTTGTAATTTTTGAGCAGTTACTACAATATGTCCCACCTAGGGGTATTTTAGTAATTTCATATTCTGCCTACTACGGGCATTTTTAGTAATTTCACATTTTGCCCATTCAAGGCATTTCACTCATTATGCCCATTGAGGGCAGTTTTGTCATTTCACCCATCGAGGGCATTTTGGTCATTTCTTTCATTAAGGGCATTTTGGTCATTTTAGTTATTATGTCCACTAAGAGCATTTTGGTCATTTGGTACATTAGGGCCCTTGAGGGTATTTTGGTCATTATGCATATCTTTGACCATTAAGAGCACTTTGGTAATTTCTAGCATTTCCTTACCTTATAGTTTGGTAAATTCTAGAGGTTTCCCACTAAGGGTATACATGTAATTTCTATACTATTTTACCATGTAGGGTCAATTTCATGATTTTAGCCACTAGGGATAAATTTGACTTTTTATGCCTTAGTGGCATCTTTGTAATCACCATGTTCCTAAATTCTCCACCAAAGTAGGGGCAATATAGTAATTATAGATGTGTACAAAAAACTTGCCTATTTTCATCCCTTTCTTATCTCAAGGGAGTTTCCTTAACAACCTCCCTTGTTTTAAGGGGTTTGCCTTTGTTTGTGCAAAAGAAACTTTCTAAATATTGTTTGCTTGCACATTAAAGCTTAATCTAAGCCCTCTATCCGTAGGATTCATTGTGAGCCCTTGGATCAAACCTCCTTACTTTTTCCTATAAATAAAGCCCATTAGCCACCATAATCAAGGGAAAAACTTTAGGAGCCAGAATGTTGCTGCAGTAGTTCTCTCTATATTTGGAATCTATGTTCTACACAAGCCCAAGTTTGAAAATTTGAAGTCAAAGAGTTCAACCGAAAGATTTTTTCTGATTAGCCGCAAATAATCAGGTATGCTTCCTAAAACTCCTCTTTTTCCTTTTTCCCAATTCAATTCATCCTATCACTTTTGATAGAATCGATTGAATTGGAGAACTATGTTGGCTCTGATCCCGTTATCTGAACGGATATGTAGGACACCTTATAGGCCCGAGTCTACTCTTTCCTTTATCTTTTTTACTTTATGTCTTTTATTTTATTTTATTCGTTCATGTTATTGTTATCTCTCTCTACTTTTTCACTCTATCTTATTTACTTTGTGTATTTTTCTTATTTTATTTGTTCTTGTAATTGTTATTATTCTCTTTTTCTCTATTTTATTTTATGTCATGTAATATACGCCTTGTGAATGAACATTAGAGGCCATTCTATTCGGACTGGGCGGGGTGGGTGCTTAACCCCTTCCCATCTCGTACCTTAGCTCCTAGATTCAGGATTCTCTTGTTCATTGTAGACTAGTCTTCTTTACTTTTTTGGCCTATGTCAAGGGGTTTAGAATGTAACTAGGACCAAAGCATTGTAATTTTAATTTTCTTTTCTATTTCCTTTAGATGTATTCTCTATAGGTTGTATCAGGTCTGCTTGTTATTTGCCTAAAACAAGTTGGAGACTCATTTCTTCATTTTCATGCAACCCAATCCGAAAAGAGGACGTTCCTCTCCCACCTTGAAGGTGTGGAAAACTACATTTTTTCCAGCGCTTGCGCTCATACTTCACCAAGAACAGAATTCCATGAACCACTTTGGAATGACGAGCTAATAAGAGAAAAATTTGTTTTCCTAGAAGAGAAGAAGGATCAAGCACAAATAAGAATGAAGAAATATCAATGGAGGGTTTCTAAGAGACATATCAATGGAAGGTCTCTAGGTAGTAGAATAAGGCATTGAAACCAAGGAGCTTTCACCTAAAAGATCTTGTCCTAAGAAAAGACTTTCCAAACACCAAAGAAATCAAAGTTGGCAAGCTCTTAGCCAATTATGAAGGACATTACAATGTCATTAAAATGGTGAGACCTACAAGATACTAGTTGAAGGATATGTCTAGAAAGCCAATACCCCAACCATGGAATGTAGAGCACCTGACAACATATTATCAAAATGAACTTTGAGTTTGATGCATCCTAAAATATAATCTAAATATTATCATTTTTATAAGTCTCATAGGTCTAATGGATGGATTCAAAATTCCTAGCTAAAGGATGTCACCACTCATGATCAAATTAAAATATTTTAAGTATTTAGTTTGAATGACCGAGCTCAAAAATCCTTGTTTTAGGATATCACAGCTCAAAATCTTATTAAATACCTCCAAATCTTATAACTTTTGTAAATATCATAAATCGAACGGACAAGCTCAAAATTCCTAACTAGAGGTTGTCACATCTGATGATCAAATTAAAATCTTTTAAGTATTTTAGTATGGATGCCTGAGCTTAAAATTCCTTGTTTAAAGTTGTCATAGCTCAAAGTCTTATTAAAGACCTCAATATCTTATAATTTTTATAAGTTTCATAAGTCAAATGGATAGGCTCAAAATTCCTAGCTAAAGGATGTCAAAGCTCATGATCAAATTTAACATCTTTTAAGTATTATAGGTCGGATGACCAAGCATAAAATTACTTGTTTAAGGATGAAAGACGTCTAAGTCCTATATCTTTTATAAGTGTCATACGTTGGACAAACGAGGTCAAAATCCTCTTTTAAAAGATGCCATGGCTTAGAAATCCACCCAAGAGTTTTATAAGTATTTTAGGACGGAATGACTAACTTCGAATCTTTTACAATAGGGTGTTACAGCTCAAAATGTACCTACAACATATAATTCTAGTGCCATGATTAAGTATTTTGGGTCGTCTTGATGAGTTAATTGAAATTCACAACAGAATTGAAGGATCCTAGTGCTTTAACACAACTAATCATAAAAATTCAGATTCTATTTCACATAGTTGCAATTATGGACGAAGAATTTGCTAAAAGTAAGTTCTTTATTAAAAGCAAAAGAAGAAGTACAAAAATAGAGCTCAAGGAACAGTGCCTAATCACTTCCGTCCTCAGCCTCTTTGTTGTTGTCCTCAAGCTCTACCAAAGGGACTTCTATCTCATACAACTAAAAAAGTGCCCTGCCTAATTTTTTTGATGCAGAGGGAATACCCCTGATTGGTTAATTCACAATGGCCTTTTGATCCTTTCTAGCCTTTTCTATAACATTTTTAAGTTCTTTCCTAAGTCTCTTTTTAGATTCAGCTAGAGTTTTTTGGCTTATTTTGATTATGACCTTCTAATTTCAAGTTTTTTCTAAACTCGCTCAAACTCGGCCTTGACAAAATTTAGTTTGGAGTCACGAGCAGTCGCCAGACCCTTCACAATGTCCAAGTTCTTCTGAATCTCTTTAGAAGTTAATCAAGTAGAGGCAAGGTCATTCTGGGTGGTTTCCAAGTCTTTCTGAAAATCAGTAATTTAGCTAGCGGATTCAGTGGCATCCATCAGTTGGATTTAGAGTTGAGCCTCTAAATCGTGGGACCTAAATCGTGGGACTCATACATAACTCACCTTAGTGAAACCATCACATGCATGTCCTACAAAAAATAAAGAAAAAAGGTGGTGTGTAGGCAATGGACACGTCAAAGAAAAAAAAAACACACCAGAATGGACCTTCATTTGGGAGATGAGTCCAACATGGAGAGTTTGGGTAGCATCCAGCTTCTATAAAGACTTGGGAATATCCTATTTCATTCCTTCCTAGCCTTCTGCATCACCTTTTCTATAGTAAGTAGAACGAAAAATGGATTTATTTATCAAGCTAAATGGAGCTTTTCTTGTTCCTTTGTTTCAAGTGAGGGGTTAAACTTTCTACTCTTCTATAATGTTTCTTCCCTGAGGGATGATAACAGGTGCCTCTAGTCACCTTAGGAGTGTTATTCCCATCCCTTGTTAGGAAACAATTCACCTAGAAGAGGACTATTCAATAAGGACGAGCATCTTTGAGCTCACTTATGCCGAGCTGGAATCTACTAGTCTCTTTTTCTTGGTTTTCTGTTTAAAGCTCACAAAAACCTTCTTCTAAAGATCTTAGTTGGGATTTTGATCAGTCTAGAAGCAAGAAGAGTTTCTAGTTTCAATATCTCATTTCGAGGGTAGCATTCTGGGTAAAGTAGCTTCTTCAGATTCTTAACTTATGCTTTGCTCAAGCTAAGGAAGATTTACCTAAAAATAAAAATATAATGATCTTTAAGTTAACAAGTGGAAAGATAATATAAACAAAAAGTGGAAAGAGGACCAAAACTTACTAGGGACTCTTAAAGTCCTAGGAATCATCCTGGAGTCAAACTCTGTATAATGGGCTTCTTCCCAACCAGCCTTGACAAAGAAGCAATATTTTTTCCAATTCTTATTGGAGTCAGGAATGTCATGGAGTGTTCGGTAACTGGAGTCAAAGGGCCTGTAGCATAGACCCTTTTTCCCTTTCTTAAGGTCCATCAGACCTTAGAATAAGTCCAGGTCCAACTAGACTCCATTATGATAGATGAGAACAATGGCATCCATCAGTGCCCTCCAACCATTAATATTGAGTTGGGCAGGGAATATTTTGTAAAAAAGAAAAGAATCTATGGATGAAAGGGTGGACTAGGAACCTAAAGCCTATCTCAAACCAGACCCTATGTACAAAGGCCTTCCTAGGTCTAAGGGCATTCAAATGAGGTAGAAACCCTTGTCATTACATTCTCTAGAATGTTTTATAAGGACCTAAACCAAACAAGGATAAATTCAATCAAGTGGCTAGCATCAAGGTCTATTTTAACATCTTTTTTGAACTTATCCACTATTTGAGTCTTAGAAGATGAAGGGTTGTTTTGATTTTGAACACCCAGTGGGTTAGAAGATCCCTCCAAATCCACTATTTAAAATAAAATGGAAGAAATTTGGAGAAAATACGAAGTTATCAAAGACTCTGACCTAGGGTATAGAGGAAGCCTAGTTTGACGAGTCACCGAAATTTTTTTGTCAACGGTAACAAAAGAAGTAGAGGGAAAAGTAGTTTGAATACAGAAGATCCCCTTCCAATTTATGGCTCCAATAGTAATGAATTTGAAAGGCCTTGACGTACAATTAATGATAAAGTATGATTGCCCTACAATTAATGGCTCAGTCCCGCCAAGACGATGGCATAATAATGATGGAAATGGTTGAAAAGATGTGACTCTTTGAAAATCATGAAAACCCAAAGGCACCAGTATTTATGGCCAACAATGGTTATGACCTTAGGACCCTTATGACCTATGGTCTTAAGAGGAGTAGTTGATATACCCAAAATTGATCAAGATCATAGGAAATCAGGCCACATAGATGACTTAAGTCACGAATTAACCTACTTATAAGATCGAAGGATGAGATCATCTAACTCCTAGTAAGGATTTCCAATCCAAAAGAATGAAAGGTTAACATCCCAAATTGATGGGCTCCAAATTGATAGGGTCATTAGGACCAGGATTTGATGAGCTTAGGTGGAAGAGATCTTAAGCTTGGGGTCTTCACCTTTAAAGAGATAAAGTCAAATAAAATCTTCAAGATCTCTTAATCCTAGAAAAATCTCACGAAATCTCTCTATAACAACAAGTCAGCTCCTGTAAAAAAGGAGCAAACTTGAATTCCCTTAACAATTTATCACCTTATTATGTTTCTGGCATTGACTTAACCATCGAAACTATTGTCATTGGTCCCCTATCGGTAATATAAAATTTATCTTTTGTAGGAAGTGCCGATCAATTCTCTACTGTAGATCAAGAACTCAAGAAACAACCATAATAGAACATAAGACAACACTCAAAACAATGTTAGAATGTAAAGCACAGTAAGAAAAACTCAAAAATGATGTAAATGACAACTTTAAGATAGTTCTCACCCTTCTCTCTATATTATCTCTCTATAAAACCAACCTAGATAAGTGTATTTATAATTTGGGAACTTCTAGGTTGAGTTGGAATATAGCTTCCTATTCAAAATCAAATTTTCATAAAAACACACACAAATAGAAGGCTCTCCATTCGAATGCAACCCTCTTTCCTAGTTGCACGCGACTAATTTTTCTAACGCACATGACCCAACTTCTTACAGTCATATCTCATTCATACAAAGTCTAATAAGGGCATTCTGCTTATCATTGAAAAGATCTTGAAGTCTACTTTCATATGAAATTGGTCTCACATCAAAATGTATATTATGTTTTGAGTAATGATAAAAATAGTAAAGATAGGTCATTCTAAAAATTGTTTTATATTTTGATTGACCTTGTAGATGCCTTATTTTGAGACCCTTGATCATACAGAGTTAGTTTTGCCATTTTTGGAAAGTTAAAACAATATGTCCTATATAGGGGTATTTTAGTTATTTCACATTTTTGCCCATAAAGCACACTTTGGTCATTATGCCCACTGAGGGCATTTTAGTTATTTCGCCTATCAAGGGCATTTTAGTCATTATGCCCACAGAGGGCATTTTGGTCATTTCGCCCATCAGGGGCATTTTGATTATTATGCCCATTAATGGCACTTTGTTCATTTCGCCCACCAAGGACATTTTGGTCATTACACCCCTTGGCGTATTTTAATCATTATGCCCACTAAGGGCATTTTGGTAATTTGTAATGTCCTTTACGGGTAGTTTGGTAAATACTAGAGGTTACCCACATTCTAGGGATATTTTTATAATATTGGTGCCATTTTGCCCTTTGGAGGGCACTTTGGTAGTTTTTGTATAATCCTACCATTTATAAGTTATTTTGCTCATTTATGGGCATATATGTAATTTTCATTCCATTTTATCCATATAAGGTTAATTTGGTAATTTTAGCCCTTAGGGACAATTTTGACTTTTTATGTCTTCGTGACATTTTTGTAATTACCTTGTCCCTAAATTCTTTATCTAATTAGGGGCGATATAATAAATATAGGTTTGTAAACTAAAAACTTGCCTATTTTAATTCCCTTCCTTGTTCTAAGGACTTTCCATAGCAAGCTCCTTTGTTTTAAGGGATTTGTTTTTATTTGTGCACCAAATAACTTCCTAATCTTGTTTGCTTACTTACCGAGCATTAATTTAGGTCATTCATCTATAAAATTCATTATAAGTCATTGGATCAAACCTCCTTATTTTTTTTTCCTATAAATAAGACCCATTGACCACTATAATCAAGGACAAAAATTTTAGGAGCCAGCATGCTGCTGCAATAATTCTCTCTATTCTCTCTCTATATTTCTCTTTCTATATTTTTGAAGCTTTGTTCAACACAAGCCAAGATTCTGCACAAGCTTTGTTCTATACAAGCCAAGGTTCTACACAGACTTGGTTCTATATAAGCCAAAGTTCTACTCCATTCAAGATGAAGTACTATACAATCCACGGTTCAACATCAAGGAGTTCAAGCCAAAGCCTTGTCTGATCAACACAAATAATCAGATACACTCCCTAAAACCCTTATTTTTCTCAATTTTCCAATTCAATTCAGTTTATCACTCTTGATAAAATTAATAAATTGGAGAACTAAGTTGGCTCTGATTCCGTTATTTGAATGGATAAGTATGACAGGGGCCCGTGTCTACTCTTTTCCCTTATCTTATTTACTTTGTATTTTTTCTTATTTTATTCATGTTATCATTCTTTCTCTCTCTTTACTCTTCTTCTTTTTGATTTATTTACTTTATATATCTTGTTTACTTCATTTGTTTATGCAATTATTATCATTATCTTTCTATACTTTTTATCAATTTTTTTATGTCATGGAAAATAAGTCTTGTGGATAAACACTAGAGGCCGGTCCATTTGGACTAGGTGGGATGGGTGCCTAACCCCTTCCCATCTTGTACCTTAGCTCCCAGATTTGGAATACTCTAATTTATTGTAGATTAGTTTACTTTGCTTTATTTTGACCCATGTCAAGGGGTTTTGAATGTAAATAGGACCAAAGTAATGTAATTTTAATTTTCTTTGTTATTTCTTTTACATATATTCTCTATGGGTTGTATTTGGTTTGCTTGTTATTTAGCCCAAAATAAGTTAGCGACTCTTTTGTGTATTTATGAACACCCCAATCCGAAAAGGGGGCGTTCTTCTCCTACTTCAAGAGAGTAGACAAAAGCCAAGGTTGTTTGTTTCTTCTAGCGCCTACGCTCACATACCTTGTTCTAAAAAGTCATGAGACCAATGTTAAATGTTGAATGACATCTAAAATAAACTTCTAAATTTCAGAAAGATGTTTACGAATCAAATATATGATTTATGCATGCAACACAAAATGATGAAAAGTGTGTAACGTGTATGCATGAATGTATAAAGACAAACACATGAACTCATGAAGTGTGCACCTAAGCTCATAATATTAACAAATAGGTATCTAGGCCTACTTACCATCCCTAACCATAAAATATTTGTTACTTAATTGAAATCTTTAACAACATTGCAACTCGAATGGATGTAGCATGAGTTCTCATTTGACACACTTACATACACACATATTTTGGAATTAGAATTAGACCATGAAAAATTGAAATTTCTTTTCCTTTCAGTGTCTAACGGCTCCTAAACTACTCATTTTTTCAAATATTGGGAGATTAATAAACCAACATGCACTTCAACTGATTAGGTTATGCTTTTTATTACAATTTGGTCCACCAACCCTTGGGCTCTAGAACACTTTGGACTACTTGGAAAATAAATTTAAAGTGATAATAAATCACTTATAGAAGAAATTTTATTTGATTATATTGACATCGTAATGTTATAGATTATCAATCTCAACTTAAGTAATGCTAATTTTGAGTCTAATTTTAAACATGCATTTAACTACAAAAATTAAAATATAAGCCATTCACATGGGACATAAGATTTAACCTAAGAAACCCTCATGGGGAATAAAAATTACATTAGCTGCAAAGATCCACTAATAAAAAACAATACAAGTACAAGTTCACAAAGTTATCACCCCAAAAATAGCGAACTTGCCACACTCCTAATGGTTTACCAGTATTTTATTTGCAACTCCTTATAGTAGGCTTTAACTTTGATTAGTCTTCTATAGTCACAATACCATTTGTGAACACCACTACCTGAACACCCCGGCTATCCTCTCCATGAAAGTGGGAGGGAATGCCCTATAATTGTGCATGTAAAAAATAAAGAAGAATCACTAGCTTATTTTAGACAAATAAACATGCAAACCCGATTACAACCAATGAAGAATACATGTAAGAAAATAGCAAAGGAAATTAAAAATTACATTGCTTTTGGTCTTAGTTACATTCTAAACCCCTTGACATGGGTTATGAAATAAAGCAAACTAGTCCACAACAAAATTAGAAAATTATTAGTCTAAAAGGTAAGGTACCATATAGGAAGGTGTTAGGCATCCATCTCGCTCGGTCTGACTAGACTAGCCTCTTGTGTTCATTGACAAGGCTTTTGTTGCACAACATAAATAAAAATAAATAATAGGGGAGAGGATAATGATTGCGTGAATAAATAAAGCAAAATAAATGACATAATAATTAAAAGAAAGCTTAAAGAATGCCCCTCGCATGCTTCTATCAATAGTGATAGAAGCCAACAAGTTACCCTTTGCTCTTCTCAATGAGAAGAGAAGGCGAGGTAATGGACTAACACCCATCATTCATTTATCTCAAATGGTGATAGAAGATGGTAACTTGGATAAGCAAGTACGGAGCGAGAAAGTGAAAATTATATAAAATAATACTACAAAAAGGGAAGAGAATGGGTGGACTTGGGCCCAAAGGCTTCCCATATATCCATTAAGATAACAGAATAAGAGCCAACACAGTACTCCAATTCGACAACTTCAATAAAGAGTGATCGAATATATTGAATTGGGAAAAAATAGAAGGATTTAGAGAGGTACCTAATTATTTGCGTTGAATTAGATAGCACTTTAACTTAAACTCCATGACTTTATATCGTCACCTTTGCGGTACTCCGACTTGTGTTAGGTAGTACTTCGACTTTTGTAGGACATATTTTTGGCTTGTGTAGGGCAAAGCTTCAAAAAAATATAAAAGAGAGAGAAAGAGAGAAAAAGATATTGTAGCAACCCTCTGGCTCTTGGATTTCTAATCCCTTTCTTGTTGTTCAATAGGCTTTTCTTATAGGCAAATATGGAAGTTTGATCCAAGGGTTCATAACGAATCTCATAGATGGAAGGCTTAGATTAAGCCATAGAGTGAAAGCAAACAAGATTGGAAAGTTTTAATAGACAACAATGGTAATTCCTAGAGTGCACTAAAGGAACCCCTAAGAGTGATAAAGGCAAGTTTTAATGCACAAGAAAGGCAATTTTCCAAGGAATAATAGATGCAACAATTTTCAATCATAATTACCAAATTGTACCTAATTTGGTGGAGGATTTTGGGACATAGAAATTGCCAAATTACCCTTTAGGCACAAAAATTCCAAATTATCCCTAAGGACTAAGATTACGAAATCATCTTGAAGGGGTAAAATGGTATGAAAATTACATGTATTCCCTCGAGTGGCCAAAATGACCTACCAAGGGTAGGATTATGCCAAAATTATCACAATACCATCCAAAGGGCAAAATGGCACCATAATTACAAAAATACTCCTAAAAAGTGAGAAACCTCGAGAATATACCAAATTACCCCTAAAGGGTAAGGAAACACTAAAAATTATGAAAATACCCTTGAAGGTCAAAGATGTGTGTAATGACCAAAATATCCTCAAAGGTTGCAATGTACCAAATGACCAAAATGTCCTTAATGGGTGAAATAACTAAAATGCCCTTAATAAAAAAAGACCAAAATGCACATAGTGGGTGAAATGACCGAAATAGCCGTAGTAAGCATTATGAAAAAAATGCCCTTAATGGGCGAAATGACCGAAATTCCCTTACTAAGCAAAATACCCTTAGTGTGCATTATGACCAAAATGCCCTTAATGGGCATTATGACCAAACTTTCCTTAGTGGGCGAGATGACCAAAATTCCCTTAGTGGGTAAAATTACTAAATTTCCCTTAGTGGAAAACATTATTTTAATGACCAAAATGTCCTTAAGAGGCAAAATGATCAAAATGCCCTTTATAGAAAAATGACTGAAATGCCCTTAGTAGGCGAAATATGAAATGACTAAAATACTCATTGGTGGGAATATCGTAGTAACTTCTTAAAAGTGACGAAATTACCTCTATATAATTGTAGGTCACAAAATGAAAAGAGCCCTTTGTTGGTGGAGCTTGTAAGCAAATGAATGTCAATGCAAGAAAATGATACCAATTTTGACCTTGATTGTGGAATTGATATAGTTGGACTCATCTGCATGAGATTCATACATATTTCCTTAAGGTGAATCAGACCATCCATAATTCGTGAATGGTGGAAATGGACTAAGAAGGAATGTTATTCATAAGGTTATACCCACATAAATTGGAAAAATTTACCTAAAGGAAATGCGACCCTAGTAAGTATTTCATGGGGCTACGCTTTCACGAGGTAGGAAATCTACCTAAAAGGAAATGCGATATGAGTAAGTCTTTCATGAGGTTACACCCTCATAAGGTAGGACATTTACCAAAAAGGAAATGCGATCATAGTAGGTCTTTCATGAGGTTATGCCCTTATGAGGTCAAAAATCTTCTTAAAAGGAAATGAAACCTATTAGGTCTTTCATGAGGTTAGGCCCTCATAAATGGGAAATTTACCTAAAAGGGAATGCGATCCTAGTAGGTTTTTTTTATGAGGTTACATCCTTAATGGACGGTGTAGACACCTCATTTTGTAACCCTTGATTAAGTAGTAACAATTTGATAGTTATGGCAAGAAAACCACTCCCACTAGTACTCCTCCTAACAAAGTCCTATTCCCATTAGGACTCTTCCTAACAGAGTCCCGGTTCCATTAAGACTCCTCCTAACAGAGTCCTATTCCTATTAGGACTCCCCCTGATAGAGTCATGGTTCCATTACGATTCCTCTTAACAAAATCCTATTCCTATTAAGACTCTTTCTAACAGAGTTTCGGTTCCATTAAGACTCCTCTTGACAAAATCCTATTCCCATTAGGACTCCCTTTGATAGAGTCCCAGTTTTATTAGGATTCTTCCTAACAGAGTCCTATTTTCATTAGGACTCATTCTAACAGAGTCCCAGTTCCATCAGGACTCTTCAAAACAGAGTCTTTTTCCCATTAGGACTCCTCTTGATAGAGTCCTAGTTCTATTAGGACTTCTCCTAATAGAGTCTTATTCCCGTTAGGACTCTCTTGACAAAATCCCAGTCCAAGTAAAACTCTTTCCAACAGAGTCCCACTCTTGTTAGGACTCCATTGCTAGAGTCCCAGTCCAAGTAGGACTCTTTCTGACAAAGTTCCACTCCTGTTAGGACTCTCCTACTAGAGTCCCAGTCTAAGTACGACTCTTCCTAATAGAGTCCCACTCCCGTTAGGACTCTTCTGTCAGCGTCCTAGTCCAAGTACAACTCTTCCCGAAAAAGTCTCACTCATGTTAGGACTCTCTTGCTAGAGTCCCAATCCAAGTAGGACTTTTTTTGATAAAGTCCCACTCTCATTAGGACTCTCCTGTTAGAGTTCCACACCTAGTCGGACTCTTCTTATCAGAATCCCACACCTAGTAGGACTCTCTTGTTGGAATCCAACATTTGTTAGGACTCTTCTGCCCATTGGATAGTGTTTCGGTAATTTTGGCACATTTTTTCCCATTGAGGGTGTCACGACCCGAAATCCACCCTTTACAGATCTCGAATCGCTAACCCCGATCTGACCCTTTTGTCGAACTGGGTCTCATATGAAACTATGAAAACTTGTTACACAATCAGTCCTACTAACATGCAATAATTATCATAATATAAACATACATAGAGGAAGACTTAAATATGAAAAGTGCATGCAATATATATCTGATCCTCAAAATACAGACTATGAAATTCCTTAACTATTGTACATCCCCAAGACGTGGATGACATGGGAGAGCTACAAGACTGTACTGAATATTATACATTACATTTATCAAAAAAATGTCCACTGCTATCTAGTAGACTGCTACTGCTAATGCTAACTATACAGTCTTTACCTGAAATAGTCAAAGTAGTATTTGTATGAGCTATGAAAATTTAGTAAGTATCCCTTTGCCCTGCCATGTGTACAGATGTATATAAAAGGCAGAATCCATAAAAGAATTAGGATATATGCAAAAGTAATAACTAGTAAGGAAGTATAGAACTCATCAATGAATATCAAATGGTAGGAAGCTCAAATGATAAAGCAATGAAAATCTGATCTGCTAACAAGTATTATACTGCTACAGTCATGAACTATCTCAAGTATAATCATATGTACACAATAAACAGCTATAAAATCTCATGATCATCCATAATGGTATAACATGATCAAACTATGATAATCAATAATTATAGTGATATCAAAAAAAGTGGATGCACTATAATTGGGGCACGAAATTCTCCCTAAGCTTGTAATTAGTTCCAGACTAGGATACCTGAATCATACTAAGCTCTGTATACAATGTAACTCTACGTCCCATGCCTCACATAGCAACGTAGCTGGTGTTTCACTTGGAACCTCGACCCGAGGGTCGTAGTAAACATCAGATGGAGTTTGTGACTGAGCACAAATTCGACACTAATAATATATCAGGATCATGCTATCTTCCACGAATAGTAGAGTGGAATCATAATTGGTTCTCGGCATATCTGACATAATAATAGCTTTTGAGGGCTAAGGTCACGAGACTGCTTCGAACATAACTATCTGGCCCTCTCGGCCCTAGATACAAGTGTACAAAAAGGAATTTATACACAAGTGTATAAAATCATGATCAAGATATATGGCAAACAATAACACTTTCCACAAGACAGGACAATATCAATATGGATTCAATAACTTCTAGTATGTGTGGAATACAAATAGTAGTATATGAAAAACTAATGACATGGCTGGAAGTATCACATGTAGAGATTGAATATCACTCACCTCTTTCTGTATCTGTCTAGAATGACAAACCACCGTCTCCTTTCCTTTTGGCGTTCCTATGATTCATAAAATGTATCTCAGTCTATAGTTATATGAACTATGCTATTCATCAAATTTTATGTCTCTTTACTATTGATATCTCTTTTACTAGAATAGACTCTACCATTGAATCTAGAATGTCAAACAAAGTCAGTTTAGGCTTGCACGAAATTCAATTCGGACTTCTGTACTAAAAAGAGCAAAACAATCATTTTGAACTTTTACGAGTTTTTACTTCTTGAGACCTCTGTTTGCAAATCGAACTTTCCCGTTGAGTCCAAAATGCTCGAAATAATAAAAATTCACTATTTTTTCGCTTTAATCGGAGTCTGTTTGACTCCTTTTTTACTTAGGGACATTTTGGTAATTTCCCTTTTTAAATAATTATTTAATTAAATAATATTTTATTCACTTGGGGTCAAATTATAATAATCATAAGTTCTGGGTCTAATTTTAATTTCTAATACTCTTGGGTCAATTTATAATTTCATACTTTTAATATTCCAATTAAGGACAAACATACAGTGAATACTTATGGAACAAGGATAGGATATCCTTATTCCTATTTTTCCCCCAATTTCAATTTCTTACTCCTATCACCAAACACTCCCAATTCAAATTTAAAACATTTTTAACTTATCAATACTGCGCCATTTTGAAATACCTATTTCTGTTTCGGTCGGGTCCCGACCCAAATTCGACCCATGGCCCACCCGACCCGAAGACAACAGTGTCGTCTTTTGTGGTGATACGCCGGTGGTTTTCTCTGGCGACGACCACTGTTTCGATCACTATTCCGACTTGTTTTTTACCCAATTTTCAATGCCATCTTCTTTCAAATTCCATGGGGACTTCATATCTAGACTTAGTTTTTGATTTAAATTGCCATAGCCCTTCGAATATGGGGTTTTTAGTGGGAAGCTAATTTTTCGGTGACCTGATTTTCTCCATTTTTCAAGCCCTTTTCCTACTATTTTGACTCATATTCTTTTCTAATTAATTTCTGCACTTTAGGCAAACATTTTCCAATCATTCAAATCAAGGTTTATGCATAAATCTCACAAATCTAAATCTTGCATCATGACTTGCAACTATGGATATCTTGTTCATCTCTCAACCATTTTTCCTCATTCTTTTTGCATTATTTTTCACTTAAACTAAGCTACATGGCCCTATAGTTTTTATCATGCTTCCTACTCTAAAAATTAAATACAAGCAACAATAATTCAGAGGGTTTTACTCACCTTGTAGGTTGCAGTACCCTCTTTTTCTACTTCTAATTTCCACTTTTGTATCCAACCTTTGGTTTCTTGATTTCTCCTTTTCTAATTCTCTCTCAAAAAACTCACGCACTATATATATATATATAGACATCTTCAACTACCTACTTTCTCTCTCTACTCTCCTCTCTCTTCCTCTTTTCCTCTCTCTTTCCTTTTTCTTTTCTTTCTCCCTTTGTTGACTCTTCTTTTTACTAATTTCGGCTGCTTTGTTTTCTTCTTTTCTTTACTTTAAGAATTTTAAGATATTTGTATATATATAATATATAATAAACAAAACACACACTACACACACTGGGCCAACACTAGGGTTTATTCCCTCACCCACTTGCATGCCTTGCATGCACTTCATATATACATATATATATACCAGTTTTTATATACATATATATATATATATTTATACTTATATATTTATACATGTATTATACCTATATATATATACATTATCATATATATACTTATTTCCATATATATGTATTACGATATGCACATATACATAACATATGGTACTATGTGCTCGTATACACTTATGTATGTATAGGTATTACATTGTGCACGTATATCAAGGAATATATGAGTATACGTGCCCAACTCTCTATACTGTTGATTCCTTGTACGGGTAGTCCTGGGGTACTCCGGGTTGCCTGTAATTCGATTCTCGTATATTTAAATATCGTATATCACTCTATTTGTGAATCGCATTGTTTGTCTCGAACTGGGTGCCTATACTGTACGTAACTTACTATGATAGTTCGAGTCTCTTTTGGTATTATATTTATCGGCTCAGTCTGTTCGTACTTGGCTTGTCCTAATCTAGTAATTCCCTGAGATCGTAGCTTTTACTATTTTCCTCGGTATTCAGACCCATTCACTGTATACTACTCATCGTGATAATTTGGCATATTTTAGGATCTACTATTCTTGGTCTGAGTTGGTCTTGGTTTACGTTTGGTATTATGCTCATGGCTTGGTCTAATCTCGGTATTATTATTTGACTCTTTTAGGATATAAATGGATTTATTCTATTTTATTCGGGTCGGGGTCCTACATTCTACCCCCCCTTAAACTGAGTTTTGTCCGCAAAACTTGAACGCTCATAATCTAGAAAATAATATTCTCATTTTCATCAGTCTTTACTATTCCACTTGAATTTCGTTTTGTAATTACTACTTTTAGTCATGTACTCTATCCTCTTTCATGTTGTCTTATATTTCTATATGAATTCTAACACTGATCATTGTTTCTATTCTCTATCATATATTACGTTTCTCTTTAATCATTTTTTAACCAACTCATTTCTTTAGAGAATTTTATTTAATAATACAAGAAGTTCCTATATACATCGTGTCTTTTCAAGTTCATATAATCACGTGATACATCTTGTCTAAGACTTTATTACAATGAGCTAAACTTTTCTAAATTCAAGATAGTTCATAATTCCTTACTGTTCACAGATCTTTATTTTCTTCTATACTTGTAAGCATTCTTGCAGTATTTTCTACGATTTCATGTATCATTTTAATTCATGCTCTCTCTAAATGATTTATTACACTTTCAATCTTTTACGCTTATCTAGATCACATAAATCCTTAAAAGTTGCTTAGGTTATTTATCACTTACTTTCCATTAGCTTGACAGAGTACCATCCTTTATTCATGTCAAATCTACTACTCGGATCATTTTCTAAGATTTATCAAATATTTTCTAACACTTAATCATTATATACCAGCCTCTTTTCGAGATCATTACATTTCATAATGTCAAAGTCTAACAGTCTCACTTATTTAGTAAATGTCTTCAAAACTCTATTCATCTTTTACCTTATCATGATCTATCATAACTTACTCAAGACTTTTCATATTTCGGGTACGTCATCAATTCATTTAGGATATCAACTCGCCTTGTACTTACCCATTTAAGTTTCATTTAGACTATCTCTCAGATCTTGATTCCTTGCTACATTCGTTGCCTTTTAGTGTATAAGTATTCTAATTAACTGTACTTTTCACTTATCGCCTTTCAAGGTGTTACTGCTCTGTCTAGATGTCACTATTAATTCTACTACCTTTCCAGGGTATTACCATTCTATTTAGATATCACTATCAAATTCACTTCTTTTCAAACCGACATATTTCCCAACTTTTTGTTACCTTTTATCCTTCAATGCGAACTAATTGTTTTCCTCGTTCATTATGGAACGTCTAATTCTCACAATATAGGGCAATCATCTAACCATAACATCAAGTCCCTAGTCTAGATATAGTAATTCAATTCTTAATAGTTCCCTCAATATAGAACAATCATCAAACTGTTACTCAATAAATATCAAGTACATGCTTCCATAAGATAGAATAATTATCAAGGATTACTAATTTCAATATCAATATGATTCCTCCCAAGTTTTCTTAAGTATAACCACTATCTCCCATTCAAACCTCGTTTATCTGTCTATATCATTTATCGAAACCTCCTTCAGTATTTTCAATGTCAAAACTTAAAAATTCTTATCATTTACCTTTACGTATACTACTATTCTTAAGGATCACTATTTACTTGCTCATCTTAGTTGTTTAAGAATCATCAACTTTCATCATAATATATAGTTTCTTTCCCAAAACTAGTTAACCTTTAGTTTCTTAACTTGCTTCCATCTTCTAGCAGTCACAAATCATTTATTTGTTTTTAAATCATCAATTTCTTTCTCAGATCAGCTAATAACTGTACACTTATGATCTGTACCTCATATATTCTATGTGTATCATTCATTACTAATGATTTTCCAATGTATAACATTCATTGATAATGACTCTTCCAAGAGTCGCTACTCATTCTATCTCGTTTATCAAGTAATCATTCATATCTATAACAGTATGTAGTTCATTCTAAAGATTATAAATCTTAGCATTTAAATCTGTTATTGCTCTTTGAAGTTATCAATTACTTAATCCTTTAACTTATCAATGTCTTCAAAATTCTACGAGTATTATATTAACTAATAATCGTGTATCTATGTTACTCACTCTACTTGCTTCATGCATAACATCTATCATCAATCATTCTCTTGGTGAAAATTGAACAGTTAACATATAACTTAGGAGATCTGTTTCTATGTTCAACTAATAGTTCAATTTCTAAATCAATCTAGTAGTGAATGCAGAAAGCATAATCAATACATAAAGCTAGCATGCAGGTATTGTAACACCCCGACTTTGCGTAATTAATAATTTGTTGTTAATTATTAATTAATACCGGCTTATAGAATGACTTAGGGAATTAATTATGATCCCGGCGGTCGCCATAGACCGATTAAATAATTAAAAATGTCTGGAGGAAAAGGCACTCTACCCGAACCTAATTACTGGTTAAATCAGTAAAATAATGCCGTTTTAACACTAACGAAACCCGAATTAGCTAACCCGGGAAATCCCAGATGATTAATAAATGACACGGAACCTCTGACACTGAAGATAACTGAAATATGAAACTTTCGAAACAAACCATGTCGAAAAAGGAGTTACGGAATGAAAGTTATGAAGGAAATACTGAAACTGAATTTCTGCGCAACCAAACGTGGCCTTAACCGAAAATATGGGAAAAGTGGCCAAATGGGAGGCCAGGGGAATTGAACCCTTGACCTTTGAGTGAAAAGAAACCTCATCCAAAAAATTACCAACTGGGCTACTACTGTCTTTGTGTACAAATATACCAAGAAATGTATATAAACACAAATCTGATTTGGCCACCCCCCAAGTGGCCAATAACCAAACATGCAACACCTCACCCATGCATCACCCTATGCCCCTAGGCCATCATGCCTATGCACCCTAGGTCATCATCTCTCTACAAACACCTTATCACCAATCCACCAACCATATCACATGCAACCAAAATAATCTGCCATATACAAGATTATATGTGCATGTATGGAGGGAGGGAAATCAGAAGTGGTGCTCGGGTAGGGAGAAAGAGAGAGAGAGGGGGTTAGAGAGAGAGAAATGGTGAGTGTGCATGTCATCCTTTGGAGATGCACCAAGGAAGGGGGAGCTGAGGCACGACTGGATCTAAGCAAGCACCCCACCAAATCAGGACCGAGCCATGGATAGCAAGGGGACTTACTGTTTCAGAGGTAACCTCAAAACTGCCAAACTGCATAATTTTTCTGTTGAGATTATTGGTACTGCTCTGATGATTTTTAAATCATATGGACCATGTAGACTGCGTAAATCAGTTACTGTGAGATCCTAGGGTTATTCTGAATCAGTTAGGAGGTTCGGATAGGCCTAGAAAACCAAACCGTGACCAAACCGCCATGGATGACACCTCCAAAACTGGGCCTGATTCGACCTCCCTAAAACCAAGTTTTGATGGTTTAGAAATGATCTAGACACTGAGAGGGTCTCAAATACACCAACCCGCGACCCTAAAACACTGATTTGGACCCTCAAAACCGAACCTGTGAGTCTCGGCCATGGAACCCAAAACCTGAAACGAACACTTAAACCGAAATTTGTAAATGGGGAATTGAAGCCCCTATTCTAAGGGTCACAAAGAACCAAACCGTGTGCGATTTGGTTGAGAAACGAGGCCACACGACCGAACTGAAATCCCTCATGATAATCGGCTATACAGAGCTTAATCCGTGGATTCGAAGCATGAAAATGATGCTATGTTGTTGTAATCACTCCCAGAAATGTTTTGGAATCAAAACATGTTGAAAACCGTGCTTGAAATAGCACGAAATTGGAAGAAGAAATCTGTAGAAACTAGGGCAACCGAGGGTAATTGATGAAGAAGACGGAGTCGACTCGTCCAACTCGCTTGGGCAGACCGTGTCGACTCGGACACGTGTCCACTCATGGGCGTGCCACCTCTTTAGTGGAACGGCACCGTTTCGGTTAAACAGGTTTTGTTTTAAAAATCAAAACCAGTCTGTTTGGAAACTCGGTTAATAAATCTGAATTAGGGATTAGGTCTGTCCGAACCGTGAATAAGGGGCTGAATTGGGGATAGAAAGAATATTTAATTCCGGTTTTCCTGAAGGAACCGAACCGGTTGGTTCTTGATGATTTTGGACCGGTTCACTTGGTGAACCATTGAACCCTTGGGTTTGAACCCTTAAATTATGAAATTATATTTTTGACCCCTAAAGTTCCTAAAATTACGGATTTACCCCTGATAGTTCTGAATATTGCACAGTGGCCCTGATTTCTGAAATTTTGTGCAATCAAGCCCCTGGTAATTAATTAAATAATAAAATAATTATTTAATTATTTTATTAAATAGGTAAAATTACGATTTTACCCCTGGACATTAAATATGTCAAACGGAGTCCAAATAAATTAAATGAATAGGGTATTTTCACTATTTCAAATATTCTGGACTCAATGGTACAGTCCAAATTGGGAAATTATGTACCGAAAAAAAATACAGACACGTAGGTGTAAATTACTGTACTGCCCCTGATAGTACCCGAACCCAAATAAAAATAAAAGACAGTCTATTTTGACTATGTCGGGCATTCTGAACTCAACGGTGAGGTCCGTTTAACGAACCGAAGTCCCGAAAAATACAGACACATAAAGTGTAAATGACCATACTGCCCCTAATAATTCCTAGGGTCAATTAAACATAACAGATAGTCCAACTTAATTATGTCGGACACTCTGGACCCAATGGTAAGGTCCATTTTATGAACTGACGTGCCGAAAAATATGACACGTGAAATTACCAAATTACCCCTGATGCTGTACGAAGCCCAAATGAAGTCCGATTGGGACGAAATTGATAGCGATAGAGCCCAGATACTGGTGAGACTATAAACATGATTAAATAATGATTCGGAGTCAGAATCTTACAAAACGTAAAATGACCAAAATACCCCTGAGCACAGTAAATGCAAGTAGAGGTCAAATAAAGGTCAAATTGATCTGATAAATTATCATGGGGATAATTATGAACACTGAAGGGCTAAATAAGACTCCGGAACAGTTAACGCGTAAAACGGGAAAATGACCGATGTGTCCCGATGATCAAGAGCAGATACCAAACGAAGTCCAAAGGACTTAAGAATTTACATATGAGATATATGGGACATTCTGAGGACCACGACAGGGTCTGGGGTAAGAATGGAAAATTACTATTTTGCCCCTAAGGCTAAGTAAGCCCTTAACTGATAGCGATTCAAGTCTAAAAGACTTAGAACTTCATGTATACGATATATGGGATATTCTAAGAACCACGACTGGGTCCGGGGTAAGAATGGCAAAATTACCATTTTGCCCCTATGGTTAAAATGAGAACCTAACTGATACCGATTGAAGTCCAAAGGACGTAGAACTTTGTACTTAAGATATAAAGACTATTCTGAGGGCCTTGACAGGGCCCGGGGCAAGAGTGATAAAATGACCGTTTTGCCCCTAAGGCTGAAGAAGTAACTGACTGATAACGATTGAAGTCTAAATGACTTGGGTTATAATCCTGATGACTGCTGAGCCTAATTTAAGAATAAAATAGCCCCGGATGAAACCCGATGAGAGGGCGATAGGCTACTAGGCTATCTTAGGTAAACCGATAGATACCTAAGATGACAAATGAGACCTGAATGGATGAGTTCTGACTTGTATATGATTGATGATTATTGTTCAGGATATACATGGAGATGTCTGACGTATCTGGAGGTTATCGGATTGTTTACGCAAGGAGATAACCCTAACAGTTTGTGAGTAACCTGGAACTTCTGACTTGGTGTATAATTACACCGTCTAGTTACTGTATTTTGATTTACTGTACTGTTTTGTATATTGTACTGTCTGAATACATACTTTTTATACTACATTACACGTAACATGATTTTGTACTGTCCTGCTCTCCTGTTCAGTTCGGGTCTGTCTTGTTCTGTTGTATGGTCTGTCCTGGTTTTATTCTGTACTGTTGCATCTTGTGAGTAAACCTGACTCCTGAATTGGTGTATAAGTTCTGTCTAGATACTGTATTTTGAAGCACTGTACTGTTTTGAACGTTATACTGTTTAAAAGAAAAAGCATATATTTAAAGTAGCATATGCCTTGTCCTGATTGATATTGTACTAGTTTGTTCCGTCCTGTTCAATTCCGATATGTCTTGTTCTGATAGATGTATTGTTCCGTTTTGTTCCGATATGTTCAGTTCCGATATGTCTTGATCTGATTGATGTATCGTTTCGTTTTGTTCCGTCATGTTCAGTTTCGATATGACTTGTCCTGATTGATATCGTTTCATTTTGTTCCGTCATATTCAGTTTCGATATGACTTGTCCTGATTGATATTGTTTCGTTTTGTTCCGTCATGTTCAGTTCCGATATGACTGGTCCTGATTGACATTGTTTCATTTTGTTTCGTCATGTTCAGTTCCGACATGACTTGTCCTGATTGACATTGTTTCATTTTGTTCCGTCATGTTCAGTTCCGACATGACTTGTCCTGATTGATATTGTTTCATTTTGTTCCGTCATGTTCAGTTCCGATATGACTTGTCCTGATTGATATCGTTTCATTTTGTTCCGTCATGTTCAGTTCCGATATGACTTGTCCTGATTGATATTGTTTCGTTTTGTTCCGTCATGTTCAGTTCCGATATGACTTGTCTTGATTGATGTTGTTTCGTTTGTTTCCATCATGTTCAGTTCCGATATGACTTGACCTGATTGATATTGTACTGTTTTGATCCGCCATGTTCAGTTCCGATATGTCTTGTTCTGATTGATGTATTGCTCTGCTTTGTTCCGCTATGATCCGTCCCGTTATGCCTCTGTCCTTGATTACGCCTGTGACTTGAACTAGTGTTTTGTTCCGTCTGATCCCGTTACGTACCGTCCGTTAATCATCTGTCTGTCTTGATTGATATATGGTCCAGTTCCGTTATGATCTGTCTGAATTCTTGACTTGGTTTATAAGTTACTGCATAGATACTGTATTTTAATGCACTGTACGGTTTTAAAAGTTAAACTGTCTGAATGCATGTTTTTAAATGCAAACTTTTATACTGTATTGTACGCGGCATGATTTTGTCCCGTCCTACTATTATTTTGTTCGGTCTGTCTTGTTCCATTTTATGGTCTATCTGATTTTGTTCTGCTATGATGTGTCTGACTCTGGGTACCATTCTGATTATGAGCGGTCTGGCATAAGTAGGCTTGATTACGCGCCTAACTGATATATTATTGTTATGCCCTGTTATGTTCCGCCCAGTACTGATCTGTTCTGATATTTGAATTAATTGCCTATACTCTCATTGATATTGGCATCATGCACTGTTCCGTCTGTTTTGATTTATTGTTCCGTTTAGTTCAGTCCTGGAACTGCATTTAAAGTAGATTTATAAAACTGCTATTTCAGAAACAACTGAACTACCCTTATGCTTTGTAAAAAAGAAATGGTTTTGAAACCCTTGACAGGGAACCTGTGTTACTCATTGGGCTTTTCGAAGCTCACCCCATTCCCTAACATTTTTCAGGAATGATATTCGTTGGATCTGATGGCACTGATCTGTGGAAACTGGATTACTGAGGATTGAATCTGTTTAATCAGGTGAGTGATGTAATACGACTGACTTGACTGATATGTACTAGATATAGACATGGCTCATGGATTTAAACGGTACTCTAGAGATTATAGTTCTGCTCTGTTGTTATATGTCGGATTATAGATATGCTCTGAGGTTAGAATTGTTAGCTGTTGGATTTTAGACTTGCTCTGTGTGATACATATCCTACGGTGGATACATGAGTTGCATTCCCTGGACAAAAAAAAGTTTTAAATTCCGCTGCATCTGACCCTACAGTCGGAGTGCAATTCACTGGAAAGTTTCAGAAATTGCCTTCGGTTGGTCGCGTGGCGACTGACTGGCATCACGTCCTCGACATCCGTGTAGGGTGGGGTTCGGGAGGTGACAGGTATGCCATAACTAACAAGAAAAATACCTGCGACTACTGGTACATCAGCCTGATCATCTCCCAAAACTACTCACTGTAAAAGATCAACAGTCACAATTCATATAAGAGTCTATCTATCACGTCAGATCCTGTCTACTGACTGACTCTACTTGGACATTTGTAATATTAGTACTCTAGTGTTATCTTCCATGAACCACTTATGATCTAGGCTATTCTGATACCAAGTCTTTGATACCAGCTGAACCTAATCATTTAAACCTAATGCTCTGATACCAAGCTGTCACGACCCGAAACCCACCCTCAATAGATACCAAGCTGTTATTTAAACCTCATGCTCTGATACTAAGCTGTCCGACTCTTTTGCCGAACCTGGTCTCATCTGAAACTATGGAGACTTGCTACACAATCAGTGCTACTAACATGCAATAACTATCATAATATAAACATACATAGCGGAAGACTTAAATATAAAAAGTGCATGTAATATATATCTGATCCTCAAAATACAGACTGTGAAATTCCTTAACTACTGTACATCCCCAAGACATGGATGACATGGGAGAGCTACAAGACTATACTGAATATTATACATTATATTTATCTCAAAAATATCCACTGCTATCTAGTAGACTGCTACTATTATTGCTCCTCTACAGTCCTTACCCAAAATAGTCAAAGTAATATATGTATGAACTATGAAAACTTAGTAAGTATTCCTATGCTCTGCCATGTGTACAGGTGTATATAGAAGGCATAATCCATAAAAGAACTAGGATATATGCAAAAGTAATAGCCAGTCAAGTAGTATAGAACTCATCAATGAATATCAAATGGTAGGAAGCTCAACTGATAAAGCAATGAAGATCTGATCTGCTAACAAATATTATACTGCTACAGTCATGAGCTGTCTCAAGTATAATCATATGTACACAATAAACAGCTGTGAAATCTCATGATCATCTATAATGGTATAACATGATCAAACTATGATAATCAATAATGATAGTGATATCAACAAAAGTGGATGCACTCTAACTAGGGCCCAGAATTCCCCCTAAGCTTGTATTTAGTTCCAAACCAGGATACTTGAATAATACTAAGCTCTGTATACAATATAACTCTACGTTCCATGCCTCACATAGCAACGTAACTGGTGTTCCTCTTGGAACCTCGACCTGAGGGTCGTAGTAAGCATCAGATGGAGTTTGTCACTGAGCACAAATCCGACACTAATAATATATTAGGATCATGCTATCTTCCACAAAGAGTATAGTGAAATCATAATTGGTTCTTGGCATATCTGACATAACAATAGCTTTTGAGGGCTAAGGTCATGAGACTGCTTCTAACATAACTGTCTGGCCCTAGGTCCAAGTGTACAAAAAGGACTCTATTCACAAGTGTATAAAATCATGATCGAGATATATAAAAAATAATAACACTTTCCATAAGATAGGACAATATCAATGTGGATTCAATAACTTCTAGTATGTGTGGAATACAAATAGTAGTATATGAAAAACTAATGACATGGCGGGAAGTATCACATGTAGAGATCGAATATCACTCACCTCTTTCTGTATCTGTCTAGAAGGTCAAACCACATTTTCCTTTCCTCCTAGCGTTCCTATGATTCATAAAACGCATCTCAGTCTATAGTTATATGAACTATGCTATTCATCAAATTTTATGTCTCTTTACTATTGGTATCTATTTTACTAGAATAGACTCTACCATTGAATCCTGAATGTTGAGCAAATTCAGTTTAAGCTTTCGCGAAATTCAATTCGGACTTCTGTACTAAAAAGGGCAAAATGGTTATTTTATACTTTTATGGATTCTTACTTCTTGAGACCTATTTTAGCAAGTTGGACTTCACCATTGAATTCAGAATGCTCAAAATAATAAAAATTCACTATTTTTTCACTTTAATCGGAGTCCGTTTGACTCCTTTTTGACTTAGGGACATTTTGGTAATTTTCCTTTTTAAATAATTTTTTAATTAAATAATATTTTATTCACTTGGGTTCAAATTATAATAATCATAAGTTATGGGTCTAATTTTAATTTCTAATACCCTTGGGTCAATTTATAATTTTAGACTTTTAATATTCCAATTAAGGACAAACAAATAGTAAATACTTACGGAACAGGGATATGATATCTTTATTCCTGTTTTCCCCCCAATTTCAATTTCTTACTCCTGTCGCCAAACACTCCCAATTCAAATTTAAAACCTTTTTAACTTATCAATACTGCGCTATTTTGAAATTCCTATTTCTGTTTCGGTCGGGTCCCGTGGCCCACCTGACCAGAAGACAACAGTGTCGTCTTCTCTGGTGATACGCCGGTGGTCTTCTTTGGAAATGGCCACTGTTCTGATCACTATTCCAACTTGTTTTCTACCCAATTTTCAATGCCATCTTCTTTCAAATTCCATGGGAACTTCATATCTAAACTTAGTTTTTGATTTAAACTGCCATAGCCCTTCGAATATAGGGTTTTTAGTGGGAAACCGATTTTCCGGTGACCTAGGTTTCTCCATTTTTCAAGCCCTTTTCCTAATTTTTTGACTTATATTCTTTTCTAATTAATTTCTGCACTTTAGGGAAACATTCTCCCATCATTCAAATCAAGGTTTATGCATAAATCTCACAAATCTGAATCTAGCATCATAACCTGCAACTATGGATATCTTGTTTATCTCTTAACCATTTTCCCTTATTCTTTTTACATTATTTTTCTCTTAAACTAAGCTACACGGCCCTATAGTTTTTATCATGCTTCCTACTCTGAAAATTAAATACAAGCAACAATAATTCTGAGGGTTTCACTCACCTTGTAGGCTGCAGTACTCTCCTTTTCTACTTCTGATTTCCACTTCTGTATCCAACTGATGAGAATGCAAAATGTCATATTTTTCTCCCTTAATGTTTTGTATTTTATATTTATTTGGTGCCTAAATGTACTTATTATTCTTATAGTTTGATTTAGGATGTAAATGGAGGCGTTAAGTGTAAAACAAAGCTAATTGGGCAATTTTGGACAATTTCGACGTTGCTTTGTAATCTAAGCATAACTCTCTCATCTGAGCTCCAATTAAGATGATTCAAGATGCTGTGGAAAGCCAAGTAAACATTCTACAACTTTCATGTTTTGTGTTTTAAGTGGTCGGGCTGCATTAAGGTCAAAATTAGGTTTGAAATTGTTGCATCTACACTGCGAGCGTTTTTAGCTGCGCGAAATTCTAATACGCAGGCCTGACGCGATTTATTTTTGGAAGTTGTGCACAAAAATTCTAGCTGCAAACACCACTTTCTTATTTATATTAGGACTTTATTTTGTTTTTAATATTTTCCTTAATTAGTCAGATTGTGGTATTTTTAGGATAATATTTAGAATATCTTTAGGAGTTCTAGTAGGCTTCCAACACTGAATTAATGTGTAAAAGGAGAATAATATCAGATTTGACGGCTCTCTCTCTCTCTCTCTCTCTCTCTCTCTCTCTCTCTCTCTCCCTTCTTCTCTAATTTATCCTTCAAGTTTTCATGGCCATGCATGGCTAAATTTTTATAATTGGTCGAAGGAAACGGAAGCCTCAGAATCAATAATACTGTGAGATCTAATTTATTTTTATTGTTCAATTTATGCTTTGAGTATCAGATGTTCTTCTGTGCTTATTTTCATGATTGTCTCGTTTAATTACTAGGAGGCCTACTAGTTTATTATTCGTTGCAATCTACTGCTAG